>JAOTON010000166.1:0-600000 GCA_034440635.1 Lepas anatifera
AATACCTACAAGTACTTTCAATGTGTTTGAACTTTTGTAGGTTGAATATGTGGCTTGCTGCAAGATGGGATGACTGGGGCGATCTATCTTGAACTCAGTACAGTCAATGATAATCTTCACATCAGCTTCTGCAGCATCTGCTGGCTGAATGTTCCATTCCTTCATCTCAAAGTACATAAAGTTCACCCAAGTGTGAAAGATGGAACCCACTTGCCCTTCAGGAATCACAAACCTGTCAGCCAGTTCCAGGTCAGAAGTGTTCCTCCTTAACTTCATCAGCGTCAAGAAAAAGGCATCTTGTGGCTTTAGCGGGGAAGTCTTATTACCTTTTGGTCCATAATCCAGGTCTTCTGCAGCAGGCCCAAGCAGATGAAAAACAAACATGAAGTGGTCATAGTTGTCAAACCCTGTATAATGCTGGATGAGCTTCGGCTGATCTTTATATTTTTCAACAGTGATGCCACACTGCCCAGACTTTTGAGGAGCATCAGTCTGGCAAGCTTGATCACTTGTTTGTGTGTTGCAGTGCGTTGTCTCTTGTACTAAATCTTCTCCAATCACTACTTCTTCAATCACCTCTTCCGCTCCCACATCATGAACTTCACATTCAAGAGCCTCTTCACTGGTGGCCTCATGACTATGCTTTTTCTGAGAGCGTTCACGATTAATTTTCCTAGCATCTCGAGCAGACAGTTTTTGTGGATGACTCCACTTAAAAACAGATGGTACTGATCCTTGTTTGAGTTTCCTGCGATATTTTACTCCAGCCTCTCTGGAGGCCCAAGACTGCTCCTCAAAGTCATTTGCCTTAAAGTGTTTATCACACACCCTACTATGCTTGGTTGGCTTGAAGTTATCCCGTCGAGTCGCATGTAACCATTTCTTACGGAGTCCAGGATGCTTCGGGAAAGCATGCCCTCCCGATCTTGTTGAGCACTTAGGTACACAGCAGCACGTCACCATGGCCGAGCCTTAATCTGATGCCACCTTTCCCTATAATATATATAGTAGGTACTTCTCTTTTCCTCAGAAAATTAAACAACAAATCCCTCGAGCTCCTTTCCACAATCAACACCCACACCACAGTAATGCCAAGGTATCTTGAATGCCAGTGACCAGTCGTTGTTGTAATAAAGGGGGCCGCCATTTTGAAGTTGGAAGGAGAAGTCGGTTGGGACTAAGACTCACGAAAATGATTGCACTGTGTCCTCAAGAAGGGCCATTTATGGCAACAAAAGAGTTTGAATTTCATTATTTTAACTAAAAAATTCATTCCAAAACGATGAAAAGCACAATTTGGTTTGATATTTCCTCGAAGCAAAAGAACTAGATTTAGTAGGTTTAGCAGTTGCCTTCATACAAATCTATAATTGACGCATCTTTGCCCATCAAAATTGGTAAAGTAATAAATTCAGGGAATTCAGAAAATAAGCTTATCTTATTTATTTCCCAAAATGAGGGGAAAAATAACTTGTGAGATACAGGACTATGTCTGGTTAGTACCTCTTGTTCCTACCGTAGGCTGCCACGGTCCGGAGGGCTCCCGGTCAGCTGCTGCTGAGCCTGACCGCATTTGACATGCAGTGCCATCTATCGGAGTAGTTTCCAAGGTACCTCATTGGTTTATCGAAACTGAGGATAAGGCACCCATCCACAATAGGAAGCTGGAGAAATATAAGAACACTTACCGTTGACAGAGTGACTTTTATCATGTACTACGGTTTGGTGGCACCTACGCAAGAAAATCATTTAGGAGGGGCAGACGATCACATGCAAGCTCTTATTACACATTTTAATTTACCACAGTTTCACTAATGTATGCATTGGTCCTGTTTATCCGTAACTTTTCCTTCCTTGTATTTTTGCCTCAAGTTACACGCACTCCTGCAAACAAGAAAATAATAGGACAGGGATAATACTGTGATGGCGAAAACCCCCGTGAGCTCTCAGCAAATTAGGATATGCGATGAGGCGCTGAGTAATTAGAACCTTTCATCGTTATTAACGTTCCCTGAATATGAGAGCCAGCGATGTCAATACTTTATCGAAAACACCTGGTGTGTTCATACATCAGAAGATATTCAGTGCCAGTGTCGGATTTTATTCAGAGCATGTATTCAGAGCATGTCTTGGTGATATCGGGTATAGTTCTTGGAGGTCTGATCTGCCCCCTGCAAAACTCGTTTCCTAATCCTGGTTTACAAACTAGCCTGCATGGTCACATGATTACAATGAAATTATTCTCTGCATGGGGCATTCTTCGAGAAAACGTCAAGCTGAATATTCACATCGTCACCCTTAAGTCAAAGATCATGGCGAAACTATGTCGCTGGGGCTACTGGAACCTGCAGAGACGCCTGTGCAAATTTTAGTCCTCTCTGATCATCATTTTCGAAACCAGAGCCGCCCGTGATTCTACAAGACTAACTTGCAGCTGTATATTCGTGACATCGTTTCCCTATAAAGGCGGGTGTTACAAATAAAATATTTTGTACCATACTATAGAAAATGCCCTACGAAATATAGCTGTACTCAAGCTGGTGAACGTTTAATAAAAATATACGGTTTTAACCGGATTCAAAACTTAAGCTCATTTCTAAGGTTGTTTGCTCCTGCACATTTGTAATGATTATTTCATTACAAGTGTGGGTTAAAATCGTTTATAACAAAGAAAGCCTGTAAAGCTCAGCGGCCCGGCACCGGTCAGGTGAGCTCCAGATCCACGTTAGGTGACGTCAGATTCGCGTCAGGTGAGCTCCAGATCCACGTTAGGTGACGTCAGATTCGCGTCAGGTGAGCTCCAGATCCACGTTAGGTGACGTCAGATTCGCGTCAGGTGAGCCCCAGATCCACGTTAGGTGACGTCATATTCGCGTTAGGTGAGCTTTAGATCCGCGTTAGGTGACGTCAGATTCGCATTAGGTGAGAGTCAGATCCGCATTAGGTGACGTCAGATCCGCGCTAGGTGACGTCAGATCTGCGTTAGGTGAGCTCCAGGTCCGTGTTAGAGCAATGCCAGATCCACGCGCACACGGGTATCGTTGGGGCAGTGGCGCGGACACGATGCAAGCAACCATTCAAGTCCCGTTAACATATATTTTGAACAAAATAGTCATGGTTTTTTATCGCTGAAGTTAATACCCGCATGATTTTCGTTCCATATCAACGTGTTTACTAAGTCAAGAGAGTAACTGAACAAAATGAATAAGTTATTTCAATATGTGTTTGGGCGATAATACTCTGTGGAAATATTTGTTTTCCAAACTCCCATAGATATTTCGTTCAGGACCTTCTCAAGTAACTGATATGTGGTATTTGGCATAGCCCCCTGCTTTCATGCCAAAAATGTGACCATGTAGCTGAATTCATTAGGATCTTGTGAATTTTCTGGGAGCTGTAATTTCCACACCGCTTTGTTGAAGAGGGCCGAACATATCAAAATAATTTTCAGGGATGCCAATATTCCATAGTAACTAAGTCTGGTAAATATTCTAGACATGTAACTGAGTTGTGGAAAAGTTAAAGTTTTCAACAACTAGCGTATGCATGCAGAGAGTACTCCTTACTGCATACGCTATAGGGAAGATTGTGGCATGGTGGGCATGACGGACATGTAAGACGGACAGGGGTTGATAGCCGAGCAAGAGCGCAAATGTATGGACAAGGCACACACTAGCGCGTTATGTGGTGCTTTGACGCGTGCTAAGCTGCACAAATATGAAAGGTCCATGCCTTGGTAGAATTTTCACCCACAAAACGGGATCTTTTGGGCTTACCCACTTATTGTTAAGTTTAATTTGCAATGCTCTTCTGGTTTCAGATTATGCAGTGGCGGCGTTTGAACGTTAGGACATCCTAGGCACGATTGGCTTAGAGGTAATGACTCACGTCCTTCATAAGGGTTTCACGAATTAAATATCTTGCTAATAATTGCCAATCTGTCCCGCACTCGAGAAGAGAAGAAATCCGCGAATATAAGAATGTCAATAAACGAATCAGCTATTGCCAAGGTCATAAGTTGCGAGGGGCAGCGCCGTGCTGCAAATGTCGGATTTAAGAGCCTCTTAGGCATGCCTAATTTGCTGGTTTAACGAGTCAGTAATCGCGTCCGAATGAATGAGGTATAAGAGATGTGAATAAAAAAGCACACGTTGGATTCAGGATTCACCACGGTGTTGGGCAGATTCAGCTGAATCGCGAATTGCTTCACCTCGCATTTGTTGACTGTAGGAACTACGAACGTGGATCGTCAGAGATGCAAATCATCGACTCTTTGACCCAGTAATCCGAAAAAGGAATGTTCCCTGTAGCTTGAGTATCAAGTCAAAATAGATATTCCACATAGAATACATGCCTACTTACTTCCACATTTTAAAGTGGCTAGGCAGTGCCTAATGTGCCTCTATGGAAGCGCCGCCACTGAGATTATGTTCAAGAATCCAAATTTCCAGCATCAGGTATCTGAGGGTGCTCAAATTTACTAGGTGATCAAGAGTTTTGCATTCCCCTAATGTGGTGCAACATGAATTTTAAATGTATGCCGATATAGGGCGAAATAAGCACAGGGGAAAGCGATGCCTTCTTAAAATCGCAATCACTGCTGCTTTTGCATGACTCATAATCATCGAACTCAGAGCCTATCGCGAATTGTGTCAAACCATAAAACATAATATTTATGAAGTCCCAAAAGAATGAGGTTTCGCTAGGAGGGGCATTCCAGGACAGATCGACCAAGGCTTGACACCACCATGTCTAGAAAAAATCTGAAACTTTGTCTCCTGGGTAGTTTTGGGCCAGAAACACGCCTGTGAGAATCTTAGCCCCCTCCGACCAACGGTGACCGAGTTATAGCCCGAGGCATTTTCGGGAGGTCACCTTGTAGACTCATCTTTGATGCTTCATAACTCGAAAAACGCATAGCCTGATTAACACCTTTTGTATATCATTGAACTTTTCTTCAACTGTACTTTATTTTGAAAAAGAAAATTTCAAAATTTGAAAAATTTTGACTTTTAATTTGTTTGACCTTTTCTTTTTTTACCTAGCTTGACCTTTTCGCAGTTGAAATTGCCCTTTTAGGCACCTCAAAAATTTGTCTTTATAAAATATCTTTCCATAGAAAAAATAAAAAAATGCGTTCTTGCTATAAGTTCCAAATTTTTAGCACCTAATGTAGGTATGCAGACGTTTTTTGACCACTGCGGTAGTACAGCCTTATGTTTAACTCCGCAAACAAAGCGATTGCTTTTGTAATCGGTTGCTTGCAATCATATGGCATGTCTTTACGAAATTTCCATCCAGCAAGTGTCAAAATATATGAGAATTAACACACGCCCACACAAGGGGTGGGCAACCGGCCTCTGCAGGTTTCCACAGGTAGTAAAAAAACATCTTCGCGCAGCGCCACCGTACTTCATGTACCTCTAACTCGAAATTTTTGCAGCTTCTGGCAAACATTTTAGGTCTGGGTCATACCAGGTCAGACCGCCAAGCCAGGTCAAGAGACCTAACCTCGAAAAAACTTTGGGAGGTGCATCAATAATATCAAATTTAGCCTATCGTGGTTAGATTCACATTACATAGTAAGGTCGCCGAGCAAGATAATTTTTCGTAGCTGGATTTCTATATCGATATCCGGGAGCAAGGTCAGGGTCATGATCTTTCCATTAGAAATGCACGGGGCAATTGGTAAATTTTGATAACTTGCGAGGATTGAGAATTGTCGAGAATTGCGATGGAGGTTTTATTTTTACGTTGTCGTGTCTGACTTGCCACTGCAGTAGCTTGATTAATATTCTTTTTACCATACAGACCTAAGCCTGGCTCTAGGTCAAAGCAGGCTAATTTTGACATTTGACTAGGCAATATAATAAGATACATAATCCGTTTGGGCTCAACAAGAGCGTTCCAATGGTGCTGAACATTAGTTTTCTACGGCTCTCCTCTGTCACCTATTATGCCACAAAATTTAGGTTTCCACTTAGTTCCTGTAAGAAATACTGTGACCTCGAGCAACCTCAAAGGTGACACGACCAAACGATTGTATGTAACATTGTCGGTAGTGATTAAAACTGGCTATTTAGCGGCATCACTCCCAGTGCACTGTTCATTCTACATGGTTTACTGAACATCAGAGATAAACAACAATTAGGCCACGGAGCCTGTGTGATATAACATGCCTCCAAACACAGCACTGCGATGGCTCGTGTTTTTTTCAGAACTTATGCCTGGAGCATGAAAGCGAGAGAAATGCCTGAAGAATGTACATCTCCTGACGGAGAGTTGTGCTGCACAATGCAGAAATATATTTCACTTCCTCACATGGTGCCGCCATGCACGCGATTTCAAAGCAATGCAAAGGTTTAATTCCAGTGCAAAAGTTATATCGAAGCAAAATTCAATTATGTAAATGAATTGTTTTCACTACGTCTCACAGCAAGGGCGCCTGCGACTATATCGAGAGCACTGCCAAACGGGCAACATATCACGATGGTTTTAAAAAGTCCAGTGAAGGATCAAATACGTGATGCCAAAGGTACGCATGCTTTTCTTACGCATACATTTTTCAGCACAATTAAGTTCTTGTACATTCCATAACCAAACATAGCCAATGTTGCCAGATGGCTCCAAAGTCTGTTCGCTGATGGGATTATGGAAAAATGAATACAAGTTTCAAAGAATACTAGCGCTAAAGAAGACACGCATCACTGTTCATGAAATCTCCACAAACAAAGGAAGAGAGGTTCGGGTTTCGTATGCCTATGTTTGAACCAAACAGTGTCGTGCTGTGCAAAAAGATTGTCTTTTATGGGTGCTGCGTGAATGGTCGCAAATTTAGTCATGGTGAATGTCCAATGCAAAAGTAATATTAAACATACTTACTTTATAATTATTTGGTAATGAGTATAAGTAATGAGTGATCTGACGGCCATCATTGCAGGTGAATGAATGTGTTTGTACAGGATAAAGTCAGTGTCAGTGTTGAAGTCATCTCAGTGTATTCCCTTATTCTTCAATGATTATACAAGGCATCAGGAGTGTGGAATTATATCTATTTGTGGGTGCCCGACCACCTCCAATGAACCTTGGAAACAGAAGTAAAAGTGATAAAACATCCTATGAATGTTATATAAATGTATAAAATGCCCCTTTTTCATTTCAAATACTTCTTCTTGGTTCAATTTAGCTCAACCGACCTGTGAAAGGGCTAAACACATGATACATTTTGCTATTTATTTTCACGTAGTGGCTCTCGATATTGCTTCAAATTTTCCCACCCCTAATCATTAAAAGAAACACCAATCAAAAGCCTTTCGAAGTGGCGTTTGAACTGGGATCCGTGTCAGCCATGAAATGATCACCTTGTAAAAATATCATGAGGCAGCCTGTTCAAGTGACCAAGTCGAATGCGTTACGATTTCAGGACATTTTTTGCATATATGAGCAGATTCAAATTACTTTTTGGGAATGAAAGCCTTTCAGAAACGTTTGTTTACATAGCATGAATCCTCTCAAACGTATGCTGTGCTGCACTGGGTCACCTTGTATCGATACTATTTTTCCGTCTCCGGGAACGATGTAATTGTGTGAGTTAGTGGTGCTCATAGTATAAGTTATACTTGTTTCAATTATTGATAAAGTCGCGACATCTTTGTAAATTTTCGTTTAAGGCTGAAAGGCCCATTATTAATAATTTCATTTGCTTTCGTCTCCCTCGAAACAATTGATCCTTTTCTATCTCTTTTAATGGCTGCTATTTTTATTTTTATAAACATTTTCCAAGATGTTGCCAGTTCAGTTTTAGGAGTAGGTGTCTCACTAGAGTCATCAAGGGAATTTTACGGAGACCGCAACCCCACCACCCAAACGAGCAACTCCCACGATGAAGTGATAATCAAGGAACCAAAGTTGAATGTCCCACAAGGCATAACGACGACCGTCTTCCTCAGGTCACCCCCTCATCAGTCAGTTGCCAGCTGGCCTTCAGTATTTACGGTACCTACCACCTCCCAGTTGACCTTAATTATTTTTCCAGAAGTTTCAAAATGTTGTGTGAGAGGTAAATGGAGTACGGTGGCGCTGCGCGAAGGTGTTTTTTATTACCTGTAGAGACCTGAGGAGGCCGGTTGCCAACCCCCTCGTGTGGGTGCGTGTTAATTGTCATACATTCTGACACTTGCACGATGAAAATTTCGTAGAGACAAAGCAGTATGATTGCCAGCAACCGATTACAAAAGCAATCGCTATGTTTGCGGTGTTAAACATAGGCTGTACTACCGCAGTGGTCAAAAACCGTCTACATACCTACCTTAGGTGCTAAATATTTGAAACTTATAGCAAGAACGCATTTTTTATTTTTTTTCTATCGAAAGATATTTTATGAAGACAAATTTTTGAGGTGTCTAAAAGGGCAATTTCAACTGCGAAAAGGTCAAGCTAGGTCAAAAAAGAAAAGGTCAAACAAATTAAAAGTCAAAATTTTTCAAATTTTGAAATTTTCTTTTTTCAAAATAAAGTTTAGTTCAAGACGAGTTCAATGATATACAAAACGTGTTAATCAGGCTATGTGTTTTTGAGTTATGAAGCATCAAAGATGAGTCTACAAGGTGACCTTTCGAAAATGCCTCGGGCTATAACTCGGTCACCATTGGTCGGACGGGGCTAAGATTCTCACAGGCGTGTTTCTGGCCCAAAACTACCCCGGAGACAAAGTTTCAGATTTTTTCTAGACATGGTGGTGTCAAATTGAAATATGGATGCTCTGTATATAACTACATTTTGATTTTGTTGCAGCAACACGTGGTTATATTTTTAAACTCTTATTTTTTCCAAAAGTACTAGGTTTCTTGAAAAAACTCATCAAAGAAGACATTCTACCTTACCCTGTCTTACCCCACCCATTGAATTACAACCTCCTTATCCTATCCATTGGAGCAAAATGAGCTTTACCAGTATTCTACATAAAACGATATTGCTTAAAAAAGCACGGCGCCCCAAAGTACCTGAGCCTCTCACTGATCTGGCGACACAAATTATTTTTGCATGAAGTGTTATAAAGTCTCAAAAACAACTCACATAATGGTCTTTTATACCCGTCTTTCCATCCCCGACCCAAAGTATTCCCGCGGTGGCGGAATCACCGAAAAGCTGGTTAGCACTTGCCATATCTACCCTATAAGAAGCTCCGTAGTGGTTTTGCAGAGAAATAAAGGGAAGTCGATAGCAATCAATACACTATTAATTCAACAATTCAAGTGTGGTTCTGACCAGGGGTGTAATTTTCTATCTCTTTGGGGGTGCCCGGGCATCCCCAATCCTAATTTGAGCACCCCCAATCATGTGTTGAGCACCCCCAATACATGTGCCGCCCCTGGCTTATCACCGCTGCTCTGAACAGTGCCATCCCTATCTCATTACTACCGCCCTGATTCGTGCCGCCACTGCCACCAACAGTTAATCACTGCCACCCCCCTACGGATGATTACTGCCGCATTTGGCTCACCACTGATCAGCTGGCTGATCACTGCCGCCCCTGGTCACCACTGCCACCCCCGGCTGATCTCTGCCGCCCGTGGTTCGTCACAGCCGCCCCCTGGCTGATCGCTGTCGCCTGTGGTTCATATTAACTTCCACCCCTGGCTAATCACCGCCGTCATCTGACTTATAACTGCCGCCCCCTGACTGATAACTGCCGGCCCCTGGCTGATAACTGCCGACCCTGCCCGGTCACTGCAGCCCCTGGCTGATCACGGCCGCCCCTGACGGATAAGTGCCGCCCCCTGACTGATAAATACTGCCCCTAGCTTATCACTGCCGCCCCCTGGCTGATCATTGCCGCCCCCCTGACTGATAAATGCCGCCCCCTGGTTGATCACTGCCGCACCCTGGCTGATCGCAGCCGTCCCCTGACTGATAACTGCCGCCCCCTGGCTGATAACTGTCGCCCCTGGCTGAGCACTGCCGCCCCTGGCTGATTAATGCCGCCCCTTGACTGATAATTGCCGCCCCTGACTGATAAATGCCGCCCCTGGCTGACCATTGCCGCCCCCTGGCTGATCACTGCCGCCTCCCGGCCGATAACTGCCGCCCCTGGCTGATCACTGCCGCCCCCTGACTGATAAATGCCGCCCCCTGGCGAATAATTCCGCCCCTGGTTGATTACTGCCGCCCCTAGCTGATCGCTGCCGTCCCTTGACTGATAATTGCCACCCCTGACTGATAACTACCGCCCCTGACTGAGCACTGCCGCCCCTGACTGATAAGTGTCGCCCCCTGGCTGATAACTGCCGTCCCTGCCTAAGCACTGCCACCCCTGGCTGATCACTGCCGCCCCCGACTGATAACTGCCGCCCCTGCCTAAGCACTGCCGCCCCTGGTTGATCACTGCCGCCCCCTTACTGATAACTGCCGCCTCCTGGCGGATAACGTTCGCCTCTGGCTGGTCACTGCCGCCCCCTGGCTGATCACTGCCGTCCCCTGACGGATAACTTCCGCCCCTGACTGATAACTACCGCCCCTGGCTGATAACTGCCGCCCCTGGCTGATCACTGCCGCCCCTGGTTCATCACTGCCATCTCCCGGGGCAGTGAGCATCCTGGGAATATCTGGGCAGTGAGCGTTGTGGGGGTGTATGCTTCCGTGAATATCACTAGCATCATGTCATATCTGAGGAGGGTTAGTTTTAATGTCATATATTCATTTTAGTAGTATTTCAGGTGTTACATAACGTCAAATTTCATTTTACCTAGTCAGTGACCTTTCTAGGACCTTTCTTTTTTCAGTATTTATATTTTATTTTATCTATTTATTTAATTTGTTTTTATATAATCTTCTGATACAATGTTCACAATCTGACCTGTTCTACCACCTGAATTGTGGAAGCTTGTGCGGAAATGTCCTATTTACGTATTTAATTTAGTGTTATGGGCGCAGTAGGACCCCATAAATCGGCGCACCCTAAAACACCAATATGATGATGGACCTTCTCCCGGCGGATCACTGCCGCCCCTGGTTCATCACTGTCGCCCTAATTCATACCGCCTCTGGCTCACCAATGCTGTCCCCGGCATATTTTGACCCAAACGCGTGCCGCCCCGACTCATCGCTGCCGCCCCTGGTTCATCACTACCGCCCACTGGCTGATCAGTGTCTCCTCTGGTTCATCACTGCCGCCCTGATTAATCACTACTGCCCTAATTTACGCCGCCCCTGGCTAATCAATACAGTCCCCGTTTTTTAATCAACCCATATATTATGAACCGCCCCTGGTTAGACACTTCCTCCCTCGAATCCTCGTTGCCCCCCCCGCCGGGTGATCACTGCCGTCCCTGGTTTATCACTGCCGATTAGAACAATCCGGCCATGGCCCCCAAAATCAGTCAAACTTAAGTCCTGCTGTCAGCAGTTTTGTCAGCAGGCATCTGCAACACCTCTCCAGAAAGCAAACAACGGCCCAATATCGTCTAATCGTTATATGTTTGCCTATTGGAGGAATGTCTCCAAACCAAGTAAATGGTAGACTGCTGCTGCCGTGCTTTACTGTTGTAGTGTAAGCCAGGGGTGAAATTTTCTATCTCTTTAGGGTGAGCGAGCACACCCTATCATAATTTGAGTACCCCTAGTACATGCGTCGCCCCCCGGCTCAGCATTGCTGCCCTGATTCATGCCGCCCCCGGTTCATTACTAGCACCCTGATTCGTGCCAGCCCTGACTTATCACTGCCGCCCTGATTCAAACAGCACCTGGCTCATCACTGCTGACAGTGGCCCACCAGTAATATCCTCGAATTATCACTGTCACCCTGTTCCATGCCGCCTCCAGCTCATCGCTACCGTCTCGGCTAATGAATGCCGCCCCTGGCTTATCACTCCCGCTCTAATTCGTGCCGCTCGGGCTCACGACTGCCGCTCCCAGCTCAGGGACAACAGATTCCATTTTCGGGCCGGTCTGCAAGATTTTCGGGAGGGGCGCCTTCCTCCCCAGAGGGAGGAAGCGCCTCCATCTCCAGGGGGTGCCTTTGGCTCCCAAGGGGCGCCCACTCAGGGGGAGGCGCTGACATAATTTCCGATTGTTTAGTAGATAAATTGGGCTTTTGCTCACCATGGGAAGGCTTTGATAACAGGGGCACCATTCATATGTTAAACTATTTTTATTTTGCACAGAGGGCCCTACCTATTCAGGTAGGCGGTGTTTAGGCCTGATTTTCTCTTGCCTGGCTGGGGGTGCCACCCGGACCAAGCCAATACCGGGCGTGCAAAAATATACTTTTACGCACCCTCATTTTTAGGGTGTGCAACTGCACACCCTGCCACCCGGAATCAACCGTCCCTGCCCCAGCTTATCTCTTCCACCCTGATTCGTGCCACCCGTAGTTTATAACCACTACCTATGGCTCACCATTCCCGTCCTCGGCTTTTCCCCGTTGCCTTGATTCGTGCCGCCCCCGGCTAATCAATGCCGCCCCTTCCCCACTTTATCACTTCCGCCCTGGTTCTTGCCACCCCTAGTCCATAACTGCCGCCCCCCGAGTCCTCACTGCCACCCTCCTCTTGTCACTTCCACTCTGATTCGCCCCACTCCTAGTTCATTGCTATTGCCCCTGGCTCCTCACTGCCGCCCTCGACTTATGACTGTTCTGTTTCTTGCTGCGCCGGCCAATCACTTTCGCCCCCCCAACTTATCCCTTCCAACCTAATTTGGGTCGTTCTTTGTCCATAAATGTCGCCCTGGGCTCATCACTGCAGCACTGATTACACTGGTCAACAAAAATTAACTTTTTTTTCCGCTTTTCCCCACTTAAGGGGTCCATTTATTTCTTCATTTCAAATGATATTTTTCATATTCCACTCTAATCCATGTGTCTTATATACATTTGTGATACAAAACAAACATCATTCGTTTCAGATCAAGGGTGAAAGTGAAACACAAAGCTGCATTGCAGTTTGATCAGCGTAACACAAACATTTACGATATATGATGATACAAAATGAGGCGATGACATTGTGTAGGTATGTGTGTGCGTGTGTGTTTGTGTCTGTGTAGAGGGGGTGCGTGTATTTGCGTGCGATGAGGTGTGTTATTGCGTGTGAGGGGGATGGAAGGTGCGTGTGGGTTGTGGGTGTACTTGCGTGTAGGTGTGGATGTAGACGTTGTTGCTTAACCTGTAGATGAGTTTTATGCTACAGATAAGTTCAGTACCCTGATAAGATTTCCCCATTTCTCCCTAAAAAGGAGTTCTTTGTTCTTCTGCATAGCCGAAACTCTTTCTTTTTCCGCTTCAAGTCGCAGAATGTTGAAGAAATTGTCAGTCGTGGGACGACTTCTTCTGACACGGGCTTTGTAAATTACCGACTTAGCTGTTGTTATCACCAACATTTCCAATTTAGAACAATCTTCAGGTGATGGAAAGAACCACTTTGATTTTTCTAGTTGGTACGTTATTTCAAAATTGTCATTAAGGCTCCTCCGTAAATTTTGAATGAAACATTGAACAAGAGGACATGTCCAGAAAAGATGCACCAATGATTCTATTGAGTTTGAGCAGAATGTGCATAAAGGATTATCATTTCGTTTTATGGTGTACAGAAACCTGTTCGTGGCAATCGCTCGCGTGATGATTCGGTAGTGAAAAGACTGAAGATAAGTATTTTTCGTTGCCATGCGGAGGCTGTGGATACTACCCTCATATGGAGTGACACCATCACTTTGCCATTTGTTTTGCCACGCCTGTTGGGCATCTTGGTATTTGTCCCGCAGGGCAACAACAAATTCGCGATATGCTAATCGACTCAAGTTAATCTTGGTGCCCATTAAAGTTATTTGATATGGTATCGTGGGCAGTCTGAAATGTGGAAGATTACTACTGTTTCTAATGTTGGTGGGTAGACTATGTTTTAGAGCTTGATAGCACATAAAAGTCATTGAAACATTATACTTGTGTCGGAGTTCACCTAGCGTATATAATTGACTGGTATGTACATTTATCAAATCACCTATGAATCTTAACCCTTTATCGTTCCACTTGTTAACAATGCTTGTTTGAAATCTAGTGAAATTTGAGAACCAGATAGTATCGGTCAGAATCTGTTCATCAAGGGGCTGATATATTTGGATGAATTGGGCCCACGCCTGTAGTACTTCTTTCCAAAATACGTTAGTTGTATCATTTGCTATTTTATTTATCTTTTTGGTGCCGAACGTGAGGATTTGTTCAGTTGAGGGGACAAAAGATTTTGTTAATAATGACCAATCACTCTGTGACCAATGAAGTCGTTTCATCCAGCTTATCTTCATACTTTTGATGAACGCTAAGATGTCTATCATGTTGATGCCGTCATGACAATACTGCTGTACTGATTTCGTGCGTTTTACTGCATCGTTCCTATTCTTCCATAAAAAGGAATGAAAAACGGATTCTATCTCCTTAATCACCTTATCTGATGGGTTTGGTAACGCCGTTAGAATGTGAACCAGCTTTGACATCAATAATGATTTGATCACAGTGACTCTTCCAATCAGCGATAAGTTTCTTCGGTTCCATTGTGCTATTTCACTTTTTATGGATAACATTTTGTTTTCTATGTTTCTCGAGGAGATATTTGTGTTCGTTTTATTGAATACTATCCCGAGTATTTTCAATTCGTCGACGAATTTGATCCCAAGTGAATTAGATACTAGTGAATCACTAATGCAGCCAATGGGTAAACATTTTGTTTTTGCGATGTTGAGGCGCAGTCCTGAGAAAGACGAAAAATGGTTTATTTCTTCTACTACACCTTTTAAGGAGCTCTCGTTGGCTTCTAGAAACACGATCAGGTCGTCAGCGTACTGTGAAACTCGGAATTCTATGTTATGATTTATCCTGAGTCCTGTGAATTTTTGAGAGGCTTTAAGCTGTATAGCTAGCGGCTCGACTACAAGGTTGAAGAGGTATCCGCTGGCTGGATCCCCTGGCGAATTCCTTGATTCAGGTGGATCTTTTCTCCCAAAAAACCATCAAGCATAATGCGTGCAAAGTTGTTATTATTCATGTAAACACTCTTAATCACGGAAATGAAATTGTTTCCAAAGTTGTACGCCTTGAGAGCTTGCATCATGAATGGCCAAGACACGGTTTCGAAGGCGGCTTCAAAATCTGCAGCTAGTATTATTCCATTCCTTTTGTTCTCATGGATAAAGTCGATAGCGTCATAAACCAATCTACTATTTTCACCAATATAACGACCTTTTATGTATGCGGATTGCGATGGGGATATAAGAGTGCTCATTACAGATTTCAGCCGAGCTGTGATTGCTGCAGAAATAATCTTAAAGTCAGTGTTTAGTAAAGATATAGGTCTCCATGCCTTAAATGACTCAGGATTCTGGCCCGGCTTAGGTATTAAGGTGATGATTCCCTCACGAAATGACTCGATCATGGAACTACGTTTCATGCCATGATTGAAAACCTTCAATACGAAAACTCCCAAATGATTCCAAAAATGTTTGAAAAAGGCCGCAGTGAAACCATTAGAACCAGGAGATTTTCCTTTTTCATTGACATCAAGGCTTCTGTTAGTTCAACAAGGTCCAAAGGTTTCTCTAAGACCGTTTTCTGATCAACAGTTAACTTCTGAACTGTGTTCCTGAGAAAGTATTCATTTGAGTCAGAGCTTTCGTCGTTGCTTTTATATCTGGTAGTCATATAGTTAGTAAATTCTCGAAGAATATCGCGCTTTTTTGTAAATATTTGATCTTCATTTCGTAAGCAAACTATCGCTCTTTTCGAAGCATTTCGCTTTTCAAGGGACAGGAAATATTTTGTACACTTTTCACCTTGATCATACCAATTTACTCTTGATCTGGTAATCAGACCTTGAATTTTTGGGGATCGAATCCGTTCCAGCTTGTCCTGTGCTAACGAAATTTTATTTGCATGCGCACCAGAGCCATTTTTTGTGAAGCTATTTTCAAGTTCTGTGATTTCTTTCATAATTTTGGCTTCTTCTTCTCTAACACGTCGTGCCTTCCGTTTCGAGAACTGTATAGTTTCTCCTCGTATCATCATAAGAAGCGTTTCATAAAACAAACCAATATCAATTGTAAACTCTATTTTATCGTAATTGGTGGTGTCAGCAAGAAACTCTTCAGTATATAAAGGTATTGCATATTGACTAATCTGCTGGTTTATGCAGTTAATTACAGCCGATGTATAGTCTGGGTCTGTTAAAAGACTTTCGTTAAATTTCCACAGATATGTGCCTCGTTCTGAATTTAAGTCCTTTAATGAACAAACTACGCTTCGGTGGTCAGTTCTGTAACTTGATTCGATCTCGCACTTGGTAAGTTTACTTTGAAGGTGGTCACTAATAAATACCATATCTAGTCTACCCCATTTTAAAGGGTTTTGTTTTATCCAAGTATATTGAATCTCATGCGGGTGAGATTGTCTCCATGCATCAATTAGATTATATTTTGCTACTGTCTCTAGGAAACGCGATTTTGCTGATTTGTTATTATCGTAGACATAGTTGGAATCTCGAGTCCTATCTAAAACAAAATTCCAATCACCACCAATTATCATATTCTCCGAGAGTGAAGCTTCTAAACAGTTTTCTAGACCTTCGTAAAATTCAGGTTGATCTTCGTTAGGACCGTATACGCTAACTAACGTGTACCTATTCATTTGTATCTCACAGACAATAATTTTAAAATTACCCTCGGGGCAGCTCTCCTCGACAATCACATTATGTGAAACTGAACTTCTGATTAATATTGAAGTACCTCGGCTAAAGTTAGATTTGCAAGAGTGGTAGGCCTTGCCATTCCACAACATATCAAAATACGGAATAGTACGTGTGGTCAAATGCGTATCCTGTAGAAATATTATATCAGCGGGGGATTTTTTCAGGAAGTGCATCACATCTCGTCTTTTGTTCTGCGATCCAAGTCCTCTACAGTTCATACTCATGAACTTCAGTTCTGTCATGCGAAGAGAAGGGAGGCTTTGCTGACTAGGAAAATACGCCTGATAAGTGAACCAGCATAATAATTGTAAATGCACCAAAATGTTTGCTCATCATACAAGGTGTAGACAGCAACGTTGTGTGTATATGTGTGCATGTACGGCCGAAGCCTATGTGTGTGTATTAATAGTTGTGACTGGGCCTTGAACTGTTGTTGTCCGAAGGGACTATAAAGAGACACTCGACATACGACCACCAGCGACATCTATCGCAGCAGCTCCGACAAATGGAGTACGCGACAAGCCGCTAGGGAACTTGGCGGACAAAACTCCCTGCTCACAGTAAACCAACTGTTTTGATAGGTGGCGTTTGCGTGCATCCCTGCAGGCAGGGGGCATGGGTCGGGGACTAAAGCATATTACAAATATTACAGAGCAGCGTAAGTCCATGACTTCAACACATTTCAGCAACCTTCTGTAGGATACGAGTACAACACAGTTTTATTGACTTGGTTTTTAGAGCTTGGTGTTCAGGTTTTAAATACCTAATTTTGACACCGGTTATATACTGAACAATGAAGATAGTATAATCTGCAACACTGCCATATTGTTTTACATTACCTGTTGCACTGACGGCCACGATGACGCCCCCGCCGCGGCCCAGCCCGGAAGTTAACTGTTAGTGAAGTGAACACAAAGAGGAGGAGCTCCAACCGAAGCCGCGGCCGCGACGAGGGCGCCACGAATGCCGCCCGAAAAACAGGAATGCCGCCCTGTTGTTTCTGCAGTGAAACAGCCATAAGTTATAGGTTAGAGCGTGGAATGTACAGACAGCAAGCACCGTGTTCAAAACTTTAGCTTCGCTTGTTAGCTTATTGTGATGCATCATGTCTAGCTATACAAAACACTCCAGCTAGCCATAATGTGAGACATTGTGCTGACTTCAGTTAACTTTCCCAGCGTTTAGTACAGTAGGGTTTATAAATTTACACCGTTCACGTGGAAAAATAAAGACTCAGACATGAGAGAAAAAAAACTGAGATGAAAGAGCATAATTTTTTGTATGACCTGAACATCCATTACTGCATCTGGAGGTAATTATCAGCCATATGATGTGTGTTTTAACTGCTACACATTACGCAACACAGCACATATTAGAAACGAGTCTCTTGGATGCTTCAAGGAAAACATAGCACAAAAAGTGTCACTTTTCTCGCAACAAAAACCAAATCAAGGGCCTCACCGCTTTGATTCTTGAAGTCACTTTACCGACTAGGACCGGGAAGGTGGTCTCTTTGACGTCCCGACGCAACATCACTCGTGCCAGCGCGCTCTCCGTCAGTGACACGCGCCGGGTCAGCTGAAGGAGAAGAGCGTACTTCTGGAACAGGGAAGTCTCGCCGGGCTCCACTCTGCTGAGGTCGGTCTTCTCCAGATAGCACAGATGTGTTTTTGGTAGATCCTGCTGGTCGCTTTGCCGGCGGTGGAAAACGTGCACCGCGGAGCACGCGACGGAGGGTCTTCTCGTCGGGCACTCGGATGCTCGCACCTCCACGCTCCGTTTTGCACCACGCGGTTCCACGACGGGTGAACACCGATGAGATCACGAACAAAAATTAACTTTTGTCATGGATCCAATGCAAAATAGTTCGTATCAGGGGTAATTTGTGGCGCTGAACACGAATCTGGCAGCAGAAATGCCGTATCAGATCAGAATTTTGAGATATATTATGTCTGTGTGTCGTCTTTGCGCAAGCCTACTTGGCATCCGTGATATTGACAGTGCAAAAAACCCAAGAGTTCTAGGAAAATGAACGTTTGGGTGTTGTGGAGGCTAGGGTATTATACCCTAAACTCAATTTTCATAGACCTAGGTCAATATATTCAAGGTTGAACGAGGCCATATAGGTTAAATTCTGTCTGTGCAGGGTAGCCATTGGGAAATGCCGTGATTATGCGATGAGAAGCCGGATGTGGAGAGAAAGTGACATAAAGTAACGGCGGAAATGTCTGAGGCAATGTTCTCTGACACTTTTAGGTCAAGGTCGTTCAAGGCCATTGACCTTTGACGTCAGAATATTACATTTTGCCTATAACGTATACTGCAACTAGCACTATGGCAATCGTCGGGCGAGAAATCAGGTTTGACCTTGACCTATGACCTTTGACTTGAATCTGCGACATTGAGCTCAAGATCGAGTGACCTAGCCGATGGCATCATGTGACTCTGACATAAAATCCTCATCATATAACATTGTGACGTCACCACTCGGTCTACAATACCGGCGAGCTTGTGTGGCCTGTGTGAGGAAAGCCTAGGGGCTATACACCAGGTATGCTCTGGGGAAGAAACCAGGTCCTATGGCAAAACAACGGTTACTAAATTTGAGATCAGCGGTATCGAAATAAGTAGAAACAGGTGCTCACGTGCCGGATCCATTTTGGCTGTTGACCAGTGTTATTACCCCCCCCTGTGTGTTAAATTACAAATAAAGGGCGTGTGGGGATGCATGGGTGCAGTAGAGTGCCATCTTTGTTAATATTTACAGAACAATACATGCGTTGTTTGGAGCGTTATTGGTGTTTTTATCTCTTTCACGTAGTGATTAACCCTTGCCCCGGTGGCGGGTACGAGCCACTTTCACCCTGGCATGGGGGGAAGTAAAAAGAAGACCCCACTTCCTAAAAACTAGGGAAGTTTAAAAAACGTAAAACAGGAATCGAAAGCTCTTCAAAGAACGATATGAAGGTAATTCGGTCATTTTTCTCGTCAGATCAACATCAAAGTCACCAGTGGTCAAAATAGGTCAAAATTGCTAATATGAGGTGTACTAAGAAAATTTCCTTTCTCTCAGAAACTAAGATAACTAGAAACATAGTTTTAACACAATTTGAAAGCTCTTGCGCTGCTCTTTCATTGCAATGCGATTCATTTTCGGGTCAGGTCAAAGCTTAGGGAGCTGCAGGTCACTGAACATTGGGAATATTCTTGGGAATGTCCATAGCTGTCCGTGCACAAGGGTGTTTTTTTCGCTAATAACTTCCAAACCGATCCAAACCGATCAAGATACAGTAATATTTGATGCACCATTGCAATTTTCTCGTCAATACAAATCGAATTATATATGATATTGCTATGCTAGGTACAATTCAAAATTGACCTGACTCAGGCAAACAGTTTGACCCAACTACTTGACCTGGTATAGTCATGGTGTATATCATTTGCCTTGCAGTGGCCATACAAAGACTTTGGTGAAAAAATAAAAGTTCCATCTCTGTTTATTCAATATCTATAGAGAAAAAACAACGAAAAATTGTTATTTAACCTTAGGGGCCCTTCAAAGGTCACAGGTCAACATTTTTAGTATCAGCTACAGAAATGGGCTAAGAGCAAGTCCTAACCGATATTTGAAGTTTCTATCATCCATACTTACTAAAAACGCTCATTTCGAGATTTCCCCCATGCATTTGCAATGGGAAGGTCAAGTCCAGTACATGACCTTAGGTCACCAATACCGAAAATCCCAGAACACATGTTGTCGCTCCTGGTGGGCCCACTTTGTGGTATGAGTTTCAACTTGATGGATTAACCTTCTTTTTAATTATGCAATCCTAAGCGTTTTTTTAGGTGAAGTCCCTTCACCTGACTTGGCGACCTGACCTGATATGACCTTGAGCTAAAATTTTCAGGAAAGATGTAAAAATGATAAAGGAACGGCTAGACTAAGTTTGGCAGCGCTGCACGCTATCGTGTTTCGGTCACTTTCGAAAAACCCGAGGAGTTTCTAAAGACTTCCACCCGGGCGAAGGTTATGTCCTTTGCTTTCGTTTCATTTTCCGTCCACTCTGCGACTCGAAAATAAATCCAATTCCGCAAAACTGTACTTCAGTCGTTGATAGATTTACCACTCAGATTGGATGTTTTAAGATGTGTATGTAGCTTTGAGATGTCGCCTAAAAAACAAACATGTTTGGCAAAAGCTGTAGAATACCTGCTCAACATTAAAATAAAATGTCCCCTGAGCTATAAAAGGTGCAAAATAGCAATGAATAGCATATGTTGTGCAATGAAGGGGTGCCGCCCCCGCAACGCTGCCGCCCCTATGGGGTGTCGCCCCCTACCGGCTGAGCACCCCCAAAGATTCTGGGAAAATTACACCCCTGGTTCTGACTATCTTGTTCATGAATGATATAAAAATTCGTATTGAAGAAAATTTCCAACGTAGCTTTCAAATCGACAGGACCTTGGGCAATTGCAAGTTATATCTTACTGATATAGATACAAGCTTATATTCATCCAGTCATTTTTTAACGGCCAAGCGCCGTGGCCCATTTCGAGCCACAGTCACCGATCCGCTCTGACCCGACATCGCTCTCGGAGCCGGCCCGGCCGGTAGTGTCGCCGGAGGGCGTCAGCGGCCGCTGTCGGCGCGATCGTCGGCGGCGACGATCCTCCGCCGCCGCCGACGTCGGTCCCGCGAGCTGTCGATCGATAGATAACGAACCCGGACCTCCGGCCAGAGCGGGCCGGTCTCCCCCTCTGACAGCCGCCTCGTCAGCTGACTTCAGAAGACGACGGCCGCCGCCAGCACATGCAGTGATTCGGATCCCGGAGGTGTTTAGGCCGTTCTGCCGGTCCAGTGTGTCAGAGCCGCATGACGAAATCCATGGAGCGAAGCGCATTGAGATTTCTCAAGCGGCTCTATTCTGGCCGCTCAGACGGGTCTCGTCGTGGTCTGTCAGAGCCGCATGACGAAATCCATGGAGCGAAGCGCATTGAGATTTCTCAAGCGGCTCTATTCTGGCCGCTCAGACGGGTCTCGTCGTGGTCTGTTGTTGGCGTCTGTCCGTCCTGAGAATTGATGTCAGAGCTCTGGAATTTTGTAGGGTGATAGCCCTTCTGCTCCAGACACCCAAACTGAAGCCCCGAGTCGAAATCCAAAATAGTTTTTGAGAAATTCTGGCTCAAACTTTTTCTGTTTTATATTTTTCTAATTTTTACTTCTTAACCTACGAACTTGAAACTTATGTCCTTTTCGAAAGATAACAAGGGCCAGCTAGGGAAAACGAATTGAGCTGATCCGACAATATTTATTGCGCGAAAACGCGGCATTTCTCACGCGAGCAAAAAACCTGCTAAAAGTTGATGGCCGACTTGTGCGCTCGAAATGTCAGAAGACAGGCCTCAGTTAGCTGAAAGGCAGTTACCTAGGGGTAGCTAGGAAAATTTTGTAGTGCTTAGGCATAGTTTTGAGTGCAAAACGCAAAATTTTGACCTACTTTTTTACAGTTCTTCCGGAAGACTGAATTTTGGTTCATTTCATTTCAACGTTAATATCTCACAATCTAATTGACCGATTTGAGTTTTCATTTCAAATAATGAAAGAACATTGCTTCCGCCTGATAATATTTGGAGATGGAAGTTGTGAATGTGAAATTCTTTGTTTTATAGGCATAAATAGAAATTGAGTCAAAAAACTTTTTATTTGCATCTTCCTGGTTCCAAGCTCATGTCACTCACAAACTCAGAACTGACATGGCTGAAGAGGAAAGTTACTTGCGGTCATTTCGCTCACTTATACTACCCACCTATCTCTAATGGCTTTCGAGTAATTAGTCCAAAATGTATTACAAGATGCTAAAGTTCTCGGACCACCTTTGCTTCTCACCATGGTTTGAAGTCCTTAAAATGGATGGAAGTGGAAGTAATTTGGCATGAAGCTAGCTTACGATCCTAGCTCGACGATACAACTAATTTCAGCCCAAAAGAATGTTTGGTTCGTCTTCTAGAAGCACCTTTATATCGTGCCTTTTCGGGACAAGCACAGCACCCGGCGCCAGCGGCCCGGCATATTCGGCGGAGTTGTACTAGCCAGTGACCTCCTGACGGGTCACAGCTGTTCAGCTAGTGGGGGGATGAGTAGTGTGGCACGGTGGTCTAGTGGTTAGAGGCCCTGTCTCTTGATCAGGTAGGTCCGGTTCGAATCCGGTGGTGACCACGTACTCTTTATTGGTTATTTCAAAGAAAAGAATGATAAAACTGACTTGCAGGCTTATGAAGAGAATACATTAAGAACGAAATATGGTTTGCTTTCGGCACATTGTCATGCGGCTCTCCTGCGCCGGTGGGGCGTTAGCCCAGGCCGCAGGCCGAGGTTGGTTGTTGCGGCTTCAGTGGTGGACCCAAGGTTTGCGACAGGAAGCAGCAGCCCTCTCCTTTCGGAATATAATTCTACCAGAGAGAGAACAATGATTATTATGCTAGCAGAATATAATTATACAAAACTTTCTACTAGAAAGAGCGGTGATGCTGCGCCAAAGGAGCATGTATGACAATGTGTACTTAAAAAAATTGGTGGAAGGCACTCTCTGAGTGATCAAATGAAACAACTCCAAGGGGGCACACTACTAGGATAACGACCGTCTATGAAGTCTGAGATGGGACATTGTTCTGCACGTACATACATTGGCAAGACCAAAATATTGTAGGTTAGCAAATGACCTTAGTAACCCAACATAACCTGAGAACTTTTCGCTGCCCCGAGCATGCAAACAACGGCAAAATCAGTTAGCTGACTTCCAATGTGCTCGAACACCTGTACTCTTGCATACCACGTGCGGTCAGTGTATTTCACCGACCTTGAATGGCCTTGAATGGTGATAGTTCAATGAGCCAGCCGGGGGCCATCTATGTGCTTGGGAGTTGACATCAACATATGCAAAGAGATATGACAGTGCGCCGATAAAAATCAGTGAGCTATGGTAATGAACTCATATGGTCGTTGACCTTGAGTGACCTCTGACTAAAAACATGCCAAAGATATCGTATTTAGTGACTGTCTATTGACAGTTTTGATGATTTTATATATTTTTACTAGGTAGTTCATGACCTTTTTTATCTCCAAAAATCAGATATCAGAAAAAAGCGAAGGTCAGTGTCTAACATTTCGCTAAACGAATCAGGCATAAAATCGTGCATTGCCCTCATTGTGCGACTGGGTGTATAGATATCAGTTTGATGACGTCAATTGCCATAAAACGTACTAAAACCCGGAACCTAAGCTAGAAACTATTTCATATATGTTTTTCCAAGATCAAGCGAAACAAGGAAAATAGCCAAGATCTCGTGGAAAACTTTGGGAATGACATCTCATCGACCTGACGTGACCACACATTGAACTGGACCAAGATGGCCTTGATCTGGACCAAGATAATGCAACTTTTTAAGAAAAAATCACACAGCATTGCCTTAAGGCGAACTGTTTGCCTGCAATTTTGAACAAAATATGAAAGCAGTGGATTAAATTGGCCCACCTCCCTTAGGTAATGGTTACATTTTCCTTGTGTGTGTGGGTGTGTGGACACTTAGATCACATCCTTGAGCTTCCGGTGACAGTATGAGGTCCTAGTGGTACACTGAAAAAATTGCAACAAAAACTAACAAGTTTTGGCTATGTTTGCGGATGTTCAGAGCCAAAACCAGAGTCAAATAATGTAGCGCTCAAATGTATTTGTGGACTTCTTTCTATAACCTTACCAGTTGGTGCGTCTTTAAAGCCCAATAGTTTCCTTATAAAAGTTTCCAGTACCGCTGCGAATCACTGTTCTCTAGGCTTATCATTTGCATTCGTTTCAATTTTTTCCATCTTGTCAAATTCTCGTCCAATAATGGTAATTGTTAGAGTTTAACGACGCACCAACTGCCAGGGTCATACGGCGTCGCCAACTCTAAATTCTCGTTCACTCTGAATACGTATCCAAATATAAAAATGCGCGTGTATGAAAATACGCACCCGTGGACCGATTTTTTTGCGTCTACACATGCAAGTCGTATACGTCTCGATAGAGTCAGGCGCCAAGAATGAAGTGCATGTCTTAATGCCGTGATGACATCGGTCAGCTTCCTCTATCATATATGGAGACCAGAATGCGCTTCGTGTAATAATCGAATTTAATATGCGCCCTTTGTTCAAGCTTTTGACTTGCACCATCTCTTTCTGCTGCAATATTATTACATATATTATTTGTGATTGTTATGTTTCTGTTACCTTTTGATACCTTTAGCACTGAAATTATAGGTGAGAACTGAGTGGGGATGGATCTATTGGTGTTCCCTGCGCGACCGGATAGCGTCACACTGGTGACTTTGCTGAGTCGGATGTAGGTACACTTCTCAGCCCTCTTATCAGCGTGCACTCGCCTGTCCCTTCGAACATGCCGGATCTTGATTGGTTTGCAGCTCGACTCTCGACGAGGAAAAGTCCGTCGGCGGCACATCAGTCTGGAGTTCTAATTTTAGAGTGTCCTATTAAAAGAGATTTGCTCTTAATCTCCATGTTGAGAGAGTAGAGAATTCACAGCACTTCAACAGCTAATAACATATTGTCTTATGTAAATAGTATTGAAAATGGAATTAAATCGAAAGGGATGGGAGCGGTTTCATATAGGACGGGTAAAAAGGTGCCTGCTAAGTTAGCAAGGTTTTAATCAATGCTTTTTGTACTTAAGAATTTACAGCAACAAAACTTCGTCCTCGAATTAGAAGCCATACACGTTTATTATTACACATACACACACACGCACATACACAGTTCCGTTAAAAAGAGCTTGAAAACATTTGAGGACGGATCTCGCTACAGGGCAAGACAGGAAATTAATAAGATAGTTCTCACACGATTTTAGCCGCGGATGTTTGCCTTAGTATAGTAACCATGACCTATATTGTATCCATACAAACACTTTTTGACAATGCAATTATCCAAAAAAGAGCCAGTTTGTGCATCCCACTGGGCCAGTGCTTCCACCACTGGTATAACCAGCTGTAAACATGTAGCATCTGGTAGCTGAGCTCTGGAGGACAAAAAGTCTGGGCTGGAGAGCCTGCCTTTGATGCTGGATCGAGACATGTCGAGCTTTCGAGACCTGCACCCAGTGATGGAGAGAAGTCTATGAGAGAATACTCGTTTTCCTTCTCTGTGTTGTGGATTGAGCTGATAAAAGCAGAGGATCTTCTGTTCCTTCTCTTCCTAGAAGCACTACTCTTGGTTGAAACACTTGCTCCATGTTCTTCCAGATTTCCTGCCGGTTGACCTCTAGGGTAACTCATGCCACTGCTTGGGTGGCCTACCACAGACGTGGCGCCACCTATCGGCGCTATGACGGAGTGGTAGGCATGTCGACAGCGAGTCAGCGCCACCAGGGCCAGTAGATTCGATGGACAGCGAGTACAATCCTAGGCTAGTTGAGGTTGGAGTGCATTGATATTTCTGTTAGCACCGGCTTCATATTAGGAATTAGTCCTTGATATAGCTGATAACAATTAAGACAAGGAGAGGCAAGAAGCAGAGCTTGAAGGGCATCCTGCTTGTCTGTGGACATATTGACGTCAAAACGTAAGACTACTTACTATATTAATAAGGGTGTTTAATCCCATGGAACTGGTGCAAGTAGTGTGAGATATCATAAGTAGTTTTGGGTAAATAAGATGTTAGTAGTTGGCGGCCTTAAATCTTATTGTAGAATCTACGGGCGATAGGAATGGTGAGATGCGAAGAAGCAAATGTTGTAGCAAATCTGTCCGGGACAATAATTCTAATAGGTGTCTAAAAATATACGCTTAGTAACAGTCTTGAAAAACGATCGAGAGACAGGAACGTCATCTAGAGACCGTATATTTGGGACGATTATATCATTCCAGGTGATTGGAGCAGCTATAAAGAGTGAGAAATTGCGGTAATTAGTGGGAGCGAATGGAACCGTAAAGGGATATCCGGTTCTCATGACTCTGTCATGATTTGATTGGGTGATTGTAAATTTTTCAGCTAGAGGAGCGGGGAGAGTATTTGCAAGGTGTGAGTGGAGGATGAGAAGAAGCGAATGTTTAACAAGATCCTGAAGTTTCAGAATTTTTAATTCCTTAAAAAGATTCGATGTGTGATCACGAACGCCGACCTTAGCAATTATTCTCACCATCTTCTTTTGGAGAGTTATAAGTCTAGTCAGCCGAGAGGAATACGTTACGCCCCAGAGTTCGGAGCAGTAATTAAGATATGGGAGTATAAGTGAATTATAGAGCATGAGGATGTATCTTGAATCCAGAATGTATTTGATACGGTTTATAAGCCCAATGTTCCGGGCGATCGTGTGTTCTGTGTTTTTTATATGAGATTTCCACTTTAGATCCTCGTCTTATCCCAAGGTATTTAGCACTAAAACATCTTTGTATGATGATATTATTAATTTAAATCTGAATCTGAGAGGCAGGTTCAGAGTAATGGTATACCTGATAGACAGACTTATTAGCGTTCAGCGTGAGACGATTTCCCACCAGCCAGTTATACACTTCTGGCGGGCTATTTGTAGTTATACTTTGTAGTTGGTCAATATTGTCAGCTGTATATACGAGAGCAGTATCATCAGCGAAAAAATTAGGGGTTTGCGAGCTGAGATGTGTGTCATTAATATAAAAGAGAAATAGAAGGGGCCCAAGAACAGATCCCTGTGGTACACCCATTCTAAGTGTGAGACGATTTTGTGAACAGGTATTGTTGAATTTCACTGTTTGTGTCCTGTTTTGAAGATAGGATGACAGGAAATCATTGGACAAGTCCTGAAAGCCATAAAAATGTAGCTTTTTGAGCAGAATGTAATGATTTACAGTGTCAAAAGCCTCGAAAGATCCAGGTAAATTGTTGCACAAGCTTTTTTGTTTGCAAGAGAAGAGGTTATAAGATCGTAAAGAAGAGCGATCGGCATGTAGGTACTGTTCTTTCTCCTGAACCCATATTGATGGGAGTACAAAATGTTATGCCAATTCAGAAAATTAACCATCTGATAATAAACAATTTTCTTGAATACTTTTAAGATAGTACTCAAAAGGGCAATTGGTCTATAGTTATTGAAATTTGATGGGTCCTCAGATTTGAATACTGGTATGATCACTGCATGTTTTAAGCAGGAGGAGAAAATTCCTTGAGTTATGCATTTGTTGAAAATAAAAGCTAAAATTGGAGAGATAATGTCAGAAATTGTTTTAAGGATTTTAGAACTAAGTCCGTCTTCTCCCTCACCAGTGTTTGTCAAGTCCTTAATTGTGTTGGCTATAGTAAGAGTATTTACTTGTTGAAATTCGAAGGATTCAACAGGCTGATGAAGGTTGTGCAGAGTATGCATAGGATCTGTGGAGGCACTGGGTAGCTTTGCGTCTAAGGTAGAGCCAATTGTGGCAAAAAAATTGTTAAAGGTATTCGCTATAGCAGAAGGGTCATGAAAGGTTGCATCCCCAGCTTTAAATGTGTCAGGGGGTGGAGGTCTTTGCTTATTTTTGCGAGTAAGGCCAAGAAGAATCTGCCATAATTTTTGAGGATTATCTCTGAATTCTTCTATTTTTCTTTTGAAGTAGTCTTTTTTGCACTTTGGATCACGCTATTGAGAACGTTGCGATACTGTTTAAACTTAGTTCCATTTTCAGCAGTAGGGTTATGAATAGATGTTTTGTATAGTTTATTTTTCTGATTGATGCAGCTTAGAATATTGTACGATATCCATGGCTGGATCGGCACTTTTTTCCTATTGATTTTTTATAGTTAACTTAGATAATTCTTCTTTAATTATGTTTATTAGGAAGGCTGCAGCCTCCTCGGCACCATCGATCGCATATACTTGTGCAAGTTTCGGAATAAGGTTTTGCTTCAGGGAATCTGTTTTCCTAAAGTCAAACAGGTTGCTAGTTTGAAGTTTTTTATTTGGATTGGTGTAGTTTATATTAACGGTAATTGAAATCGGCAAATGATCACTGATATCGGACAGCAGAATGTTGTTCTGGCTGATGATGGATAGGTCATTACTAAAAAAGTTGTCGATCAGGGTATTGGAAGTTGGGAGGGATATGCATGGAAAACAGCCGGCTGCGGATACCATATTGAAAAATTGGGCGCTGTTTTCAGATGTGTCAAATTTTAGTAGATCGATGTTGTAGTCGCCCCCTAGTATGGCATGTTTTGGCTCCCTGCCTATTTCTTCAAGAAGGTTTTCGAAATATTCAATGAATTCAAGGGTTTGAAATGATGGAGAGCGGTAAAGCGAACCAATGATTGCATTTCTGAACCTTCTTGGCTGAATTTCAATCAAAACAGATTGAAAATGGGCGTTGCTCAGCTCAAGAGCATTTCGCCTAGTATATGGAATGTCATTGGAAATATACATTGCTGCCCCTTACCTCTAGACCCACTCTGGTTTGAAGTTTCAAGTCGGTAGTTATCGATCTGATATGATGATGTAAGTGAAGGGTCTAACCAGGTTTCAGACACTAGAATAATATCAGGCTTCACATTTAGTTGATTGAGCAACAGAACAAGGGAGTCATAATTCTTCCGCAAGGAGCGAATATTAGCATGAATGATATTAAGGCCCTTATTTTCATGATGTAATGGTGCAATTATATCGATATACTTGCATTTATCAAGCACAGCATGCAACGAGTCAGATATTGGGTTAGAATTAATGTCATGTCAATTAATGTTAGAATTAATGTCGATTAACTTAAAAGGAAACGACCTATATTTTCTGTTTTTACTGTTTGTTTTTCCTGAACCGTACATTGCTGATAACTTTTTTCATAAATAAAGGCAACCAAGATGTTTTATGCTTAAGCCTAGCAGAAAATCTAGACTATATTATTTAATTTGACCTTTCCAAACACGTGCTTCTGCGGTATTCCTGGGACGATTCAGCCATCCTGCTGTATATGCTGCAGCATTCATATAAAAGTGTTTACTTTTATTTCTTATGGATATTATTTTCAATTGTAACATTTCGCACTATTTTTTGTGCGTTATACAGCAGTTTTGCGTTCTGTTTTGTTTTGTTTACAGTTTTGTGCATTATCAAGCGTTGAAATTCAAGTTTTATATGAGCCAGGGAGAGCTATCTGGAAAGTTAACTCTGGCCGCATCATCGGTATCGATAAGTTGTCTTATGTCTAGCTGTTAGTTCGCATCGGCTTCCACAGATTCTGACCAGTTGGCCTCATTTCAGTATTGTCAAAGAGCACCCAGCCACCATGTAAGTGAGCCCGTTTCCCTAAACGTACGCGCTCGGGAAACCGGATGCCCAATTTCGATAGGTATACGTATACGCGTCCCAAGTGTTATTTTCCTCAGACGTCGTTGATCTGTAGTTTTGACTGCGAATGATGCCTTGAGATGGTAACCCGCAGATCTCCAGCCTGAATGGGGCTCCACGACAGAGGCCTTTAGACGGCTGTGCCTGCGTGAGCTGTCGGATAGTGTAAATATCTGTAGTAACGCACACGGATGCTTGGCGTACGTGCTGTAAATCCGGTGTAATGACGTGAACTGTTTCCAGCAGGGCTGTAGCCAGATGATCGGAATGTGACTGCTCTGTCGTGATGTAGGCTCTCTTTCGAGTATGAAGATAGCCTATGCACTCGACTCCGTTGTGAACACAGACTATTCAGACAGTTCTGCACGCTATCTGTTGTGCTGTCGCCTGTTGGAATGAGGGGTGACGATGAAACTTCGCAGGATCCCTCCATACCCTATGGAAACCTTGTCTCTGGAACCTTGCATATTAGCTTCAGTAATGCTTTCCCTTTTACTAAATAGCGCAGCTTCTTGTTATGCCCCGTTAAAACTATATATTGATGGATTTTACAAGTGTGTACCCTGGATGGGGAGTTCTGAGATAGCCCGCCACTATAGGCGGTAAATTTAGCATAGCAGTATTAGGTTCATAACAGTTTTAGGGTAGCGATAAATGCTAGGTGAATTGGTTGTACGGAAAGGGAAGGGGTCGGGGTCACGAGCTCAAGGAGGGTTTCTAGATCGCGTGCCACGTGCCCGTCCCCATCATCCTGCGCGCTCCTCTCTCTCTAGCCGATGCATGTGTAGCCGAGCTCTGATGTAATGGAGTGGCATGGAGTGGAGGAACCCTCCACTGGGTGAGGAGCACTCCTACACTAGCGTTTTTAAAGCTCTAGCTCCATTCCACCGGTTCTCATTCCAGGGTAGAATGTATTTAAAAAAGAATTGGTTGTTGCATCCCACTTTCCTTTCAAAGAAACATTTTCGATATTATTTTAGTCTTCTTTTTAATTCATGCTTATACTTTGAAGAACTTGAAGACACGTGAATTTTCCAGTGAGATATGGCAAAAGCCAACCTCCTCGTGTGCAAGTTTTCTGCGCACAGCCACATGTGACAGTTACCCCGAGCTGAAACTGTTGTGCAGACCCAGCTCCCGTCCCACCGTTAGTTTCAGAAACTTTTTCTATTTCGTCACAACTGCGTGGACACTTTCTGGTCGGCTTGACATCCTTTCCTACCATTTGAATGTGACTGGTATTTCATGCTCACAAAGGAAGCCAATCAGCGGAATCGAACCGGCCCCTTTATCATGACGTCAGTCTTTTAAATTGTTCAAGCTAGTTCCTATGATCGATAAGTGGCACACGACAGGGAGCCACTGTGTTGCAAGTACAATACCACTTCCAGAAATGCTAACTAATGACCATTTCTCCTCCGATGCCTGGCTATACGTCGCTGTCGCCTCCAGGAGATGAAAGAAGCAAGTAAAGTAAGTACCTACTGAATGACGGAGTGTTGTGACTACTTGTCGACTTTGAGTGGCTTGTGTGTTGTGTGAGCTATTGATATGCGCCTTCTTTTAATCTAAGTGCCAGAAGTAAGATTGGTGCCTGACAGGGGTGTCGCCATATATTTTTTCTGGAAGGGGTGGCCTTTGAGCGGGTTCGTGGGAGGTGATGGAAATATGGAGCTGTCCGGGAGTTTACCTCTAGGACAGTGCAGCAAAAACAGTTCCGAAACCATTTGTGTATACTCGAGGTGATTTGTGAAAGAAAAGGCAAAAACATTGTTCGAGTGCGAAATATTTGGAGGGACGTTTCCTGGTTCACAAGCTTGGAAATGCCCCATCTTACCTCTTTCCACACCTGTAGTGCCTAGGTATATAGATAGATTTATCTTGAAATACTGTTTTCCACGGCTAATTTCCATGCCTGTAGTGCCTAGGTATTAGACACATTTTTTCCGACCGAAATGCTCAAAGACACCTCGCCAGTGCACCATTCCGTGCCTAATTTAATTCTCTTTTCAATGATGTATCATAAAATACATTTTGAAAACTTTTTGGCTCGGTCCAGGGGGTCAAAGTGCCATGTGCGCTAATTAAGAAATTTAATAACATTTTAATAGCGATTTTTCATATTTTGAGAACAATTTTGTAAAAGGGCCTTTTGTTTTGAGGTCATTGTGCTTGCACTGCCACTGCGAGTCGACTGGTATGCATCATGATCATGTCGGGTCGAAAGATGACCTTGACCTGACCTTAGGTCACGCCATTTTTTTCACTCAGTTAATACAGTGTTGCGATACATCATTGGACGCAGCTCAATGAGGAAACTCTAGTGGTGATAGAATATTGTATCTACCTTCATTCTGTCAGAAGCTTGGACATCAAAAATATCACAGACTTGTGACTTTTTTTAGCCTGCCATGACTTCAATATTGACCTGAGTTAAGCAGTGGAATATATATAATTCTGTCGTTATTTTTCATGAGGTACCCAGTACTGTTAATGCTATATCTTGATAGTTTTCTCAAGTTCCTGATCAAATTCACTACCCAGTAGGTACGCAGTAGTCGTCTTTTAGTGTAGGTACAGTTAACTACTAACAACTTAGCATTGCATAAAAGTGGCATATTTTTATCTTTCTAACCAAACACGGACGCGACGCAAACGACGTCAAAATGATGAAAGCGTCCTATTTTCGGACAAAATGTATTTTTGCGTTCATAGTTGTATTGAAGACTGAAGTCAATCAACAACACTAGCTGTAGCTGGACATGTTTTTCAAAACTTGGTGGGTTTTGGATGAGCCCGGCGATGAGCCTCGATACCTTGAAGCATGGCCTGATGCCGCTCGTTGTCCCTTGTGATGGCCCCATTGAAATCGGACGCAAACTTCACCGCCCTTTCGCCGGCATCATTAAGCGGGGAAAACCCGTTCACAGGAGCACAGAACGAGTGATAGTTGCCGTTGGTGTGCCAGTTTTCGACCGGCGATGATAAGAACGATGGCTCGAATCCACACAGCTGGAAAAACAGCCAGGATTCTTCCGAGATGAAATCCTCCAGCTTGCTGTCGTCGTATACTCGAGGCATCGGCGGTCTTCCCAGCTCTACTCGGGTGTTGCTGTCGAGGGTCAGCAGTGCGTTCATCATGGCTTTTTCGTCGTATCTCCGACTTTTTCCGATGCCAGGGCGAGGACGACGGAACGGCCAGTCAAATATTCCGTGTGGAGATCAACTTTCCTTTGATTAGCCCTGGCGCCAGCAGGGTCGCGAGATGCCCACTCCGACAAATCGGCATGAAGGGCTAACGTTAGGAAGGGAGCATCGGCCATCCTTGGGCAAGAGAACCAGAAGTAAAAATGGACGTACACGATGTAAAACGACATCACCCGTATGTCTGCCTTTTGTTGGGCACCGAGGACAATTTCCATCACCACAGATCAACATCTTAAGGATCCATCTTGATCCACAGATCCATCTTGCGTGATGAGTGTTGTTGAGACGCTTTGTCATCTCAAGATTCGCTTGGTCACCGGAGAGGAACTGAAAGAAAAATGTCAACTTAGTATACCAACGCAGGAAAGCCCATTTTACTGGTTCTAGAACTACACATAGTTTTTGTCGCCCAACTTTTATCGACTTGTGGTTTATTAATAAAACTACCATGTGGTATACAGCATTTGTTTTACTACTTCACTATGATTTTTGATATGATTTATGATATGATTTATGATATGATATGATTTATTTATTTATGATATGATTTTATGATTTTTAGGTATGCAGCCATACCTAAAAATCATACGTTCTAAAATCCCCGAAAAGAAAAAGTGAAAAAAGATATAATTGTTACTATTTTAATATCGAAGTTCATGAAATGGCTATATAGTCCTTAACGACACCAGACGAACAAACTCAATGTAGTCCCATATTGGCATGTTCTTCTCCATCGGCTTTCCTTTCACACTCTTGGACTTCCCTCCCTTGGATGTAGCTCCCCCGCTCGATCCTTCGGCTTCACCACACCCGTCGGATACCTCACCACCTGGTGCCGCAGCTTCCTCCACAGGGTGTCGCTCTTCTTCCGCATCCTTATCACCCTCGTCCTTTAGCACGCTCAGAAGACGCTTGTGCATCCGGCTAGTGACGTCATCATCCGAGGACAAGATATTGACCTTATCCCCTGCGCTGGAAATGATCCCTGGCATCTTTTCTAAGATTGACTGCTACTCGTTTTTGAAACGAGTGTAGATGGTGTCGCGCGGACCGCCCGTCCTCCATCTTTGCTGGATGACGGCCCCAAGGACCAGCTCCAAAATATGGTGGAAGCAAGGCCACCACATCACGGCTCGCTTCAACGCCTCCCTTTCAAGTTCAACACATGCTCCCCACTCTCTCCCCGTGTTGACGGAGCAAGTGTCGTAACAGAAACCGATGGTGCGATCGAGAATACCCCAAGCTTCCAAAAACTTGCACACAGCTCCTGCCACCTCCACCCAAGTCCCCTTTTCAATTGTCTCATCGCCCAAAAACTTCTCCTTGTCCATTCCTGGACCCATCACCGCAACAGAGACGCATTAATTTTTCGCACCCGTGGAAGGATCGTCCCGCCCCTTCCCATTAAAATGGACTTGGACACAGTCGGGGAAAGGAAAAGATGCTTTGATGCTCGCAGCATTGGCCAAATCCCACTCACGACGTACGTCGGCGATTTTAGCTGGTGAGAAGACTATGTCATCTAGTGAGATTCCATGAGCAGTGAAGAAATCGCTAAAGATGGGAAAGATGTTGTAAGATGAAACTTTAGCCCGATTCGAAGATGGAATCACAGATTTTATCCATTCCCGCTGTGTGCACGTGACAGAGAACGTTTTCGGCTTCTGGGCGCTCTTCGATACTGCCGGAACCCACTCGAGATCATCTTCAAGTCGAGGACGGGATGTAGAAGGCTTATCCAGATGGCCGAGGTTGTCGACTGTTTCAGAAGAAGCCGTGATATTATCCTCGCGCTTTCGCTTCGCTTCCTTTTCTTCTCGCATCTTCTCTTTTTCTTTGCGCTCAGCCATGCGATCGAAGCGTTGCTGTTGTTTCCAGTCGCGATCACCGAACTTAATTTTCTTTGCGCTCAGCCATGCGATCGAAGCGTTGCTGTTGTTTCCAGTCGCGATCACCGAACTTAACAAACTCCTTACGGCGAAGTCGAACCACAATTTCCTCATCTTCTTCCTTAGCTTCCTGCGTTTTCTTTGAGTCTGCTTTGATGATTTCGATTGCGTCTTCCGCGGTGATATCGAAGTACGAATCCCGTGCGATCGTGAAAATTGAAAGTTTTTCCTTGTAGCTATCTCGCTTCGTGTAGGACTTCGTGTTTAAATAAGTCAACTGCTCTCGCAAACTCAGGATTTTCTTCTTGATGGTGTTGGCCTTCTGAAGAGGAATCCTGGTATCGCCGAGTTTCCAGAGCTCTATCAACTCGGTCGCCACATGATAGGCAGCCGAGTCTGTGTTGCGCTGGTTCTTCTTCTGAGAGTAAATGATGTCAAAAGGCGCTCTAGCACGTCCTTCCCCTTTTGGCGGCTGTGATGGGGGTGGCTTGAAATTTCGCAACCGCTTGGAAATCTCGAAATCAGGATAAAGGATGACACGAGTCTCCATAATTATACTAGAATCTAACTAGGTTGATTGATTATAAAAAGGAAGAGCAGAAAAGAAACTGACACCGCGTCCCGTTTGCCACTTGAGTCTCGCGTGCCTAACGAAAGAGTATGGGATGCTGGTCAATTTTACTTTTCTTCAGGCGGATGCGGCCACGTGCTATCTGTTTTGCCGTCCGATTCCGGAGATACACAAAATCGGTTCCCACAATTTGCTGGTTGGTTGTTTTGGTTTTTACGACGCACCTACAGCTGCTAAGGTCATGCGGCATCCCCAATTTTCATCCTGTTGGGAGGTTATTTCGGGGAGCAGGAGGCCCTTTCCAGGGCTCATCATCTCATCATCCCCATCGTCCCAGTTCTTCGCGGAAGGCATAGTTCTTTTGTACCCCTCGATCATAGCTTCTGGGACGGATAGAAAAAATATCGTAAACAGTATGGGTACCACATGACACGTTACTACAAAGGTATATATTGTGCTTCTTAACTCAGGTCAATATCGAGGGCATGGCAGGTCAAATTTTAACGAGCATATAACATTTTTGTAGCTCTAGCTTCTGATAACCTCAAGTTATGTATAATATTCTAGCACCACTTTCCTCCTAAAGCCCCGTCGAATGATATATCGCAACACCATATTAACTCCGAGTGAAAAAAATGACGTGACCTAAGGTCAGGTCAAGGTCATCCTTTGACCCCGGCATGATCATGATGCACACCAGTCGACTCGCAGTGACAGTACAAGCACAATGACCTCAAAACAAAAGCCCTTTTTACAAAATTGTTCTCAAAATACGAAAAATCGCTATTAAAATGCTATTAAATATCTCAATTAGCGCACGTGGCACTTTGACCCCCCTGGACCGAGCCAAAAAGTTTTCAAAATGTATTGTATGGTACATCATTGAAAAGAGAATTAAATTACGCACGGAATGGTGCATTGACAAGGTGTCTTTGAGCATTTCGGCCGGAAAAAATGTGTCTACTAGGTATGTACCAATATATTTTGAAATACTGTCTATCGATAGCTATTCCTATTATTTCTTTCAACAAGAGCATTGACGGGGTTCTGAACCAGCTTCGCTTTGACGGGGGCACCCGCTTCCCTAAAATCCCGAGAACCACACTAGATAGCAAAAAAAACGGTAAACGGTGTTAGATAGCTCATGAAAATTGATATCGAAAACATTTGAACTATATTTTGTTTAGGTCAAATTTAAGGTCATTAGAGGTCAAGGCATGTCACCAAAGGCATAGCACATACATGAAGGTTTTCAGTTATTACATCTGAACTAGTAAAGATAGAGGAAAAAAATTAAACTACTGGAATCGTCGCAACAAACCGAATCGAGTGATTATAGCACGACATTGCTGGGTTAAATCAGGTCAAATATAGGCTTTGACCTAACCTGAGATCAGGTCAAAGTCAAATGAGGTCAAAATGTACATCATTTGAACCCAAGGGCAAGAAAAACCTAATGGCGTTAAAATAAACGCTCTACCACCGTCTATTACGAAGTAATTCAGCTTAAACCATTTCCCCACGTATTTCCAATGGAGAGGTCATTGCCCGTACCTGACTAGGTCATCGATATCATAAATACCGGAATATATTTTGGAGAACTCGGTGGGTCCATTATGTGATGAGTTTCAATCTGATAGGTGCACCCTGTTGTGACTTAGGCTATCTTAAGCGTTTTTTTTAGGTGAGGTCACTTGACCTGGACTGGTAACCTGATCTGAGGTGACCCAACCCTAAAATTTTGGCAAAAGTTTGCCAAGTAAGGCGCCGGCGTCTTATTTTATCTCCGAAAAACCCGAGGGGCACGGGTACCCACCACCCCAGTCAATGTTCGTGTTAAAAGAACTTCCGCACATCGTAAGGGTGCGAACAGTTCCAAATTTCTTGAAGAGCGTGTTTCTAAGCTAAGTATCAGAGCACGCAAAATAATATGACAAGTCCTCGTCAAGGACCTGGAAATTCCATCGCTTCTAGTGGAGAATGTTCCCTCTCTCGCTCTCGCTCTCTCTGTCTCTCTCTCTCTCTCTCTCTCTCTTTTTTTCTCTCTCTTCTCTCTCTCTCTCTCTCTCATCTAAAAAACGTATTTGCACTCCGCAAAAGCTGCACCCCTCATCCAATTTCTGCCGATCTGTGTTGCTCTCGTAGCGGCAGCGCATCAGCATGCGCGCCGTTTGCATCGATACGCTGTTGGCAGCGTCCGGGCGGCGTCATGATCGTATTCCCACACTTGCTGCATTCTGATAACATGAGGTCTTCGCGGACGCAGTAGATAGTTAAGGGTACGATCCACATCTGCCATGCTACTTAGCGACTCAGCGAGAGTGAGAAAGCGGCGGGGGAGGGGAGATTGAGGTATTGACGGGACACCTAAACTGTTTTACCTGTATTTTGTTCTTCATTTGTCGCAGAACAATGATAAATTTCAATTGAGACCTTTAAAACTGCGATCACATTAAGTTTACGCTTAGAAGACATTTGCTTCACAGTGTGATTTTTCAACCACGCATACAGTGGCACCTAAAATCTAATAGGTATTCTATGTCTAGTCATCTTATCCCGGCAGAACACAGCAGCCAGGGGAACTACCTAAAGATACGGCTGAGGCACTTCGATACAAAACGGAGCGGACATTGTTTATTGGTTTGCGAGCCACTCAGGCTTTGCAACTTGTCCTCACTACCACAGAATCAGGGCCAACGCTCAGCAATGAATGTGTATCGCCGTGGCCGGGGCAGCTGTGCCTTCTGGGCAGCCTGTCGCTGATGAATAATTCAGGTCAGCAGGGCCCCTAGTGTGAACCCGGGGTCGGCTCCTGGTGCCTAGCAGATCGCATAAATAGACACCGCGCGTTTACGAGGCAGGCTTGATTGTATGAACACTGTGCAGTTACCTTCTCAGAAGTTGTCAGTTTTCAAACAGACATGGACAAAGAGCTGGTGCTTAATAAAGCTCGTCGATATTTTTCATCCAATAAACCGTCGGGGGCCAAGGCATTAACAAATGAACCAGAACCTACCTGGAAACTTTTCGTAGGTAAAGTAGCGGGCCGATTCTGAAACGCACGCCACCGTCTGGGCCAGGAACAAACCTGTTTCAACAGAACAGAGACGCACCGCTATGTGACCTCGACGAGGATACTATATAATCTGAAATACATCACACATAGATGTTGTAGGCACAGAAGCTCTGTATCCTGTGCGCCTCCCCCGTTAATAAAAGCATATCGTGATGGCATGAAGAATTGTACCGAGTGACACTTCTGTAGTTCAGCCTGAGCTAAACTAGATTACATTCTATATTCCTGTTGCCAAACACGAATACTGAGTTCATGAATTTGTCTCGTCCCTTCCATTTGTTGAAATTTGACTTGAAACTTGGGCCTTTATGGTTAACTTACCACTTTTCTTAATTTATTTTTGACCGAAAAGTTCGATCGCTATGGGAGGGATTTAAATAAAATTGTAAATGAGCTTTATTGCTAGTAACCAGCACATGTAAAATTCAAATCTCAGCCCGTAGATATCTGATAGAGTAATTGCATATTTATGCTAATTTGGATTATTTTTGGCGTGGAAGAGGACAGAATAAGGTTCTATACATGCGGGTGTAAAATCACCACCATCGTGGGTGCACTTAGACACCGAATGGTAATGGTTGGCCATGGTTCCTGACAGCCCTGTTGACCTGCAGTGTCTGGAGAAGGTGCTGGTGCAGAACATACTGTTCGGGCTCTCTCCGAGCCTGACTGATGCCATCAAGTCAATATCACGCTGGAAGCTTATCCAAACAGCCTTTCCCTACGTGATCCACTGTGCTGCCAGCCTTCTGCACAACAGGTGGGTGCCTGTGCGAATACTGCTGCTGCGGTCTTACCATGTGCCGTTTTGTTGAAGTCTCACGACGCTTGTAGGGGCGAGGAAGGTCTTGTATTATCCGTCTGAAATGGTCTGAAAAGCTAAGTTTTCAAAACGTCTTTGGGTTATAATACTTGTCTGAGTTATGAAATTGTAATAAGGTAAGACAGCAGACATTGAATGATTATTTTCCATGTTTCATACGAAGATTTGTGGAAGCTAGAACAGATTGCATCGTTGAGCGGCGAAGAAGAAGCTCCCCTCTTACTGCTTTTGGAGATGAAGACACACTTTACTTAATGCTCGCACGATACCCAAGGTAATTCAAGGCTGGAACTAACTGAAAAATAAAAGATTTAAGAGAAAAAGAACTCACTTAAAATATATATAAGAAAAAACCGAAAACCCATAACAATTACGAGTAACCAGTTTCCCGCGTCCAAAAGCAAGGTCAGTAGTTGGGGTGTTCAGCTATCTTCGAGGGGCGATTGATTTGACGTAAGCCGTGTCTATGCAGGCGGGAGTCGAACCTACAAGGCCTGGGTGCTGTTGACACCAAGCTGCTGTACACGCTGCACTGGGTGCTGCTGGACGCGGCAGACGAGTGCAGGGACGCCGACGTCGAGATGGGCACCCTCAACACCATGCCCTTCCACTACCTCTTCCCCATCACCGCCATTCAGGTCAGCTAAGGCTCTCCCCGGGGTAAGGGTTAAGCAAATAATATTCTCAGTATCTGTGCTGATGAAAATGCCCAACTATTTAAATAAAAATAGCGTGTGCATGGCAAACCACCTCCGTCGAGCATGGCTTTCTGTCTGTCTTAAAAGCAGCGACTATGGATGGGGTGACAGTGATTTTAACTGCTACTAGTGCCTGCTTGTGAGGAAGGTAAAAAGGCTCGGAAATGAACTGCAGTTAAGAGCACTCTGTTTCTGTGAGGTGAAAAAATTCGTATCAAAAGTTCTCAGTGCTCATGACAACCACTGATTGTCTCAGCACCAGTCAACAGGCCCATTAACAGAAACCATACCAGCGGTACGCCTCAGACTAACCACGAATACGATGCTTTAATTCCATTAGCGCTTGAGATTATCACCGTTTCAGGCCGACAAGTCAAGCTCAACAGGTCCGCACCACTTTGGAAAATGACTGCTACCAACCGGTGCCGGCTAATATACTAATCGTCCTTGTTATGTATCCGGTTTCAACATGCGTATTTTCAATGATAAAGAAGCATCTACACCAGAGCCTAAGGCATTAAAGGAGTGGACAACCTTGTTCAGATTTTGAAAATACTATATATGAACAAAATAGATGTGAAATCAGGACGCCGCATTTTCCACTTTCAATCGCCTAAAACAAAAATATCACCTCTTTTTTACTACCCGGTGTTGACCTAAACATCACATGTGATCAGGAAGCTCAGCTGAGCTTGCTGATTGCAACATATAACATTAAAAAAGCATGCTATTTGTTTATATGTATCCCATGGCAAGTGCTCCCAGATGGAGGGGATTCCTTCCTGGTTTGAAACCAGGACTTGGTGCCCTTTATTTTTTACTTTTAAAGTGTCAGGAGATATTATATAAGGAGCATATGGTGAAATCAAATATGCCAATAGTGCCTTCTCTACACGCTCTACAAAACTGATATATCATGCAAAACCCATGATTAAAGTTGGTCACTCCCCTTTAAGCGGTGGTGACCTATTATCGCAGATCACTGTCAACAATACTATCAATCGATAGTGTTGCTGCAGCTTGTTAACATATGTCCTGTCATGCATTCTGGGTTTTGAGCTACATCAGAAAGGATTATTCAAAATATATAAAAATGCTTCCGAAAAATTCATACTTTGATGAAGCCATAACCGTACGCTGTGAACATCTCTCAGCCTATCTGCGCACCAAGCAACATGTGTCCGTGGCTTCTGCAGGTTTTCATCTACCTGTTCACGCCGCTGATGCACTCGCTGAAGGAGTCCGACTTCGCCACCTTCCGGCTGGAGAACGGCCTCAGGATCTGGTCGGCGCTGTGGGAGTACCGCCATCCCGAGGTGGCCTGTTTCACGGCCGCCGTCAGGCCGCGCTCCGCCGGCGGCCTCAGCAGCAGGAGCAAGAAACAGGGCTTCGGCGACGTGTTCATCGGGGCGGCCCGGTCCGGTGCGTTCATGCTGCGGGTCGGCGAGAGCGGCAGCGGCTATCAATTCTCAGTGGTGCTGACTTACGTAGTGTTGTTACATATCACTTCAAGGGTAATGTCTAAATATCGCTGTTAAGTTTTTACACCATTATAGAAAGGCAACTTTCAGATATTTCACTTGATGGATATTTTACAGATTCTTCTCTGATATTGCTGAAACCTAGGACTGATAAAGAAAAGGCATAAAGCGGAATTAGGATAGCACAGGGAAATTGTGGCCAAACTTGCTGGTTTTCTAGATTGCTTCCATTGCTCTGTCGCTTCCGATAATTTCCTCCTGGGCACTCCCAGCTGGACCCGCCACTGACCGGGGCAGACTGAAACGCCAAATATCCAACAACACATCGCTATCTATAAACAAAGCCGTCACCTGTGAATGAGCTTTGTTTACTTCTGCGGATGTGTCTATTTCTGTATGCGCTCCAGCGGAGGCAGCTAGACTTTGGGGAACGCTGTGCGCCTGAAACATCGCGTTGGGAATCCGATAAAGTTATGGTTACTGCTACAGGGAAATACTGAACAATGGTGGCGCGAATATGGTTTAGAGGAGCAGTGATGTAATGGTTAGCACGCTGGTTTTGTGCGCGGCACACCCGGGTTCAAGTCCCGTCGAGTTACCCGAGCAAGGTGCATATTTTAGCATTCGGGATTCCTTCCAACGGAATTGGTTATATGACCTCAGTAGTGGGGCGTCGTTAAGCCCTCTCACAATTTTGTTTGCGCAAACACATCGGTAGTATTTTTTCTTCTTCGAGCATTTATGGCTGCAAATTTTGGCACAGGCCCGGGACACTGGACGTAAACCACTTGGCGCAATCAAGCGTAAACTGTACAAAAAATGTGAATAGCGCCACAACCCAGTTCTTTTGCATATGGATCCAATTAAAACATAGTGTGTACACTTTGCTGACAGAGAACATATCCTGGAGTATTACAACCAAAGGGCCATGGCCCCTCGGTCACATTAGGTAGCAAATATTTAATTTCAATCAAATCGGGACCAATTCTAGGAATCAGCAAAATAAACTCAATTTTACAGAAAGCTCAATTTTCAATCAGTGAATGTGCTTTGCTTGTTTTGTATAAAGATATATGAAATGTCTATAGAAAATAAAAAGCATAGGAAACAATTTATTTTTCATCCTATTCCATTTTTGTTTCAAGTTACAGTTTTATATAAATTTGTATTTTATTACAAGAGGTCTTTTGACTCAATTAAATTGGTATTTGAGAGTGGGAGGAGCTTTCAGTTTATAAGGATCCTGAAACGGCCGAAAAACAAGCATATTATGACAAAATTTGCAATATAAGCATCATCAATCGGGGGGGTGGGCGGGGGTGACGCTGTGCAGTTTAGCTACCCCGGTGTTACAGCCGTGCTACAGTCAGTCTTGCTCTTCAGCTGGTCCTCTTCCCTCCTGGGCTGACCCTGCACCTCCGATCAGGAAGGCAGAGGTGCAGAAAGTATGCTGGCTGTCACAAACTCAATGCGACGTATGCCTCCTCTGTCACACATAGCTGGAAATCATAACTGTATACTTGAATACTATTTCCAATATGCTGAATGTCATCTACCTGTATCTTACTTTTTGCAGCAGACAAGGTTTAAGCACCAAGCCATTACACCATGAAAGTAGTAAACTGTGTTTTAATTTTTAGATCATGTTTTTGTTTTTGGAATGAAAATTTCTCATTATGGATCATTGTTTCCAGTATTGGGATCATAACTATTATTGGCAACTCCGACTGCAGTTTTCCCCAATGACATGCATTTCCCTTTTTGAAGAAGTTTCCATTTTTGGAAGGAGTATTTCCAATTATGGTACATTTCCTCATGATTAAATGTGGCAATTATCATGAAAATAATTATTATTGGGAATTAATCTATAAATGGGAGCATACACCTACACACAATTGGTAACCCTGATCACAGCTTCCCCACCCCACCACCACTGAACTTCTATCTCACATATCAACAAAAGGGACAAAAATGTCAATGTCAACATAGGATTTGGATCTACCTAAAATGTGTTGGCAAAGTGGACCTTAGGTAGCATTTTTATAGACAAATCAAATGCTTAAAATTTGCCTCCCACCCCCAATTATCACCTGCCTGGTCATTCCTTCTTCCAGTAAAAGCTCTGAGGCAACTACCCTGCATAGATATAAAATTACGTCTATTGGCCTAATAGGTACAGAGGTATTGGAAGTCTCATACCAAAGAAAGATCCAGTGTAGTCAAAATCATGCTTTAACTCTATGCAGTTCAGGTCCTGTGTGTTGCTTACTACCACTGGTAGTAAGGAACACACCCCCAACCAGCGTTTTTCGAAGTCTCTTTTTTCAAGATTTTCTGAGATGAGAAGGGGGTCTACTAGGCCCCCTCCACTGCACGTTAGTGCCGGGCCCCTCTTCAGTGTGTGTTTTAACACTTTGTGGACTGCATTGGCACACATTTGCTATCTGTACAGTATTGGCATGACAATTTGATCATGAAATCTCACCTGAATTACTGTTTTCGCCAGTCTGTTGCTGGCGCCAACTCTCCCAACTTCCTCTAGCTCCAAATCTACCTAACCAATCTTGATCTAGGGCACAAATAAGGTAAGGCACAAGCAAGCTAAGGAATGAAAAACCAAGTTTGATATGTGAAAGTGCATCAGTCTCAAAGAAGTCTACATTCATCTTAGATTAGCCATGGGCAGCACTATTTATTCCGGCTAGTTTTAGCCTGCACTTATTTCAGATATACGTAATAAATATGCCCTCAAAAGCAGTGGCTTCCCACCTGTTTACATTTTTTGGCAGGCTCTACATCTGGCTCTACATCACATAAACACTTCGAGCTTTTCTTGTCGCTGTTGCGTAGCCTAAGTAGAATTGCTGCCCAGCTATGTTTATTTTTTCACTCATTTAGTACTTTTCTTAGTAGCTTTTAGGCGTACTTAATACTAAATTAAAAAAATAGGGACCGCTAAATCGAAGAGACTCAAACTTAAAATAGAATTTAACCTGATAAAATGGACAGAGAAGTACTTGATAACGTATCTGCGTTATCGTTAATGCCTTAAATATTCCCACAATCGTCTATTTCTCGAAAAAATTGACTGTCACATTTCGGGCATCTAGGCGGCAACTTTCTGGCAACTACTAACAATCGGCACCATTGGGCTGCATGTTAAAATCTGGCAACTGTGACAGCGGTTTCCGGGTTTTCTGCAGCGAGGGTCCCTCGTTTTAGTAGAAACTGAACACAGTACCAATATTGTATCACTGATGGTACGCTGTGCAATTGAAGAACAGACTTGCTAGATTAAAATATTCCCTTCACGTCTCATTCTGCATTTGGAAAATATGTGGTTTGATATTGAAAAATAGAGTCAGGATCCCTATTTTGTCACATTTATGCACCTCAATTTTCGTAGATGTGTCACAAACTCCAGTAGCCGAGTTGGCAAGTTTCTGCACCTCTGCAGGAAGGACCGCGGCGACGGCGGCGGAGGACGGCACCTCAGCGGCCCGCTCCGGGGCCGACGACGGCTGCGACGGGCAGGGCTGGCGCGGCCCGCCGCCCGAGCCCGCTGGGAACTCCGAGTCGGCCGGCAAAGATGTGAGCTGGAGGCTAGGGTCGGAGGACCGCGCTGGACGTCTGGATAGGCTGTACAGGAGCTGTTCCGTGCAAATTCATGAGGTGCCAGTATATCTGACGGGCCATTGAGCCCCTTGGATTAGGTTTGAGCGAACTGAAAATATTTTGCATGGTGTTTTAGGCGGGAAAGTTTTGCTGGTCTTGTTTCTGCATATTCACCTTGAGAGCCACACTGCGTGGTGGGCACGGCCACTGACGACCACCCCACCATATGGCCGACACGCAACGAATAATGGCTGCGTCCGGCACATTGTGCCTGACCTGCCTCCTGACCGCGTACATACCTATTCCATCATATTGTGGTGATGAGCCGCGGAGGATTGCAATCGATCATACTAACGTTGATGTGCATCTAAACAAATGCCTCTCAGTTGGACACAGTAGTTGTTTTGTGGTGAGCCCCGTAACGTGCCTTGTACATGCAGTGATTATAACCGTTTGTCTCGGTACCAGTCTTGAAAAGTAATGCGGCGGCCTAGCAGACGATCAGCGTACCCTAAATTACAGGATAAACTCCAGTGGGAGCAGCTTCTCGGTATGATATCACAGGCAGTGGAATGGGGTGGGGGCACCGGGGCACGGTGCCTCCTTTAAATAATAAATGTTATCACTAATCCTATGGCGTTGACTGGAAATAAACGGAATGAAAAGTCCATGGTGCCCCTCTGCCTTAAATTTCGACATTCCGCCGTCACTGTATTATATATCATACGCGGATCCAGGGGGCAAATGGGGACTGGTGCCCCCTCAACCCTCGGTGCCCCCTGAATGATTACGGTGCCCCCTGGAATATTGCTTTCCACCCCCCTTCCCCCAGGGTGGAAAAATGGCGCCCACCGATAGGATTTTGCGCACACCTGATAGGTTTTGCCGGTTAAAAGTTGCGCCTCCTGGTCCGGATGGCGCCCCCCAGGAAGGTGCCCCCCCCGATTGGCAATCCTGGATCCGCTTATGTATATGTTACAGGGAGAGTGCGAAATCCGGGAGTTCGCGAACTCCCTAGGGATTTCGCGAAATCACTGACCAGCCAGGGAGTTCGCGAAATCCCTAGGGAGTTCGCGAAATCCCTGGACTTAGAAGTCAGGGAGTTCGCGAAATCCCGGATAAACACTCAGGGAGTTTGCGAATTCCCTGACGTTTAGTCAGCTCAAGGATGACTAGCTAGGATTGCGGACTATTGTTCTTATGATTTATTTCAAACAGTAACCGGACATAAATCACGTATAAGGGAGGTTTTAAGCTAAATATAAGGAAGGTCATAATTGTATTGTTGAGGTCGTAGCGATACATTTATCGAGTTTCGCTTATCAATATTGTACTGCAATGTAAAAGTTCAGTTGCTGCTGATTGCAAATGTGGATAACGGGAGAGAAAGACACAGGCTCCTGGCGGTTCCAAAACGCCCTGGTCCACTCCTGAAATTCGGTTCCCACACACTCCCCCACAGAATACACCTTCGCCTTCACTGTGATTTGGTACTTGGTTATTTTATATTCATGATATATTTTATACGCGGATTTAGGGGACAAAGGGGGCAGGTGCCCCCCCCGATCGACCCTCGGCGCCCCTAAATTGGTCACGGCGCCACTCTAAAATGTCGCTTTCCATCCCTCGTCCATAGGGATGTAAAAATCGGCGCCCACCGATAGGATTTTGCGCCCACCTGATAGGTTTTTTCGGTCAAAAAAGGCACTCCCCTGGTCCGGATGGCGCCCCGCCATCTCCCCCCCTGGGAAGATGCCCCCCCCGATCGGCAATCTTGGATCCACCTATGATAGATCTGTATATTTAATATTATACATATGCAGTGCATGGAGTCAGCATAACTACCCAAGTATTCAATAAAAAGCGATCTACGCTATCACCACCTTTCATAATTATGTGACGCTACGGTTATTTTATGTCAAATCTACATCACAGAATAGCGTTACGATATTTTATGTAGGTTGCATTATTATGGAATTTTATCTACGGATACGATAAAGAAAATGGTACGAAATCCATGGCTTGATCACTAGAATAAATCTGGGTGTAACACAGTTCAAGAAATGGCAGAAATATTTGCGCCACTGAAAAATGGTATAAATACTCGGCAATGGCGCAACGCACTTACTTTTGAGCAAACCACGCCATCCGAAAAAGATGTGCCCGACGCTCACATTTTTTGAAAACTCATCACGTGTCTTTTGACTGGTGGTGTCGATGAGGTGCCGGTCACCGAGAGCAATTGCGAAGTCTCTTATGACTATGTCTTTTGATAGCTTAAAATCATCACAGTCAAAAACGTTTGGTATGAGTCTCAAACTAGTTTCGCGGGATGCAATTTTTAAGACGTGCAATGCCAGGGGTCTGAGCCACCTTCAGCCTGACGAGGGGGTGGGCTACGCCCCCCCCCCGCCTAAAATCTAAAAACTACGCTAGTTAGCGAAAAAGTAAATGGCGTTAAGTAGCACAACCTAAGATTTAAAGGGGTCTATGCATTCTTTTGTCGGGTAAAATCTGAGGGCATTGAAAGCCAAACAATGTCACAATATGGATATGGTGATATAACTGAAATACAGTTCTTCAGTCCTACCATCTGATGTAGAAGAGATACAATATATAAGGATTCACTATCTGAAGCTTTTCTGCAAGCGACGTCGAATGATTAATAATGTGACTATTCTAGGTCAAAGCTAAGATTTGACCTGACCTTGGATCAGGTTAATATCGAATTGGGTCAGAATGCATATCATTAGAACTGCAGAAAAAAGACAACCCCAATGATGCCAAAATATACAATTTAGCTCCGTTCCCAACAAAATTATGATGTTTAAACCATTTTACCGATACTTTTCCAACGGTGTTATCATGACTCATAATTGACCTTAGGTCATCGACTTCAGAAATCCAAAAAAACTGTGTACTCAGTCGGCCCTTTATTCAATACGAATTTTAGATTGATAAATTAAGCTGTTCCTTGCTTATGTTGTTTTCTTCTTTTTTTGGAGATGATATCACTTGACCTGCACTGATGTACTGACCTGAAATGACCTGAACCGAAAATGTTGACAGGAGTTGTAAAAAGCTACAGAAAAAAACTGTACTGGGTACAGCAGCGCTGCGCGTAGCCGTTTTCAAGACTGCGAAAAACCCAAGGGGTATGGTTACCCAACCCCCGCCCCAGCCATGCACGTACTCGGTACGAAGTCGGTCAGGTGCACCAACTGTGAGTACCGTTAGAGACAAAATTCTGAAGCGCTTCTTTCCAACTCACTTATCCAGCATCTGCAGAGAGATCATTATCATATCACAATCCTCATTACTACACAAAAGAGAAATGCTGCTTATCTGATGGCCATTTCGTATTACTTTCTGGGTAAGGAAAATACAATAATGCTATATTATTTTTTGCATTAAGTTCATTAATGTATTCCAAGACTTTGGCCAATCTTTACAGGTACGGTTCGGCTATACTAAGATAAATTTTCAGAGCTGGAACATCGAAATAATTATTCTGCAAATTAACTTAGACCATATCTCTGTTTTCAGTTTATCAGTATATCAGAAGTGTTATACAGTTTCAGCTACAGCTGAACATAAGCCGACAACTATAGTTGTCGGTATAAGCAGGACACGGAATAATACAATTGTTACGCATATTTGCAATGTGCTATCTCATTGCCTATTGTCATGATCGTGGCTGGAGCACCTAAGCTTGAAGTGCATTTGCTAGCCCGCCGGAATGGACAATAAAATTTCTGAAAGCCTTGGCAATGGTCAAACGATGACAGGCGTGCCGCTTCTTACACCGAGAGCTTTTTCGAGGTCGACACTTCCTCCTGTATCAAAGTATTGTTATTGGAAAATTTGTGGACGTCCGTAGTACATTCCAACATAGACATAGCTAAAGTAGACCTTTGTGAAAGTATATAAGTTCTTTGTCCGTTTCTTACGGCACAATACTTCCCATCAGGAGTCTGCTTTGTTAAGAAATCAAGATATTCATTACAGATGATAATGAAAAAAGTAGTGGCATCTCTAGTTTGTTTTGAGCCCCCCCTCCACACCTACGGTTCATATTGCATAAACCATGCACCTCGAGGAAGGCTAGTGACTCGAATAGTTCGTCAGCGGGCACAAGGACCCGGTGTGAGGTAGAGCTGAGGGTGTAAAATTAATTTTCAAAAAATAAATATCAGGCTGACATACATAAAATCAAGCAAAATACAAAATAGAAAGAGAAAATATGGATGGGGAGTGTAAAACCAGATCACTGAAGGATCATTCTTCGGATTTAAACTATATGACATATTGGCATGTTAGGGATTTCGCGAAATCCCTGAAAAGCATTCAGGTAGTTCGCGAAATCACTGAAGTTTCAGTGAGTTCGCGAAATCCCTAGGGAGTTCGCGAAATCCCGGATTTCGCACTTTCCCTGTAACATATGTTATACATATATCCTGCAGTGGACCTCGCTCTCGGCGTAGTGCCAGATGTCTGACGGTACAGTCTATCTAGCCAGGCTAGTGTGACAAGCGTGGCCGGCATTACCACCGCGCAGGTAGCGACCGTGGTCAATCGAACAAGTAAAAACAAAACAACAGAAATCGTATTTTTGGTATGTTTAGGCAACGTTTAATACGTTTAGGCAACCATCCATTATGAGATTTTCCAGGTTTAAAAAAATCATTTCTTCGACACATGAAAGAGTCCAAGTGGGGAGAAATATGACTTAGTGTTGCCCGCCACTGCAGTTTGTAAGCAGCCCACTCCCCTTCCCCTTTAAGTATTTCTAGGAAGCGAATTAATTGTGCTTCACACTCTCACCCACCCGACTGCCATTACTGTTATTGGTGTGTTAGGGTGTGTGGACATCGATGACCATTTTGCGCTATGCCCTCCGCCTGAATGTCAGCCCAGTTCCCTCCCCTCTTTACCAAGCTAGAGTTCTACATCTGTCAGTGACGTCGGCTCTGTCTGCTTTGATGTTTGATCGTAAATCTATCGGGCGTAACGAAATTGTTGCGTTTTTATATTATGTGTTATGTGAAGTGATGTACCCTTTGCAGCATGCAAATCGCTCTTCGGTTATTTCTACATAAAAACCTTCACTCCTGACCCTTATGATTTTTTAAATAATGAAAACCCCTAGCAAAATTTATACGACGGTGAAATAAAGTACTCGAGAGAAATAGTTTTGAAACCACACAAGTAAGTTATAGAAAGTCATTACTGTACAAGTCCACTTGTATGGCTTATGGGCCTCGATAGTTTTTTTAGTTCAAGGACAGAAATCAGTGCGCTGAATTTGTTGTATTTTTTGTTTATGCAAGATTGCTTTGTCTTTGTGGGATGCTAATTCTATTAGTTAATTTTTAAAGCAGTTGCAGAATTCGATAGTTGTTTACATCCACAGATTTTTCCAATTGTTGAATCTTCACCGTGTAAAATTTCGTTTGGGGAGATGAAGAATTGGTAATTGATGGAATCAAATTGCTCGAAAAAAATCATACATTTGTATTAAATATGAAATCATTAGCTGCACATTAATAGACACATTTAGCCAAAACGTATTTGTATGGGACGCTTTTTTAATGAATTTTGTTCAAGTTGTTCCCACTACGGCTGCTGGAGTCGGAATCTTACTAGATTCATCAAGGGACTTGTCACGGAGACCCTGACCCCACCACCCGAAAGAGCAACTCCCTCAATGAAGGATTAATTTAGAAGCCAAAGTTTAACGTCCCACAAAGCACAGGGGCGGCCGCCCCGCTCAGTTCACCCTCTCACCAGTCAGTTGCCAGCTGACCTGTACGTCGGGTAAATTTTTGAGCGCCGGAGCGTCTCAGGGGAACCGATCCCAAGCCTGGACATGCACTGCCACTGCATGCTTCTTAGCAGCGGGCCGGAGCCCAACGCTCTACCAACTGAGCTACTGGGGCGGCAACGTAGTCAACGTATTCAAATGTATTCTAAACGTACATTACAATGGGATGTTTCGTCTATCGCATTTCACCCAATCATATAAGTTTGCGCTCTAGAATTTCGAAGGCAAAATAAAGTTAAAGTATGGTGGTATTTCAATCATTCAGATAGTATTTTGGGGTATAAACCCCAGATATAATGAGACTACTTGTGAGCCACATACCCAAAAATGAGAGCTGAAGATCAAATTGGATGCCAGCCATCGGGGCTTCCTATGGTGCATGATTGGTTACAGGCAACAGCGAGAGGGGGGACGGCAGGAACGGCACGCGAGCCGCACGCTACCTCTTTTCCCGAGACAATCCCCGAGGAGACTTCGTCCATTGAGGAGGAGCACGTCATGATCTTCCGACTGGGCTCACTGCCTGAAGAGGAGGAGGATGAGCTGCAGGGACGACCTAAGGTGTACAAAGTACGTACATCGATAGCGTCGGACTTCGTAAGTGTAGTCCGGATATGAGTGAGCAGTTTGCCGCATTTTCCAAGAATCATATATAATTGTTCAAGGCTGACGAGAGCAGCTATAATCGCAAACATTTGTTGCGCTTCAGCGAACGGCGACAGTTTAATTTTTGAAGAGCATTCATTGAATGAGGGCTGGTAGGTTCGTTAAGTGCGGGTTTTCATTCTAATTCTATTTCAGATACCACCTCGCATGCTGACGAGGAAGCAGGAATGTGTTAGTTCGCCGGATGAACAGCGCAGCACGTCCTTTGGTCAGCTACCGTGAGTTTTAATTTCAATGTGCCTTCAGTCATGGCATAGTGTTACTAGTTTTCCTTTGCAACGTAATACAATATTGATGGAAAATAAGAAGTAAAAGGGATATTTCACGACTTATGGTCTAAATTTGGTCGCACTACTGTTTTAAGCCGGGTACACGTATAGATATTGTTTATATGTGTAGGTCTACTGAAATTGAACCACTTGTTTCACAGGTATCAAGGCAAGAGGGCGGGTTCCTGCCCCCTCGCCCTAATATTTGTTTCGCAGATATCCCTGAAATGCCAACGAGCAGCATTGCCATATCTTGAAAGCAGGGCTACAAATCGCAAGGTACTGGATGGAGAGCGGCATATGTGCAAGCTGGACATTCCACTCACTTCTGTGCTTTTTTACTCAGTTTGCCGCATACCTTTCAAGAGGAGTATGTTTAGCAGAATTCCATAATCCTGATGTGTATTAACTCACGAAAAGTATGGATCAAAGAACAATTTTGGTGAAAAAATCCATTCCCGAACTTTAAGTAAGGATTTTGGTAAGGTTTTTGTTGAATCTCATAATAATGTAACTATTTCAGTTTTCCACTCGCTGACTGTATTTTCCAATAGAAGTTTTACACTCTGCACATTACCGTCAAATCCCACCCTAGCGCAAGGAAAGGGGACTGGGAGGCGAACCCCAAATTGGACAGCCAGCTGTCTCGAAGAGCATTGTAGAGGCAGTTCAGAAATATTGAATTTGAAACCATCTACCCTGGTCCGCTTGGACTAAGGACTGAAATGAATGTTTCTCCCCACCCTGTTCCTGGGAAAATAATACGAAAAATGTTTGTTTACAGCTTTACGGATAGCGCTGAGATTGAAATTACGAAATTGTAGTCATATTTTTCGAGGTTCATGTTAAGCTTTATGCAAACTTATAGGAACCGGGAAAAAGTACCATAACACTGGCAGACCTAAGAGGGGCCAAATGGGCCGTGTCCCCCTCCAAAGCCTAAAAATATTATGGTTTTGCTCCCCAAAGGGTCCAAGGGACTAAATTTTGGCCGTTTATCCGTGAAAACAATATGTTTGCGCGATTTTTCTCGATTAAGCCCCCCCTTAAAACGCTGGTTTGGCCCCCTCCAAAATTTGCTCCTGGATCCGCCAATATACCATAATGTATTTGTCACCTTATAAGGAAGCATTTTAAAGTTGAGTTTTGGAGCCCTAGAAACACGAGCTGAATAAAAAAGTCACAGCCTTTAAACCTATTTTTAGGCAAAAAATACACATATTTGAAAATATCAAACATCTATCGTGATGTGAAACATTTTTTAGATTATTTATTTGAATCGGAAATTTTGCTGATTGCCTCACTTCAGAAACTTCGGAAACTTAACTTGGCACTAATTCTCATACCCCACTTATTTAACGGGCTCTGGTTTTCCAGTGCTCTCAACTTCGTACGCTTCACCAACATGCCAGCCTTTTGCCTACATCCACACAAACAAAAGTACCCTGTGCCTGCATCCCTTCTTTACCTCACCCCAAAAGCACGCACTTGTAACTACCATCAACTTCATCACGTAAGAACGCGTATGTTTTGAATCCGCCACGTTATCCCCTCCCCACCTACGTTCTAACGCGGCCGATCATCTCCAGACCGTGGCCTTTCTCACCTCTGTGCCTCTCGGGCATCCTACCTCTGCTGGTGGATGGCGGCCGCTGATTGGTGGAGGCGCGTTCAGTTCATTTGCAAGGATTCCAGCAGAACATGGTTGATGAAAATAGTAACGTCATAAAAGTGTGCACGTGGAAGTCAATTTCCAATAAAATTTACAGAAATATATTCATAATGTATTTTCTTTCGACTTTATTATTTGTTCACTGTCCTGTCTATGGCTGCGCTCCGGTACGAATGAGACGGTGGCCGGGTTCACTTAAAGACGCGCTTTGAGATAAGTTTCGAAAGTAGTGAGGAACAGAGCCTGAGCTGGAGGTAACCAATGAAGGTAGATGGGGAGGGGCCATTTGTAGCATAAAGCTAATAGCCCTTCTAGGGATCATATCGAAGCACTACTGGAAGATATATTCAAAGTAAAGGCGGAATTATGCTAAACCGAACCGTTTTTCTGCAATTCCGAACAGTGGCGGATCTAGCCAGTCGGTTTGGGAGGGGCAAACCAAAGTCGAAAAGCAAAATAAAAAAATTTCACAGTGAAAAATCGCGCTAAAATATGATTTTCCGGTAAGAATTTTGAATATTTGAGGCGAAAAGCAAAAAAACGTCACGATCTGAAAAATATGGGTTCAAGATACTTTTTTCCTATCCAAGGCCCCCATATTTTTATTGAACATAGCTGGTTCTGTTTGAAGTTGAGAGTTGAAGCACCAAAGTCTACTAAAAAGGAGTCGGGGAAAAAGGAGGTCGATCGCTTTGGGGGGGGGGCAAAAACATAATTTTGCCTCGAGCTTTTCCGTTTGGGGGGCAAATGCCTTTTTGCCCTCCCCTGGATCCGCCACTGATTCCGAAGACCTGAATCGATTCCCCTCTCACGATAGAGAGATGGTTGAGATATTCAACTGGACCAGTTAGGGACTGATGTGTCGTGTCAGTACGGACAATTATAGAATGGTTCTCACGGCTTTTGCAGAAAGTCTGGCGCTGGTACAGGGGCAAGACGCTCTTGTAACGTGATGGAACTATTCTACTCTGTGAAATGCAATTAGTGTAATACAGCTTTATCGTTTCCTTCAATCCTCCTCCGCCCCTTAAATCTCAGCACTAAAGTCATTCAGGAAACAACGGATGCGGATCAAGCTGCGTCTGCCCACGTACGATGCTGTTCAGTAGCCTGGTCCGGATTTAGGTTTTTTTCTTCAGAAAGTAACGGATCGTTGCTCATTAGATGCATTTTTGGTGCTGATTACGATGCGCTCATCAGAAATGCAATTTTCGAAAAACTTTTGGAGGCCCACTCGAGTTGAAGGTTTTGCATTTTGCCCAATTTTCCACTTTTTGGCTCACCATCAACCCATATTACCAACGAGGTGCAAAAAATTGCACTGGGTTAGTAGTTTGGTTCATTGGTGTTCCATTCGCTTTGTTTTTGTTGTCATGACTTGCACACATAACGGTTATTTTTTGCTTATTATCTCCGCTTTTAGTTGACTTTGCACTGGCTCTCCATAGATGGCGCTAGCGGCGTGACATTGTAAGTGAATACTGATTTCCTCGGGGACCGGGAATGTGAACAGCAACGTGAAAGGTGAGAAGCAATTGCGAATTGGATTGTATAAACGCACTAAAAGGGCTGTTTTCATGCAGCACTGAAGTTGTTAACACTGTTTCTCAGGTATTTTAAGCATGCCATGTCCAAATATGCTGCTGCTGCTGAAGTCCCGACCATAACCCTTTACCAATAGACGCAGGGACCGTGGGGCTGTGGTGGTGGCTGTCCCAACTTTCAGAGTGTGGCAGCAGCTCTAACCCCGCCCCCAGTTTGAGCCGATTCTGGAACTTCTCTATTAACATTTAAGTGATATGCCTAATCACCCCCGGCCATACCAACGCGGAAGCCCCTTCACACCTTTCCTCCGTCCGACTAAAATAGTCTCTCCACCTATGCCTTCACCGACTAAATTCTTCCGTATTTGCGCCAAAAAGAATCTGCAGCAACCCTACTTTGACAGAAATGCGAGGGCATCAGCTTTGAGGCTAGTGACCTCTAGCACAGTCTCCTCTGATATATTTAGAGGTTGTTGTGGCCCAGAGAAGAATTATATGTTTTACGTATACGGATAGGATTGATAATTTTTAACGTTGTGGTCCACCAGAAAAAATTGACCGGTTTGGCATTATGGAAACATTTATTACAAACATGACATTGGTCACTAGGTTTTGAGGACCAAAGAAAATAAGTTGTATGAAATCCTAAAATTTCCAACGACTTTCAACGACTAGACATCTTGCACTAGTTGCATTGAATAATTCACATACCGGCATAATCCAAGTTCTACGTTATGTTCTCCTTGCAGTTTTATGTTTCCTCTGAACAAAATTCAACATGGACGGACGGTAATATTTGCAAAAAACAAAAGAGCCTGACCGCAAGTTTGGTATGTCATAGGGCACCTTGTTATGACAAGAATTGGACTCATGGAGGAGCGTAGCAAAGATGAGTGCCATATTCTTATGAAAGTATCAATAACAGGGTAACGGCTGAAATTATGGATGTATGTACACGCATATCACTGCCTACACGTGCAAAACAGGCCGTGCTGAAGGAACTAAGAGGGCTTTAGAAAGAAAGAGAGACAAAAAGAAGCATGTAAAAGGTTTGGCAAGCGAGCTGCTACATCAACTGCTGCGATGGATTCGCTGATTAATAGCAGCCGAGAACGTGAGCTTGCACTAGTAGAAGACAGTGTATCTGGCCGACCAGCCAAGTGCCAGACGTATTCAGACAGGCAGCCTCGATCAGGAAACCACAGAGCGATGGCAGAGGAGAGCTCAGCGAGCGGGTCGAGCAGTCATAAGAGGAGCAGCAGTCACCTCCCCGAGTCAACAGGCGACGGCCGAGACAGCAAACACGCCTGTGGAAACTGGTGTTTCAGGTAGCGCTATCATCTGCTAAGCTATAATGACTTGGTAATCCTGATCAAAGAGATATTATCTGTGTATGAACAATGCTATTTTCAGAAATCAGTCTGCTCATAAATCCTATCATAACACCCACAAGCTATATATTTATATAGTTTCTTAAACACTGTTCAAGTCGTTCACAGTCCATAACTCACAAAGCATAAGGAAGAATAGGCCGTAGAAGAACGACAAGTAATGCCTACCATTTTTATGTTTTATGAGTTATGGAACCGTAAGGAAGGATAGGAGAATGACAAGCAATGCGTACCATGTCTTATGGTTTATGAGCTATTGACTGTGAGCGACTTGGACGTATTTTGAAAAAAAATATATACATATAGCTTGTAAGTGTTTTGTTAGAATTGATGAGCAGACTGGTTTTTGAAAATAGCATTGCTCATACACAGATAATACCCCTTTGATCGGGATTACCGAGTCATTATAGCTTAGCAGATGATAGCGTTAATGAAATACCAGTTTCCACAGGCGTGTTTGCTGTCTCGGCCGTCGCCTGTTGACTCGGGGAGGTGACGGCTGCTCCTCTCATGACTGCTCGACCCGCTCGCTGAGCTCTCCTCTGCCATCACGCTGTGGTTTCCTGATCGAGGCTGTCTGTCTGAAGACGTCTGGCACTTGGCTGGTCGGCCAGAAACACTGTCTTCTGCTAATCCAGGCTCAAGTTCTCGGCTGCTGGTATCAAACAGAGAATCCATCGCAGTAGTTGTTATAGTAGCTCGCTTGCCAAACTTGTTTGCATACTTCTTTTTGTACTCTTTCTTTCCAACGCTCTCTTAGTTCCTTCAGTATGGCCTGATTTGCACGTGTATGGAGTGATACGCTGGCACACACATCCATAACCCCAGACGTTACCCTGTTCTTGCATTCTTCCATAGGAATATGACACTCATCTTTGCTCCGCTCCTCCATGAGTTCAATTCTTGTCATAAGAAGGCGCCCTATGATATACCAAACTCACGGTAAGACTCCTTTACTTCTTGCAGATATAACCCTCCCTCCATTTTCAATTTCGATCAGAGAACTGAAAGGAAAAGATAACGTAAGCACTTAGATTATGCCGATGATTATCGATTATCATATGATTATAGATTATTATCCAATGCAGCAAGTGCAAGGTGCGTAAACGTTGGAACACTTATTTTGTGATTTCATACAACATTTGCCTTCAGTCCTTAAAACCTGGTGACCAATGCCATGTTTGTAAAAATAATGTTCGCACAATGCCAAACCGGTCGATTTTTTTCTGCTGGACCATAACGTTAAAAATTATCAATCCTATCCGTACACGTAAGACAAATAATTCTCCTCCGGGCCACAACGACCTCCAAATATGTCAGAGGAGACTGGGCTACAGGTCACTAGCCTCAAAACTGATACCCTCGCACTTCAGTCAAAGTAGGGTTGCTGCAGATTCTTTTTGGCGAAAATACGGAAGAATTCAGTCGGTGAAGGCATAGGTGGAGAGACTATTTTAGTCGGAGAAAGGTGCAAGCTGGAGGAAGGGGCTTCCGCGTTGGTATGGCCGGGGGTGATTAGGCATATCACTTAAATGTTAATAGAGAAGGTCCAGAATGGGCTCAAACTGGGGGGGCGGGGTTAGAGCTGCTGCCACACTCTGAAAGTTGGGTGCAACAGCCACCACCACAGCCCTCACGGTTCCTGCGTCTATTGGTAAAGTGTTATGGTCGGGACTTCAGCAGCAGCAGCATATTTGGACATGGCATGCTTAAAATACCTGAGAAACAGTGTTAACAACTTCAGTGCCGCTTGAAAACAGCTCTTTAAGTGCGTTTATACAATCCAATTCGCAATTGCTTCTCACCTTTCACGTTGCTGTTCACATTCCCGGTCCCCGGGGAAATCAGTATTCACTTACAATGTCACGCCGCTAGCGCCATCTATGGAGAGCCAGTGCAAACCTAACTAAAAGCGGAGATAATAAGCAAAAAATAAACGTTATGTGTGCAAGTTATAACAACAAAAACAAAGTGAATGGAACACCAATGAACCAAACTACCAACCCAGTGCAATTTTTGCACCTCGTTGGTAATATGGGTTGATGGTGAGCCAAAAAGTGGAAAACTGGGCAAAATGCAAAACCTTCAACTCGAGTGGGCCACCAAATTTTTTTTTAATTGCATTTCTGATGAGCGCATCGTAATCAGCACCAAAAAATGCATCTAATGAACAACGATCCGTTACTTTCTGAAGAAAAAAACCTAAATCCGGACCAGGCTACTGTTCAGTGTATGAGGAACATTTTCCAGAATGCAGCATGTGATGCTTTTACCCTTATTTATTTGAGTAATTTCTCTGATTGCTAGTGATTTAGTGTTTTTTTAGATTTCTTCCTCTTATTTCTTTTAGCAGTGACTTGTTCGTTTTGATGGATTTCGACACATATGACCGAAGTTCCGATGCAGAAGACGAATAACCCTTGGGGCCTTACGACACATCAACTGTTGATCTCGTATGGCCCCGCCAATTCCCACTCTGCTGAAGGGTATATGGGGGTCAGAAAGTCCATATCCAGTATTCTCGCCGGGGATTTGAACTCGGATCAGCTGCGTGAATCCCAACGCACCTTCTCAACTATCCTGTGGTTATTGACTATTAGTGGAGCGACCGCAAGGACGGAAAATGGTTTCATTTTTAGAATGAGGATTAACAGGCGGAGTGGAATAAATTTCTGCCACTAAGACAGCCTAAGTCCGATTTTTTTATTATCATTCACGCGACTCTGTTTTTCCTTTTTCTGCTAGAACCCATACGAAAGTGGTTCATTTGGTGGGCCTGGTGCAGTGCTCCGCCTGGAGTCCTGTCTACACGCAATGACATTGACCAAATGCGAGGTAATTCCTGCTCTCGGCAGAGGTCCTCCAAAATGTACGTTTGGGGGGGGCAAACTGGAAGATTCGGCTGCAGCACGAATGGATGTTGTTTTCTTCTGGGCTCAGCTTCTATATTTTTAGAACAGCAATCAGTGTTGCCTTTAAAACCCACTTTTCCTGTTACTTGACGCGTGCTTAGACTTTGGCAGACATAGCAGACCTTCGTACAGCACCGTTATCAGTGGGCTTTAAAGACAATAGTCGAGTTGATGTTTTAAAAAGATGACCATTGGGTCCAAAAGAAAGCAACAGCTATTCGTGCCCTAGCCCAATCTTCCAGCTTGCCCCAAACAGTCAACCGTGACACAGAGCATGTTAACCGGCCATGGCCTGTACACTACCGCCGTCCGTGTAACCGTGGCTTGTCTGTGTTCAGGGGCGCCAGTGAGTTGGAGGCCTGCTCCTCCCGTACCAGCCACACGCCGTCTGGCCTGGTGAACCTCTCGCTGGCCACCTTCACCGACGTGGCCGTCCTTCGCTGCCTCTTCATTCCGCAATGGGTGGAGGAGGGCGTCTTCTGGGCCGTTCAATTCCTATTCTACAGGTATGCAAAGGCTCATTCTGTCACCTCTATTCCTCCTTCCCCTTCCGTCATGCTTCTCTCTATCCTCTGTCTTATATATATATATATATATATATATATATCGATAATTATAGATGTTTTGAGAAAGAGAGAGAGAGAGGGGAGGGATAGGACTTCGATACAAACATGTATTCTCTGCTCCCCGTTTCAAACACACGTGACCGCCGCAGGCTGCGGGAGATGACAAACGACGGCACCGACGAGGACGTGCCTCGAAAGCGGAGCAACTCGCTACCGGTGCCAAAGATCGAGGTATCGCTCTACCAAAGCCCGGAAACTAAGCGACGAGAGGCGTCATCGCGCGAAGCCGCCGCCGCATCTCCGGACCCAAAAGCCAGTGCAGGTGCGTGAAGACCTCCTGCGTACAAATGCTAGAAAAGGTTTGGAGATTCGGCTGTATCAGGGCTTTTAGTGATGAGTTTGTATAAACTGCTTGTCATATACCTTGATATTTGATACCTGCCTCATCCAACTGATAATTTTTTTGAAACTGCAGTCATGCTTACAGCTCAGAAGGAAGTGTTTTTTTACATTCCGCACGATTTTGCGCTACAAAATATTTGTTTTATTCGCGGAGATCTTATTCAGTATGAATGCACAGCATTCAATATTATTAATTCAGTATTCAGTACTATTCAGTATTATGAATGCACAGTTTGATATATTTATGAACATTTTCAACAGAAGGTTGGGTTGGTGTTTGGTCTAGAAAGATAGCCTCTTGGCCAGGTTCTCGCTCAAAGACCGCTAAAATTGTCATTTTCAGAAGGCCGCCTGCACTGGCTTTAGCGTTGACAGGCAGACTGATTACGGAACACGCAAGTACCTTTAAAGGGAATGTGGCACCTTGGTTGAATCCTGGAATTTAGTGTAATTAGGGGTACTTTTAGCCGAAAATCATGATTTCTTTGAAAAATGTATAATAAGCTCAATATTTTGATTTTTAGAATGCGCCACTACGGAGAAAATAATTATCTGCCTGTGGAAGATGTCATGATCTGGCAACCACTACCATATTCCAAAGGCTTCAAGGGCTTCGATTGGCTGATACCGTGCCGTCAGCATATGGCGTCACACCAACAGCCTAACAACTGTGGCCTGCTGCTTGAGGTACATACATACATTCATACATAAGGGGTACATTTCAGGTAGTTTTTAGCTTTTCTCTACGGAAATTTTTTGTTTCAAGACAAATGGTATATAGATTACCGGGTTTTCCGGCATGCTTTACAACTTGGCTATCTCAGTTAAAATCACGTTATAAAGGTGCCACATTCCCTTTAAATGGCGTAGCTTGATGATTGAAAATTAAATGCCAATTTTGCCTTTTCCCTGTATTAAGCTGACATCTAGGCTGGAATGTAGCGTTTGCAGACTGTATATGTGCGGTTTGCGACCGATCTACGTTCGCCAATATGACATTCAGTCGTGCACGTCCCGGCACGTGATAGTCATGCAAACGTACAGCAGCCCGGCACCTCACCTACTTATTCCTTTGATCGGGTGATACCTGATGCAATAGCATGACATCTTTCGATTTTGTGCCTTCTTGACAAAAATATAATTTGTGTCATTGTCAAATTGTTGAGCTTTGTATGCTTCGATGTGATTTCGCCATCATGTTAGTTGTTCTTTCGTGGAACGTTTGGAACAGGTGAACTATGGATCTTATGGAGACTTCAGAGACAGTCGATATTTGGCTACGATGGCTATTGACAGTCAAGCTGGTTTAAAAGACAGCATGAATAGCTGTCACGCCAGTCAATTGCTAGAACTGCGGGAATGACCAACCTGCCTTGCTTGCCTGTACAGAGTTTCCTTCGTCGGGATGCGACGCCATGCACAAACGCTCTGCCAGCGAGCGGACCCGCAAGGGCAAGACCCGCATCGCTGACCTCTGCGCCTTCGTGGAGACAAAGCTGAAGTCGCGGTCCCAGACCATGCTGGAGAAGTTGGCCGGAGATGCAGGCAGCCGGCGTGGGTCGGTCAATTATCCGGTAAAGAAGCTGGTCGCCGCTTGGTCTCCCCGGGCTTCGGCACCATTCAATAACTAAAAAGGCTTAATTGCCATGGACCACTTCGGGTGATTGAGGAATTCTTAGAAACCATCATAATGCCGTATATTAACGGTGTGTTTGGAAATATCTTCTCTGGAAAAGAGTATATCTGCTGGCTGCTGAATGAATCGGTATCTTATCAGCTATTTTATAATGTTTTGAAAAACAATCGACCTATATAAATGTGTATCCCTATATAATCATAAGACACTTGCATTCCTTGTATCCTTATTATCAATATGTAACTGAGTGCCTAATAGTCGTTGAACTAAAATCATTCCACCACAAGTGTCTTGACCGAGTTTGGCCGTGTTTTTTACAAGCACTTTAAAGCGGCAAAAGCAATGTTTTTTGAGGGCGAAGTTTGCGTATACTCATGCTTTAATTGTGGGAGCGATTTGACGGAGGGTTTCAAACTGCCCTAGTTTAGTGAAACACTGGCTTTGTCGAGACACCGTATGCTGCAAGAGTAAAATGAAAAAAGTCCCATATGCTGAGAGCCTGGTGCATTTTATCTTCGCTCTGGTTCCAACTTCGCCCATTTGAAATCCCTATATTTCTTGGGGTCCAAAAGTGCCCCCTCCCCACCTTTTTCTCCAAGGTGACCGTAGAACTGCTCGAGGGCAGAAAACGCTACCTACTTGGCTAAGTTTCATAGAATGTATGATTGGTTGAATAATTCTGAAAATTGGATCAATTTTTTACTTATAGGCTTCCAAAGTCAGATCCATATTTTGAGTTCGCCACAATCAATCGATGACACCAGTTTGCCTGCACTGTAGACCGAGTGGTGACGTAATAAGGCCATAACATCGGGATGGTGCATCAAGGTCACATCACATAAAGATCAAGGTCACAGGACATGAAGATCAAGTTCAATGTCAAATTTCAAGGTCAAAGGTCATCCTTGGTCGAGGTCAAACCCTCATTTCCCATCTAATGGCTTCTATAGCGCCTGTCATTGAGCATATTATTGGAAATATACATAATGTAGTGTCAGAAGGCAATGGCCTTGAATGATCTCGACCCCAGAAGTTCCGAGGACATGTGGGACATTCCTTCCATGACCTTAGTTTGCTTTCAGTTAATTTCTGGCTTTGCTCTACATAATCAAGTAATTTCTTACTAGGTCACCAGCATGGCCCATCTTTGACATTGACGACCTCGCTCAACATAGGAAATTTTGACCTAGATTAATGAAAATCTGATATAACTAATGCAAATTACTATGACCTCTTACAAACCCCCAAACGGAAATTTCCGAACCGTCATGGTTTTTAAGATTGAGGGGATCACAGAGATCTCACTTTAGAGCCTCCTCCACTACTCGTTAACGCCAGACCCCTCTCCACTGCGCATGTTTAAGTACGGTATTTAATCTCCCAACTAGATATTCATGTGCTGACATGCATTAGTCATTCACAAAAGTTTTGAATTTGACAACATTTTCCCGTGATTTTTCTTTATTCATAGCTTAACCATCGCTTGTTTCATCACTGTACCAAATTTTAAAGGAAATGCGGCACCTTCTGAAAATCGCGCTGATGAGAGTATCTAGATGTACCTGTTTTACCTGAAAATCATGGTAAATATTTCTACTGAAAACCAGTGCATAAATTCCATAGTTTGTGATATATATTTGCCTGTCAGAGCAGACAAAAACGTTCCGCACAGGTGCGGCCATGGGCTTCGAAAGCGGGTGGGCGGGGGAGGGGGGGGACTGAAGGCCCCGGTGAACCAGGCAGATATATTTAAGAGAACTGACACTCGACCGAAAATGTTCTCCCAGCTTATCTCTTACTATATCAATGTCCAATCTACCGAAAATCACCCAGCGAAACAATGTTTCGCCCACCCCGGACGTGTATCAAAAACTAATCGGACAACCTGGCCTTCATTTAAGAATAGAGTAGCTAAGACCCTGGAAACCCTGAACCTTGCAATCCCAGAAGCCATAGGCAAACCCCCACTCTCCCGCTTTTGGACTCGCAAACAGCCCAAAGTCGAGTTTCTTTTCACCACACGCAAAGACAACCTCACCACAGAGGAGATCTCTCAGAAATTCTTAGAGTTCCAGTCTAACAACACTGGCAAAACTTTCATCTTCACAGACGGCTCTAAAATGGGCGAAAAAGTAGGCCTCGGCATCTGGGGGCAAAATATTTGCCTCCAAAAAAGACTTCCGGACAACTGCTCTATCTTTACTGCCGAGGCTGTCGCCATTCTAGATACACTAGTCCTGATTAGAACCCTAAATATTAATTCAGCCGTCATCTGTTCAGACTCTAAATCTGTTTTGCAAGCTATCATTAACGTCGTCAACCCCAGCCATCACGTAGTAGCAGACATCCAGAAGGGTATCGACGATATCCCAGATGTCTCTTTTCTTTGGATCCCGGGCCACTGCCAAATTCTCGGAAATGAAAAAGCCGACGGACAGGCCAAAAAATATCTAGAACTCAGAGACGTAACACCTCTCAAATGGTCTGGAGACGATAGTAAAGCTCTCCTCCAGAATCATATCCGGAAGTACATCCAAAATGACTGGACCACTAACCACAGCGCCCATTTATTCCATATAAAGCCTAACATCGGCTACTGACCCAGCTCCAACCAAAACAGTCGCCGGCGTGAGGTCATCCTGACCAGACTCAGAAGCGGACACACCAAATTAAATGCATACGGGCGTGCAGGTACCTGTGGTACCTGCTCTGTCATGGAAAATCCCTACCATATCCTCATCGACTGTCCCCAGCACGATGCCTATAGGCAGCCCATGCTAGATTATTGCCGCATCAGAAATATTCCAGTAAACCTTTCCACTCTTCTCGGCAATGATCACCCTGAGCTGCTGGACAAGCTCTTTACATTCCTGAAGGCTACTAGGCTCGAGAGCTTTATCTGAACGTCTATGGTGGCAGGTATGAAAAATACCTGCATCCGAAGAGCACCCCTCATATTAGAAATAACAATTAAACTGTAGATGTCCCCCTGACAAATTTCAACAATAGGTGCTTCAAACTAGGCTTTAACTGGCTGGTCCTAAGGTATGGTAGACTCAGAATAGCTCCCACCATAGGGGAAAAAAACAAAACAAAACAAAAAAGTTCAACTAACCAACTAACCCTAACTAACCATCCGTTCATGTTTGCTAACCAACTAACCCTAACTTAAGGACTACTAACTACTAACCACATCTAAGACTCACAACTAACCAACTCACACACCTCCTGGTGAGTTCTATCTGTCTCTATCTGTCTCTTCACTCTATCTGTTCTATTACCCTTCTCTCTTCCTCTATGCGGCGGCTACCCAGCCAGAGAGGGTGCCGTAACCTCACCTTCTGGTTGCAGGATAAAGACCCGCGGCATCACGTCATGGTGCTTGTGGGTGTTTCTAGTCATTCAAAATTATTATTTTTCAATGGAGGAACTCGAGTAACGTAAGCAAAACGGTCATTCGATAACGAGAGACAAAATTATAAAAAAACTAATCTTTACGCTGGCAAACCTCTTCACGTACCCTTTTAAATCCTACCTGTGCCCCATGCTCGGCATCTCTGCCGTAGCAATCCCCTTCCCTCGCAAGTGTTGCTACACTTCGCGACCCATTCCTTGAAATAAGATTCGCCCCTTTGTTCTGCGACAATAAAGTAAACACCCCTCCCGGAAAATTCTCCCCCACACTTTAGAGGCGGGCAAAGGTGCTTTGCACAGAATGCCTTACAAAAAGCCCTTAACTAACTAACTAACGACCGGAAATGTTAACCTTTTTCCAGTCTACCGAGATGTAATGAAGAAAACAAATTTTTTTTAAAATAATTTAAGTGAACTGTTTTGATACTGCCCAGCTGGAGAGCAGTTAAGTTTTTATTGTTACTTTGCCTGCCATTACCCTTCTCACCCCACCCCCCCCAGGGTTTTTCGCCAGACCGGGTCCGTTCCCCCAGTAAATAGTCTGTGTTGACGTCATGTGGGTGGTATTTCGTTTTTGTCTGTGGTTTTTAGGATTTGTGACTCGGAGAGGGGCGTAACATTCTATGCTGTTGGTGTGCAGGTGCATCCCAATCCAAGACTGCATCCCCAACCATTTGTTTGTATCCCCAATGGTTTCTTATGCCCCCCTCCCCTTCGCATCTCCAGTACCATTTACAAAGTCACACTCTGCACACTGACGATATCTTATTGTTTGTGTTACTTGTTATATTCTTTTTTAATTTTGTTAAAGTTTACGCACTGAGGCACGGCGTTAGCTACTTTCACGACATTAGAGTTATGAGACACATTAAATATCGAATTGAGGATGTGTGGCTCAGTGAATAGAAGCCATCCTCGCCTCTCAACCCGCCAAAATGCGTGTTTCCTCCCGAACTTCGCATCTCCATTACCATTTAAAAAGTCACGCCTCTGCACACTAACGGTACCTTATTGTTCAAGTACTTACGCGACGTTTACGTTCTGAGGCACGACATTAGATACTTTTACGACATTAGATTTCTGAGACACATTAAATATCGAATTGGGGGATGGGCGACTCATTGGATAGAATCACGTCTCCTGAGCCACCGGTTCCGGGTTCATGTCCCGGCAAAGCTCCTGAATGGGTCGATCTGATCCCCCAAATTACTCCCAACTGGGTGAGAGCTGGCGACGCCGTATAGTATTGGCATTTGATGCATCGTTAAACCCCAACAAGGGGATGAGGTGGCTTAGGGAATAGCACCCTTGTCTTCTAAGCCACCGGTCCCGGGTTCAAGTCCCGGCGGAGCCTCTGAATAAGTTGATCTGATCCCCAAAATTCCTTCCAACAGGGTGAGAGTTGGCGACGCCGTATGACCCTGGCAGTTGGTGCGTCGTTAAACCCCAACAATTATTATTAAACCCCAACAATTTTGGTTATTATTCAATACTAAATCGAGTTTTGTGCATTCTCTGCCACATGACTATCTTAGTTAAAATCCCATTATAAAGCTGCCGCATTCCCTTGAAGATATTATTTGAATTAATTACTTTTACTCATAAACATTGCAAACCTTTGCAAGCCTTTGGAACGGCTATCGTGTGAAGTGTGATAGCCCCACCTCATTCACGTGACGAGCTCCGGCCGACTGCAGAGCTCGCGGTCGCAGTGTGACCTTCACGACCCTGAGTCGCGACCCCGATCTGTCGTCGACCACCACATGGGCCACGGCGAAAACTTCTCCACGGTCGAACGTCAGCCCTTTGACGCCGTCTTTGGCCAGAGCCTCAGCAAGGGGAAGAGCATGCCGAGCTTGAGGTAAACACCCAGAGCGCAAACTCGTCTTTGTATCGGAGATGTGCTTTTTATTTGTTAGAATGCTGGCTGTAAGCAAAGCACATAATCTGCCGATCCGTTCAGCTTTAGCAAAGAGCCAACTGAGAGTTTATATGAAATGTTTATCTATGCTACCCTGATTGTGTGCCAAGAATGATTTTGCGCATCCGGTCATATGTATGGTCGCCAAGAGCTGTATCAGAAAGCAGTGGGTGGACAGAATTGTATAAAATATTGCGCAGAGCTGTGCATTAAGCAGCACATGGCTGTACTTCACATCTAGCAGAGAACTTAGAGATCGTAGACAAAACATCACCATTGATAGACACTGTTGAGTAGCTGTTCAAAGTAGGGTTAGATATTGAGAAGCGTACTCCAGATCAGCGCACTACTTTTGTAATGAATGTCCACCAGCTTCTGTTTGCTGCTGTCTCTCTTTCCGCCTCTCCTCCATCTCTCACACCTCTTTTTTCTATCAGCTCTATTGTAGAAGAGCTAGGGTAAGTGGGTATTCGCTGTCACGCTCCAGATACTTTGGCTTTATTTCAGCTTTTATCGACAGGGTGTCACGTTAGTGGTTTTAGAGTAGCAAGTATTCATTTTCACTTCCTTTGAGTTGGCACGGTGTAGGCATACTTTAGAAAGCACTAGTATACAGCGTGGGCTTCTTATAGCCGTAGTCTGCCTGCGTGTAGCTGAAATGCATAGCGGAATGATGCCAACTATGTTATGGTAGCTTACACCGTAGTGGAATAAAACAAATTCAGCTGCTTAAACTGACGTATGTAGGGAAACATTGCAATGTAGTTGTAGTTTTTGATAAAATTACTTATTTTTAAAGTGAGACAATGCTTACTAATGTGTTTACTTTTACAGAGGATTAAAGCTTCAGTAATAAACACATGCTTACAGTTCAATGAAGTAGCTTCTTCCACTTCCGTGGCATGTCGACCGCTTGCTAATCAACGCTGTATATTGTACGCTGTCTGCCACGGTTGATACGTTTCACTGCCGCACACATAAATCATCAGTGATCATTGCCTATAAAAATCAACATTTAGGCGTAAAACAAGATGTTTTAGTGTGTTTTTGTGACTAAAAATGCGCCTGGCAACGCACCTGGTTGCACCTCTTCACATGCGTTTCACACCATGAGGTAAATGCTGAAATTGTGCGTGGTAAGGGACCCCTCCGGCCAATTGTGTCCCCTCCAGTAACCTACCGCCCCCAGTTAGAACTTAGCGCCCACTTCATCAGTCTGCCGCCCCCCTTCGTCAGTCCCCCCAACGAAAATTATGGGTGCGCGCCTGTGAAACCTGTGTGTGAAAGAACGAACTGCTCCCCAAAACTTCGTGTGTATATTTTTCGTACACAGTAAGGTAGTTGACAGTGATTAGCTTCCAAAAATATATCTGCAGCTGGGACAAACTGCTTGATAAATCAACTTGACAACAAACATAAAGAGCTAGGCGATGCCAAAGTTAGAAATTGCTAACTTTTTATTTTCTCTTGTATGAAGATTTGCCAAACGTCGTAATTATGCATGAATGATAGATTTCACCTTCATTTATCCCAACATTTCCCAATCTTAATTTAACCGCCTTAAAATTTTGGCACGGCCGTGTCAAAATTTTGGATGTCAATTTAATGTTGCATCGTGTCTTAAAAGAAATAATTTACTTAGCCCCGTACGACATAAAACATCATACACGTATAAAAAGGAATTTTTACAACAGGAGCTTGGCTCTGTATCTAATCAAACTCTATTGAAAGATACTCCAGTTGTTTATAATTGATTTAGAAACTAACTCACCACAACTCTTGCCATAGACAACATTATACCTACTGTTATCCATTGCTTATGTAAAAAATATTCTGAAAGCACGCAAAAAGTTTGGTTTTCCCTCTGTGAAGTGTCCAATCCAGCTCCTGTTCTGGATCAACGGCTCTACACAGGGTGATTATTTTGTCACAAGCGGGACTACTCTCAGCCTGTTTTTATTACTGTTTCTTTTACAGTTTGCTCGACATAGCTTTTGATGCATTCAACCCGTGATGCAACCAGCCCAGGGGCTGTTTTCTAATCTCTCGCGCGTACAGGACTTTGCGCAAACAGCTTACGTACGCCAATGCGGTATTTTGATCTGCGCGTAGCTGCGCTCGGCGTAAGGCCAGCGTAGGCGGGCCGCCACTTCCTGTTTTACGTGCGATGGATTTCGGTATTATAATCTCTCTGCGTACGCGAACGTTCGATCGCAATGGTGAGGGAAATGGGGCATTTACGACAGCACCTGAGCTGACGTACCGGCTGGGAGCCTTGGATATCTCGCATATTTTAGCGTCAAACATGAAGTCATGCGGACAGGGACATCGTAGAGAGTGTTTTAACCTTTCCATACTATTCCATCCGACTTCAGCATGTCCTGCCCTATTCCTTCCCGAAAAAATATGTAACACGTTCAGTCCCAGCCCCTGTTCCATCCAATTACTGTTTTCAGAATTTTCAAATGTAATGTTGCTGCTCCGTCCAATGCCAAATGAAACATGTAAAAATCGCCCAAATTTCTTATATTTAAGCCCGCTACACCATCATCATGCCGTTTCTAATACAGTTGAAGACAACGGTAGGAGAGTTTCAGTACCGTTCTGATTGTTTTGTGCCGCCATTATTCCCGAGACTGTAGGAGATGGGGGAAGGGGAAGTGGAAGAAACGGCCCCCAAAGGGTTCAGGAGGTGGCAGGTTATGAGGACAGCATTTGTCTTTTCAGTAAGGAAGTCACCAAGTCAGGCCAGGTAGTTTCATCCTCACCAACATTCGATTCGATCTCAAAGCGTAATTTCTTTGCACCATTTCAAAACCCACCATATATTGACATTTAGTCATCAGATAAACATAAACGTGTATAGACCTATACATTGGAAACTAGGCTGATTAATTATGTTTCAGTATCCGCTTACATCCGACCAGAACATTTGTTCACTTCCTACCAGGTGACTAGGTAGGTGCTTGGTGAGCGACAAGAACTTTCCCTGCTGGTTAGTCAATACCGGCAACGTTAGGCATAAACATTGTACCTACTTACCTGTATGTTTGATCTGATTTTTAAATAATTTTCAGTTATCAGTGGGTTTGAAGCCTGCAGCAATTGTACGAATTTGTTTTCAGCTATTGAGAGGATTTGCATGCTTGCTTTTAATCTTCTTGAATATTGATATAATATTATCCCGACCAGGCCTGATTACATTCAGTTGTGATGCATTTGGAAATTAGCTCACATACTAAACGACTTGTATGTATATCGCATTAGCCTTTCCCCTATAAAGATCAATCTAATATCTCAAAAAGAAGAAAGTAGCTTCAAGCACCTGGTTAGGCCTGGTATTTGGATGTCGGTGTACAAATAGAGAATGTTACTCTCACTATCAGTATTGGCTTTTGCCCTTTAGAAGAGCATGCAGTCATTCCTAAATCTGTTGCAGCGTGAAGTGCCTCTGGTTCAGTAAACGCCGGCGAATTTATTAGTGGGTGAGGCGCCGGGGCTGGCTAATGGGGAAAAGGAGCACAATTGGTTCCATTTGTCTCTTTTGACTATCTGGCAATCCCCAAAGGTGAGCATATCGAAGTTTGGTAGAGGTAGTGGTCTTTGTGCTTCTTTGCTTTTATTCTAAACTTCTAAATGGTCCATATTTGTACCTGCTTATCAAAATACGCACAGACAGTAAAATCGTTGGCTACTGTGCTCAGGATTGGTCCAGGCTGACGCATGCTTTTAGCTTCAAGCAAAGCTGATTTCAGTCTCGACATTTGTGGCAAACTTGCGAATTGTATTGCCGAATAGGTGCATTCAAAGTCTAGAGTGGGTTTATCGCCATTTCTGTAGCTGAATACAGTTTTTTTAAATCTGTTGGTGTATCAAAGTTGATGGAAATAACTCAGATGAATTTACGATTATTTTCTGCAACCGGACATGTATTGCTCGTAACCAGAAACGTTAGAATCATGGCAGGCTGGAGGAAGGAGCTGCTGCTGTAAAACTGGGTGGCCTGAATCTGTTTTTAGTAACAAATTGAAATAAAACGGCAACAATCTATCAGAAAGCCCAAAAGTAATTCATGAGTGGATATACACACAGGAGCAAATTCCAGATAGATTATGGAGAGGGTGGAACATAGCCAAAAAAAGAAAGCATGCTGTTTTTATAGAGCAAGTCATTTAGAGCCAACGTTACATATTTGAATTTAGGTCGGGAAGCTGCACACCTCGCTTTCCACGTCTTTTTCCTCAAGCCTACAGTTTTGACTTGAGGAAGAATACCGCAACTGATCTATTGCTAGACTCGACGTGACACAGAGGGTTTCGTGATTTTATGAGGATCCAGGGGGCGGACTGATGTACCAACCGATTGGTGGGCTGCGTGGAAACAGTTGTAACGGAAATGATTACTTTGACACTGCTGGTTAATGAATTTTCGAGCAGGGGTATCACCACGGAAGTTATATTTCTACGGAGGGTGGACCCTGGAATGGCGATGACCGAAGGGGGGCATGGCGGGAGGCGATTTTGAGCATATTGGGTGTGGAAAAGCGCTAGCGACGATGCAGTTCACCAACATATTTACTTTAGTCCACGCACGTAGCAGGAAGAAAATGCGAAAAAGCTAGGTCAAATCCCACATTTTTGGGGGGATGTCCCCTGAATTACGAGTTGGGGATGCATCCTTCCCGTTCCCCGCTTTTAACACGCCCATGGGGGAAAGGAAGGCGGACGCATATATTCTTTCGACCTACAACAACTGAAATTCAGCCCCACATAAGGAGAGATAATGCCTTTTTATACAAATGTATTCTGTGTCCACGCTGGAGGATTTTATAACTGCAGAGCACGATTGGATCCAGTGTTATATCCCTAACTGCAACACCTATTCGAGAACTGTCCGTCCTACTTTAACGATAAGAAACGGAGTGGCGAATGAAGTGACCTGTATAAGAAACAAAACAATGTGATATGTTTATAGGACAATAGTGTTCTCGTTCAAACACGCGCCATGATGCTCTTTGAAAGCTTGTCGCTCTTCTCAAGAGATTCTGCGTGAAAATGATACCTTTTAAAGCTCTCCTAAAATATTACAGCCAGCGTTTTGTTTGTATGGAAGAGACCCGCTTCTGTTAACGTTGCCGCCCCGACAGGTACATGGGCGTACCGCAGATGCGTCAGCCCACCAAGAGTGCCGCCTCGCGCATCGCCAGCGTCCCCCATCCGATCATCACGGTCACTCAGCACACGCCCTCGTCCACCCCGACGCCCACCGTGTCGGACGAGACGGGCGGCGGCGGCGGTGCGCGCCCTTTCATTCGAGAAATGGCGCGAAAACCACTGAACCGAAGCTACTCAGACTCAGATGTGTCCTACTGTGCCGAGGAGCAAGTGGAGGCGCCCGGCTCTACCTATTACATCAACAAACAGGGCGGAATAGACCTCATAATGCTGCTCAAGGTGGGGATGGGACGAGGGACCATGCAACTCGCGTGGGTCGTGGGAGGTGGATGGGAGGTGGCACATGTAGTGAAGCGGGACGGTGCACAATCCTACCTCCTCCTAGTACATATGTCTGAGCAATCAGTAGCAGGTAGTGCAGCAAATACATAGCTCGATAAAGGCCTGGATCAAAATATGGGCAGAATCTCGCAAGGTACGATATCATTCTTTCTCTGTACTTAACTGTCACACTTCTGCCAATGGACATCATCTTTGCTCCTGGACTGAGTATGACCAGCGTAAGTTGGCGGACGGCCGGCAGGGTCTGCACTCGGTGGTGTCGCGGGGTCGGAACATTAACACACTGCGGGTGACGGAGGCGGTGGTGAGCCTGCTGGAGATGGTGCTGACCATGGACGTGATGGTGCTGGAGCAGGAGGAGGACAGGCCCGATGGCGAGGAGCCGCTGGACACGCCCGAGAAGACTGCCCGGGTCAGCGGCGTGCACCACCTCTACATGGACATACTGGTCAGGTCAGCGCTAGGGGTCTGTGTCACCACCTCTACATGGACATACTGGTCAGGTCAGCGCTAGGGGTCTGTATCACCACCTCTACATGGACATACTGGTCAGGTCAGTGCTAGGGGTCTGTATCACCACCTCCACATGGACATACTGTTCAGGTCTTGGCTAGGGGTCTGTATCACCACCTCTACATGAGATATTGGTCAGGTCAGCGCTAGAGTCTGTATCACCACTTCTACATGACATATTGGTCAGGTCAGCGCTAGAGTCTGTATCACCACCTCTACATGGACATACTGGTCAGGTCAGTGCTAAGATTCTGTATCACCAACTCTGCATGGACATACTGGTCAGGTCAGTGCTAAGATTCTGTATCACCACCTCTACATGGACATACTGGTCAGGTCAGTGCTAAGATTCTGTATCACCAACTCTGCATGGACATACTGGTCAGGTCAGCGCTAGGAGTGTTTATCACTTCTGCGTGGTCTGACTGGTCATTGCCCAGTGTTAGCGTTGGTGAAGAGCGTATACCACCTCAGCATGGGCATGCCTGCTAGGTCAGCGTTAGTGGCGTGCACCACCTCAACATGGATATATTGGTCAGGGGAGGTCCACTCATATTAGATCAGAGTAAGATCATCTGCAGGTCAGCATCATCAGCGATGTCTCAGTCATGTCATATAAATGTACAAAAAATTCCACCCGTTGCTGGAGTCGCTACTCCGGAGGATTAGCCTACAATGTGCTGAAATTGTCACTGTTTTGTTTCTGAGTATGTCTTCTTCATAAATAGTCCTGATTGATTTGTTTGTCCATGACCAAGGCCCTGAACGTTAGCCAGATGCTCTGAAAGGGGGTAGAGGATATTGCCCAACTATTTTACAGTTTATTAAGACCATTCATATATCAGAGCAGGTTTGGTGATTCAGTTATATATGGAGATACTGAAAAATAAGAATTATAAAGTAAACTTTGATGATATTTGCAATCTCCTGTCATAATGAATTGTATTATAATGGTCGCACGCCATCTGCTCTCGAAACTGGTAGCGTTTTTTTCTTTACTTCTAAACTGCCACAGCCACTGTCTTCCTGTAGCTCCACCTCGCCACATTCAGTCAGTCACCATTCGGCTGGACGGCAGGTCGTTCCGTCACATGGGGTGCGCCCATGGCTGCCGGGAGGGGTACCGGGGTCCCAGCGCCGAGTTCCTGAGGTCGCAGGCCCAGCTGCTGCTCACACGGCTGCTCAAGATAGACGAACTCAACGTGAGTACTGCAGCCATCAGCTGGCTCTGCGACTGCAGCTGCGCCGAGTTTGTCGGCACGATGGAGGATTGAATAGATCGGCAATGATGGTGTGATGAATTGTTTCTGCTGAGTCGCATCGATCTTCACTAGGGGACAAGGTGATGACGTGATTAAACGCTTTCCCTGAACGAGCTACTATCATGATGCATATTTCTTTGAAATGATCTAACACATATGTGCTTTAATCGTCGCAGTTCTTCTCTGGGTCGGTGTTACTCTTCATAAGCCACTATCTTTACTGTCTGAGGAGACTTTACTGAGGGGAGAGGCCATGTGATCGGACTGGAACTAAGCAGTGACCTCCCTCTGATGTAAAGACCGAGTCTGAGAGTCGAGCAGGGCTCCAGAATGCTGACCCTGCAGTATCACGTGACTCACTGCTGTTTTTCAGCTTCCTGTGGTCCCGTGACTGGGCCCAAAGATCAGCACTCCTGCCATTTTAAAGCAAGGAAATAATGATATAGTTGGAACAGACATCGTTACGTTCTTGTAACTGATTTTGATATATAAAAACTTCAACTTTATACTTTTCTCATAAAAAATCTTCATTCAAGAAGCCGGAATTTTCAAGAAGTTCATTCATGAATTCTGCCGCTGATTTTACCCATATATTTTACGCAGACATTACGTCCTTGGTGGATTCAGCATTCTGGTCTTGGGGGGCCCTGTCTGAGCCGATATTTGTATGCACGAAGTTAGGGTGGGAAGTGCAGACTGCAAAAGACGGAAATAAACATCTTGTTTTTATATTCAAAATCTCTTTTTTATCTTTTAAAGAGGACGATGAGCACTTTGGTGGTCTCGGAATTGATGGCCCCCCTGACCCACGGATCGGCTAATGCCTGAATTTTCACAGCAAGAAAGATTCTCATCGGCCAGTTATTGCAGGGTCTGCATTGACTAATTCAGAGGGTCATTATAAGTTTTTGCGTGAAATATCATGATGAAACCAGCACACTTGATGCTTGAACACATTTATACCATACTATTTTGACTTTTTTCTGTGTTTCACAGTTTAAGAAGTTTTTCCGGGAGATGGCGTCTCAGTCTTCCATACATGACCTGATGGAGTTCCTCCACTCGTTCGTCGGCTGGTGCGGGGACCACGGCCAGGCGGCCTCCCCCAACAGTGAGTGTCTTCGTGAGAATGGTGATTGAAAGCGGAACGACGGGAAAAAAATCCTCCAAAGGGGGAACCAGGGTCTCTGCCCCTCCCCCAGGAAGGTCTGAACTAGAGAGGGTCTTCCTCCTCGCCACTAAATTGTGGAACTCGACCTAAGCTTTTTGCCTTCCAACCCTCTTCCCACTGAGGACTTACGTAAATACTCTCAATGTTCGTGTGGGTGAAATGTCTGTGTAGCGTTCTCCAAGTTAATTGATACGTTCTAGCTTTTTCTCCCACCCTTCTCTTGTTTTCTCCGGAATACAGATCTGCAGCGAGGCTTCAATTAGCGCTGAGTGATAAGTGAGCACACCTTAATAGAATGTGGCACCTTCATAACGTGATTTTAACTGAGATAGCCAAGTTGTAAAGCAAGTCGGAAAACCCGGTACTCCATATATCATTTGTCTTGGAACTCGATATTTCCGTAGAAAAAAAGCTAAAACCTACCTGACACCAACCACTCATCAACCCCTCGCCGGGCGGCCATTATTGTGAGCTGCTGGTGTGACGACATATGCTGACGTCACGATGAGCATCAGCCAATCGAAGCCCTTAAAGCAATTAAAGTATGCTAGCGGTTGCCAGATCATGACATTATCCACAGGCAGATATTTATTTATTTTCCTAGCGGAGTATTTTTAAAAAAATATTGAGCTTATTGAACATTTTTCAGAGAAATCATGAGTGTTGATAAGTTTTGAAGTGCTGCGGCGAGGAGCATGATGATGAGTTGTTAAGATGTTCCCTGGCCTCTCCCCTCTAATCCGGAAATGTAAAAACACTGAAGATTATATATTCGGGGACAGCCCTTCATCAGAATCGTGGAGTAAATATCAATAATTCTCAGTCCTAGTATAGCCAGACCTCGAATTGAGCTTCACACAAAAATGCCTTTTAGAATGAATCGTTTAAAATAAGATTGGATGTCGTGACAACAACCATATTGGTACCTCTAACCTAAAAGTAATGCCGACAATACGACAAACCTAGAGCAGTATTTGTGACAGTCTTTTCTATTACTTCAGCCAAACACTAGCTTTTGATTAATAGTGAAAAACTCGCTGAAGTACCTTAATCGGTTATTTGAATATTTCTGTTCTTATTTACTATTTTTCCGTCGACTGCAGCTAAAATGCTAACCAAAAACTACCTATTAAGCACTAGTAGACGTGATACTAGATCGGTGTAAAGACTGCATACTTTCCCCTTTAAGATGATGCTATATTTTTACAATAAAAGCCTCCCTCGAATTATTTAGTTAAGATTGTACCTTGTGGTCAAGGTCAACTTTTTTGTAATTGATAAACCCATTTTCCACAGCCTGCTCCTCTTGCCCAACGTTAAGCGTCGAAAGAGTATACGTGTGGCTGTAAAAAAACATTATAAATTTTACATTATACTTATTCAACAACCCTTGCCCTTAGTATGTACCTCTTAAAAAATGCAACTTTTATAGCTAGTTAATGTGAACAATCATTGGTAAATACTTTCCTCAGTCTGTACGTCTAGCTCAACGTTAAGTGTCGAATGGTTATACGTCTAGCTGCAGAAAAGTATTATCAATAATTAGTTGCATATTTTAAAAACCCCAACCCCAGTACGTACCCCTAAAATCAAAACATCTCTTTGAGCTAGTTAATCTGATCAATCATTAATAAACACTTTTTCCCCGCCTGTACCTCTGGCCCAACGTTAAGCGTTGAAAGAGTATACATCTGGTTGCAGAAAAGCACCATCAAAGATAAATTACCTAAAAAAACCTGAGCCTTACCTGTGACCTAAGTCCATCACTTCTGACTAGCTAAACTAATTCAACCATCATAGCCCTTTTTCCCAGCCTGTAAATCGGGCCCAAAGTTAAACGTCAAAAGCATATACGTCTAGCATCAAAAACACTATCAATAATGTAAGGAAGTCCTACCCCAGACCACATATACTTACGCTGATCCCTCCCTTACCTCTTAAGCCACTGCTGTTAAGTGATAGCCTATCCTAGACCCGCATAATAGGCCAGGACGTACCTTGTACGTTAAGGCTGGGATGACGATCCTGAATGATTATGGATTCGGCTATCTTTCTATCTGGGTGATCATGTGCCCGATGAACTACTTTTAGCTCAAGTGGTTCTGATATAGCCTGAGTGACCTGTGCTGCATGTTTCTCGAGGAAATGATCTCCTAGAGGTGTGTTCCTAGTTTTATTTTTCGCGTCCCGCAAATGTTCGTTAAATCTCAATCGGACGGGCCTCATCGACTCCCCTACGTATTGAGCCCTGTTTTGATCCTGGTTACACAGTCTACAGTCTATTTGATACCCTACATTTTTCTGTGTGCAGTCGCCTTTAAAACCTGACTTGCATAAATGACACCTCTGACCCCCAGGACATTTTGGCTTAGAAATGGCCGACCTAACCAATGACGACTTAAGTTTCTTGTTATTCTTCCAGGCTATATGTACTTTCAGGTTAGATTTCTTTACGAACTTTTTTATTTTACAGAGTAGCTGTTCGTCTACGTACGGCAAAGTCAAGAACCCATCATAAGAATCTGAGCCTTCTTTCTTTTTCTTGCACCTTCCGTTACCTGTCCTAGCTAGTCTAACCTCCCTCAACAAACGCCTGAGAAGCCTTGCATGATACCCATTTTTTAGAAGCAGATTCCAAATCTTAGCTACGCCTTTTCTCTCTTTCTCTAGGCCCGATGAGTTATCCATAGCCCTGTGGAACATGTTTCGGATAATATTGTGTTTCGTAGACGTGGGATGGGCAGATGTACTATGGAGGATGATTCCCGAGTTGGTTGGTTTGATGTAGAGCTCTGTCTCAATCTTAGTGTTTTGGCCGTGTGTTTCTGCTGTGACTAACGTATCCAAATAGGGCACCCCACTCCCACTACCCGTGTGCTCCATGGTAAATTTTAGGTGTGGATGTCTATTGTTCATGTAGCTAAGGAGGTCGTCCAAAGCTTCCTGCCCATGCGAGAAGATACCTGCATAATCGTCAATGTACCTTACCAAGAACTCTGGTTTGACAGGACATGTAGCTAACGTATTGGTTTCAAACATATCTAAGAACAGAATGGCCAAGGCAGGTGCACATGGATTCCCCATAGCTAACCCTAATTTTTGTCGGTAGTACTGATCCCCAAATGAGAAAACATTGTCACTCAGACACTGATCGAGAAGTTTAGAAATATCGTCTTTGGTCAGGCCAAAAGCAGGGTACTTTAACTACGGGTACAACCAAGTTTCCTACTAAATATAGTCCTCCCATGATGACGTCACTGCCCTTTCCTACTAAGTTATAGGAGATTCTACTAAGTTTTTGGAAGGATCAGCTGGAAGATACCAAGTTTGGGCGTATTTGGCACCAATCTAGTATAAATCGAAATCAACTTGTGTCACCCATTTAACAGTAACCTTGAGCTCAACGGCGAGCAGCGTATTTTACGTAAATCTAATGAAAAAATTATAACACTTCAAAGAATTTGTTGAAAGGGCATGCATTTATTTGATCAACTCAGGCCTACATAATAGCCGAGAGAAATAAATTTACCTTCACTCAAGAGATCACCGGTGTTTATTGTCTTCTGCTGCAGGTACTACCAACAGCCAATCAAAGGTCAGAAATCAACAGCCAATCAAAATCGAAATTAGTCTTACTGCAAACAGCTGTTAGTGCTGAACCTGTCCTTACTTTGACACGCTCTGGAAAATTTGTAAAAATAATATTCTTCACTGGAGTTTTTGCAAAACGTCTGATGGTTTCACAAATAAAAATCTTTTAGCTTTCTGTTCAACTATATAAGTTTTGTCGATACAGTTCTAAAACAGGTTATTTAGAGCTTCGAAAAAGTGCAATTTCTCCAATGCCCTGCATAGTAACTGTAGTGCCTCTCCAGCCATGATGACGTAATGCTGCCAAACAACTTGAACGGGGTCTGGCCAAAAGTATCAATATTCTGTGAATGATTGTCTAGCTTTGCTTCTACCGCTTTGATAGCTTCAGGAACGGGTATGTTTCCATACAAATTGACAACGTCTATGCTGAAGAAAATACTACCTGCTGGTATGCCTTCTGATTGAGTGTGATTTGAGTCTCCTCAAAAAGTCTTTGGTATCCCAAATATGCGTAGGTACAAACTGGAGAAGTTGATTAAGTATTCTCTCAAGCAAACAGGAAGTTTTCTCTGTGGGCCCTCCACAGGCAGATATGACTGGTCTGAGAGGGACTAATGGTTTATGATCCTTAAGTAAGCCATAAAATACGGGGGTTCTACTATGCGCGGGGGTTAGATCTGTTACTGTCCTATCCGGCATTTTTCCCCTCGCAACGCTTTTGAGCGTACGTTTGGTTTTGGCTTCCACATTCTGAACAGGATTCTTTCTTAACTTTTCATAGCTCTCCGGGTCATCTAAGATAGTGTTAACCTTGTTTATATAGACATCTTTGTCTAGAATTACAAAACCCTTACATTTGTCGCTCTGTTTAACTATGACATTTTCGTTTTTTGCGAGTTCATGGACAAGATTACGTTACTCAGCCGTTACTTTATGGGTAGCTTCTCTGTGACTTTTATACGTACGCAGAAGATCATCTTTGAGTTTTTGAAGGCTAGACTCGACGATCCTGTTCGAAGGTTATGGAAACGTCTTACCGGTATCAGGAAATCTAAAGGAGAGGTTTGGAAGGCGACCTGCCCGCTGTTGGCGCACACCCCCATCAGGGTCGTCCGCCACAGAGTTGGTACCCGATGCTGCGCTGCCCAGCGCTCTTGGTGTTGCCCCGCCAGATGATGATGATGACGTCGGAGCGGCAGGGTCGGCTGGCACGATGGTGGGATCTCCGTCTGTGGCGTTCTCTGATGGTATACGGGTGGCTCCACTTGGTCCTGAGATCTTGTCCTTCCAACGTTTTGCGTACGCCAGCCGTTCCACTCCTTTAGCTACGTCTAATAACACTTCTCTCGTAACGCACTGAGTCATTGCAAAGTTCGGTCCTTTCGCTAAAACACCTATGCACGCTTCATTTATGCCCTGAGACGATAAGTTGTTCACTCTTTTCTTAGTTTCATCGTTCACTGACACATCTTGACGTTGGCTGTTCCTACAGTTCTCTTGAAGTTGTCTAAACTTCCGAATAAGACGACGTCGGTTGTCAAAAATGGTTTGGTCAAAGACTTGATGGCACTTTCGGAATACATAATCGAAACGATTCTGATCTAAAAATGTACGAAGGAGTTCAAAATTCCGTGATCGTTCACGCTCTAAAAAAGCCTTCGTCCTAAAGGACTCCGAGATAGCTTCATTCAAAAGTGTCTTTGCACAGTAAGTAGAACGAGCTTGAATACGATCATTGTTGTTAAAAATTTCTGTCACTGGTCTTAACGAATCTTGGATGAAACGAGGAACTAAGCATTCTCTTCGGCAAGCAGTAAGGAACTCAATACGAAGAATGGTCTTGGCTAGTTTTTCAGGGGTTTTCAAACTTTCTGCCAGCACTCTTTGACGGCCAATGTTGGATTCAAACGTTGATAAGTTTTGAAGTGCTGCGGCGAGGAGCATGATGATGAGTTGTTAAGATGTTCCCTGGCCTCTCCCCTCGAATCTGGAGATGTAAAAAACACTGAAGATTATATATTCGGGCACAGCCCTTCATCAGAATCGTGGAGTAAATATCAATAATTCTCAGTCCTAGTATAGCCAGACCTCGAATTGAGCTTCACACCAAAATGCCTTTTAGAATGAATCGTTAAAGATAAGATTGGATGTCATGACAACAACCATATTGGTAACTCTAACCTAAAAGTAATGCCGACAATACGACAAACCTAGAGCAGTATTTGTGACAGTCTTTTCTATTATTTCAGCCAAACACTAGCTTTTGATTATCAGTGAAAAACTCGCTGAAGTACCTTAATCTGTTATTTGAATATTTCTGTTCTTCTTATTTACTATTTTTCCGTCGACTGCAGCTAAAATGCTAACCAAAAACTACCTATTAAGCACTAGTAGACGTGATACTAGATCGGTGTAAAGACTGCATACTTTCCCCTTTAACATGATGCTATATTTTTACAATAAAAGCCTCCCTCGAATTATTTAGTTAAGATTGTACTTAGTGGTCAAGGTCAACTTTTTTTGTAATTGATAAACCCATTTTCCACAGCCTGCTCCTCTGGCCCAACGTTAAGCGTCGAAAGAGTATACGTGTGGCTGTAAAAAAACATTATGAATTTTACATTATACTTATTCAACAACCCTTGCCCTTAGTATGTACCTCTTAAACAAATGCAACTTTTATAGCTAGTTAATGTGAACAATCATTGGTAAATACTTTTCCTCAGCCTGTACCTCTAGCTCAACGTTAAGTGTCGAATGGTTATACGTCTAGCTGCAGAAAAGTATTATCAATAATTGGTTGCATATTTCAAAAACCCCAACCCCAGTACGTAGCCCTAAAATCAAAACGTCTCTTTGAGCTAGTTAATCTGATCAATTATAAATAAACACTTTTTCCCAGCCTGTACCTCTGGCCCAACGTTAAGCGTTGAATGAGTATACATCTGGTTGAAGAAAAGCACCATCAAAGATAAATTACCTAAAAAACTTGAGCCTTACCTGTGACCTAAGTCCATCACTTCTGACTAGCTAAACTAATTCAACCATCATAGCCCTTTTTCCCAGCCTGTAAATCGGGCCCAAAGTTAAACGTCAAAAGCATATACGTCTAGCATCAATAACATTGATTGTTATTGATGCTAGATTGTTATTGATGCTATTTAGTGTTATTGATGCTAGACGTATATGCTTTTGACGTTTAACTTTGGGCCCGATTTACAGGCTGAGAAAAAGGGCTATGATGGTTGAATTAGTTTAGCTAGTCAGAAGTGATGGACAGGTCACAGGTAAGGCTCAGGTTTTTTAGGTAATTTATCTTTGATGGTGCTTTTCTGCAACCAGATGTATACTCTTTCAACGCTTAACGTTGGGCCAGAGGTACAGGCTGGGAAAAAGTGTTTATTAATGATTGATCAGATTAACTAGCTCAAAGGATGTTTTGATTTTAGGGGTACGTACTGGGGTTGGGGTTTTTGAAATATGCAACTATTTATTGATAATACTTTTCTGCAGCTAGACGTATAACCATTCGACACTTAACGTTGCGCTAGAGGTACAGGCTGAGGAAAAGTATTTGCCAATGATTGTTCACATTAACTAGCTATAAAAGTTGCATTTGTTTAAGAGGTACATACTAAGGGCAAGGGTTGTTGAATAAGTATAATGTAAAATTTATAATGTTTTTTTACAGCCACACGTATACTCTTTCGACGCTTAACGTTGGGCCAGAGGAGCAGGCTGTGGAAAATGGGATTATCAATTACAAAAAAGTTGACCTTGACCACTAGGTACAATCTTGACTAAATAATTCGAGGGAGGCTTTTATTGTAAAAATACACCATCATCTTAAAGGGGAAAGTATGCAGTCTTTACACCGATCTAGTATCACGTCTACTAGTGCTTAATAGGTAGTTTTTGGTTAGCATTTTAGCTGCAGTCGACGGGAAAATAGTAAATAAGAAGAACAGAAATATTCAAATAACCGATTAAGGTATTTCAGCGAGTTTTTCACTGTTAATCAAAAGCTAGTGTTTGGCTGAAATAATAGAAAAGACTGTCACACATACTGCTCTAGGTTTGTCGTATTGTCGGCATTACTTTTAGGTTAGGGTTACCAATATGGTTGTTGTCACGACATCCAATCTTATTTTTAACGATTCATTCTAAAAGGCATTTTGGTGTGAAGCTCAATTCGAGGTCTGGCTATACTAGGACTGAGAATTATTGATATTTACTCCACGATTCTGATGAAGGGCTGTGCCCGAATATATAATCTTCAGGGTTTTTTACATCTCCAGATTCGAGGGGAGAGGCCAGGGAACATCTTAACAACTCATCATCGTGCTCCTCGCCGCAGCACTTCAAAACTTATCAACGTTTGAATCCAACATTGGCCGTCAAAGAGTGCTGGCAGAAAGTTTGAAAACCCCTGAAAAACTAGCCAAGACCATTCTTCGTATTGAGTTCCTTACTGCTTGCCGAAGAGAATGCTTAGTTCCTCGTTTCATCCAAGATTCGTTAAGACCAGTGACAGAAATCTTTAACAACAATGATCGTATTCAAGCTCGTTCTACTTACTGTGCAAAGACACTTTTGAATGAAGCTATCTCGGAGTCCTTTAGGACGAAGGCTTTTTTAGAGCGTGAACGATCACGGAATTTTGAACTCCTTCGTACATTTTTAGATCAGAATCGTTTCGATTATGTATTCCGAAAGTGCCATCAAGTCCTTGACCAAACCATTTTTGACAACCGACGTCGTCTTATTCGGAAGTTTAGACAACTTCAAGAGAACTGTAGGAACAGCCAACGTCAAGATGTGTCAGTGAACGATGAAACTAAGAAAAGAGTGAACAACGTATCGTCTCAGGGCATAAATGAAGCGTGCATAGGTGTTTTAGCGAAAGGACCGAACTTTGCAATGACTCAGTGCGTTACGAGAGAAGTGTTATTAGACGTAGCTAAAGGAGTGGAACGGCTGGCGTACGCAAAACGTTGGAAGGACAAGATCTCAGGACCAAGTGGAGCCACCCGTACACCATCAGAGAACGCCACAGACGGAGCTCCCACCATCGTGCCAGCCGACCCTGCCGCTCCGACGTCATCATCATCATCTGGCGGGGCAACACCAAGAGCGCTGGGCAGCGCAGCATCGGGTACCAACTCTGTGGCGGACGACCCTGATGGGGGTGTGCGCCAACAGCGGGCAGGTCGCCTTCCAAACCTCTCCTTTAGATTTCCTGATACCGGTAAGACGTTTCCATAACCTTCGAACAGGATCGTCGAGTCTAGCCTTCAAAAACTCAAAGATGATCTTCTGCGTACGTATAAAAGTCACAGAGTAGCTACCCATAAAATAACGGCTGAGCAACGTAATCTTGTCCATGAACTCGCAAAAAACGAAAATGTCATAGTTAAACAGAGCGACAAATGTAAGGGTTTTGTAATTCTAGACAAAGATGTCTATATAAACAAGGTTAACACTATCTTAGATGACCCGGAGAGCTATGAAAAGTTAAGAAAGAATCCTGTTCAGAATGTGGAAGCCAAAACCAAACGTACGCTCAAAAGCGTTGCGAGGGGAAAAATGCCGGATAGGACAGTAACAGATCTAACCCCCGCGCATAGTAGAACCCCCGTATTTTATGGCTTACTTAAGGATCATAAACCATTAGTCCCTCTCAGACCAGTCATATCTGCCTGTGGAGGGCCCACAGAGAAAACTTCCTGTTTGCTTGAGAGAATACTTAATCAACTTCTCCAGTTTGTACCTACGCATATTTGGGATACCAAAGACTTTTTGAGGAGACTCTCAAATCACACTCAATCAGAAGGCATACCAGCAGGTAGTATTTTCTTCAGCATAGACGTTGTCAATTTGTATGGAAACATACCCGTTCCTGAAGCTATCAAAGCGGTAGAAGCAAAGCTAGACAATCATTCACAGAATATTGATACTTTTGGCCTGACCAAAGACGACATTTCTAAACTTCTCGACCAGTGTCTGAGTGACAATGTTTTCTCATTTGGGGATCAGTACTACCGACAAAAATTAGGGTTAGCTATGGGGAATCCATGTGCACCTGCCTTGGCCATTCTGTTCTTAGATATGTTTGAAACCAATACGTTAGCTACATGTCCTGTCAAACCAGAGTTCTTGGTAAGGTACATTGACGATTATGCAGGTATCTTCTCGCATGGGCAGGAAGCTTTGGATGACTTCCTTAGCTATATGAACAGTAGACATCCACACCTAAAATTTACCATAGAGCACACGGGTAGTGGGAGTGGGGTGCCCTATTTGGATACGTTAGTCACAGCAGAAACACACGGCCAAAACACTAAGATAGAGACAGAGCTCTACATCAAACCAACCAACTCGGGAATCATCCTCCATAGTACATCTGCCCATCCCACGTCTACGAAACACAACATTATCCGAAACATGTTCCACAGGGCTATGGATAACTCATCGGGCCCAGAGAAAGAGAGAAAAAGCGTAGATAAGATTTGGAATCTGCTTCTAAAAAATGGGTATCATGCAGGGCTTCTCAGGCGTTTGTTGAGGCGAGGTTAGACTAGCTAGGACAGGTAACGGAAGGTGCAAGAAAAAGAAAGAAGGCTCAGATTCTTATGATGGGTTCTTGACTTTGCCGTACGTAGACGAACAGCTACTCTGTAAAATAAAAAAGGTCGTAAAGAAATCTAACCTGAAAGTACATATAGCCTGGAAGAATAACAAGAAACTTAAGTCGTCATTGGTTAGGTCGGCCATTTCTAAGCCAAAATGTCCTGGGGGTCAGAGGTGTTATTGGGGATGAGGTGGCTTAGTGGATAGCACCCTTGTCTTCTAAGCCACCGGTCCCGGGTTCAAGTCCCGGCGGAGGCTCTGAATAAGTTGATCTGATCCCCAAAATCCCTTCCAATAGGGTGAGAGTTGGCGACGCCGTATGACCCTGGCAGTTGGTGCGTCGTTAAACCCCAATAATTATTATTCAGAGGTGTCATTTATGCAAGTCAGGTTTTAAAGGCGACTGCACACAGAAAAATGTAGTGTATCAAATAGACTGTAGACTGTGTAACCAGGATCAAAACAGGGCTCAATACGTAGGGGAAGCGATGAGGCCCGTCCGATTGCGATTTAACGAACATTTGCGGGACGCGAAAAATAAAACTAGGAACACACCTCTAGGAGATCATTTCCTCGAGAAACATGCAGCACAGGTCACTCAGGCTATATCAGAACCACTTGAGCTAAAAGTAGTTCATCGGGCACGTGATCATCCAGATAGAAAGATAGCCGAATCCATAATCATTCAGGATCGTCATCCCAGCCTTAACCTACAAGGTACGTCCTGGCCTATTATGCGGGTCTAGGATAGGCTATCACTTAACAGCAGTGTCTTAAGAGGTAAGGGAGGGATCAGCGTAAGTATATGTGTTCTGGGGTAGGACTTCCTTACATTATTGATAGTGTTATTGATGCTAGACGTATATGCTTTTGACGTTTAACTTTGGGCCCGATTTACAGGCTGGGAAAAAGGGCTATGATGGTTGAATTAGTTTAGCTAGTCAGAAGTGATGGACTTAGGTCACAGGTAAGGCTCAGGTTTTTTTAGGTAATTTATCTTTGATGGTGCTTTTCTGCAACCAGATGTATACTCTTTCAACGCTTAACGTTGGGCCAGAGGTACAGGCTGGGAAAAAGTGTTTATTAATGATTGATCAGATTAACTAGCTCAAAGAGATGTTTTGATTTTAGGGGTACGTACTGGGGTTGGGGTTTTTGAAATATGCAACCAATTATTGATAATACTTTTCTGCAGCTAGACGTATAACCATTCGACACTTAACGTTGAGCTAGAGGTACAGGCCGAGGAAAAGTATTTACCAATGATTGTTCACATTAACTAGGTATAAAAGTTGCATTTGTTTAAGAGGTACATACTAAGGGCAAGTGCTGTTGAATAAGTATAATGTAAAATTTATAATGTTTTTTTTTACAGCCACACGTATACTCTTTCGACGCTTAACGTTGGGCCAGAGGAGCAGGCTGGGGATAATGGGTTTGATCAATTACAAAAAAAGTTGACCTTGACCACTAGGTACAATCTTAACTAAATAATTCGAGGGAGGCTTTTATTGTAAAAATATGGCATCATCTTAAAGGGGAAAGTATGCAGTCTTTACACCGATCTAGTATCACGTCTACTAGTGCTTAATAGGTAGTTTTTGGTTAGCATTTTAGCTGCAGTCGACGGAAAAATAGTAAATAAGAAGAACAGAAATATTCAAATAACCGATTAAGGTACTTCAGCGAGTTTTTCACTGTTAATCAAAAGCTAGTGTTTGGCTGAAATAATAGAAAAGACTGTCACAAATACTGCTCTAGGTTTGTCGTATTGTCGGCATTACTTTTAGGTTAGAGGTACCAATATGGTTGTTGTCACGACATCCAATCTTATTTTTAACGATTCATTCTAAAAAGCATTTTTGTGTGAAGCTCAATTCGAGGTCTGGCTATACTAGGACTGAGAATTATTGATATTTACTCCACGATTCTGATGAAAGGCTGTGCCCGAATATATAATCTTCAGTGTTTTTTACATTTCCGGATTCGAGGGGAGAGGCCAGAGAACATCTTAACAACTCGAAATCATGAGTGGTTTTATTATTTTTGGCTAAAATTACGCCTAATTTCACTAAATTCCAGGATTCGACCAAGGTGCCACATTCCCTTTAATTTGATAGCAAATTTTTTACTAAACTTTCCCGATAGCATTTTACATACCTTCCGTTTGAAATCCTGAGCTCAAAATAAAAGTAGTGGAATCTTTTCCCACGTAAATTATTGGTTTCAGTGTTACTTTGAGCCCTTTTTTACTCTTTTGAAGTAAGTAGCCCTTCAAGTACTGTCATTGTGAGCAGGGGGTGATTAAAAACACCTGCTAGCAGTGCTGATACTTGACGTTGATCAAGCGTCCTACTCATTAATACCCGGTTCTCGTTTCTGTCGGCAACCGGACGAACGCTCCCACCTGGGCTTCTGCTCTGCCACTTTCCTGTAATTGATGACTGCTGGCGTCGCCGCCGGTCATTCGGCCAGGTGTCAGCCTCGTGGCGCGGCTGCCACGAAAGGGCCTACCGACAGGCCGCGTTTGACTGCGTGTCTGAAATAGGAAAGTTCTACTTCACAAGTACCTACTTGCCATTGGAACGTTGGTGGGCGCTTTTGGTCATTATCTGCAGTCTTTGGTGATTTGTCAAGAACACAGTTTTGCTGCTAGCTTATTGCGCAATACTAATACAAGCGATATGAATTTGTCCTGAATCAAAGGTGATTTGATTCGCACTGGTCAAGTAAATTTCAATAATTGAAAGGCATCTGTTAACTGTTTCCTATCCGACATATTTGTATACCTTCAATCGTATTGCTTCTCCGTTAAGTCTGCCTTCCCCTTTTACAAACAGCTCAAGTTTGACGCATTGGAAGATAATTGAAATGTTTCGTTTAGCCTGCCTGATTCCACTTTGAAGGCAACACTAAAGAACAAATCAAACTACATCTCTCTCACAAAACCTTACCCTAGCGATCCTCCCATTCGGCACCAATTGTCGATCCACCTGTTCCACCTGTTGCCCTGCTCCGTTCTTCAGCCCCATCTGTCTTGCTACCTCAGACCAGAAGCGTGGCGGCAGTAAGCAGCAGTCGGACGCGGCGCACCAGTTCGGCTACGCCACCAACTTCGGCGCGGCGCGCGGCACCGCCAGCATACGCGGCGTGGAGGGCCAGATGGTGGGCCTCCTCTTCGGCGAGTACGCGCGCCGTCTGGTGGCGATGGCGCGCGAGCTGAAACAGCCGGAGAACCTGGTGTGTGCGCCAAGTGATTTGGTTATGTGTGTTGTCGTGTGTAGATATACAGCTCGGGCTGTGTGCTCTCCGTTCTTAGTCAGCCATGATAATACGGAGTGTGGCCATCCCAGTCAGATGGATTTTTCTTATGGATTATTCGACCTCACAGAAGAGATCCTATCAATCTGCGAAAGAGCCTGATTAACCCTTTTTCCAACGGGCTCACGGCTACCTCTATTTCCAACAGGGGGGGGGGACAGATTCTGCGCTCCCCCTAAGATCTCGAAAGCTGCCCGGCCGATTTTCAAAATTCAAGTTGCAATCGATTCCTCTCACGCTAATCTCCATTTTATAAAAAAGACAATTTCAAAATTTTGAAATTGGGGTAGGATGGTTCAAAAGATAGTAATTTTTGCCTTTTTTAGATTCTCCGTAACTCTTGCCTCTTAGGCTTGATTTTCACGAAACTAGTATGGATTGACAGGGAGTTACTTGGAAATGGTCATATCTCTCGTTTAGGCGAAATTCAAAATACAAGGGCGGTTCTAGGGACAGAAATTTTGGGGAATAATATTAATTTTTTTCATGTCTTTTTGCAGCAGAAATGCACACGCCAGGTACAGTGTGATATTGCTGTCAAGCAAAGTGCAAAAATGCCAAAAGTATGTCTGAGGCAGATTCAGGGAGGCAAAATAGTGGAGTAAGACACAAATTATCCCACATTTCAGAAATGGCTACTTTTCAAATTACCCCGCCTTTATCCGCCCCTGCCTGACCTGGGTGAACACTCCTGGATCCACCTATGGATGAATTGTGTCCATTTGGTGTTCGAACTAAATGCATATCGACGATGCTTTGCCCCATTCAATGCAGATACAACACTAAAATACGTTTGAAAGTTAGTAAACTCCCATAGTTACGGTACCTGAACACATCTATGATATCTCTTTGTCATATAATACACGGATGGGATCAATAAATCCTTATTTTTACCTCTCCCGTCCATTCTATAGGCAGTTTATTCACTTTGGAAGAGTTTGAATTGGTAACATTGTAAACCCCCCCATTTTGAGCTACTAGAGCCGCCTATGTCCAAAACTATATCAAAATACACATCAACTGTTATCCCAAATCTCATTTGATATTAGAACTAAATGCATAGTTACAGTGCTTTGACCCATTCAATGTACACACAGCACTAAAGTGAACTTGAGTGCGAGTGAACCCCCGTAATTACGGTACCTGAGTACGCCTATGGCCTCCTATCACCATATAATACTGTGACGGGGAGCGCCGCTGGGCGACCGTGGCGGCGGCGGTCGGGTGCGCGCGACGGTCGGCTGGCCGTCCGGCATCGGTCGGCGACGATTCGCGCCGGTGGCGCGCGCCGTTCGGGCGATATGCAGTGCCGCGTCCCGCTGGTGGTGGTGTGCACACGCCTCCGCCGGTCGCCCATGTTGCGGGCGCAACACACAAAAATATTTATAGTGTGAGAGGCAACAAGAAGGTATTGCACCGCTTTCGTAAGCTCAGACACACAAGCTACAGCAGTCCAAACCCCCACTGGACAAGTCCAAGGGCTGGATTCGGTTTACAACGACCCACCCCTCCCGGCTGCTTGAGTCACCTTATAGGCTTTCGGGTTGACCTTGCCCTCCGGGTTAACCTGTCTCAAATCAGTGGGTATTAGCTGCGCTTATTTGTGTTCTGAACCTACTTTGACTGGTAGGCTTTCCCGCATAGGAGCGGTACCACGATCGTCTTAACTCTCACGACCCCGTTGTTACTTCTTAATCAAGATAACTTCTGTATCAGTTACGAGGTAATGGTGAAAATACCATCGTTTACACCCTTGAGTTTTGCTCAATCGTCCCATTCCAGATGTGATCTGGATGAACATTTATATCATCCCTTTTGCAACATGAATGCTTAAATCCGGCTCTTTCACTAGCCCTGTCGAGCCTTAAAACTATTTCATTCATATGTCCATCCATGCTCTCAACTGCTTTATTCGCGCATCATGCACTCCTCCCCATCGTTGAAACTGTGAAAGCCCTAATTTGTTCCCCCTCGACACCATCTAAGCGTTCAATGTCGTTGTACCTTAGGTTCTTCGTATAATCAGGATGTCGATGTTCTGTTCACCCTGCAGGTTGACGATGCCTACCGGTCGGACTTACAACATCAACCAAACTCGGGTACTGATACTGTTCCCTAAAAGTCCGGCAAAACATAGAGAACATACTTTCCCCACGCTCTTGTTATCAAGCTAGACTGGTCTGGCAAAAATGTAGGTTTTCTTACCTATTCTGTTCTTTCACCTTTGCCGTATTTGTACACGCGTTACCCGGGTCAACATCTCCAACTCTCCCATGCTTAAATTCCACTCGACCTTAAAACCTTGTAACCTCATCCTCTGGGCCCCCAAATTCATAAACCTCGTATCCTCATCCTCTGGACCCCCATTTCCTTTATCCTTATACCCCAGTATCCTCTGGCCCTTAAAAATCCTCCAATCCTCACTTCCTACAAACTTATTTCCTTCTGACTTCCTGGGCCTACCCTTCTTCCTAATCCTCGTGCCCTCGTATCCTCCGGCCCTTAAAATCCTCCAATCTTATCTTCCTATAAACTTATCTCCTTCTTACTTCCTGGCCTTCTTCCTAATCCTCGTGCCCTCATATCCTCCGGCCCTTAAAATCCCCTTATCCCCTTTGTTCTGTTGACCCCGGGGCCCAAAATCCTTGCTACTCTAACGATATTAAATCCTCGGCCTCCCTTTTTGCATCACTCGACCTAGTTCCCCCATAGGACCCTGGGACCGTCCGCTGCCCAGAGACCTGCCTTTGTCGAGTGTACAGTACATCACACTCCCCGTTTCACGGAAAATGGCTCTGAAGGGCTTATTGGGCTAACGAGATCACGGTCAGTCTCACCCCTTTCCACCCAGGAGAAGGAAACGCCTTCTTTCAGCCGGTTAGGCTACTGTCCAGCGCCTTGGAGTTGACAGGTGTCAATCATAACCGTAATTTCGTAGACAGTGGTTTTGAAGGTCTTCTTGGGCTATTGAGACCACGGTCAGTCTCACCCTTTTCCACCCAGGAGAAGGAAACGCCTTCTTTCAGCCGGTTAGGCTACTGTCCAGCGCCTTGGAGTTGACAGGTGTCAATCATAATCGTAATTTCGTAGACAGTGGTTTTGAAGGGCTTCTTGGGCTATTGAGACCACGGTCAGTCCCACCCTTTTCCACCCAGGAGAAGGAAACGCCTTCTTTCAGTCGGTTAGACTACTGTCCAGCGCCTTGGAGTTGACAGGTGCCAATCATAATCGTAATTTCGTAGACAGTGGTTTTGAAGAGCTTCTTGGGCTATACTTTAGATGCATTCCTCCTCGTCTGGCTGTGGAATTAGTTTCATCAACGACAACTACCTCTTTTTAAGAGCCACCTCACGGCTGGCTACCGCCCGTAAATCCCTGGAGGGAGCTCAGCTACATTTGACGGGAATCCCTCCACTACGATGCTTTATTGCCTGTCTGTATTTAAGGATTGCAATGGCCGAGACTACTAATGGACAATGTTTGCTTATTTTCTCTCCTCTGCACATCAACTAAATCACACGGTCGTGATCAATTCAATCTTTTGTACCCAAATCTCTGACACTACCTATGTGCCTAGATAGGAATATTACGCTTCTAGTTCTAAACCTGGCCCGGTCAACTATTGTTTATTTTTATAGTTTACTGCTATTTTCCACGATGAGGTAATTTTCACCCTCCCTTTTGTATTTACCTTCCGCGTTGGGGTCTAACCCGATACAGATGTACCACAGGTTGCCACGGATCATTAGAATTGGTTCAGATTTACCCACTGGATCGGCCGAAGCACCATATCAACGATCAGATCATTGTATTAATGATAAGATCTCAATGGTGAATCTATTTTCCTGTACCAGTGGGGGATGGAAAAAAGGCATTGCCTAAGACACAGCCCGCTAGCAGTACCCAATCTATGAATGGGCAGCCGGCAGAAATCGCTGTGAATCGGGCGTCAATGCAAGTATAAATGTACCCTTCCCTTTTTATTTTCACGGGGAAAATCCAAATTGTACCCATGGCTAAAAGAAAACAATGCTACGACCGGTCCTTCCACTATTCTTGGGAGCTGCGCTATTGGCACAGTAACCTGGAGTCAGGGACAGAGTCGGCAATAAAACATTCATTCCCCCTGCCTACATACTGCCGTGGACTCACAAATCTTCCATCGCCGCCGGATAGAAGTGCATAGGCAATCACGCCTAACAAGTTGGATATTTTCAAACTTACTTCAGTACCTTTTCTGCGTAACGAATTCAAATAACGTTTACTGTGATGAACTTGCAGTTCTCCGGCCGGCCATCGCCTCGGAATTTTTATGGCGGTCCGGGACGCGGCGGTGGACGTCGTCGTAGTGGTGTCAACAACATAAGAAGAGAACATGAAAACGTTCCGTTGAATAGTCGAATATTTTTACCGCGTTTCTCTCACGTCGATGCCCGCCAAATCACCCGGTCACGTTTTGAATTTATTTTCATCTGCAAAGCTGTGGCGATACACACACGCTTAAAATGCGGCCTCCGGATTTCCCTGCTGGAAACAGTGCGCCTACAGCATTTACCCTCATGATTACCTCCTCATGATGCCAAAATCAATAGGTTGCGCTTTCGATCTTATTGATACTTCCCCTCTTTTTCTCAGTGAACGATCAAGGCTATCATTTAATTTTTTTATCATCTGTGAATTTCAACAATTGACAACAAAGAATATTCATACATCACCCAAAGAATTTACACGTCTCGAATATACCTGCTAACTAACATCCCCAGCACTACGCGTGTCTAATAAATTGACAGTGTCCCGCCGTCCATTAGGAGCTTCATTCTAGGCCTATTTTGGAGGTAACGCATTTTTGTTTGGTGAAAGCAGCCGGGGGAGATTGGATCCAAAACCCTTTCCAGATTTGGGACCGACCTGAGTGAGAGTATGGATGCTGTAGCTGAGGCCCGTGCTTGGCTGATGATGATGGCGAAACATTGCAGTCGGCAGGAAGGCTGATAGTAGAGATGCACCACTGGTAAAGAGTTGCGGCAAAGGGAGAACGCCTGAGCCCGCGTCACAGAGAGTGCGAGAGCTGAGAGCTGGGAGCTGAGAGAGAGCTGAGAGAGAGCTTCCAAACAGTGATCTTCCCTTATATATTTTTCTGCGGCGACCGCCTGAGGCTTGGTCTGACGCCTTCTCATGTGTGACGTCATCTCTCGGCAAATCCCAGGTGACGTCACCTCTCCGGGCAAGACTTCTGATTTTGCCGGAGGCCCTGGTCGCTGTAGCCAATCCCCCTTCTCGAAGCTTCGCGCTGCCTCCCTTCCGCTTCAGGGCAGAGTGGTGTGTCGAAGGGGGATTTGGACACGCCTCAGTGGCCCATTCGTCGTCGACGTGGCGATAAAGGTATTTGCCCCAGGCGAGGATTGCCCGTGAGCTTGCCATGCTGAACTGCCCTGGGGGTGAGGTTGGCCCTGTCCGTAGCCTTGAAAATTGCTGGCGCAGCATGCCTGGTCATTTTTATTTGTCCCCTCCGTTGTCTGGCCTGGGTGCACGCCAGCTTGTTCACCGGGAAGAGGCCCTGGTAACCAATTGTTCTCACATTTCTTCTTACCCCTCCCCCTCTTCTTACCGCCGCAGGGATGGGTGAGGCGTTGCGGCTTCCACGCGGCTCTGACGCCAGGGTGAATTTTGGGTGGTGCCAGGCTGCTCGGGCCTGGCCTGCGGCGACTGCAGATTTATCTTGGGGCCGGGATTTGTGTCCGCGCCGCGCGGCGTGGGATGCTGACGGAACAGAGGCGGCCGTCTCGTAATGCTTTCCCGGTCTCCACTTGTTGTACCATTTCTAACGTGTGATAATTTGAATTTTTCCTGGCCAAGCTCTTGTTGGTTAGAGTGTGAAATAGTTTCAGGACATCGTTCAGGTCATTATTAATTATTCCAGGAAGTTGCCGAATTTATTTGGTCTCTTGCTATCGTGAAATTGGAACGAGGTATGGAAGGATTCTCTGGGAGTAGAAACTGGCTGCCCCACCAATAAAAACGTATTATATCCCCACCGGCGCAAATGTAATCCTTACAATACACATATGGGATCATTGCATGGTTATGTTTACCCCTCCCGATTATTCTGCACGCAATCTATCTACTTTGGAAGAGTTCGGGTAGATAACATTGTAAACCCCCATTTTGAGCTCCTGGAACCGCATATGGCCAAAATTATATCAAAATATACATCACCTGCCATCCTAAATTGCAGTAATAGAATTCCAGCATTACAACTGCCGTCAATTCGTAACAAACAGCTTTATTGTATGACAAACGCAACGCTGGCGACAATGCTCGGCTTCTGGATAAAACCCCTCAAATTTGCGAGCCATAGCTCCGCCTCTGGCCCATACATATTTTCAAAATTCACAAAATTTCAAGAGCCTATCTCAAAAAAGTTTGGAGATACCATGAGAAAACCTGAGGGGTGGGCAGAATCTGCCCCTCTGTTGGAAGTAGGGTTAAAGCCCTGACCGTTTGGACCAGTCATTATACCACATCGTGTTGCCGTTCATTACGTATGAATTAGTCAGACCAGTTATTATTCTGCCCTTATGAGCCAGATTCTGGCTGAACCACGACGTGCGGCAGTTTGTCTGACCAGTTCTGCTGGCCGTTTGAACCAGGCGCTGTACCACGACGTGCGACAGTTCGTCACCTACGTGCGCGATCACCACGGCTGCGTGTTCAGGCGGGTGCTCCTGGCCGGGTTCCTAGATTCGACGGACCGTCTCAACCACCAGAACACCATCATCACCACCAAACTAGTCAGGTGCGGGCCACTGTTTCACTAAGTTCTCTCGCAGACGTCGGTCAGATGTACTCGTTGAACTGTGAGCCCTCCGAGGCTAACTCTACCGGATGTGCTGCGGGCCCAAATTGAAGCATATTGTCAAAGGTTCACTTGTTGTTTTAGATCTAATATCGTACACGTGGGCTGCTTTACAAGCTTCAGCTCGCCACGTCCCTTCCCGATTATTGATGCTGGAAGATTTTTGATTCGGCATAGATATTTGGTATGATGTTGTTATTTTAAATCTCAGCGTATCTACAAAGTAGCGTATTGGTGGAGTCGGATAGGCCATCATTTGTTTGCTAATTTGCAGACATCCAATATTTATAGTTTAAAAGACCTTGCAAAACGTTCTCTTCCGTCCAAATGTACAATAGTGTCAGTCAACCAAAAGGTTGATAGTATTTTTACCCCATGAAACTAGGTGTCTGCTTTCGAAGAACAAAAAGGAACTATTTGGATGGTGGCACCGGGTTCTCCGTGACAAGTCCATTGATGACTTTTGGGAGGCTTCGACTCCAATAACCGAACTTGCAACAACTGGGACAAAGTGGATCATAGAAAACAATAGATTCGCTGAAAAGAGACGATTTTGAACTGCTGGCATTTTGAACTGCTGGCGTGAAGAATATTTTCCTTGACTCCGCTTCACTTTTAACTCTTGGCTCCTACGTTTTGTACACATAGCTGGATGTAGGGGGGATGATAAATCTCAATGTTATCGTTGCTCAGTTGCCACTTAACACATGATTCTATGTGAAAAATGATAACTTTTGGTGGTTTTGTTATGGGCCTAGCTTTCAAAAAAACTTCGACCATGGGCAATTGAAAATTTTCCTTTCTGCCAGCCATTTCCCGTATCGCATGAGTGTCCAATCGGCCCTGTCCCTCTCAGTTTTTCACGAATATTTGTGAGCTTAATTACACCAAAGAAACAAAACTTTGTAACATTTCTAGTTGAAAATGTTTCAATCTTTCCAAAAAAATTGTCAAGGCAGGTAACTGACTTATGACGTCATTATTTAACAATTAAACCGGAGAGTGGTCTGGCTCTAACGCGCACTAGAGGGTACTGGTAAGCCCTCCTAAGATCTTAGAAACTAAGAGGCGTAGAAAAACGCCGGTTGGGGGGGGTGGGTGGGAGCTATGTTGGTCTAAATCATGGCTTATTTTCATTTACTTAGGTCAATTTCATCAAAGTCAAACGAGGTCATAAAGGTCAAATATTGGTCATGCTGGGTACCTATTGGAAAATGATGCGATTATGCGGGAAAAGGACGGGAATAAGCTAAAGGCAGACCAGCGTCATAGATGGAAGACTGCAAATAATATTTCTTGCTATTTTGAGGTCAAGGCCATTCAAGGTCATTAACCTATAAGGTCACAATGTGGTATACTACCTATAATGTACACTATTACGGACGCTATAGCAACTGTTTGATGGGATATGATGATTGACCTTTACCAATGACATTTAACCCTGGCCTTTGACCTCGACCTTTACATTGAGGTAACTATGACGTCATAGCATAATATACGTCAGACCGGGTACCGCCATATAACCGGAGGGTCAATGACATTGAAAGTGTTGATATAGCCTTGACCTGTGACCTCTGAAATTGATCTTGACCTTCATTTGAGGCGAACTTAACATATCATCCGGTTATATGGCGTTATGACGTCACCACTCGGTCTCCAATGCAAGTGAACTGGTCCGACCGCGCGATCCGACCGCGCGATTCCGGCGATCTCAAAATGCAGGTCTAACTTTGAAAGCCTATAAGTAAAACGAGATTCAACCGATGAAAAAATGTCTTCGCTAATCGACAAGCCGTTAAATGCTCTCAAATGTGGCCCAGCATCACCTTTCGGCTACGAGCGGTTCTCCGGACACCTTGGAAAATAGGTGGGGGGGGTGGTGGGATTGGGGGCTTCGCGGTACCCTCCAGTCCACGTGTTAACCCTTTAAGCCAATTTTGCTATTCTTAAAAGTGGAAGACTAAACCAGAGTGCAACTCGGCTGTTAAATGAGCTAGATTTCAATTTTTCCGATCATTCGAAAGCCCATGGAATATATATAATCGAAATTGCTGACAATAATTTTGAGGTCAGGTCAACAATGAGGAAACCAAATGTCACCAACATACACCATTATGAAGAACATTTTGCTTATGTTTTCGAACACAAAGATACAACAATCCTTTTGCTTCATGACACAGGACTTCAAATGGTATGCAACATGACCTTGACATGTCGTTATTTGACCCTGACCCGAGGTCCTTGACCTCAGGTCATGGTAAAATATAAGGGTATCCCTTTACCTAAGAAGGACATGTTGCATGCCATTCGTCTCGTTGAGCTGGAACAAACACATAAATGCCGCCAAATATCTTCTAAATCTTCGCACCGGGCCGTTGGAGCGAATATGAACCCTGTCCGTTTCCTTGGTGAGGCCAGATGAGGCTCCCCTTTCACGCATAGACACATTGCTATAGTGGCAATAAACGTGAAATCAAACGGAAATAACTACTTCTGAAAGCCCCTGCAGAGACAAAAAACAGTTAGTGCCCAAGCACCTTATATCAAGTCAAGTTAATGCAGTAAGATTTTTATGTAGAATATACCAACTCCATCAGGACTCTCCCGGTACCCGTCACCTTCTGGGGGAGAAGAACAAGGCCGAGAAGTAAGGTAGCAGAGTGGTCTTGATGTAAGGTCAAAGGCATAAAGTACCCCAACAAAGCAATAGCATGCATAACCCTGATTAGTATGGGCCAAATGGTCTCCATGACACCAAAATCATAGTTATGCTGCGTTTAATTGCAGTTCTGTAACACTCAGATAATATTGTATACCCTTGATGACCTCTGCTCACATAGCTATGGACCTAACCGGACATCTGTTTGTGACATATCACATTTTTCAATTCAACAGCTTTTGAATGTTATCCAGAAATTTCGTCGTGCATTTCTAATAGCGAGCTAAATTTCCACTTCGAAAAATCACTATGCATGGACATATTATTATTTTTGGGGCTTATCGACGCACCAACTGCCAGGGTCTGGCGTCGCCAACTCTTTCCTGTTGGAGGGTTTCTCGGGAGCCAGCTTGCCCTTGTTCGGAAGCCGCCGGGCCTTGACCCGGTGGCTGGTGGAAGCCAGCTACGCTGACCACCCTCCGCCCCCCATGGACATAGGAATGACGTTATAACTCAGTGACCTGACCTGCCCTAGCAAGGTATTTTTTGTCAAAAATGTTGCAAAATTTGTCAGGTAACAGATATGCATACTGACACTGCCTTAATACGAATACTCATGGAATTATTTGCAAGAGAAACTGAGAGTAGCAGGTCAAACGGAATACTCAGTACGTACCGGAAAACAAGCATCAGAGACGAAATTTTCATTCGCCCATGGTCGAAGTTTTTTTGCAAGGTAGAACAATATCTTCTGCACTCAAAGTCTCCATTTTAACCCTAGAATCACCTCCTGAGTGGCAATTGGTCTATTTCAAAAATTATTTTTTCACCATCATTATCATCTCCCCTACTGGATGGGTGTCGTAGCAGGTGCTATCGTAGGTAGCCAGGAAAATTCGGGCGGACCTTATGTTTCTAATGCCAATTTGTATCCAGTTTCTGTTTCACAAAAGATCTCTTAACCCGCGCCCCACCGGGGGTCCGGCGCCACCTTCGCCCCACCGGAAGGGGGCCATCGATGGCCCCCCTCTAAATCCGAAAATATGGGCGTTAGCGCAAATCTGCAAAGTGCAATAGAAAGCTCGCGTGAATTCAGTAAGAAATTACTTCGCATGTTTTAGTGCTCAGGTCAATGGTTTGACCTCCAGAGGTCAAATTAGGTCAAGATCGGCTATTTTCACTCAAATATGCAATGATTAAGCAAACTGGGCATAACTCTTATGTCATTAGAGCTATTGAGGCCTGGTAAAGTACATTTGATAGCAAATTGCCAGTACGTTTTCCGCTATGTGGAACGTAAAGACCTCCCGCCAGTGGTTTGACCTCCAGAGGTCACCTCGTGACCTAATATGACCTGAGGTCACGAAAGGTCAAAAAGTGACCTTGCCGTATATCAAATGAAAGCCAGTGACAAGACAAACACGATGGTGTTTGTTTCACCGCTCTAGCTTAATTAAGTCAAAAGTTATTGCCAAAATACTGTTTTTGACCTCTGGTGACTTTGGATGACCTTGGAAAAGTCAAAGGGCAAATATGACCCCTGGGATCCGTGAAAGGGTGTCCAAAAACGTTGTTCTAAGCAGTCTGAGTATTTGGAATCATTTTTGTGGCTTTTATATCATGAAACAACTTTTCCCTATGCTTTTCCAATGGGAGAGGTCGCCTCGTGACCTGACCTCAGGGCACGAAATCGAAAAATCCCGGATATACACCTTGTAGACCCTGGAGGGGTTATGAAGTGTAGGAAGTTTCAAATCGATCGACTTTGAAATGTAGCTCTTACAGAGCTCTAAAGGTGAAGTGAGGTGACCTTGGTTGACCTCGTCTGGTGACCTGACCTTGGGTGACCCGGGGTAAAAAATTTCAGGGATGATGGGAAAATGATGCAGTGAGAGGTAGAGCCCTCAACCGCGGTGCTGCGCCTCGTCGTTTTTCTGCTATCCCGGAAAAACCTTAGGGGGGCCATCGATAGCCCCCGGTGGGGCGAGGGTTAATACGTAAAATTGGCGCAACATCCCGTCACTTTCAGTGTTTTCTGCAGTGATACGGTGATAGTTTAAGCTGATAATTGTAAGAACGGGTGCTCGTGGAACTCTTCCTCTACCTGCGGATGAAGATTTGAAATCCTTGCCAATGGATGTTGATGATATATTTCGTCTTTCAATGATAAATGGTGGTATTTCTTCCAGACGAACCCACACGCTGACTGAGCCGGGGTCCCGGGAGTCGCCCACCAACTTCTACCCGGTGGACGACACGCCGGTGCAGGACAGGACCCTCAAAAAGTCCATTTTCAAGAAGAAGAGCACAGTGGCGTCGCTATCTTCCGTCATCAAGAAAACGCCCAGTGTTCAGGTCGGGGCATGAACACTTTTTTTGGAGCCCTTACCTCTCACAGCAACCTTTTCTGGAAAGTTCAAACTTGGTTGCTTTAAACGTTTATGGTAGCCAGCTTGATACGGAAGGCCGAGTTTACACATAAGAGCAAAGCGTTTGTTCAAATCCGCTCTCGAACAGCTTTGTAGAGTGTGCACAGATATCTGAATCTTGTACTGCGTCCTGGACAGAGTGTGCTGGATCTGGACGGCGACGAGAGTCCACCGGGTCCCAGTCCAGCCTCGACGATCCGCCGGAAACACCGCCACTCCACCCGTGCTGCTCCTGAGGACCACCGCCAGGTGTCACGGATAGGTCCGTTCGAGAGAGAGAGAGAGAGAGAGAGAGAGAGAGAGAGAGAGAGAGAGAGAAAGAGAGAGAGAGAGAGAATGTTTTATTTTAAGCCATGCCAGTAATATAAAGTATTAACACCATCAACAGCATAATCTGCAATTTTCGTTTTCATGAGCGTTTCCTTTTGCAATAGTCTTTTATAAGCCCAAACGTTAATAAAGGCGCATTGCATGCTGCTCATTCTGGCCGACTACCGGAGACAATAGCCGGTGCGTGTTGGCGGTGCGACTCGTCGCCCCTCACACCCGCTCTGCGTCGCCAGCGTCGCTGTTTCGCCGGGAAGGTCGCGAGCGGTCGGAGGAGGCCGCCGACCACGGTGACTTCGGGGACCGCAACCGGCGCCACTCCATGTACCGCGCCATTCGCAACAGCCGCGGCGGGTAAGCTCTCGATGGAATACGCTGCGCACTCAAATTTCGCGCCAACTGCGGGATGTGGTCTCTCCATATGTCGACTGATTCCGGTCTGTGCATCAGTCTACCTGGTATTTAAACCTTTGATGATTTACTCCCACTCCACTGCAAATGGAGAGTTTTGCTAACGTGTGCGTGGTGTTGTTCTCAGCACGGTCAGTCTGAGCTTATACCGGGCTCGTAAGCGGATGGAAGATCAGCTGAGTCGGATTGGACTAGGACGCAGTCGCCGCAAGGAGGGAGCAGCCGAGGACGTGCCTGGTAACGCGTCAAGAACATTTTCAAATGGTGTTTCGTTTTGAGCTTGTTTATCTTGTTATATGAGCAAACAAGGCGTAAAATGAAGAAAAATCATAAATGTTTGAGTACTTCTTCTTGCCGATGAATTTTTGCAGAGAAATCCCTGACAGTGCTCACTGTTTGCGTGGGTCATGAGGCAACGGCGATAGCTGTTGTTTTACAGACCAAGACCGCCTGAATATTGTTCGCAGACCGGAGCAGACACAACTCCTGGGACTTTGACGGCTGTCCACAAAGTCTGGAGTACATGATTGTCAAGGAATGTCGACTAGTCAATACGACGGCTGTTCGAAACGGAATGAAAATGTAAGCTGTTAAGCTCAGTGTGAGGCCAATTTATTTCTTTCTTTTTTTGTTTTCGTAATTTGCCACAACTCATTTCCACTTTCTTTGCTTGATTTCTCCTTGACCAAATATCAGTAAATGTTTTACCTGCATATGAAAATAGTGTAAATTTAAGCAAAAGGTTCAGAGTAAGAGCCAGGTTTATCTTGCGAAGTATTCATAAGAAAATCTGAGCTGCTGAGTGATGGCTTTGCTTCTACCCAGCCGTGAAGTTTTTTTAATGTCATCAGCTTCTCGCAATATTCACCTCACGGACTCAGTCTCAATTTTTGGGACGCAGCAACCTTGCAATTTTCAAAATTCCAGTTGCGCACTTTTTGCTACCCTGATCTAGACCGACCTCCAGTGAACTCGCCTGTTGCCCTCAGCATGAATCTGTTGATGGAGGCGGCAGCCCCTGGTACGGTGCCGGATGCCCCCCTTGTCGCCACCGCGTTCACACTGGTAAGACACTTATCTATCACAGTATGGAAAGCTTTGACGATGCGGATAGCAAACTCGAATCTGAAATCAACACGCAGTGCAGTCACCGATTCTTCCCAACACAGGCGGATCCAGGGTCGTCGATCGGGAGGGGAGCGCTTGGTCGGGGGAGTAATCAGGACCAGGTGGGAGCCATTTATAGACGGACAAACCAATCAAGGAGGCGCCATTCATATCGTAGAGGTGGCGATACTCGCATCCTAGGGAAGGATGGGGGGGGGGTGGAAAGCGACATCTCAGGGGGCATCACTGACATTTCAGGGGGTGCTGTGAGACCATTTCAGGGGGCGCCGAGGGTCGATCGGGGGAGGGTGAGTGCCCTCCTTGCGTTTCTGGATCCGCCTATCCTCTCCAGCTATTATGAAAGGTAAAGCTTTATATGAATGACTTTAGATTATTTCATAATCGGCCACGAAAAAAATGGATCCTTCAGTACCGTGCACTAAAAATTTGAAGCTGAAAATAAAATGATTTAATCAAACTCGGCCGAGAAAGTGTCCAGCACCTTCGCGTTGAAAACATCCTGTTTATTATATGCCTTATAAATATTATGCTTGACTTCGGACTTACTTGCTGCTTCCACAATTCAAAAATAAACTGTCAGTTCGGCTACTGATTGCTATTACTTGCCTTTAGCTTTGGCCTTGTTGTGACTGCACGTTACACAATGAAGCCACAATATGATTGTGTCATGTGAAGCGTTTCTTATAATATCTTATAATTAGATGCTCAAACGTTCTATTTTCCGCGGTTTTTTAAGGCTGATGATCTTGGATGAATTCTGCCTTGTGCCTTTCTGTATGTATGGATGTACATACATGTCTGTGGATTTTGGCAGCAAATCGTTTGACCTTCAGTACCGAACTGATCTGAGCATCTGTCCCATGTATAAGATGTGAAAGCAGAAAATATCTAAGGTAACCAGCACAGGGGTTAGAGGCAGTAGGGTAGAGTGGGGTAAGACGCATACGTTAAGGGGAGAATTCGTCTGTACCGATCCTGTCAGTACAGAATTACTTTATTTTTTCTTCGTTAAGTTCTTTCATCGTTTTTGTACACTCAGATAGAAATCTGTGATTCTGACACGATGCAAAGTGTGCGAATTTTTATCTTGAGACCATGTAAAAGGCGTTTTACCCCGATAGCGGGTTAAGACTCCCAAGCCCCGGATTAAAAGGCCGTCACAAAACTCCCAGCGTATATTGTACCTTTTGCTTCACGTGAACAAAAAGGAATATCATTATACTTACGTTGTAAAACAATTTAGCGGCAAAGTTGGTAGGGTGAGCACATTTACATCGCATAGAGTAAAATAGCAACTTTAAGATACCTTGTTTTTGTGTCCGGAAATGCAAAAAGCAGCAAATGCTTGCTGAGAAATACCGGAGTTTACTGGGCGCGTCCAATCATGCCCAGGGCTGGATTAGAAAGGCCGCTACCAGAAAAAAATATTAGATGGAGGCTACAGTTCTTACAACAGCCTGGACATAGTAGTAGGCGTCTTACCCAGGTGGGAGCGTTACCCCACTCTACCCTACTCTCTACTGTTGTGGCGCTATAAGAAACAAATCACACAAATTATAGCATCTGGTAGATATCTGAAGACAATTCTAGTCACTGAATTTTATTATATTGCACCACATCGCGTTCATTTCACTACCTTCCTGTGGCAGTTGTGTGGTCTGTTTCAGCCGGGCGTTCCCGTGACCACTCGCGCCTGTTTCTACCTGGAGTGCGCCCACTTTGTACACCGCTGCAACAAGGGCATGTGGCCGGGCTGGATGAAGCTGCACCTGCCTCTCTTCCGCAGCAGCGGCCCTCTCCACAACAAGCCTGTCACTGGCACAAAACGGACGCACGTACTACAGCGCGCCGCCGGCAAACTGTTCTACCAGTGGGCAGAGGTCAGCCTCGTCTCACTGGCGATGCAGATTAAAGGAGTTCTTACTGTGGCATTGCCGCAGACCAAACATTCAGGAAATGGATGTTTTAGATTAAATTACAACTCCCCACTGACAGAAAAGCTATCCCCTTGCAAAAATATTCTGTTTTGGACTTTATTACGCTCCCCTATGCTCCTGTGATAGTTTCGTATATCATCGAATTTGCCGGTTTTTTACGATTATTCTCCTATACCCTGCGTTTTTTGATCACCTTGATTGTCAATAATAAACGTAATTTACGACACTGTTTTATTGTGCTCTGAACTTGGCCAATATTTGTCATCTGTTGCTATGAATTTTCCCGCAAGGTATAGGACCTAGCAGTAACGTGGGACAGTAAAAATGGACGGAAAATGTTCCTTTCAGCTTTGTATGTTGTCGTTTTAGTCTCACACATGCAATCTGAGTCTGAAACGTAATCGTAATTAGTTTTAAAAGAGTGCTAACAATCTACCAATCGTATGGCTTCTTTTTATATATTCATTCGAATTAGACCCGCAAAACTTTAATATTATTTGGTGATAAAAGAAAAGAAAGATAAGGAGGATCTCAAGTACCAGATTGCAGATCATAAGTATATAATTTTCTGTCGTGTTCTTGCGCTAGCAGTAGGGTTGTGAAACACTTCCTATTTTGCTTTTATTCGCGCAACCAACTGGTGTGGACGCGCTGTATTGTGTTTTATTGCATTCTTTATACCTATTATCTTGAGTTATTTCGCTTTGCGTGATTGTCGTTTGCTCCAACGTTGCCAGGCGCTGGGGTGTCGCCTGGAGATGGTTCTGGAGGAAAGCCAACAGGCCGGGACGCCGGAGCACGGTCTGGATGACGCCAGGAAGCGGCAGCTGAGGCTGGATGACGACGAGGAGGATTTCATCGACGAGGGTTAGCAGCTTGGAGATTCAGGGACCGGGACGCTAGTTTTGAAGAAATATGACAAAGGCTGAAGTAGGGAAATTTGTCAGAAGAGTTATGACATCTGAGACTTGTATTTGCAAACTCATGTAAAAATGTTAATGTTTCAGTGGTTACTGAAATGAATTAAATCCAATTAAAGTAAAAATTACAGAGGATGAAGCAAAACAAGAAAGGCGAGGAATGCTTCTGAATGTCACTGAGTAATGAATGAACCAAACCTTACTTGTGATTTTTGTTTAAAACTGTTGAAGAGTCCTTTTATAAACAGATGTGCAGGCTCATGCCAGCCCTGCGGCTTGCACAAATTTTTCTGAAGCAAATCAGATCTACTGTGGCATCTGCCTTTAGGAAAAACTATTAAGTAGCCAACTGTAGAGCAAACTTAAACCTTTTATACTAATAAAATGATATTCAAGAAGATTCCATATCGCAGAGTAAGGAGGCAGACACAAGCCAGCTAGGGTTTCTTTGCAGCCAGTGTGAACCCGACTGGAAAGGACTGTCCCATGGCACTGCGCCTGGCCTGCTGCGTTCTTCTCCACGAGATCACGGCGTTCATGCGCGAGACATACCCGCTGCTGCCGCGCACCTTCCAGCTACCGCAGCGGGAAAGGGCGCCCAGCATGCTGGGTGGGTCTTTAGGTATGTTCCCGTTGGTGGTATGGAAACATATTGCAGGCCTTTTTTTGCAAGCTGCCAGATCTTTTCTAAATGCATTCGGTATCAGACCAGATTGGATCTGGTTTTCATAAAGCGATAGCTTGTCAGTCTATTCACATGGCTTATAATTATTCTGTTGTGTTTTTTTTAAGTTTCTACTGTAACAAAAATAATGCCAATATCGACACTCAGCCAGGAAATTTTGAATCGTGTAGAGCTAAATCTAGGTAACTCCAACTGAGTTTTTTGTTGGGATAAAGTACGTAAGATTTCTTGCCTATCTCGGTAACTAACCATATGGTGTTTCAGATAGGCTGTCTGAGTTTCATCATCGGTTACCTTACTCTCCCGATCTCAATTAATTTTCGGAAATATATGACTTATCTATGAAAATTCTTGATAATATTTTAACTATCCTATTTCTGCACGCTTGTGCTCTGGCTTAAAATTTATCTCGCTTGAGCATTTAGATCATCATTGTCTATTGTGGGAGTTTCGCGGTTTCTGTTCTAAGCAATAAACATAAAAAGCTCCCAATGTTACGATAAACTGCATTTGACACAGTTGACTCAGACACGTGTCTAGTGGGTGTATGCTGTACACACGTCTGACCCCTGCCGGCGCGCCGGCGGCTGCCGTGACAGGCGTGCCCTCCGGCTCACGGCGCTGGTCCACCGCCCTCAGCAGCATGGGCTACTCGCAGACGTCGGCGCAGAGCCTGCAGTCCATCAGCGGAGAGCACGGCTCCGCCTCCGCCGCCGAGAGGAAGATCAGCTTCGTACTGCACGAGCCTGACGAGGTACACTCCTGCTTCACACTCAGATGACGCGTACTAATGACGCGTACTAATTTGTGGTAGATAGAAAGCAGGTACGGTTGGATAAAATCCCCTAAGCCACCGGTCCCGGATTCAAGTCCCGGCGGAGCCTCTGAATAAGTTGATCTGTTCCCCAAATCCTTCCCAACAGGGTTAGAGTTGGTGATGCCCTTGTGAGTTGGTGTGTCGTTAAAACCCAGCAATTAAAATTGAAGCAGGCATGGTGTCTGTTTTTATGATTATTATTAATTTTTTCCGGTGATAGATAAACATTTTCATTTTTACGTAATTAGACGTAAACAACGACAACTTTGTTCACAGAGGATGGCTTAAGTTTACTTCATTGAACATTCAATCTTACGCTGTGTTTACATTTTCCATGTGTGCTGAGAGTCCTCAAGTCTGCCACGCTTGAAAAATCAAACGCAGCTCACGTGTCAGTTAAGCACTCCCTAGCATGCGCCTGTAAGCCCTGTTGGCCTCGACTCGGGTGCTGGTGACCCCGATGCCGTGTCTGTGGCAGGTGAGCCTGTGCAGCAGCCAGAACACGCTGATGCAGGAGGAGGGGTGCTCGAGGACGGCGCGGATCGCCGCCGGAGCCCGCAGCCACCTGCTGAAGCGTAGCGGCGGGCCCGCCTTCTTCAACTCCTCCTTCAGGAGGAGGTCCATCAAACTGCGCAAGGGTGCGGGCAAGGAGAAGGATCCGGATGCCGAATGTGAGTTTTTCTGGGGTTCATTGGCTCCGTAGTTTTTTCTCAGCTTTGTGCTCATTGGAAATTATCACGTTACAGGTCATCGTCTATGTCAGCATGTCCGTAGTAACGCCAGAAGCTCGGGAGCTATTTGTAAATATTTATGAGCTGGATTTATCATGCGATTATGTATTCCTTGTTTCTTGTTTTCTGTCACATTCACCAATGAACTGAGACTGGCTTTCTAGCCGGACCAAAACATCATTAATATTCTTGAACAGCGTTATGATTGGTATTCATAGCTCTACTTCCTATGTTTTATGTGGTGATATAAAATCAAAACCGGAGCAAGGCTTTTAAGTGTAATATAGCGACGAAACCCTATGGTATGCATATATAGATATAACAATCACCTCATATTTTGGGTCGCTGATCGTCTGGCAGCCATTAAACGATCGGACAGCATTAAGTTGCGTCGCAAGGTGTCCGGCATCAGCGACTGCAGCGGCGCAAGCGACCAGCACAGCGGCGAGGAGTCACCGGCCGTGCTCAGCGACGAGCAGCTGGCCGACACGCCCAGCGACGCCGACACCGACGACTTCAGCCCGCCCGAGCAGCTGCCCTGGGTACGTCCGCCCGAATAGCTACCCCGGTACGCTTTTGAAGCAGCTGCACTGGGTATGTCCATCAGACCATCTGTCCCGGGTACGTCTGTTGAAGCAGCTGCCTTGGATATATATAGATATAGAGATGTAAGAAAGATGTCTATAGAGATGTCTGTGAGAACATCTGCTCCGGGTACGTTCGTCAGAACATCTGCCCTGGGTACGTTCGTCAGAACATCTGCCCCGGGTACGTTTGTTGAGGCAGCTGCCCTGGGTATATACCGATGAGCTATGTTTAGCTCGTCAAGTAATTTATCGTCCCGTATACATTATGACTACAGGCGAGACCGCGGCTGGTGATTACAATATCCGCCAAATCATCTTTGGCGCTGACACCAGGTCCGTGCATTGACATGGTTGGCGAGGCACTCTGGTGGCCCCACGGGTGCGGGTGGTGACACTCAGAAACCCCTCAGGTGCGGGTGGTGACGCGGCTGGTGACCGGTCTCAGCTATAACTGTCGTCACCAGCAGTTCTGCGAGCCGACCTGCCACAAGCGACTGGCACGCGCCTGCAACCGGCTCATCAAGGCCGTCAAACACGTGAGCGGGCCCGAGGCAGAGCAGTCAGCCATGCTGTGTGATCTATTACTGGAATGCCTGTATACGTCTTTTGCGCTGGAATATCAATGGATACATATTCCTTAGGACGTTGGTAACTGAGAGATCTTTCCGTTCGATTCCCTTTAACCCGCGCCCCGGTGGGCCTCAGAGCCACCTTCGCCCTGGTGGAGGAGATTGGTGTTTGAGCACCCCCTCGAACTCGGCCCCTATGCGGGATAGCGAAAAAACGTGAAAGCTGGTGGATAGCTCATAAAATTTTATTAATAAACTATATAAGTCACTTTTTGGCTCAGGTCAATATTGAGGTCATGACAGGGCAAAGAAGGTGGCATTTTGAGTAGTTTTTTGGCTCTAGCATCTGACAGAGAGGAGTTAGAATCATTGCTTAGGAACCATTCGTTTTCTTTCGTCACGGCGAATCAAATGATGTATAATATGATTATGCTAGGTCGAAATAGAAAAAAACCTGACCTCAGATCAGGTCAAGGTCTCTTTTAACCTAGCATAGTCAATATGCATATCAGTCGACTAGCAATGGCAGTCCAAACGTAATGATATCAAAATAGAAGCTGTATCATAATTTTTTGCAAAGTTATTGACCTAAGTCTGAAACAGGGGCCAGAAAAATTTTCTGTGTGTCGCCATTGAAAATATCAAACCATAAATGTGTCACCAAGCCAGGCTGCAAATTGTGACACGTTTTGCATTAGAAGGTGACAAATGGACACTCCTGGACCAGCCTAGTGTTGAAAAAAATTGTGAGGTCAAATTGCAGGAGTCAATTTCGGCGATGTGTTCCTCTATTTGCCTGGAAAAAACATGTCGGCTAATTTTTGTCAGCTTGCTCAGCTTGGGCTGTCACCATTTATAATGGCAAAATGGTAGGTTTTTCGACCCCTGGTCTAAAAACAGCTTAAGTATCCCCAAATAACCTATCAGAGGCTACAGGTCAAAATTGCAACAACCTGGAAAGGGGCCCAGAATACTACGATTTGGAGAACATGAAGGCCTTCTCATATTTGTCTACACAAATACAGCCCAATTTCTGTTTTTCCCATGTATTTTCAATGGAGAGGTCATGGTCTGTACTTGACCTTAGGTCATCGATATGAAAAATCCAGGAATATATTTTGTAGCATGCTATACATCGAACGGGTGTTTTCTTAACTCTCAGTTTCCTACATCTCAAAGGGAGGGGCAACTGGAGTCCCGCCTTCCAATTCTGACTTACAGAAGCGAAATAATTGGGTTAATATTGTGGTTATTGGTATTGTTCGAATACGAGCATCCTTAATCGTTTAAAAAACCGCACCGCTGGCTCATGACTCGCATGAAGATAGAGTCTATTTCCACAACTTTTTTCAAATAAAAAATTGCTCACGACCGTGATATCAATGATGGAGTCTGACCAGTTTTGTATGCTGCCTTTCAGACCTACAACGAGACGTCTGCGGGAGCATCAGCCACAGAGCCGTCCAAAGGTAGCTCCCGTCAGAGCAGCAACAAGGACCGCTCCAGGATCAAACGCACCGAGGCCAGCACCCACTCCAGTCCCGTCAAACGCAAGGAGAGCATGGGAAGACGAGACAGGTGAGCGAGCAAGCAGTGGCGGATCCAGGACTTCATTTCGGGGAGGAGGGGGCTAGGGGACTTGAACCTCCCGGCCATTGCCTGGAATCAGTCTGCGGCTACGCATTGACTATAGGCACTCTGACATTTCGGGGCAGGCATGAGCCCTCGTAGCCCCCTTGTATCCGCCACTAGGTGAAAGCCTCCTGTATTCGGAGTGATAAGGCATATTTTATTTTTTACGGGATTTTGAATTATCAGGATTTCACCTATCGTGAATTTTTAATACCGCCAGAGAACATCTTCAACCATCAGCATTTTTGTGTTGTCAAATTTATTGTCTGAGATTTTCGTTCTGTGATCTTTCACATTTCGGGGCTCATGCTGAAATATGAAGCTATTGAAGCCATTCGTAAGGTTCACATATGCAAAATTCGGCAGTTGGAGAGACAGTTGGAAGGTGCTGGAATTCCGTTAGTGTAGCATGGGGGGTGTCCGGCGGCGGTCTGCTTGCGTCGTTGGATAACGTCATTGTCTGACTGACCGGCTAAACGCCTCGGTGTTGTGGGGCCAGATTATCTTATAACTGTGTCCCAAGTGTAAATTTAATGCTCTGTGCAGTTGTTTTCAAGTGAAGAAACATTTGTAATATTATTTTCTGCGACCACTTCCGCACATGCGGTGGCAACGCTGACGAATTCTCCTTTACGAACTTCCTGTCATTGAGGCACTCTCGAAAATTAAATAGTTTTTTTTAATAAAGAATAACCTTTAATTTATTTTTGCTTTGCAAAATATCTGCTGCCGTAGATCAGTTTCAGACATGTTTATTGCAAAGCCAGCTTGCTCCTTGTTCAGGGAAGCCGCCTGGCCTTGAACCGGTGTCGACTGCGTGGAAACCAGCTTCACTAACCACTCCACTACCGCGCCTTATACTTCCAGCCTAAAATATAGAAGTTGTATTCGAGAGGAAGCGACAGTGTGTAGCCCCATCTTACCATTTACCCCGGAAAGCTCAGCCCTGGCACCGTGGGAACTTATGTGCCGGGTGTTATGCTCTGGCCTCCTGGTACCGGTTAAAAGCCTGACATCTGCACTTGCGTCGGCGCTGGTTTCAGGATTGACCGCAACCCGGACGGCATGGCTGCACGTCTGGGCCTCCACACCGGCGGCAGCATCCACTACTCGAAGGAGACGCTGGATTCGGACGTGGAGCGGGGAGGAGGCGGGGGAGACACCAGCTCCATCAGCGGACCCGAGCGGCGCGCGCCCAAGGAGGAGGCTCCCATCGTCAAGTACATCACAGCACAGGTCAGCGCTGGACGGCTGACGAGATATTGCGGATGACAGGAGTCCGAAACACTGTACTGGCTGCATACTTTTTTTAATTTTTCTTGCCTCTGACCCTAACTTAGCGGATTATTTTTTGTTTACATCGCAAATGTCTGGTTCTGTTCTCAATGTACATACATTACTAGTTTTTAGAAAGTAGGTATCAGCCATGTGTGATCTTTTTTGTGAATACGCATGTAAACGCATACCTACATTTTTTATACAAGATATTCCTTTTTCCTTAGGGTACAGTGAATTAGCCATACAATTTTCAGCGCCGGTATCGGTAGCAGTGCATTGTCTGTAAGTTGATCTAACTTATATCTGCAGGTGCACACGCTGTTCCACACGCCATTGAACCTGCTGGCCAAGTGTGCTGTGGTGCTCTCGGAGGACGTGCTCCTGCAGATCCTGCCTGTCTCCTGGCAGCTGCTGCTGGACACCGACCAGGAGGTAAGCTGACGTCATCACTTGTATCGCTCATGGTACAGGAATACTAGTCGGACTTTAACCTTGTAAGCGAAGAAGCAGGGACTTCTCCTTAGGAGGTGAACGCGATCGACACCTCCCCACTTCCTCACGATAAATGTCCGCTGTCCAGCATTCGCATACAGCAAATGAGCGTTAATTCAGAGACATAGCTTCAAACGCTTATCATCCCTTCCTCCTCTCTTGAGAGTTCCGCCCATGGTGGAAGCTCCACAGACAATTTCGGCCCATGGTATCTGTGACTGGAAGAATTTAGACGCGTTGAGAGTTGCTACTACAATTTGTAGTGACATCGTATCCAGAATGGCCTACTTGGCTCATATCCTAACCGGCTTCCGCAGAAAGGCACTCTGATACCGAGTAGTAATAATGTTTTACGGTAATCTTGTGCCTTAAAACTGGTGGCTTTGTTAAATTTTGGGAGAAACGACAACTGTGGAATAGTTTTGAATGTTCTTTCATCGTTATAAAATCGAGTTCGGTGCTACCTCCAAAAAACTACACGTATAGTAATGGATGGAGCGGGACTAGAAATGACTCCAAACTGGACCTAATTTGAGGCTTTTAGTATGATGCCTTATCAAATTCACACAAGATAATTCACCATGCTTCAAAAACACAGATTCAGATAATGGAAGCTCAAAACCTGTGATAGTCGCTGGCAAGGTGATAATTTTTTTCATGGAGCATAAAAATTCATTCGAGCCACTTCAATTTTCACAGCACTCCCCAATAAATGAAAAATATAAGCGTTCGATGTAGAGCTAGACCATATCATCGACTGTGTATATCTAATGTGTACATCATCACCTGTGGGTATACTGCGAAATCTTTTATGTCCGAACGACACGTTTATCCGAGCTCTGCTGTGGTGAGATGATGATGCATCGGTCACGTCTCCAGGTAGCAGCGTCTGCGGCCTCGCTGTTCATACTCTCTGCGGTGAAGATCCCCGGCTTCACCACAGACACTCTGACGCGGCATCTGCAGCACGAGGACCCGGCCGAGCGGGTCAGCAGCATCCTCAGGTAACCGAGCGGGTCAGCAGCATCCTCAGGTAACCGAGCGGGTCAGCAGCATCCTCAGGTAACCGAGCGGGTCAGCAGCATCCTCAGGTAACCGAGCGGGTCAGCAGCATCCTCAGGCACGATGCCCGGCCGAACGCCTCAGTAGCATCCTCAGACACGAGGACCCGGCCGAACGGTTCAGCAACATCCTCAGGTAACCTGGCTGGGCGGGTCAGCAGCATTCTCAGGTAAGAGGAGGCTGCAGATACAATGAGCCTCAAGTGAGACAAACAAAAGAGTATCAGATGTATGATCCATTACAGCGGGGCTGGGCAGTTTCCTCGGCCCAGGTGCCAGAGCTGCGGTGTTTCCGTCACGTCTCCAGCTCAGTGTGGTGAAGTTGCCGCTGCGTATGGCGTAGGTTCCACGCACTGTGGCGCTTCCGTCACCACTGCTGGCCTCGCATGGAGGACACGGCACACCTGAGCTTCAAGGTGCCTCCTCCGGCCATCGAGTTCACCCTGCCCTCGCCCAAGATCGGGATAGAGACGCTGCCCGTGGTGGATCCCTCGTGGATGCCGCAGGTGAGTGGTTTTGCCGCTTACTTACGGGAACTTTCTTACTTACGGCTTTCTTACGCTCTTTATTTTAGTCGCATTCAGGAATGCTGCTTTCGGATGTTTCATAATCATCATATGAAATGACCTCAAACTATATGGATCTCGATTGAACGGTAGGTGGCCCAATCACATTGGTCACTGGGGGTTATGAATGTTTGCCCCTTAATTGTGTTAGTGCTATTGGATGAATATTGTTTTGGGGACATGCAGGATTAAGGCAGGATGTATCCCTAACATATATAACATTTGCATATCGCACTGTAAGTTCACGAAATTTTCGCCTCCAGTCGACACAAATTGAAAAAACTCCGTAGCGCATGCCCGCTCGGAGTATATGTTAAGGAACATGCGATGTTCTGATGGAACATGCGACCTTGGAGAATCAAGCTTTGTGTCATAATCTAATCAATCCGCAGAGGTTCGCACGTGTCGTTGTGAATTCCAGTCTGTGTTTAATCGTGGCTGTTTTGACGCTGTAGGTGAAGAGTAAAGTAGAGGACGTGACTCTGAAAGAGGAGCTTCACTCGATTGTCTCGGCCGGGAAGACACGCCGCAAGCAGCAGGCTGAGCTGGTCCAGATCGCTCTCATGAAGGAGGAGGAGAAGAAACGGTGAGACTGTCCTGCTTCGCAGGCCTTCCCAGTGAGGCACTGATTCCTCGGGTATTTCCTGTTGGACAGCTTAGGCAGGGTGCGCTCAGACTATCTCTGTGTTTAATTTGAATGTTGTCTTAGACCTGCATATTTTGCGGCTCATTATTTTTTAAATATGATTTACAGAAGTTATCGCAAATTCGACCTTTGAGATCGCAGTCTCATCAAAGTCGTGAACGGACTTGTCATAGAGGCCCCGACCCTACCATCAGAACGAACAACTCCCGTGAAGGCCGGTTTTTTAAACCAACTTTAAAAGGGAGTTTTCTACTGTTTCAAAATTCTATAAAAAAATATGGATAAACGAAGTCTGAAAATCTGGAATCACCATCTAGCCCGTTTGAAATCGGTGGGAAAAAAATAACAGACGGGAAACAAACGTTTTCCTTTCAAATTACGACGGCCTAAAAACAAAAGCTTTCACATCCTGCAAAATAATACCCTTGGCCACAGGCAGAAGGGGGCGCGGTGATGTAGTGTTTAGCACTTTCGCCTTCTCCGCGGCCGACCTGGGTTCAAGGCTATGCGGATTCCCTCAACAGGGAACTATCTAGCTCCCGAGAAACCACGAGTTTGCGAAGAAACAAAGAGAGACAGGGAAAGCGTTGGCGACGTGATATGACCCTGGTAGTTGGTGCTTCGACAACCCCTAAATATTATTAATTACAGGCACAGCGCGGGCTCGCACTGACATCTAGCCGAAGGCAGCGGAACATCGAAATGTCGTATTGAATTCCAAGGTTTTTTCCGACAATCAAACCCAAATGTAAAGATAGCATTGCTATCAACGTTGGTTATTTTTATTTCTACTGTGACGGGGGCGCTGGGGTCGCGGGGCGCGTCGCTCGGTGCGAGTCGGGCTGTGGCGTCGTCGCCGCCGATGTTGTTGTGCGTCGTTCGGGCCGGCCGACCTCTCGGTGGTCCGCCGTGGCGGCTGCTCGTGACCGTGACCCGCTCGCTCGCGATGGTGGCGACGTCGCACCCGCTCCCAGCATCACACTAAATTTTATTTGAGAGAGGTCGTGCTCGTCGCGTGCGCGGTCGGGTGGCGGGCCGAGTTGACGGTGGGCAGTGGACAAAGTCGGCTAGCTTGGCCGAGTCCTCCAGACGGGCGAGCCTGTGTCCCGACACTCCCACTCGACACCCTTGGGTTCCAGGAAGGGAATACAGCTAGTGCCGAGCTTTGTAGCCCTCCCCGGTAGCAGGGGTCCCACCCGCCTCTCGCGATTTTGGGGGCCCGTTTAACCACCCGTACGCCAAGTATTACCCGCATAGAAGCGGCACCGAAACCGTCAATCCTCTCCCCGCCCCTTTAAGTGCCCGCTAACTCTTATTATTTCCCTCGGACCTATCATCACAAGTTACACCCCCCTTTTAACCGATTCTTCCATAGCTGCCTTAATTACTTGCCCTTTCGTACCCTCCTATCGCGGTTCTCTGAGCTGCACTGACTTCTCGCCTCAAACATCGTCTATCTCGGTGGGCTATTTCCACGTACCAGGGGTCCAGTCTCTCTGGGAGCGGATTTGTTTTGCCTACGCCAGCACTTTTCAGCATCGTTAACCCCTAAACCAGTCCCCTACCTTAATACCCTCCTCCCCTTTTTGTCACGTCATCCGTTCCGGCGTGTGTTCTCACTGTCAGATCCGGAACGAATGCCCTCAGTAAACATTCTCACCACCGGGGCCTTACGCTAAGCATGCACTCATAATTCACCTTGACCTAGGGCCATTCTTTCTCGCGCCTCTCACTTGTTCTAAAAATTCTGAGTCCCTCCCCAATTTCATATCCCTCCCGGTGTTTCCGAGATCTGACGGCTAGAGCCCCGTCGGCCAACGCGAGCGGTATGTAGAAGGTTACACTCCTCCTATCCGTGATCGTGGTAGGGTCTTATTTATTCGTGAAAGGGCGTGCATAGAGGATGGCCGATTCGGCCCCACCTAAGCCCAATCAGCCAATTAGGCCGGGCTGCACATCCCCCGACAGAAAGAAGTGGGCGAATTCACCTGGGGCTATGCTTACGCTTTGCTACCGTTTGCGGGCGCAACCGATGGAGGGGCGCGAGTGGTGGGATCCCCGGTCGGTCAGACCGGTACGACCCCTACCTGCAGGCCGCTCTAAGGCACCAAACGTTCCTCGTTCTATGGCCTGTCACTCACCCACCGCCAGTTACTCACGCGCACCCACACCGGCGGCCGCAGCTCCCAGGGCTTGGCTAGAGCCCAACAGGAGGTAACTCGGCTCCGCCCTTCCCCGATGATCCAGTGCTTCTCCTTCCCGCCTCATTTTCTCCCTAAACAGAAACTTACTAAACGCTGGCTGCGTCAAATCCCGCCTGCACGGACCATGCTAGTGGATGCGTCGCTGAGCCGTTGCCCCTAGGGCTTGGAGGTCACGGACATGGGACCACCGGAATGACCGAGTTCCGGCTTTTAATTTTACTAGCCTCCGGGCGTTCACGCCATAGTCTACTCACAAACAACTTCCTAGCGTGGGGAGCCTCCCTAGGCTCGGTCCTCCCTCGGACCCTACCCGCCCACGAGTCCCACACTGACCGCCCGTCCCTCACGTCGGCTCCTCCATGGCCCAGCCAGAGCCATGAGTCGACGTCTGCCACGCCTTTTCCGGCTAGGCTATCCCAAAAAATTGACAGCTTACCCCCCCGTCACGAAAAAACTTCCTCCGTTACGGCGGAGCCCGCCTGACCATCTCATCTTCATCGTTTCGGCCTGGCAAGTGTGCAACAAAACGACTGCCAGCAATCTCCGACGTCCCACGTTCCCTTTTTTGTGCGATCGGTGCTCCGTGGTTCGGACCAGAAGGTTTCGACAGCGGACAGCATAGCCAGAGGGAGCCCGTAGGCTCGAAGTCTAGAAGGATAGTACCGGGTTAATAAGACGGGCAGGTGAAGTGATGTAGAGTGAAAGTCGGTTCAAGGGAAATCACAGTGCACGTTTCGGCGCCTCTGTGACCACCAGGAAGAGTAGAGCCGCCATGACTCTCTTTCGGGAGCCAATGGGCCCGAAGGCTAGAAGGATAGTACCGGGTTACTAAGATGGGCGAGAGGAGTGATGTTAAGTGACGGTCGGTTCAAAGGCAATCACAGTGCACCTTTCGGCGCCTCCGTGACCCCCAGGAAGAGGAGAGCCGCCATGACTCTCTTTCGGGAGCCAATGGGCCCGGAGGCTAGAAGGAGAGTACCGGGTTGCTAAGACGGGCGGGAGGAGTGATGTAAAGTGACGGTCGGTTCAAGGGCAATCACAGTGCACGTTTCGGCGCCTCCGTGACCCCCAGGAAGAGGAGAGCCGCCATGACTCTCTTTCGGGAGCCAATGGGCCCGAAGGCTAGAATGATAGAGCCGGATTACTGAGGCGGGCGGTTAAAGTGATGTAGAGTGTAGGTCGGTTCAAGGGCAATCACAGTGCACGTTTCGGCGCCTCCGTGACCCCCAGGAAGAGGAGAGCCGCCATGACTCTCTTTCGGGAGCCAATGGGCCCGAAGGCTAGAATGACAGTGCCGGATTACTGAGGCAGGCGGTTAAAGTGATGTAGAGTGAAGGTCGGTTCAAGGGCAATCACAGTGCACGTTTCGGCGCCTCCGTGACCCCCAGGAAGAGGAGAGCCGCCATGACTCTCTTTCGGGAGCCAATGGGCCCGAAGGCTAGAAGGATAGTACCGGGTTACTAAGACGGGCGGGAGGAGTGATGTAAAGTGACGGTCGGTTCAAGGGCAATCACAGTGCACGTTTCGGCGCCTCCGTGACCCCCAGGAAGAGGAGAGCCGCCATGACTCTCTTTCGGGAGCCAATGGGCCCGAAGGCTAGAAGGATAGTACCGGGTTACTAAGACGGGCGGGAGGAGTGATGTAAAGTGACGGTTGGTTCAAGGGCAATCACAGTGCACGTTTCGGCGCCACGGTGACCCCAGGAAGAGGAGAGCCGCCATGACTCTTTCGGGAGCCAATGGGCCCGAAGGCTAGAAGGATAGTACCGGGTTACTAAGACGGGCGGGAGGAGTGATGTCAGGTGACGGTCGGTTCAAGGGAAATCACAGTGCACGTTTCGGCGCCTCTGTGACCCCCAGGAAGAGGAGAGCCGCCATGACTCTCTTTCGGGAGCCAATGGGCCCGAAGGCTACAAGGATAGTACCGGGTTACTAAGATGGGCGAGAGGAGTGATGTAAAGTGACGGTCGGTTCAAGGGCAATCACAGTGCACCTTTCGGCGCCTCCGTGACCCCCAGGAAGAGGGGAGCCGCCATGACTCTCTTTCGGGAGCCAATGGGCCCGGAGGCTAGAAGGATAGTACCGGGTTGCCAAGACGGGCGGGAGGAGTGATGTAAAGTGACGGTCGGTTCAAGGGCAATCACAGTGCACCTTTCGGCGCCTCCGTGACCCCCAGGAAGAGGAGAGCCGCCATGACTCTCTTTCGGGAGCCAATGGGCCCGAAGGCTAGAATGATTGAGCCGGATTACTGAGGCGGGCGGTTAAAGTGATGTAGAGTGAAGGTCGGTTCAAGGGCAATCACAGTGCACGTTTCGGCGCCTCCGTGACCCCCAGGAAGAGGAGAGCCGCCATGACTCTCTTTCGGGAGCCAATGGGCCCGAAGGCTAGAATGACAGTGCCGGATTACTGAGGCGGGCGGTTAAAGTGACGTAGAGTGAAGGTCGGTTCAAGGACAATCACAGTGCACGTTTCGGCGCCTCCGTGACCCCCAGGAAGAGGAGAGCCGCCATGACTCTCCTTCGGGAGCCGATGGGCCCGAAGGCTAGAATGACAGTGCCGGATTACTGAGGCGGGCGGTTAAAGTGACGTAGAGTGAAGGTGGGTTCAAGGGCAATCACAGTGCACGTTTCGGCGCCTCCGTGACCCCCAGGAAGAGGAGAGCCGCCATGACTCTCTTTCGGGAGCCAATGGGCCCGAAGGCTAGAATGACAGTGCCGGATTACTGAGGCAGGCGGTTAAAGTGATGTAGAGTGAAGGTCGGTTCAAGGGCAATCACAGTGCACGTTTCGGCGCCTCCGTGACCCCCAGGAAGAGGAGAGCCGCCATGACTCTCTTTCGGGAGCCAATGGGCCCGAAGGCTAGAAGGATAGTACCGGGTTACTAAGACGGGCGGGAGGAGTGATGTAAAGTGACGGTCGGTTCAAGGGCAATCACAGTGCACGTTTCGGCGCCTCCGTGACCCCCAGGAAGAGGAGAGCCGCCATGACTCTCTTTCGGGAGCCAATGGGCCCGAAGGCTAGAAGGATAGTACCGGGTTACTAAGACGGGCGGGAGGAGTGATGTAAAGTGACGGTTGGTTCAAGGGCAATCACAGTGCACGTTTCGGCGCCACGGTGACCCCCAGGAAGAGGAGAGCCGCCATGACTCTTTCGGGAGCCAATGGGCCCGAAGGCTAGAAGGATAGTACCGGGTTACTAAGACGGGCGGGAGGAGTGATGTCAGGTGACGGTCGGTTCAAGGGAAATCACAGTGCACGTTTCGGCGCCTCTGTGACCCCCAGGAAGAGGAGAGCCGCCATGACTCTCTTTCGGGAGCCAATGGGCCCGAAGGCTACAAGGATAGTACCGGGTTACTAAGATGGGCGAGAGGAGTGATGTAAAGTGACGGTCGGTTCAAGGGCAATCACAGTGCACCTTTCGGCGCCTCCGTGACCCCCAGGAAGAGGGGAGCCGCCATGACTCTCTTTCGGGAGCCAATGGGCCCGGAGGCTAGAAGGATAGTACCGGGTTGCCAAGACGGGCGGGAGGAGTGATGTAAAGTGACGGTCGGTTCAAGGGCAATCACAGTGCACCTTTCGGCGCCTCCGTGACCCCCAGGAAGAGGAGAGCCGCCATGACTCTCTTTCGGGAGCCAATGGGCCCGAAGGCTAGAATGATTGAGCCGGATTACTGAGGCGGGCGGTTAAAGTGATGTAGAGTGAAGGTCGGTTCAAGGGCAATCACAGTGCACGTTTCGGCGCCTCCGTGACCCCCAGGAAGAGGAGAGCCGCCATGACTCTCTTTCGGGGCCAATGGGCCCGAAGGCTAGAATGACAGTGCCGGATTACTGAGGCGGGCGGTTAAAGTGACGTAGAGTGAAGGTCGGTTCAAGGACAATCACAGTGCACGTTTCGGCGCCTCCGTGACCCCCAGGAAGAGGAGAGCCGCCATGACTCTCTCTTCGGGAGCCGATGGGCCCGAAGGCTAGAATGACAGTGCCGGATTACTGAGGCGGGCGGTTAAAGTGACGTAGAGTGAAGGTGGGTTCAAGGGCAATCACAGTGCACGTTTCGGCGCCTCCGTGACCCCCAGGAAGAGGAGAGCCGCCATGACTCTCTTTGGGAGCCAATGGGCCCGAAGGCTAGAATGATAGTGCCGGATTACTGAGGCAGGCGGTTAAAGTGATGTAGAGTGAAGGTCGGTTCAAGGGCAATCACAGTGCACGTTTCGGCGCCTCCGTGACCCCCAGGAAGAGGAGAGCCGCCATGACTCTCTTTCGGGAGCCAATGGGCCCGAAGGCTAGAAGGATAGAAAAGGCACGGCCATGGCACATAGGATAGCGTTTGAATAATTCTTACGTCTTTGTTGTACTATGCCATATGCGATTGAGAGGACGAACTGGTGTTGAAGGGAGCTTAGTCCGAACCACGTTGCACGACTGCGCTGCTTTGACAGCCCCTCTTCCCTTGCTTGGAACCTTTGGAGGCATATGGGCGTCTCCAAATTCAATTCGCGGTTTTGAGTGTGCTTCAGCCTATCTTGAGCGGCATGTTTGCGTGAGGTTGTAGGCTCATCCGCTCCTACCCCAAAACTTTTTAAAACTGCACCGATGGGTTCTCTAATAATTATGGGCGCGCGCCCGGGCCCGCCAGTCACCCCCTTCGTGCCCCCGAGAGAAATCCTAAATCCGTTGCTGCCACCCACCGAATCCCGTCGTAAGGATTTACGGCTGTCCTGGTTTCCCGACAGGCGCGCAAGCCTCTCCCTTCCTGCCTGTATGCGCCGATGGGGGGTCCGCCCGGCCCCGGAGAGGCGGGACTTATCCCCTGACATGGGCGCACGCGCCCATTCAATCATATCTTAACCACCGCCCCGTGCACTTAGCAGACAAGGACCTCCTATATTTAGTTTACGGCTTGGATTGCCCAACCTAACTTATTTCGCCCTGCACATCCCACTTGCGACCGGGTTGAGGCAAATGGATAATTCAAAAACGCTCGGTCCCAACAGCCAGCATTCAACAAAAAATCAGACAACCCAATGTTGCGTCTTTGTTTTGCATAAAAAGGGAAAACGCTCCAGAGCTCTTGAACTTAGCACCAGCGCCGAAGGTTGGTTTGTAAGCTTAAGCCTTGGCTTCTACTATTTAAGATCATATTTACTTTGCTTTGCATCTATTTAGGAAGCTCCGAGCCTTCGGCCCTGACAAAATAGGTGCGATAAAAAAAACCAATCAACCAAAGAGGCAAGCCTGCTTGCTTACGACTGGGTCGGGAGAAAATCGGAACTTATAAAACAGTCGATCCAATCCCAAGCATTCTGAAATTGGTTTTGGAAAGCTTAAGCCCGAGCTTCGTCTATTAAGATGAGAATTGCATTGCGTTGCAACCCTTGAGGGTGCTCCGAGCCCCAAGCATCGACATAATAGATGCGAGTATAAAATCAGAACGACAAAAGATCGGTTTTGAATGCTTAAATCCCAACTTCGGCTATTAACTCTTGCCCCGGTGGCGGGTATGAGCCACCTTCGTCCTGGTAGGGGGCTAAAAAAAGGACTCCCCCGATCTCAAAAACTAAGAGAGCTGGAAAAAAGCGCAAAACGGCAATCGAAAGCTCTTCAAAAATGATATCGAAAATACTTCGGTCATTTCTTTTTTCAGGTCAATATTAAGGTCACCAGAGGTCAAAATAGGTCAAAATCGCTAATATGAGGTGTACTAAGAAAACGTCATATATCTCAGAAACTATGATAGCTAGAAACATTTCTCTCGCACCATTCGAAAGCTCTTGAGTTGCTCTTTCATTACAGTGGCATTCATTTTCGTGTCAGGTCAAAGCCTAGGGAGCTACAGGTCACTGAATATTGGGCATATTCTTGGGAATGTCCATAGCCTCCCATGCATAAGGGTGTTTCTTTTTTTGCTAATAACTTCCAAACCAAACAAGATACAGCCATAGTTGATGCACCATTGCAATCCTCTTGTCAATACGAATCGAATGATATATAATATTGCTATGCCAGGTCAAATTTAAGAATTTGACCTGACCCAGGACAACGGTCTGACCCAACTTGAGCTGGTATAGTCATGATGTATATCATTTGACTTACAGTGACTATACAAACACTTTGGTGACAAAATAAAAGTTCTATCTTAGTTTATTTTAAATTTATAGAGTAAAACACCCAAAAAAAGCTTATTTGACCTAAAGTGACCTTTTAAAGGTCCCAACTCAACATTTTGGCATAAACTTCAGAAATGGGCTAAGATCAAATCGTAACCGATGTTTGAAGATGATTCCATCCATACTTACTGAGAAAAGCTCGTTTTGTGATTTTCCCCATGTATTTACAATGGGGAGGTCATGCTCTGCACATGACCTTAGGTCACCAATATCAAAAATCCCGGAACAAATTTTGTAGCTCCTGGTGGGCCCAATATGTGGTATAAGCTTGAACTTGATCGATTAACCCTTCTTTTAGTTATGCGGTCCTAAGCATTTTTTAGGTGAGGTCACTTCACCTGGCCTGGTGACCTGACCTGACATGACCTTGGGATAAAATTTTCAGGAAAGATGTAAAAATGATGAAGGAACAGCTAGACCAAGTTTGGCGGCGCTGCGCGCCGCTGTTTTTTATCACTTCGGAAAAACCCCGAGGGGGTCTAAAAGACCCCCACCCGGGCGAAGGTAAAGATGAGACTTTGCTTTGCGTTGCAGCTATTTAGAGAGCTCCAGGCCCCAGGCCCTGACAAAACAGATGCAAAGATAAAAAGAATAGCAAACGCAAAAAAACATGACGCTGCTTATCATACTGGCTTTAAAACGAATTAAAACTATGAAGCGGCGAGAATTCGCCCCTCTGTTAACGATACTATTGTTTATGCACAAGTACTACTTGGCGACAGAATTTGGCCAAACTTTGATGCGTGATTATTACAGCCCGATTCGGTGTGGCGGCGCGGGAGAGTATCGGCCGGCTAGAGGACAATTTTTACTTACAGCTCGTGGAAATTTCTCGTCGTGCGGTTATGTCAACATCGTAATGGTCGTGATGGGCCCCGCCCATTGCTGATCATGAGTTTCAGCCGAATTTACGATAAAAAAAGGGTGTGAACTAATTTCCTAACTCGTAGTATTTTTCCTCTATTTTTGTCCCATAACGGCGAGGCATGAGGGTGTTTGTTTTGTAAGCGGCCAAAGGAAAGCGGTGATAACGAATGAACACTCGTCGTAATTACGGCAATGAGCCGCCCACCCCGTTGCTCGACTGTCCTATTGCTCCCAGTAAGGCCCTCTGCAGGAAAAAGCTTTATTTCCCCTTTCATCCTTGTATTTAATTGACATTTCGCGCACCAAAAGCGAACGTTACAGTGGTAGAAAACACACTAACGTGGTCGAACTGGGTTAAAATGCACATTCCATTGTCTCCGAATTCCATATTTATGCCGGTGCATAACTGCCCGCTGACGCCCAAGTCCACATACACAATCACATTACCCCCTCCCCCGTGCCTTCCAAGATTTCATCCACCCCCCTGCCGGGTAGGCGCTCCAAAGCTCGGCTCATTTTTTCACAAAATGTAAAAATTTTGAGGGTGGGGGAGGGGAGGTGGGTCAGACCGTTCCGCATAGCGGACTCACTTGCTTGTTGGTGTCGCTCGCTCCCGGAGTGCCTGTCCGTCTCACACGTCGGCCCCTGACCGAATCACTCCCTCTCACATGGTGCTTTTAGTCTCTCCTCTCCTTCCTTAACGCCGGCCTCTCCTTGAATCTGCTTCTGCCCAACACGGCGGCTCCTGGCTGAATCCCTCCGCCTCACATGGTGCCCTGCGTCCGAGCACCCCTTCTCTAACGCCGGCCTCTGCTCGAATGCCTTCCTCCTCTCACTTCTCTCCTCCTCCTCTCGCAGCTTTCACCCCCGCTTTTCACGCCGGTGCCGTGGGGCCTTTCTATTGGCCAATTCGCTTCCGGGTACCGGCTGACTGGCTTTCTGTTCCGCGTTCCTGCCCCTCTGTTTGACACAGGGCAATGGCGTTCGTCGACCCTTGCCGCCCCGCGTCGCCGTCGCTGGCCTGGACCCATAGCTGCGAGCGGTCTGCTCCTTTCACGCAGTGCCGCACGAGGGGTTCGTGCACCGTCTTTTGAAGGGGGGAAATAGTGCCAAAAATATAATGAAAAGACAATAGCTAGGAGAGCCTTCCCGGCAAAGGTTTACAATCAATGTACAATAGTTTTCCCTCACTCCTCCTGGGCACAGACGGTACATCACCGCCTGTGTCGCTTTCGGGGCGGTGCAGCCCGTTTTCACACAAAAAAACACTCATTCACTAACACGCTGACACTACAGGAAATTGGTTCCAGATACTATGAGGACAGTCAGCCTGCCCCCCTGTGTGCGCCGTACATAGTGTGCGATAGGTCCTCAAACGTGTAATTTAACAGCAACAAAGAAACTACCCAAGGCCGTGGGTACTTCGCAGAGAGAGGCAAATCAGATATGGGGTACTGTGATACGGTTTTGTTTTTTAAGGAGTTAGGAGCCAACCCTTTTTCTAGATATTTCTATGTGTGGACCGTTTACCATTGAAAGGCACTATAAGCAAAAAGAGGACACGACATAATACACAGAGTAAGACAAAGAAGAAGAAATAAAATAAAAACAAGCGGCCGAAAGCCCCGTCAATTAAATGATAGCAGTGTGGAGAACACTTACAGGTGGCGCCCGGTCGATCACGGAATTTTGGCACAGCTCGGTGACCTGATGTGAACTCGTGGGTTCGACAGCCGTCTCCATGGTTACGGTTGGGCCAGCTGCCGACCCGGTGGCAGTCACCGATTTTCGCACTTGCCATACCGTGCCGCCGGCGGCGTTTCCAGGCCCGTAAACCGGGGTCGCTCCATTTACGTCAGAGGCTACCGTGAGAGGGGGGAGAAAAATCACGCAGTTCGTCAGCGAAAAAGAAGGAGGAAGAGACAATAACGAGCCCCACCCCGGTAGTTTCAAGATCCGCCACTGGCCCGGTCGCGCGTGTTTCTCCGGAACAGGGTCATGGACCGCGGCGCCCTGCCTTTGGACAACGGCAGCGCTGGGTCTGACCAGACCCCAACCCACTGTTTGTTCCGGCGTTATTCGGCCGCCGGTAGAACTGCTCCGTGAGCGTGGCGGCGCCGCTGCAGCACCGCGGGTTTTCATTTCCTGCTCTCGGACCAGTGCGTGTTCTGGATAGGCGTCATGTGACGGGTGCCGTCACACTACCATCTCTCTGGAGTTAATCGACACGTGAAGCTGGTAAATTTAAGGGGCCAGCAGGGATGTGGTAAGGATGATTTTGACGCTATCACTGCGTTTTCAATTATTGAGAGGGGGCTTAGGGCTTAGACCAATCAAATTATTTCAACAAGATATGGAAGGATTTTTCAGGGTCTCAATTAGGGTCCTAGTTTCCTTTATTTTGAATTATAAGTCGGGCGGGAACTGAATACAGGGAGCTTTGAGTGAAACAAAATATGCCCCTTGTGCATGGGCGTAGCCACCACTAGGGACACTAGGAACAGTGTCCCTACAAGTTTGGAGACCCCCGAAAACTTGTAGGGAATGTCCCTACAAGTTTTGAGGACCGGGAAAGATATGGCAACCGCAATATGTTAATTTTCCAATATATCTTCCAATTGTACCTACCTACTTTTCATGTATGCAAATCCGGACATCGTCATTCGTACCAAAGATATCAAAAATAATGATTTTATAACCTTTGATTTTATTTTTCCCCAATTTACCAAATCTGTCCCCATTTCTGTACCCTATAAAAAATAAGAGTGATGTTAACCAGCGCTCCACCGGGGTCCGGCGCACCTTCGCCCCACGGGGGCATCGATGGCCCCCTATAACTCCGAAAATATGGAGGCTAGCGCAAATCTGCCAAGTACATTGGAAAGCTCTTGTGAATTCAGCAAGGTTTTAACTTGCATGCATTTGAGCGCTCAGGTCAATATTTTGACCTCCAGAGATCCAGTTAGGTCACGATAGGCTATTTATACTAACATATACATTATACAATGCTTAAGAAAACTGATCACAGATTTTATGCCATTAGAGCTATTGAGGTCTGGTAACTACATTTCATAGGAAAATGTCAGGGCTTTCTCCGCTGTGTGGAACATAATGCCCTGCCGACAGTGGTTTGAACTCCAGAGGGCACCTATTGACATGACATGACCTGAGGTCACGAAAGGTCAGAAAGTGACCTTGTCGAATAGCAAATCAAAGCCAGTGACGAAACATACATGATGGTGTCTAATTCAGTGCTCTAGCAACAGTTATGGTCAAAATACTGCTTTTGATGTCTGGTGACCTGAGATTACCTCAGATATGTCAGAGGGAAAATATTACCCCTGGAATCCGTGAAAAAGGTTACTATGAATACCTGGGGCATTCCACGACAAAAAGACAAATCTATGGGTTGAAATAGCACCCTCATATCTCAGATTTTCATGAAAATTTGGGACTAGGGTTCTCAGTAGTGCTGAAAACGACTGGAATTTTCAGTCTCGTCCGGATAATAGTTTCGGAGTTATAGCCTCGGGCAATTCAGTATCGGACGCGTACATCGGACTATTCGCTTGAGTTTTTAGCCATTTGAATTGAAGGTGTTCCTAGCAAAAGTTACATGAAAATAATCTAAAAAGTCTGAACAATGCAAATACATAAGTTTAATTATATTAGTAGGCAGAAATATGTATGAAATATAATTCCAAACTTTTGCAAAGATAAGCATACATACTTCCTATGTTTTTATTGGCTTTAAAATACCTTCATGTGAAAGAGCATTGCGCAAACTACAAAAAACGCCAATAAAAAGAATGGAGACTACACAGCGAAATCAGTAACGAGCACTGCAGACCAAGCCCAACACCGTCGCCGGCCACTCAGCCTGCAGACGGCACGCCGCATAGACGCGTCCGGTTGGAAGTGGGGTAACGGGGAGGGGAGATACGAGCAAGGCTGCGCTTCGGTGACATTGCGAATGAACTAGATATGGTGTAGAGGCTACTATTGCTAACAGAAAAAAATGAACCGCACAGAACAAAACTGAATGTATCACCGTAACATTCGCAACAGTTGCGACACTGCCGATTATCACTGTTACCTTAGCTTTGTTTTAGATAGTTTACTTTTTCTAGCCATACCCTAAAAATTGTAATGTATCCCAGTTCAATTTATATAAGAAAGCACACATTACACACAAAAAGCCACACAACGTCCAGCAGTGGCGGATTTAGCCGGTCGGTTTGGGAGGGGCAAACCAAAGTCGAAAAAGAAGAAGAAAAACGTCACGCAGTGAAAAATTGCGCAAAAATATGACCTGTCGGGAAATTTTAGGAGTGAGAGGCGAAAAGCAAAAAGCAAAAAACGTCACAGGGTGAGAAATGTGGGCTCGAGATACTTTTTTCCTATCCAAGCCCCAACATTTACATTGAACTTAACTGCTTCTGTTTAAATTTGAGAGTTGAAGTACCAAAATCTTGCCTATAAACTAAAAAGCAGTCGGGAAAAAAGAGATCGATCGATTTCGGGGGGGGGGACAAAAACATAGTTTTGCCCAGAGCTTTTCCGTTTGGGGGGGCAAATGCCTTTTTGCCCCCCCTGGATCCGCCACTGACGTCCAGGCCGACAACCACTTTCCGAACATATAAGATTAAGACATGCTGTTTTACCTCATATCTGACCCACGGATTGGAAGAACAACTCCATCACGTGGCGCCATTGAACTTCACATATTCAATGTGAAACTCAAACCTTCTGTCCCTCATCTTCGAGAGCTCATGGACAATAATGATCTTCGAATTAACAGGTACGAACTTGTGAACCTTCAATGTTCCTGAGTTCAGTAGCTAAAATGTTCAACGTTTTCTGAGGTCAGTAGCTAAATTTGAGAACTTTTTGTTTTTGCACATACATTTCAACGATGGCAATAACTTTCTTATTGTTATAGTCTGTTAGCCATTAAGAAACAAAAGGTAAGTAAATTACCCCTAATTACAATAAATTTCTGGATTCGACCAAGGTGCCACACTCCCTTTAAGTATTAAAATTATATTGCCCCAAATTCGTGTGAAAATGTAAAAAGGGGACGGCTGGCTAGCTCGCACATAACATTTGGCCCCTCTTAAAATGTTCCGTCGGTTACCTAATCAAGTGGCTGGATGTGTCCCTACAAGTTCAGAAAGCATGGCTACGCCAATGCCCTTGTGGTGTCTAGACATGCTCTTGCAAGCTGCTATTTCAGCTCAAATCCCATTATCAAAGTGGTACACTACGTTTAAAGTCACATAAAGCACAGGGACTGGCGCCCCCTTCAGGTCTCCGTCTTACAGGCAGTTGCCAGCCGACCCACGTCGGGTAAATATCGAGCGCCAGAGCTTTTCAGGGGAACCGATCCCAGCCTTTCATCATTACACTGCCACTACACGGTTTTCTGAGCAGCGGACTGGAGCCCAATGCTCTATCAACTGAGCTGCCGGGGCGACTTGTTGGTAGACATCACTTGTTTTCACATATTACGCGCGCCTTGCCCCACCTCAGGGATTACAGGGCTGACAACAGGGGCGTATCCAGCCGGTCGGTTTGGGGCAGGGGGCCAAACCCATTTCGGCAGTAACACAGAAATGTTGAGCTACGGTTTTGGCAGTCAACAGAGTTAAACGGTTCTAGTGCATCAAATGGTATTTACCAAACGGACGAAAACGCTTGACAATGTTTTTTTTTTACATACGGACACATTCTCCCCGATCACAGATGGATCCAGGGGCAACCCACCATCGAGCCTTAGCGCCACCTGGAATGTCACTCCCTCCCCAGGATACGAATATCGGTGCCCCACGATAGGATTTGGCGCCCATCTGATAAGTTTTGCCGTCCAAAAATGGCGTCACCTCCGACCATGTATGTACCCTCTTCCACCCCCACCCCGATCGGAATTCCTGGATTATTTTACTTTGGGGGATGACCGGATTGCCCCCTCCCCCACTCCTGCCCTGGCTGACCCCAAGATAAGGGAAGATATTGTCATATGAGCTATACTCGTCCTCAGGTTGGATCGGGAGGACTACCTCGTCAGCAGTGCCTGCGCTACGTGCTATACTCCTCCTCAGGTTGGATCGGGAGGACCACCTCATCAGCACAGTGCCTGCGCTACGTGCTATACTCCTCCTCAGGTTGGATCGGGAGGACCACCTCATCAGCACAGTGCCTGCGCTACGTGCTATACTCCTCTTTAGGTTGGATCGGGAGGACCACCTCATCAGCACAGTGTCTGCGCTATGTGCTATACTCCTCCTCAGGTTGGATCGGGAGGACCACCTCATCAGCACAGTGTCTGCGCTATGTGCTATACTCCTCCTCAGGTTGGATCGGGAGGACTACCTCATCAGTAATAATAATAATTGTTGGGGGTTTAACGACGCACCAACTGCCAGGGTCATACGGCGTCGCCAACTCTCACCCTGTTGGAAGGGATTTTGGGGATCAGATCGACTTATTCAGAGGCTCCGCCGGGACTTGAACCCGGGACCGGTGGCTTAGAAGACAAGGGTGCTAGCCACTAAGCCACCTCATTCCCGGACTACCTCATCAGCACAGTGCCTGTACTATGTGCTATACTCCTCCTCAGGTTGGATCGGGAGGACTACCTCATCAGTACAGTGTCTGTGCTATGTGCTATTCTCCTCCTCAGGCTGGACCGGAGGACTACGTCATCAGCACAGTGTCTGTGCTATGTGCTATTCTCCTCCTCAGGCTGGACCGGGAGGACTACCTCATCAGCACAGTACCTGTGACAGTGCAGGCAGCGCAGGAGCCCAGCTTCTACCACCTGGGAGTCGACGACCATGAGGAGGGTGAGCAATGAAGAGTATCGTTCCCACCAGCTAAGCATTTTAGAAATGGCATTGGATGACCGAGGTGATGCTTTCGATTGGCGCTGTCGAGATCCAAAGCTGTTGAAGGTGAGGTTATTTCACGTCTGTGAAGGACAGGGGGTACATGGGAACCTTTTTCTGTTTTTGCTTCGGACACAGGCTTGCCATCGTGGATGACGAACCGTGGTGGGTATATGTTGTTTCAGTATTATTGTTAAATACTACCCAAGTACCTACCTTTAGTTATAGTGAAATAAGGTTGACATGAAATTTCAGGGATGAATCTAAATTGCGAGGATATTTGTTAATGATTTTCCAAAAGTTAGTCAACTTTGGCTTCCTGTTATGATCAGTGTTCTTCGCATAGTTAAAATATTTAACAGTGCTGACCAAGGAGCATGATTATAGTTGGTTATTAGCCATTCTTTTCAATTTCTGGATGGAAACCTGAGAAAATTCTGTGTGATAATGTATTTGGACACAGCCCTTCATCAGACTCTTCATGTAGTCAATAGATTATAAGATAAATCATCGATCATAGTGTTAACCGCGACGTCAAATATTTCTTATCATCTAATGCCCAGCTGAAGATTCTGATGAACAGCTGATCCCCCATACGTAATCCCACTGAATGTGATTAATTTTACATTCAGGACTAAGGGAGATTGGTCAATGAACAACATAGCGAGTTAATGTTGGAAAGCCGAATCAATATTGATCGAGACAGTAAAAGGTCTTACCATGGTATTTTATTTTACATTAAGCATGAAAAATGATATTTTTGTTAGAATTCTTCTGAAAATAATCACCCAGATTAATCGGTATCAAAAGTGAGGACAGCCAGTTGTAGAAATTTCAAAACTATGCCTTGTCTAATGCCCCTTGCGGGTAGAGCTTGTGCTGATTATGTTCAGGCCATTTCTCTGGCTTGCTGGGCATCCGTGCATGCATCAGGTCTGAATATCTTCAGACATTTTCAAATTTTGCGCATTTGCTTTGCCAGTATAACCAGACAATATTACTCAATGTATTGGGTCGGTCTTGGTATTGCTTTGCTTTCTATTTTAGTGATCTGTCATGTTGTGACTTGAAACTGGTCATGTGCCGTTGGCAGAGGTATTTGTGCAAACATCTTGTTTTTATACTCATAGATGCTTAGAATTCTGCTCGCTTTTGCATACTACTTAGAAGGTATTTTTGGCATAAAATGTGACCTACTACACATTCTCAGCATGATAACGTAGCGTTTTCGTAGATATTCTCGAGCTTTTACGATTTGGTTGCATGCTTCCGTAGACCCGCTACCTGCTCGCGCCTTTGACCAGTGAAAGTTTGCAGGCAACTTTGAGCTCCGCTCCTCGGCCGTTGGCAACCGCACCTCAGATGCCAACTTCGACCACGTTATGAGGTTTTATCAGCATTGTTACCAGATTGGAGGTTAGCATCTAGTAGATTTACGAAATTGTTTCCCCTGAAGGAATATGGATACGTCCTTTGTTGACACCGTGGACATATAGTTGGCACACACAGTGGAAGGGCTTCGAACTGTACACAGGAGTGGGACATAGGGACCATTCGTCGATGTCAACATCCCAAAATGCTTGGACACAGGACCATGAGATTAAGACGAGACGTGGCAAGCCTTCGTAGCCTCCAGAGCAAATTTCCTCACATAAGTCGATTTGCGATTTTGCCAATGGGCGTCATATTACCTACGTTGTCGGTGTGCCCTAAAACCCCGGATATGAAGATGCGATCTTGCCGTCAGTCAGGGCCACATCAACTCCGGAGTTGCAGCATGCTGTTGGCATGTCGTGGCTAAATATTTCCGTTCTTTCTCGGGCCACTGAATGGGAATTGAAGAATATTTTTGCAGTACGTTTTCACAAAATCTAAAATTATCGCAGCAAACCTCACTTTTATTGCTAGGCACGCCAGGAAACACGAACCATGGGAGGTTCCTTCTCTTCCACTGTGTGTGTGTTACATTTTGAGATTATGCATGAATGATACTAATGTAGCCACTAGATTACGGTGTATTACTGACCGCTCTCTTCCCAATTTTAGATGTGTACTCTGAATGCCTTTGTAGTTTTTCTTTGTATCAAATATTTAGAATGTGCTGGAGGCTACTGTGTTTTATTTTTTCGTTATTTGCCTTTGTTACACGATTTTCAAACATTAAAACTATTTGTACATATCTAAACTTGGGACAAGGTAAACGGCTTTGATTGAAAAGTTAGTATCTAGAGTATCAGGTTAAATCATCAATATATAAAAAGTGGTTGAGAATGAAAATAATTAGATTTTATCAACTCAAAGTTAGTGTGCATTTCTTTTTCTGATGCCTCAAACTTGCCATCATCACTCATACTGTGCTCCAGTGATGTGCCTTTTTATCCCCCCGTCCTTGATGGTTTTCATCGCATCTCCTTAGCGTTTAAAATAGTAAGCAAGATAATATCTATTATAGGACAAGCGCCAATTAGAGCTTTTATTGTTGGATGCGCCGAAGGCTAGTTCAATGATGAATATTTACCGACACTCGTCCCGGAATATATATATATAGTCAACGTGTTATGCGATGAATCATTCGATTGTTTTCCGACCAGTGTTCAATTTTAAAAAAATGTCAGCGAAGAGATTAAAATGTGCTTTGTACCGTATCGAAACTAAAAATATTTTATCTTTTCTATACTTGTAAAATGTAACTGCATATCATTTGTATTCATGAAGATGCCTTATGGAAGGTGAAACGTCAATAGATGTCATTTTGTACAATTCTTTATAAATATAACGACAACGAACGAAGCCTTATCCGCCAACTCGAAGCGACGCACAAGAAACTAATTAATGCCAAGGAAGCTGTGATTTTTAATAATACCTGCTTATATATATATATTATATATATATTTTTTTTATATATATATATATATGCGTCATAATATCGTCGTTGAAAAATACTGAAAACTAATTGTTAGCTTGCGCACTTCAGGTACTGTATGAGTATTAGATTCTTCAGCATCCGATGATATATACATATACATATATATATATATATATATATATATATATATATATATATATATATATATATATATATATCATCGGATGCTGAAGAATATAATACTCATACAGTACCTGAAGTGCGTAAGCTAACAATTAGTGTTCAGTATTTTTCAACGACGATATTATGACGCAGTTACCCCAAATTTGATGTTTCACGCCCCGTTGGCCAGACAGGGTGGATTATTTTATATATTATAGGACGAGCGCTAGTAAAATATTTTTGCTGGACGAGCGGAAAGTGAATTCAATAATGCATATTTCACGCACTAGTTCCGTAATTCTTTTAAGTTTGCTGGTTTGTTGCAGTCTTGGAAATGTTCTCAGATTTCTTATCACCCATTTTTTATCACCTAACCACCCGTTTTTCTATTGGACGGTATCCGATAAGAAATTACAGAGCTTGCGCGTGACATATCTGTATTTAATCTCGCCTTTGACTTGTGCAGCACAAGATATTATATTGGCGCTCGTCCTGTAATATGAAAAATATAATCCACTCTTTCTAGACAAAGGCGTTTGAAGAACTTTATATTTTACGTAAGTATGTGAAAAACGCGATTAAAAAGTACCGAACCCAAATTTTTAGATGCCACACTTTTGTTGGCTCATGGAATGCTTCAGAACTCAATTTTATCAGAGTACAGACCTTTCGACTCAAATTTGCTAGCATTAACCCATTAACGCCCAGCGAGTCATTTTTGTCCTCTGACTTCGACAGGCTGCAGAATCGGTACCAGTGAAGTGATCTTCATTTTTATGATATGAATGTGTGTTTCAGAGCGTGAACAAGCTGGAAAATGCATTTGTAGAATCCTAGGTTTTTATGGAACGATTTTGGTGGAACGTATTTTGGCAAGGTTTTGGACAACGTGAGATAGCTTTGCAATTTTTGTTTCTCACAGTGACAATGAAAAGCCGAAAAGAGTTTGCATGCTTGACATTAAGCCAAGCCCCCTAGGAGTCAGATGGTGAAGAAACATTAAGATTTTGTTGAACGGCTTTGCCATGAGACATCGTAAAATATGAAGCGGACAAAAATGACCCGCTGGGCGTTGCGGACATCTGCGCTCCGCTGAAATGGAGGAAAGGGATGTGTCCTGTCCTCCCCTCTGGTGGGTAAAGTGCATAATGTTACCTAGAGGGAAGGGAGGCATTGTGGGGTCTGCGAATTCAGGGTTGCCAGTTTCAAATCTGAAGATTTTTGTGCAATGCCGATACGTTTGGAAACCTTGAAGTTCATGAAATGTTTCCCAACGTTTTACGGGGTCTGTCTTGTTTTGGAATTATTATCAAATATTTTTAATGAAAACATGAAAGATGGTTCGTCTTTTCTGAAGGCGTTAGCAAAGACAATTTTCAGGGGTTTTGAAAACTTATCGAAATATTAGCACTGACTACACTGTTTAGCTAGCAGAGCCTTGTCTTTTGTCTTCACCTTGATGGATTATGTGTAGTAGATAGAGAGGATAAGGAGCAGTGGCGGATTGAGGAAATCATTGGGCAGAGAAGAGGGGTTAGGGGTCTCGAGCCTCCCCCACCATTGCCTGGGAACAGCCCTCAGCTATGCATTTACTATAGGCACACTGATATTTCGGTGGGGGGGGGGCTTGAGCCTTCCTAGTCCTCCTTGTGTCCACCACTGATGGAAAGCCAATGACCAGCTGACAAAATGAGTTGGCAATTATCGCGGCCGCCGCGCTGGTTTGTTGTGGCAAGATGGTGTAGTGTAAAACGTCCGGTGCAGTATAAAAGGGGCGAAAGCATGGAAAGTTCTAGAACTTCTGTCTCGAACACTATTAGCACCGTCGCGGCCCGGTACTAGTCAAGTGAAACAACCATGAGTGAACATCCCGGGGGTTCGGGGAGGCATCAGGGCCCCTCTGGATTTTTGGTCTCCCACAAACTTTGTCTAGGGCTTGTATTGCAGTGCAGTAGGTGCGGCCGTTAAATCATCCAGAACCCCTCCTGCATCGAGAAAAAATATCCAGCCCTGGAGACATAAATATATCGGAAACATAGTTGTTAACATTGCCACAGATCGCATAAGCAAAATATGTTGTTTTAAATGCGCAAAATAGCGGAGCGGAACAGGTGGGTATCATGATTATGCCATCAAAAAATGTATTAATCATGAGGATGAGAAAAATGATGCGCTAATCGGTGTTACAATGACCAGCGGCGTAACTGGAAATGTGAAAGTTCATATTGATGTAACTATGGAGTGCACTAGTTGCTGCAAAGAAAAGTTGGAAAGATGGAAATAGACCCGTTTCGAGATTTGAAGATTAATCACGCTAATGTTCAGCGCGTGGGGGAGAGATAATAGATTGAGTTTCCAAAACCTTTCATATGTATGCTGAATGTTACGATTGCTCGTCGAAAGCTCAGTAAGCATCTGTCACAAAGTCTGGGAGACGGAGGAGGAAGGGGTAGTGAAAAATGAAACGGTTGCCCAAAACGTTTATAAGTTTTGAAGTGCTGCGGCGAGGAGCATGATGATGAGTTGCTAAGATGTTCCCTGGCCTCTCCCCTCGAATCCGGAAATGTAAAAAACACTGAAGATTATATATTCGGGCACAGCCCTTCATCAGAATCGTGGAGTAAATATCAATAATTCTCAGTCCTAGTATAGCCAGACCTCGAATTGAGCTTCACACAAAAGTGCCTTCTAGAATGAATCGTTAAAAATAAGATTGGATGTCGTGACAACAACCATATTGGTACCTCTAACCTAAAAGCAATGCCGACAATACAACAAACCTAGACCAGTATTTGTGACAGACTTTTCTATTATTTCAGCCAAACACTAGTTTTTGATTAACAATGCAAAACTCGCTGAAGTACCTTAATCGGTTATTTGAATATTTCTGTTCTTATGGTTTACTTTTTTCCGTCGACTGCAGCTAAAATGCTAACCAAAAACTACCTATTCAGCACTAGTAGACGTTAACTAGATCGGTGTAAAGACTACATACCTTCCCCTTTAACATGATGCTATATTTCTACAATAAAAGCCTCCCTCGAATTATTTAGTTAAGATATTACCTAGTGGTCAAGGTCAACTTTTTTGTAATTGATAAACCCATTTTCCACAGCCTGCTCCTCTGGCCCAACGTTAAGCGTCGAAATAGTATACGTGTGGCTGCAAAAAAGCAATATCAATTTTATATTATACTTACTCAACAACCCTTGCCCATAGTATGTACCTCTTAAACAAATGCAGCTTTTATAGTTAGTTATGTGATCAACCATTGGTAAATACTTTTCCTCAGCCTGTACCTCTAGCCCAACGTTAAGTATCGAATGGGTATACGTCTAGCTGCAGAAAAGTATTATCAATAATTAGTTGCATATTTCAAAAACCCCAACCCCAGTACGTACCCCTAAAATCAAAACATCTCTTTGAGCTAGTTAATCTGATCAATCATTGATAAACCCTTTTTCCCAGCCTGTACCTCTGGCCCAACGTTAAGCATTGAATGAGTATACATCTGGTTGCAGAAAAGCACCATCAAAGATAAATTACAAAAAAAATTCGAGCCTTACCTGAAGTCCATGACTTCTGACTAGTTAAACTAATCCAACCATCATAGCCCTTTTTCCAGCCTGTAAATCGGGCCCAAAGTTAAACGTCAAAAGCATATACGTCTAGCATCAATAACACTATCAATAATGTAAGGAAGTCCTACCCCAGAACACATATACTTACGCTGGTCCCTCCCTTGCCTCTTAAGCCACTGCTGTTAAGTGATAGCCTATCCTAGACCCGCATAATAGGCCAGAACGTTCCTTGTACGTTAAGGCTGGGATGACGATCCAGAATGATTATGGATTCGGCTATCTTTCTATCTGGATGATCACGTGCCCGATGAACTACTTTTAGCTCAAGTGGTTCTGATATAGCCTGAGTGTCCTGTGCTGCATGTTTCTCGAGGAAATGATCTCCTAGAAGTGTGTTCCTAGTTTTATATTTCGCGTCCCGCAAATGTTCGTTAAATCACAATCGGACGGGCCTCATCGACTCCCCTACGTATTGAGCCCTGTTTTGATCCTGGTTACACAGTCTACAATCTATTTGATACACTACATTTTTCTGTGTGCAGTCGCCTTTAAAACCTGACTTGCATAAATGACACCTCTGACCCCCAGGACATTTTGGCTTAGAAATGGCCGACCTAACCAATGACGACTTAAGTTTCTTGTTACTCTTCCAGGCTATAAGTACTTTCAGGTTAGATTTCTTTACGACCTTTTTTATTTTACAGAGTAGCTGTTCGTCTACGTACGGCAAAGTCAAGAACCCATCATAAGAATCTGAGCCTTCTTTCTTTTTCTTGCACCTTCCGTTACCTGTCCTAGCTAGTCTAACCTCCCTCAACAAACGCCTGAGAAGCCCTGCATGATACCCATTTTTTAGAAGCAGATTCCAAATCTTATCTACGCTTTTTCTCTCTTTCTCTGGGCCCGATGAGTTATCCATAGCCCTGTGGAACATGTTTCGGATAATATTGTGTTTCGTAGACGTGGAATGGGCAGATGTACTATGGAGGATGATTCCCGAGTTGGTTGGTTTGATGTAGAGCTCTGTCTCTATCTTAGTGTTTTGGCCGTGTGTTTCTGCTATGACTAACGTATCCAAATAGGGCACCCCACTCCCACTACCCGTGTGCCCCATGGTAAATTTTAGGTGTGGATGTCTATTGTTCATGTAGCTAAGGAGGTCATCCAAAGCTTCCTGCCCATGCGAGAAGATACCTGCATAATCGTCAATGTACCTTACCAAGAACTCTGGTTTGACAGGACATGTAGCTAACGTATTGATTTCAAACATATCTAAGAACAGAATGGCCAAGGCAGGTGCACATGGATTCCCCATAGCTAACCCTAATTTTTGTCGGTAGTACTGATCCCCAAATGAGAAAACATTGTCACTCAGACACTGGTCGAGAAGTTTAGAAATGTCGTCTTCGGTCAGGCCAAAAGTATCAACATTCTGTGAATGATTGTCTATCTTTGCTTCTACCGCTTTGATAGCCTCAGGAACGGGTATGTTTCCATACAAATTGACAACGTCTATGCTGAAGAAAATGCTACCTGCGGGTATGCCTTCTGATTGAGTGTGATTTGAGAGTCTCCTCAAAAAGTCTTTGGTATCCCAAATATGCGTAGGCACAAACTGGAGAAGTTGATTCAGTATTCTCTCAAGCAAACAGGAAGTTTTCTCTGTGACACCTCTGATCATCACCTGGGCACGTGATCATCCAGATAGAAAGATAGCCGAATCCATAATCATTCAGGATCGTCATCCCAGCCTTAACGTACAAGGAACGTCCTGGCCTATTATGCGGGTCTAGGATAGGCTATCACTTAACAGCAGTGTCTTAAGAGGCAAGGGAGGGATCAGCGTAAGTATATGTGTTCTGGGGTAGGACTTCCTTACATTATTGATAGTGTTATTGATGCTAGACGTATATGCTTTTGACGTTTAACTTTGGGCCCGATTTACAGGCTGGAAAAAAGGGCTATGATGGTTGAATTAGTTTAAATAGTCAGAAGTGATGGACTTCAGGTAAGGCTCGAATTTTTTTGTAATTTATCTTTGATGGTGCTTTTCTGCAACCAGATGTATACTCATTCAACGCTTAACGTTGGGCCAGAGGTACAGGCTGGGAAAAAGGGCTTATTAATGATTGATCAGATTAACTAGCTCAAAGAGATGGTTTGATTTTAGGGGTACGTACTGGGGTTGGGGTTTTTGAAATATGCAACTAATTATTGATAATACTTTTCTGCAGCTAGACGTATACCCATTGGACACTTAACGTTGGGCTAGAGTTACAGGCTGAGGAAAAGTATTTACCAATGGTTGATCACATAACTAACTATAAAAGCTGCATTTGTTTAAGAGGTACATACTATGGGCAAGGGTTGTTGAATAAGTATAATATAAAATTGATATTGCTTTTTTGCAGCCACACGTATACTCTTTCGACGCTTAACGTTGGGCCAGAGGAGCAGGCTGTGGAAAATGGGTTTATCAATTACAAAAAGTTGACCTTGACCACTAGGTAATATCTTAACTAAATAATTCGAGGGAGGCTTTTATTGTAAAAATATAGCATCATGTTAAAGGGGAAGGTGTGTAGTCTTTACACCGATCTAGTATCACGTCTACTAGTGCTAAATAGGTAGTTTTTGGTTAGCATTTTAGCTGCAGTCGACGGAAAAAGTAAATCATAAGAACAGAAATATTCAAATAACCGATTAAGGTACTTCAGCGAGTTTTTCATTGTTAATCAAAAGCTAGTGTTTGGCTGAAATAATAGAAAAGTCTGTCACAAATACTGGTCTAGGTTTGTTGTATTGTTGGCATTGCTTTTAGGTTAGAGGTACCAATATCGTTGTTGTCACGACATCCAATCTCATTTTTAACGATTCATTCTAGAAGGCATTTTTGTGTGAAGCTCAATTCGAGGTCTGGCTATACTAGGACTGAGAATTATTGATATTTACTCCACGATTCTGATGAAGGGCTGTGCCCGAATATATAATCTTCAGTGTTTTTTTTACATTTCCGGATTCGAGGGGAGAGGCCAGGGAACATCTTAGGTTGCCCAAAACCTTTGATATGCACCAGTATTCTTAGAATACTATGATTTCCACAATTTTCGTCTATCTCCCCGCAAACCATCAGTCTAGGTTAACCACTATTGTATACCTTTAGCAAATACAAATATAATAAATATTCTCAAATATTCCTTGTGGATGATACTTACATTTTAGACCGATATATAGGGCAGGTTATAAGAAAATGTTTCCAGCTTAGTGTATGGAGGAATTCATTTTAGCTTAACGGCTGATAGTGTCTACTTTAATTCTGCAATAATGTGTTTGGTCCGGACCTTTAGCACAGACTGTTTATGCATTACGGACACGAGCGTCTTAAATTTGCTTTGGGGTTTCTATTGAAGGGACGTACGCGAAAACATTATTGTGGTTTCTTGCTATTAGAAGAAAAAATTGATTACGATATTGTCAATTTTTTGGTATCTTCAGAATGTTTTTGGAGGCCACTCACCTATTATTGAAATATGTTAAGGGTACCGGTAAAAGGCTTGAACCTGCTCTGCATCTCAATGTTTTCAAAAACTATTTAAAGTTTTTAAAGTAGTAGTTTTTGAAACAAACATGTCTGTTCTCCTGTATTTGTATTCGAATTAATTTTAGATAGCCTTAAAAAACTACAGAATGATTCAGTTTGCCCTAGAAATGGAGCATACAACAACAAGTTTTCAGTCGTTTCGTACCTCGGGTCTTCAGTGGTTTTCTACAAAATTCCCAGGATGACGAACTTAGGCGTCGGATAGCTCACGTGACCCCGGTAAGAGAATTCCTAGGCTTCTGATTGATCAATTGTAATTTCTTTAGAGTCCTATATTTATTTTTCAAAAGAGTATTGGAATGTTGTTTTTTTAAGTATTTTTATGCGATAGCTCGAGGGTCTACACCTCTGTTTAGGACAAAGATGGCCTAGTTCTTAGAGAAATTGATGGTCATAGCCGAGGAGTGTTGTGGGAATGACCGAGGACCCTAAAAATATGATAAAACGGATGACAGTAAAAGCGCTAAGAGACTTGCAGCCTAAAAATACAAAGTACAGAAACTAAGGCGTCGGAATCCTAAAAAAGGCTAAGTCAAGGTAAAGATAAAGAAAAAAGTGTGGGATGAGGCAAATGCAACGTTTCGGTCTTAGAAAGTCGTCAGGCGAGGGGTGCAAGGTGGAGGTGGCTAGAGGCCTGAGGTAAACTTTTTCCAAATACCGAGTGACTGGAGGCCTAAGGTAAACTTTTGGCTGAAGCAAAAAGTGCTGACAGCCCCAGCGCCCTTTTACCGAAGGAGCAAGGGAGCACTGTGTGTGGTGTGTGTTTATATGCCTGCGAGTATGCGTTTGTGTGGGTGCCCGTGCATGTCGAATTTACCGCAGGAGTGGCCAGGATTATGTTTGCGTGTTGGGAGTAGGTCTTTATCGCCGAATGTGGAATGATTCTGTGATTTTTCTGTTTGGGCCATCTCTGGCGTACTTAAGAATTTTGGATATTCAGGTTGTCTGCTGTGAGCTCATCATTCGGATGCGTGCTTAATCTGTGTTTTCCGAAAGGAGTTTCCTGCCTCTTATTTCTAGCGTCACCTAAGTGTTCGTTAAATCTGAGTCTAACGGACATCTGGCTCTCACCGATATAAAATGACTAGCCTGGTGCCCAAGCAGGGGCGCAGCCAGAGCTTTGGTATGGGGGGCACACCAACTTTGAGGGGCACCCCTGGGAAAAAAGGGCACTTTTTAACGTAACCAAAACACTTACCATATATTTGTTTATATCATTTTTTGGGCATCTTTGGTTCAATAAAAATGCAAATAAATCGTTGACGGAGAAGGAAAACTCGATTAAAACCCAAAGAAAAGAAAAAAACTGTTTTGGATAGATTTCAGGGAAAATCAACCAACTCATGCAAGTACTTAACATCAGAGAAATCAGCGGAACATGTGATATCTGTTACCATGTGCAAGTTAAGGCATATTGGAGTCAAAAATTCATTTGTTATGCCCACTGGTTTTGTCATGACGAGTGAGCCCTGGTCGAACGCGGATTGAGTTCCTTGCCTCCCACAATCGCCGTGGGAAGAGGAGTGGCATAGTGACTTTGGAAGATTAAAATTTGTGCTGCCGGAATAATTTGGGAGATACCTTTTGAACGCGTTTATTAAGTTCCATATTCTCAAGGATCGGTCCCAGCTAACACTCGCCCCGCTGGGAGGGGGCGAAATTCCCCCCCTCCTGGTTTTCCCCAGATAGCTCAAAAACGAAAAGATGCAGAGTAACGAAATTTACAGAACCTTATTCCTGATTAATTTTACACATCTGACCAAATTTTTTAGTTAATGTCATGTCAGGTCAAGGAGTTATTTAAGGTCAAGTGATCCCACCTCAAAACCTAAAATCACGAGTTTGAAGCGGCGCCCAGTGAACATCAGCAAACCCATAAGTTTGAAACTTCCACAATATAATAAGGTTATTAGGGTCCACAAATCTGCTGTCTCGGAATTTTGATATTGTTGACCTAAGGTGGGGTCAATTTTTTCGTCACCCCATTATGTCTATGGTGAAAAATAGAATGGGCTCGTTTTCAGTAAATACTGGATAGAACAAGCTGAATGTCCTCAAAACGTCTATTTTTACCACGATCTTGACCATAAAGTTGAGTTTTTGAGCATCTGACGTCTCAAAGGTCATGTCAGGTCACGGGAGCATAGAGTGATTGTTTTGCCAATAACTTCTCACTGAATTGAGATAAAGCTCCCATTTTACTTGCATTGTGCTTATATTGTCACGGGGAGTCGATTGATATGCAACATGACCATACCAGGTCACTCTGTGACCCTGACCTAGCTCGAGGTCAGGTTATTTTCACTATTTGACCTAGCAAAGTCATATTATACATCATTCGATTCGCCGCAATGAGAGGAATCCAACAATGTTTACCTATTTGCTCTAGCTCCCCTGAGGGCAGATCTAGAGAGACAAACGTACACTGCTCTGTTGTAAGCCTATGGAACATTCTTTGACCTATCTTGACCTCAATATTGACCTGACATAAAAATTATTCCTATAAAATCTCTTCGTCTTGTCAAGAGCCTTCAAATACTGCCCGTAATTTCCCTTTAGCTTTCGTGGGGAATGAGATACGGAAGGGGCGGGGGCAAAAAACGCCCCCCCAGCAGGGCGCGTCATGCCAGGGACCTCAGCGGGGTGCGTGTTAAGAGTAAAGAAAAGGTGAAAAGGCCGGTGGTTTGGATGGGGATGGTGGGATAGGGCTAAAAATTGTGAAAACTAGTTCTTCAATTAAATTAATTAGTAGAAATCCTGGTTTAGGGAACTGTGCTCTGAGCTCAGGGGCACATGCCTTTTACCATCCCTTCCTAGAATCCACCAGTATAATAAGCAATTTGTATAACCAGGGGTACCTAGGCATCACAAGCCGTTTTAGAGATTCCTCATTCCTCGTTAGCTCCGTTTTACAAGGGAAGTTTCCATCGTGTTCTTATTCCCCATCTATTCAAGACCAGCTCTGGGGCCCCCAAGTGTGGATCAGAGGCCTTCAGAGCAGCTTCCCGCATCTCCCCAGTTATGCCTCCAGAGACTAGACTAGCTCAGTGACTCCGCGCCGAGATGATGGGAGTTGGCCTTGTGTTCTTATGATCTGTTTATTCAAGACCACCTCAGGGGCCCCTGATGTAGATCAGGGCCCCAGAGCAGCTCATGCTTCACCCAGGGACTAGACTAGCTCATTGGTCCTAGATATGAGGTCATCAGACTAGCTCAATGGGCCACAGATAGGCTTATATGGCCTTAAACCAGTTCAAGAAGCCCCAGAACAGTTGGTACCTGAAAGAACGCCAGATCACCTCAGGGGGCCTCAAGCCAACATTAGGGGCTCTCACAAGCTCAGAGCCCAGACCAGCTCAGGGTACCCTCAGAACCCAGATCCGCTCTTGGGCCCCAGATCAGCTCTTGGGGCCCCAGATCAGTTCAGGGGCCTCAAGTCAGGTCAGGGGGCAAGATCAAGTCAGGGTCACTAAATCAGCTCAGCGATCCCTAACCAGCCCGGGGCCCAATCAGTTCAAAAGCCCCAGAGCTGCTCAGGGGACACCAGATCGGCCCATAGGGCACCCGATCAGCTTCGGGGACAAACAATCAGATCAGTGGTCCCCGACCAGCTCGGGGCCCAGATCAGCTCGGGAATACCAGATCAAGTCAGGAGGCACTTGATCAGCTCAGGAGCCCCATACCATCTCAGGGGCTGGGAGCTGTTCAGGAAATCACGTAATCAACCCAGGAGGCCCGGGTCAGCTTAAAGGGCACCATATTAGCCATGGGGCACCAAACTAGCTCAGAGGGAATAAGATGGGCTCAGGAGACACACTGATGACTCAGCCCGCACCAGATCGACTCAGGGGGCATTAGTTAAGTTCAGGGGGCAGTATATCTGCTCAGCCCGCACCAGATCGACTCAGGGGCATTAGTTAAGTTCAGGGGCAGTATATCTGCTCAGGGTGCACCAGATCGACTCAGGGGGCATTAGTTAAGTTCAGGAGGCAGTATATCTGCTCAGGGTGCACCAGATCGACTCAGGGGCATTAGTTAAGTTCAGGGGGCAGTATATCTGCTCAGGGTGCACCAGATCGATCAGCTCAGGTGGAAAGTTCAAGTCAGGGGCACTAAATCAGCTCAGGGATCCCTCACCAGCTCGGGGCCCAGTCAGTTCAAAAGCCCCGGAGTTGCTCAGGGGACACCAGATGCCCATAGGGGACCAGACCAGCTTTGGGTACAAACAATCTGATCAGTGGTCCCCGACCAGCTCGGGAATACCAGATCAAGTCAGGAGGCACTTAATCAGCTCAGGAGCCCCATACAATCTCAGGGGCCCCCAGCTCATCTCAGGCAAGCTCGAAGGCATCAGACTAACTCAGAGATTATTATATAGGTTCAGAAGGTGCACTTATTTTCTCAGGGGGGCACCAGATTGAATGCAAGGGCACCAGATCAGCTCCAGGGGGCACCAGATCAGCTCCGCCCGTACGATTATTGGCGACGATGAGGCATTATCTGGAAACGGATTACGTGCCTATACTCTTTCCGGGTGCTTGGAAAGGCGACAGAATGCCCTAGCTGACCAAAAGAGGCACTTAATTGTCAAACAATAGTTGAAATCGCTAAATGCAGTCTAGTTCCATCTAGGTTTAACGGCGCAGGGGCACTAAATTTCGAGCGGCACGGCCCAAAGGGGGTACACCACCTGGCAATCAAAAGGGCACCCGGCATCGATGGGGGCACGTGCCCCCTGTGCCCCCTGGCTGCGCCCCTGGACAGTAGACAAACTCTGGGAGGCATAAAATAAGTTCAGGGGCCCGGATCAGCCCAACGGGCACTAAAACAGCTAAAAGGACACCAGGCAAGCTCGGAGGCATCAGACCAACTCAGAGAGCATTATATAGGTTCAGAAGGCACAATTATTTTCTCAGGGGGGCGTCAAATTGACTACGAAGACATCAGATCAGCTCAGGGGCACATGATCGGCTCCAGGGTCCAAGACCAGCGCTCAGGGGGCACCAGATGAGCTCAAGGGGCACCAGATTAGCTCCACCCGTACGATTATTGGTGACGATGAGGCATTATCTGGAAACTGATTACGTGCCTATAGTCTTCCCGGGTGCTTGGAAAGACGACAGAATGGCCTAACTGACCAAAAAGGCACTTAATTGTCAAACAATAGTTTAAATCGCTGAATGCAGTCTAGTTCCATCTGGGCTCAACGGCGTAGGGCACTAAATTTCGAGCGGCACGGCCCAAAGAGGGTACACCACCTGGCAATCAAAAGGGCACCCCGGCACCGATGGGGGGGGGACACGTGCCCCCTGTGCCCCCCCGCCCCTGCTGTGCCCCTGTTCCCAAGCTTACAATCAATCTTATAAATTACATTTTTGGCATGACTCTTCCCATGGACACTTCCCATTTTTGGTGCGACCTCCTCTAAAAAATTTGGTGCCCAAACCATCTCCTAAAAAGCTGCCGGTCGAAGCTCTAAATCCACGCCACAGGCCACAAAACCGGGGAAACGATGCTCCTCTGGTTCTACCTTTCGTTGATGACGCTCTTGGTGACCAGGTCAAGCAGATTGTTAGAAACTCTGGCCTTCCCATGCGGGTGGCGTGGAGAAGCGGCACGTCCCTGAATGATATTTTGGTCAGATCGGCGCTGGAACCAGTGTAGTGCCCTGGAGGAGGTCGTTTCTGTCACGCCTGTCATGCAGGTATCCATGGGAAGTGTCTTGCCTAAAATGTAATTTATAGGATTGATTGTAAGCTTTGCGAACCAGGCCAGTCATTTTGTATCGGTGAGAGCCAGAGTGCCGCTAGACTCAGATTTAACGAACACTCGGTGACGCTAGAAATAAGAGGCAGGAAACACCTTTCGGACAACACAGATTAAACACGCATCCGAATGATGAGCTGACAGCAGACAACCTCAGCATCAAAATTCTAAAGTACGCCAGAGATGGCCCAAATAGAAAAATCACAGAATTATTCCACATTCGGCGCTACGGACCTACTATCAACACTCAAACATAATCCTGGCCACTCCTGCGGTGAATTCGACATGCACGGGCACCCACACAAATGCATACTCGCAGGCATATAAACACACACCACACACAGTGCTCCCTTGCTCCTTCGGTAAAAGGGCGCTGGGGCTGTCAGCACTTTTTGCTTCAGCCAAAAGTTTACCTTAGGCCTCCAGTCACTCGGTATTTGGAAAAAGTTCACCTCAGGCCTCTAGCCACCTCCACCTTGTACCCCTCGCCTGACGACGTTCTAAGACCGAAACGTTGCATTTGCCTCATCCCACACTTTTTTCTTTATCTTTACCTTGACTTAGCCTTTTTTAGGATTCCAACGCCTTAGTTTCTGTACTTTGTATTTTTAGGCTGCAAGTCTCTTAGCGCTTTTACTGTCATCCGTTTTATCATATTTTTAGGGTCCTAGGTCATTCCCCCAACACTCTGCGGCTTATGACACCTTATCTACAGCAGGCCTTCCGAGAAATTTTTATTGTCATAGCCGAGCCTGCGTCATTGGATCGATAGTGAGCATTATTGATAAGTCTTGTAGAAATGTTGACTTTGAGAGCGAATTTAAGGCATTTGGAGGCTGAATTCGTAACGATGAGAATAGAACTTCTGAAACGACTTTTTGTGACCTTTTGATCTAGCCAATAAAACAAGAAATTCGCATGTCTCCCTTTAACGATGTGAGAGGGCTGGGGGTTATGCCCTTCTTCGAAGTGTGCGATTGGTCTCTGCGAAAAAATATTATGGTACTTTTTGGCTTTATTTAAGATTCCCACTATAATATCAAAATAATATGGCTGTCTGCGAGTACCTTGTTTTTTTAAGAAACTTAAGGATAGTAAGTGCGAGAGGAGTGTGAAATTTGGTGACTTCTCGTAGCCTCATTATTGACATAACCTCAAAGATTTTTGCGAGAATGCCGAATTATCTTACCGGTAGCTTTCGAATAGCAACCATATATCTGAAATAATTGTTCCAATAGCTAAGTTAGACCTTAGCTTGACCTTCCAACTAAAGAAACAGCAAATCGCCGTGTATGGGCTTAGGAATGACGTCATAAGTCGTTGATCTCATCTGACGGGATATTGATTCTTTGTTTATAAGAAGCTGTCTAGCTGATCACATGATCAGCGTTAATTGAAGTGACATCTTATAATTCAAATCAGCATATAATCATTAAAAAAACGAAATCGAGACTATCTGAACTGACCCCATGCGGTAGGTTGTGGGTCAAGCAGCATCGTTGAGGAAAACTAAAACTGGATTGCTCTTGAAATAACGATGTGTTTAACCCCAACTCTTCTATTGCTCCTTCTCCTCCTTGCCGTCTGCCCTTTAACCAACTCTCTCTCTCTCTCTCCTCTCTCTCTCGCTCTCGCTCTCGCTCTCGCTCTCGCTCTCGCTCTCGCTCTCGCTCTCGCTCTCGCTCTCGCTCTCGCTCTCGCTCTCTCTCTCGCTCTCTCTCTCGTTTTTTCTCTCTCTCTCTCTCTCTCTCTCTCTCTCTCTCTCTCTCTCTCTCTCTCTCTCTCTCTCTCTCTCTCTCTCTCTCCGGTCCTCGAAATCTTCGTCAATATTTCAGATTATGGAGTCTCCCGCTCTTCCTACCCTAAAAAGGCAGGAAAATCGACAATACTTCTGGCTTTATTCCATTAGATGAGCACCCAATACAATTTTGTTCCCACCATTGACTCTCTAGTTTAGTTTTTGGTATCAGTTTAGTTTTTGGTATCAAGGATCTACCTAAAGGTTAGCTGGTTACATAATGTCTACATTGAGCCAAACCCCAAAAATGGTATTGGGTTTTCTTGCTTCATCATCTTACATTTACATTTTTAATCCGGTTGTAAAAGGTAAGACAAAATATGACTTCGCCCCGGTGACCTAGTCCGTCTGTTGTCACTAGTTTTATTTATGTCTGAAATATCAGGGGGGATCGATGACAAATACGCACCTCTCTTCCAAAGAGCTTCATGGAAAAATTGAGTTTCAGCACCGGTGTCGTGCCAAATCATCAAGAGTAGAAACGCACCTTCCTTTCGAGTGTAAGAAATATACCTTTATTTTGAGTACCGATGCTAGTGGGCACCGCCTGCGATACGATCCAGTATCGAGCATGTTCATCTCCTAGCACTACAAAATTGAATCCACTTGCTCTTGCCGGCTCAAATCATCGCTAACTCCTGCATGTCACGTTCAGCTCAGTTAGGAACAGAGCGTGTGCTGGATGTATACAAAAGCAGGTCTGGCTGGTACGTTCTGAGTAAAACTTATGTACCAGACCAATATGTGTTGACGGAAGATACAGGGGGTCAATTTCGTATAGTGTATATGCGACTAGGCTAGGTTGATGAAATTTTCGACTGGAGCCTGCTTGATACGGGCCAATTTTTGCCGTTTTGGGATGCTTCTCAGAGTTTGCTTGAAAATGGTTGGATATATTAATAATGTAGCTTATACAGAAATGTATTGATTGTGCTATAAAACATCTGTCACTAAAATCTTGTCAAAGTTCGTAGCCGCCATCGCCCTCGGCCGGACAGAACACTGTGATCATGGACCGCGCTGAAGACTCGTACTAAAGTTTCACATCTGCCCACGTTTATGAGTGGCATTCAAGGGAAATATACGTACATATGCGATATTGCTGCATCTCCCGTGCCTTCCTCGTTCAAAATATATCGGACGAGACTTTATTTACTCTCAAGCTAGGACATTTTCGAGGTTCAATTTTCTTTAAAGAAATGTTTTTGATACCAAAATTGGGCACCAAACAAGAGTTTCGTGAAAGACATGTTTGGAATTCATGTACCGACTACCGAAACCAAGAATAACCCAAAATCAGTGGTCCGGATTTGTATACACCATCTAAAGCAGTTTGTCTGACTTCCGACAGCGACTGATGAGGAGCCGGCGGAGGTGGTGCGTGGCGCGCATGCGCAGTCGGCGCCGCAGATGTTCCCCTCCAGCCTGTGCGCGGCTGCCACCGACATCATCGCGCTGTTGGACGACACGGCGGTCACCCCGGACGGCGTGGCCGTCTTCTGCGTCGCACAGAGGGTACGCTGGGCCGGTCAGGCCTGAAGGTCACCTCCATCTGGAGTACGGTAGATTTCTGTCACAAACCTCGCTACTTGAGAGTTAGATATATGCTCGGAAGAGCCCATATAATTTGGGAGGGAGCTTCAATATTCCATATTGTGGTACTGTTCTTTTTCTGTTGTAAACATAAGGCAGATTTTAAGTCATTAGTTTGTGTTTACATCGCCGGGCTTATGCGAGTTGCTCTTGCTCTATATCTGCTGCTTTCAAAGAATTATTGGCAATAAATCCACGATGAATTTAATCTAAATTTGCACTTACAATCACATACAATGGACACAATTTATTTTTATGAACGCACCAGCATTATTGTTTTGATGAAAGGCTTCCTTTCGTGAAGGACGGGACAATATTTTACCTGCGGCGTGGGGAAACTATAAAGGGACAAACTTTTTGACGAAAAACTTCATTGCAAGCATGGGCACCAAACAAGAATTCCGTGAATCACATTTTAAATTCATAAACCGGCTACTGAAACCAAGAATAACCTGAACCAGTGGTCTGGATTTGTATACAACAGCTGAAACGCTGTCTGGTTTCCGACTGCGACTGAACTCTGCATTGGTAATCTAACCGTTGTGAATTTGAACATTGCTAATTCAGGCTATGTTAACCCCGTCTTCGTAGTCCGTAGCCGAGAAATCCTGACGTACTCACTCCACCTGTTTTCTGTGCATCTCTAACCCTTGCCCAGTTCCGCCATGTAGGCTGTTGGTGCTGTCCAGGTGATCTGGAAGTGCCTGGTGGAGGACAGCGCGCTGTTCCTGCGCCACTTCCTGGAGAAGCTGACCCGGGAGCGGCAGGAGGTGATGGTGCAGTACCTCCGCCGGCTGGTACACACCTACTCGCGGCTGCCGGCCCAGACTGCCTTCGCGCTCTACAACTACCTGGTGGGGTACATCATGTTCCAGATCCGTTCCAACTCCGACTCGGCCACGCAGAACATCGCCAACTCGCTGACGCTTCTTTGGATGGTGCGTGAGATGGTGACGAAGTCCTTGTGAAGGGTCTTCAAAATAAATATTATCTTTATCAAGCTAGATATATATTCTATTTTTCTTCTTTGTACTCTTCCAAGTGTCCGTCTTAATTCACGCCCTTGCAGAATGGGATGTACTCCTGTAAGGTTTTTGTGTTGGATCCGGAAACTATCGAAGTGCAGCTCGAAATTTCTTTGAATAGCTTTAACACGCACATTGACGGGGGCGACTATCCGCCCACGGGGGCGACTATCCGCCCCTTCGGGTTTTTCGGAGATAGCATAAAAACGGCGGCACGTAGCGGCGCCGTACTTGGCATACCTTTTCTCTCATCATTTTTACAACTTTTGTTAAAATTTTAAGGTTGGGTCATCTCAGGTCAGGTCACCAGTACAGGTCAAGTGACCTGACCTAAAAAAAGTTTAAGATAGGGTAAGTCGGAACAGGATAAACTTTTCCGATTGAAACTCATATAACATGATGGATCCACTGAGTTCTCTAAAATATGTTCCAGTATTTTTTATATCGATGACCTAAGGTCAGGTACGAGCCATGACCTCCCCATTGGAAATACATGGGAAAATGGTTTTAACTGAATAACTTCGTAACGGATGGTGATTGAGCGTTTTTTTAACTCCATTAGATTTGCCCTGTCTTTGCGGCTCTAATGATATGCATTTTATTTAATTTGATGTTGACCTGGCCTCAAGTCAGGCCAAATCCTTGATTTGACCTAGCAAAGTCATATTATACACCATTCGATTCGGCTTGATGCGAGGATTCATGTAGCTTAAGTTGTTTTGCTCTATCTTTACTTGTTCAGATGTAGTGGCCGAAAACCTTCATTTACATATTATCCCTATGATGGCATGTTTTGACCCCTAGTGACCTTAAATGTGACCTGAAAAAGTGGCTCAAATATTTTCAATGGAGAAATGGATGGGCTACCCAACGCCGTTTATGGTTTTTCGCTACCTATCGTGGTTCTCGAGATCTTAGGGGGCGAGTACAAGCCCCCTCCCGTCAAAGCGAAGGTGGCTCAGACCCCCGTCAATGCGCGTGTTAAGGGTTTTGTGAATTTTACATTTTGGGAAAGAAAGTTATGTCCGCTTTGAATCAAATCACTGAGCATGGACGTAATTCATCGAAGCATGTAGGACAGATTTTTGGTTTTCGGGTACTATGTTGCGTTCACTTGAGCGTAGCCTGAATGCAAGATGTGTCGTGGCCTAAGTTACCCTTCAATGACTTGGTAACTTAATATGACGTTTAGAAATATGATGGGCCTTGATCTCCATGGGCGAGCAAGGTACACTACATCTAGGCCTTTTCAATGAACTAATTTTTCCGGTTATAAACCACCTTTGAGCTTGTTTGTGCTGAGTTCCAAGCTGGCTTTCAAAATAACCCTCGAAATGTCAAGCTTTACATTTCGGACACCTTTTATTTCTTACCCTGTATGACATTTGACCCCACTTCACGAACTACATAGAAAAATATCAAAACTGCACTATACATGAATTAAAGCGAAAGTATATCCTGATTACTCTGATTTTTTGCGCTACTTGTGATTTTCAAAAATGATCTGCTTTTAAAGTAAAATTTTCTTTCAAGGATAGCGAAAGAATTGTTTTGCTTCCAAAGTACTTTAAAATTAAAAAAACTGCAAAACAGAGTGAGAAAATTTGAAATTTAAAAGAACACTTACAGTATTAATAGCTGAAATTAATAGCTGTCGTCATGAATGTCACAGATGAATAAAACATCCGAAAATTTTCTCGGATAAACGTCACTTTAAAGGTGAAAATGCAGTGCCTGGCTCGTTAAAATAGGGCGCGGCTCCAAATTACTTTTTCTCTCCAGTTCGTGGCTGGTGAGATGATCGTCACAGTGATTTTCAGCCGATTTATTCATTAGTCCATAGGGAAAATTGGTTATTAAGATTGGGTCAACTGCTTTTAGAAAAATAGGACATGAATTTAAAGGAAAAGACACTAAAAGAGGCACAAAAAGAGGTTAAAATAGAAAAGAAAACTGAGAGTAGTAATTTTAAAGAGTTAATCTTGCGTATTCCCATTATTCTTTCATTTTTTGCAATCCAGGGCTGATTAAAAATTTTAGACGATCATAGCACTTGCATTATTATCACGCATATGGAATCATGATGCAGTGAAAATAGCACGCTTATCTAAAACTGGCTCACCGTTAGTACTAATAAATCATTTGCGGAGTTTTAATTTGCATCATCTACTAATGCCGCGTACTGTCGCAAGCTCTGGCGATTTTGGGAGACATTACAGGGAGAAGGCTGTCGTTGAGCGAGAAGTAGAGGACGACAGGGTTATACTTCTTCGGACCTGTTAATCGGGCCTCATTTGTTTCAGGTGATTCCAGGCATTCAGGGTATTCTCTTCAAGGACTTGAAACAGATCTTCCGCAAGGAGCAGTGTGACGCCACGCTGATGTTGACTGCTAACGTGCCCTCTGCCAAGCGCATCATCGTCCACGGACCACAAGGCAAGCTCCAACAACGCTTCCACGACGCGAGAGCATGCTGGGCTTTCACTGTCTCGAGCAATAGGGGAGCGTGTATTTCTAGTAAATATGGTGGGAGTCGCGCAAGATTAACACGCGCATTGACGAGAGGGGTGGGTACCTGCCCCCTCGGTTTTTTTAGAAATAGCACAAAAACGGCGGCCCGTAGCCCCGCCGTACTGGGCATACCATTTTCCTGATCATTTTACAACTTTATACACAATTTTAAGGTTAGGTCATCTCAGGTCAGGTCACCAGTGCAGGTCAAGTGACCTAATAAAAAAAGTCTAAGACAGCATAAGTCAGAACCGGATGAACTGATCCGATTGAAACTCATATCACATAATGTGCCCACCGAGCTCTCTAAAATATGTTCCGGTATTTTTGATGTTGACTTAAGGTCAGAAACGAGCCATGACCTCTCCATTGGAAGTTCATGGAAAATGGTTTTAACCGAGCAACTTAGTAATTGATGGTGATAGAGCGTTTATTTTAACGGCATTATATTTGTCTGGTCATTGCAGTTCTAATGATATGCATTTTACCTAATTTGACCTCGACCTGGACTTAGGTCAGATTAAATGCCCAATTTGACCTGATTTGACCTAACAAGGTCATATTATATATTGTTCGATTCGGCTTGCTGCAAGGATTCTAATGGTGTAATTTGTTTTGCTTTATTTTTACTTGTTCACCAAAAACCTAAATTTACATGTCATCCCTATGACGGCATGTCTTGACCTCTAGTAACCTTCGATGTGACCTGGCAGAAAAAAATTCCAAATATGTTCCGTAGAAAAGTGGATTGGCTACCCAACGCCGCGTACCGTTTTTTGTTATCTAGCGTGGTTCTTAGGGGGGGGTGGGTAGCCCCCCCCGTCAAAGCAGAGGTGGCTCAGACCCCCGTCAAAGCGCGTGTTAACCCCAATGACAGCTGCTGGTATTCAACTGCACACCAGTTTCTAACGTCAAATAGCATCTCTGCTAACTTTACCCTGTATGGGGGAATTTTTCACTTATTATAAGAACGCTATAGTACTTGCACCAAGGATGTATTGCTGAGCAGATAGACACACAATTCAATGATCTACGTATCCCCTTATAAACATGGGCTTGGCTGTTCCACCTTATATGCGCATTCCATGTATGTTGATGAGTGTCGTTTCTGATTTAAGCGGTTCGCCTCATGATGGTGCTTTGTGACTACCATATGTTCATATTCCTCCATAGATTTCTAGATAAATGACTTCGTGGCCCAGTGATAGGGCTCCTGCTGCCTGAGTCACGGTCGCCGGGTTCAAGGCCCAGCAGGTGCTCTGAATAAGTACAACCTGATCCCAACAGTGTGGACGCTCTGAACCATGGCAGTTGGTGCCTCGTTCAACCCCAAAAGTTTAAACGACTTCGAAAAAAATAAGGAATGCTCAAGTTTCTGAAACGTCCATTATATCTTAACACGGCTGCCTAAATATGTGATAACTTATACTATGTTATCAGCCAACGATTTCAACTTCATTATCCTCGTATGTTGTATGAAGAAGTATGGGGAACGACAAAAATGGGACAGAACGTTGCCAATTGATTTTTTGATCATTATTAACAGAAAAACTTAGGACACTTAAATACAAATTGTGCTATCCGGGCATCTTACCACTTCCGGTCATTCTCCCACCCAAGCGAATTGTGGGCTTGGTCTCGGTGTGACTGAAATCGGAAATGTTCGAATAAAAACGAGGGTTTGCTCTCTGGCCCCACGGTTATACGGTGTTCCTGGTTGACCACTTGTGTCCTTGAAGTTGAATGTAGAAGTCATATTTGAAATACAGGCGGGGTAATCCGTGACACAAATCATCAAGCTTTTTCTTACCTTGTCAGGTCCTGATGCCGGCGGGATTCCGTCACAGTTTCCAGTTCAGGAGGATACCCAGTTTTGCCAGATTTTGACGGAGGTGCGCGAGTTCTTCGGCATCGCCGAGCAAGATTACAACAGCTACTTCCTCGTCGACCACAAAACAGGTACTTTAACGCCATTTTTTTCTAGATTCCCACTGGCCCTAGCAGGGGCGCAGCCAGAGCTTTGGTATGGGGGGGGCACACCAACTTTGAGGGGCACCCCGGGGAAAAAGGGCACTTTTTAGCGTAACCTAAAAAACTTGCTATATCTATGTTTATATCATTTTTTGGGCATCTTTGGTTCAATGAAAATGCAAATAAATCATTGACGGAGAAGGAAAACGTGATTAAAACCAAAAAAAGGAAAAAAATATCATCAAAATGTCATGGAAGTAGCCAAAACACGACTGTTTTGGATAGATTTAAGGACAAATCAGCCAACTCATGCAAGTACTTAACATCAGAGAAATCAGCGGAGCATGTGATATCTGTTACAATGTGCAGGTTAAGGCATATTGGAGTCCAAAATTCCTTTGTTATGCCCACTGGTTTTGTCGTGACGAGTGAGCCCTGGCTGAACGCGGATTAAGTTCCTTGCCTCCCACAATCGCCGTGGGACGAGGAGTGCCATAGTGTCTTTGGAAGAACACATTTTTACTGCCGGAAAAATTTGGGAGATGCCTTTTGAACGCGTTTATTAAGTTCCATATTCTCAAGGATCGGTCCCAGTTAAGAGTAAATAAAAGTAGAACAGGCCGGTTGTTTGGATGGGGATGGTGTGACAGGGCTGAAAATTGTGAAAACTAGTTCTTCATTTAAATCAATTAGTAGAAATCCTGGTTTAGGGGGCTGTCCTCTGAGCTCAGGGGCACAAGCCTTTTATCATCCCTTCCCAGAATCCACCAGTATAATAAGCAATTTATATAACCAGGGGTGCCTAGGTATCACAAGCCGTTTTAGAGATTCCTCATTCCTCGTTAGCTCCGTTTTACAAGGGGAGTTTCCATTGTGTTCTTATTCCCCATCTATTCAAGACCAGCTCTGGGGCCCCCAAGTGTGGATCAGAGGCCTCCAGAGCAGCTTCCCCCATCCCCCCAGTTTTGCCTCCAGGGACTAGACTAGCTCAGTGACCCCGCCCCGAGATGATGGGAGTTGGCCTTGTGTTCTTATTGTCTGTCTATTCAAGACCATCTCAGAGGCCCCTGAAGATCAGGGCCCTAGAGCAGCTTATGCATCACCCAGGGACTAGACTAGCTAATTGGTCCCAGAGATGAGGTCATCAGACTAGCTCAATGGGCCACAGATAGGCTCATAGGGCCTTAAACCAGTTCAAGAAGCCCCAGAGCAGTTTAAGGCGCCAGATCACCTCAGGGGGCCTCAAGCCAACTTAAGGGGCTCTCACAAGCTCAGCGCCCAGACCAGCTCAGGGTACCCTCAGAACCTAGATCCGCTCTTGGGCCACAGATCAGCTCTTGGGGCCCCAGATCAGTTCAGGGGCCCCAAGTCAGGTAAGGGGGGGAAGATCAAGTCAGGGGCACTAATTCAACTCAGGAATCTCTCACCAGCTCGGGGCCCAAGCAGTTCAAAAGCCCCAGAGCTGCTCAGGGGACACCAGATCGGCCCATAGGGCACCAGATCAGCCTCGGGGACAAGCAATCAGATCAGTGGTCCCCGACCAGCTCGGAGCCCAGATCAGCTTGGGAATACCAGATTAAGTCAGGAGGCCACTTAATCAGGAGTCCCATAGCATCTCAGGGGCCCTCACCAACCCCTGTGGGCCCAGCTCAGCTCAGGGCATGGGAGCTGCTCAGGAAATCACGTAATCAACCCAGGAGGCCCGGGTCAGCTTAAAGAGCACCATATTAGCCATGGGGCACCAGACTAGCTCAGAGGGAATAAGATGGGCTCAGGAGACACACTGATAACTCAGCAGGCAAAAGATAGACTCAGGGCACATTAGTTAAGTTCAGGGGGCAGTATGTCTGCTCAGGGTGCACCAGATCGATCAGCGCAGGGGGCAAGTTCAAGTCAGGGGCACTAAATCAGCTCAGGGATCCATCACCAGCTCGGGCCCCAATCAGTTCAAAACCCCAGAGCTGCTCAGGGGACACCAGATACCCATAGGGCACCAAATCAGCTTCGGGGACAAACGATCAGATCAGTGGTCCCCGACCAGCTCGGGAATACCAGATCAAGTCAGGAGGCACTTAATCAGCTCAGGGGCACCATACCATCTCAGGAGCCCTCATCAGCCTCTGTGGCCCCTGCTCAGCTCAGGGCCTTAGAGCTGCTCATGAAATCACGTAAGGAGGCCCAGATCAGCTTAAAGGGCACCAGATTAGCTCAAGGGGCACCAGACTAGCTCAGAGGGCATCAGATGGGCTCAGGAGGCACCAGATCGACTCAGGGGCATTAGTGCAGCTCAGGTGGCACCAGATCGATCCGCTCGGGGGCCAGATCAGCTCTCAGCCCCCGAGACTATGGCAAGAGCCTAAATCAGCTCAGGGAGCAACATAACAGCTCAGGGGACACAAGGTGGGCTCAGGGCCCGCCAAACCAGCTTAGGGGGCACCAGGCCATCTAAGGAGATATCAATAATCAGCTGAGGGGTCACCTAATCAGCTGAAGAGGCACCATATTGACTTAGGAGACAGAATCAACTTGGGGAGGCATAAGACGAGCTCGGGGGCCCGAAGCAGCTCAAGGGGCACTAAATCAGCTATTAGGGCACGAAGCAGGCTCGGAGGCATTAGACTAACCCAGAGGGCACTATATACGTTCAGGAGACCCAATTATTTTCTCAGTGGGGCACTCGATTGATTCAGGGGCACCAGATCAGCTTAGAGGGCAAGTAATCAGCTCAAGGGGCCAAGACCAGCTGAGAGGCCACGAGATGAGCTCAAGGAGCACCAGATTAGCTTCACCCATACGATTATTGGCGACGATGAGGCATTAGGTGGACACATACTAGGTGCCCATACTCTTCCCGGGTGCATGGAAAGGCGACAGAATGCCCTAGCTGACCGAAAAAGGTATTAAGTTGTCCAACAATAGCTTCAATCGCTACATGCGGTCCAGTTACATCTAGGTTCAACGGCGTAGGGCACTAAATTTGGAGGGGCACGGCCCTAATTGGGTACATCACCTGGAAATCAAAAGGGCACCCCAGCAGTGATGGGGGCACGTGCCTCCTGTGCCCCCTGGCTGCACCCCTGGACAGAAGATCAACTCCGGGAGGCATTGAATAAGCTCATGGGGGCCCGGATCAGCTCAAGGGGCACTAAAACAGCTAAAAGGACACCAGACAAGCTCGAAGGCATCAAACTAACTCAGAGAGTTTATATAGGTTCAGAAGGCACACTTATTTTCTCAGAGAGGCACCAGATTAACTACGAGGGCACCAGATCAGCTCAGAGGGCACATGATCAGCTCCAGGGGGTACCAGATGAGCTCCGCCCGTACGATTATTGGCGACGAAGAGGCATTATCTGGATAATAATAATAATTTTTGGGGCTTATCGACGCACCAACTGCCAGGGTCATATGGCGTCGCCAACTCTTTCCCTGTTGGAAGGCTTTCTCGGGAGCCAGCTTGCTCCTTGTTCAGGGAAGCCGCCGGGCCTTGAACCCGGGTCGGCTGCGTGGAAGCCAGCTACGCTGACCACTCCACTACCGCGCCCCCAGGCATTATCTGGAAACGGATTACGTGCCTATACTCTGCACGTGTGCTTGGAAAGGCGACAGAATGCCCTAGCTGACCAAAAAGGCACTTAATTGTCAAACAATAGTTGAAATCGCTAAATGCAGTCTAGTTCCATCTAGGTTCAACGACGTAGGGCACTAAATTTCGAGCGGCACGGCCCAAAGGGGGTACACCACCTGGAAATCAAAAGGGCACCCGGCACCGATGGGGGCACGTGCCCCCTGTGCCCCCCTGGACAGTAGATAAACTATGTGAGGCATTAAATAAGTTCAGGGGCCCGGATCAGCTCAAGGGGCACTGAAACAGCTAATAGGGCACCAGGCACGCTCGGAGGTATCAGACTAACTTAAAGAGCATTATATAGGTTCAGAAGTCACAATTATTTTCTCAGGGAGGGGGGCACCAGTTTGACTTCGAGGGCATCAGATCAGCTCAGAAGGCACATGATCAGCTCCAGGGGGCACCAGATGAGCTCCACCCGTGTGATTATTGGCGACGATGAGGCATTATCTGGAAACGGATTACGTGCCTATGCTCTTCCCGGGTGCTTGGAAAGGCGACAGAATGTTTTAGCTGACCAAAAAGGCACTAAAGTGTCAAACAATAGTTGAAATTGCTAAATGCGGTCTAGTTCCATCTAGGTTCAACGGCGTAGGGCACTAAATTTCGAGCGGCACGGCCCAAAGGGGGTACACCACCTGGCAGTCAAAAGGGCACCCGGCACCGATGGGGGCACGTGCCCCCTGTGCCCCCCTGGACAGTAGATAAACTATGTGAGGCATTAAATAAGTTCAGGGGCCCGGATCAGCTCAAGGGGCACTGAAACAGCTAATAGGGCACCAGGCAAGCTCGGGGGCATCAGACTAACTCAGAGAGCATTATATAGGTTCAGAAGGCACAATTACTTTCTCAGGGGGGCACCAGATTGACTACGAGGGCATCAGATCACCTCAGAGGGCACATGATCAGCTCCAGGGGCCATGACCAGCGCTCAGGGGGTACCAGACTAGCTCTGCCCGTACGATTATTGGCGACGATCAGGCATTATCTGGAAACGGATTACGTACCTATACTATTCCCGGGTGCTTGGAAAGGCGACAGAATGCCCGAACTGACCAAAAAGGCACTTAATTGTCAAACAATAGTTTAAATCGCTAAATACAGTCTAGTTCCATCTAGGCTCAACGGCGTAGGGAACTAAATTTCGAGCGGCAGGGCCCAAAGAGGGTACACCACCTGGCAATCAAAAGGGCACCCCGGCACCGATGGGGGGGCACGTGCCCCTGTGCCCCCCCTAAGCTGCGCCCCTGGGCCCTAGCTACTCTGTGATACCTATTGCATGCAAAAATTTCAAAGGAATTATCAAGATCACATCGAGTTAAAGGCTGCTAAGGCTACTTAGCATAGTTTTATTATGGATGTCTAATCCTCGTGATCAATATTATCTAGCGAAGTGGTTTTAGACTCCCACGCGATTTCTGCGCCAAGCTGTCGTGTTGAGTGGTATGGGGGTCAAACTGCTATAAGTTTGTAGGCGTAATTTTCCAAGAACCTCAAAATGTGTCCTAAACTTCTATTGAGTGAATGCTTAACGGGGCTGAAATATTTTTTTCTAATCGATGTGTTTTCTTAGCTTAGTTTTTTCTGCAAAATACGTTCAATATAATACCGTCTTTGGAGAAACAAATTCATGAACAAGTGCACCATCGCGACTGTTGCGGTTGAGTACCACGCAGTCTTGATCAGGGCCTGATTTTACAGTCTTTTCAGTAATCATCTGGACGGGAAACATCTTCATGGATTGTTATTAAGTTGAGCCAGCTACGGGTTATAGGGTGCAATATTGTGGTGTAATGTAGTGCATCAAACAATCAGCCGTCCAAACTCACTAGTTTCATTCAGATAGCCTTGACATAATCCAGTGGAAAAGCATTAGTCCGTTCTAACTGGTTCCATCCCACTGCAGGGGTGATTCACAGTCCGCGGTCGTACGTCCGTGACTTCTACTTCTTCAAGCGGTCGCAGTACCCTCAGCTGAGCCTGATCCACCTGGACCCGGAGGAGGCCTTCAACGCCATGCAGACCCACGCCTTCTACCTCAAGCTGCTGGAGATCGGAAAAACGCTGAAGAGCCTAGCCATGCTGATGCGGTGTGATCAGGCAAGATGGGATAAAGGTGGTGTTTTTTTCACTTAAGCCAGATATTGTCAGAATAATTTGGTACCAGAAATATACCGCTGGCTTGTATTGAAAATGCTGCCTTTCCCTAATTGTCATTATTATTTTCTGCATTTAGAAGTACGCTTCCGTAGGGATCGTTCCATTTTTAGCAGCGAGAAAGAACAGTCATATGGGTGGATGCAGGGTTTCCGATATTGGAGGAGGCAGTTTCTTCATGGGGGACCGAAAGGAGCTCCATTTGGGCTTTGTGTGCCAATTCCTATGGTGTGATATTAAAGATGTGCCCAAGCTGCATCGTAGACGCATCAATGCTCGCATTCTGTGGGGAGTGGGTAGCTACTTTTCAGGTGGCGTCAGTCAGGGGCGTAGCCAGGATTTTGCTCAGGGAGGGGCGGCGCCCCGAAAAGGGTCCCTGCGACAGCGCCAAAAGGGTCATGATGGGTAAAAGGGGCCCTGCTTGTTACAGAATAGAGTGCTGAAGAGGGCTTAAGAGGGCCATGTCTGGTATAAAATGCCAAATTTGGCCACAGAGCATAGTGCGGGCGAGCAGCGCTTCGCGCGGCTCGTGTCCTCAGGGGGCCCTTCAGGCCCTCACGGGGGGGGGCGGCTGTCCTTGCCGCCCCCCTTGGCTACGCCCCTGGTGCCAATAAACAGTGTGTTGGCGTTGGGAGGGTTGATCAGAGAGGCAATTGCCCCTGTCCCCCTGGATCCGCCTGTGAACAGTCGTTCAATAGAAAATTACTAGGGCGGACTGTCAAGTTTGCCATGTAGTGAACATGCCAGGATTGTGAACAACATATCCACGTGTGCAGGTGGCCCAGAGGGTGTTCTTCCTTCATGAGGAGCTGACGAAGCTGCCTGCCTTCCCGCGAAAGGCCTTGGAGACTGAGTTTCATCTTCACAATGGAGGTCCTCTTGGAAAGGTCTGTACTAAGATTTCCGGTCTCCTCTTTTTTCTGAAGCTTATTTTAAAAGTGATACCAAGATCCCAAACTAGGCAAAACATCTTTCTGTGGTTAAAAGTAATTGAAGATCCAATAACGCTGAGGCGGTTCGGGGTTATATGTTGCTTGTTCAATGCGCATGTTTTGAGCTACGTTTATAATAATAATGATAGGGTTTAACGGTGCATCAATAGATGAACGGTGTCGCCAACTCTCATCCTGTTATGAGGGATTTGGGGGTCAGGTTAATTTTTTCAGAGACTCTGCCGGGACTTGAGCCCAGGACCTGAGCGTCAGGAGACATAAATGTTATCCACTGAGTATGTCCAACCACGCAATGACCAGTGGAACTTGGGGAGATTCCTGGTCGAAATCATTATTACTGTTTTGCATGCTTGTAAATATAAATATGAGCTGTGTATGTGTGCAAAGCTACCAATCAGTGAAGACTGGTTGTTTCCTGTTTGACTCAAATCGGCAACAGCCGGCGACGCATCAGTGTCTCAACCAGAACTCACGTGTTCTCTGTCCCAGGAGCTGAAGGGCCTGGACGGCATGCACAAGCTGATCTGGGTGAAGATGATGTCGCGGATGTTCGAGGGCATGGCCGGCAACTTCGCCTATTCGGGCGACATTCACCTGTTCATTAACGTGGTGAACGGGTGTCTGCTGCTTCACTGCGAAGACAGCGCCATGCTGCGCCTGGTGATGGCCACTTTCATCAGCGCTGCCCACCAATTCAAAAACGTCTTCTCCAGCAATGGGTAAGCTGGTCACATTTTAAAAGGGTCTGCTAAGCTGGCGTTTATGAACCAAATCGGGGTATAGGTCAGGTTGATCTAATTCGCGTATGGATGACTTTGGACCGGTGTGTAGTGACGTATCAAGAGGGAAAATAGGACGGACTCATCCACTGTACATGCAGAGCTTATTCAAATGTCCTTTTTCCCAGAATTTTGACTAGAATTGATAAATTTGTTTAGGCTTAGTTCCCTAGTTAACAGTCTTGGACCGTAATACATCTACGTACGTGACCCTTTCGCTTGCTCTGGCAGGTACTTGCTCATCATGCCGACCATTCTTCAAGTGTACAGTAACCACCAGTCGAACTCGCTTCTGTGTCGCACCGTCGAGTTCATCTGCAAGCAGTTCTACGTGCTCCACCGGAAGCCGTTCGTACTGCAGATGCTCGGAAGCATCGCTCCGATGCTAGATCTCGACACAGACTCGCCGTATGCAGACGCCAATAAGGTAGCCACAGCTACTTTAGTGCATCGATTAGTACGATTCAACATATGTATTTTTACCGATAGGATGGATGAGCTGCATTGCGATTTCTTCATTTTCTATTCATTTCAATTGTATGATGCATTCGAAAAGAGCTGGAAGGAGATTTTAGGTGTTACATTTTGCATCTACGCCAAATAAGTTTGAAGTAACCGATATGTTATGACCTTCACTTGTTTTCCATTGAAACTACCGATTGCCGCTTCAGGACAGCCAAATGGCAAAAAGCAGGATCAGATCAGAGCATCATAATACGTGAAAGCAAAGTGCTGAAAATGTAAACTCAGGGATAAAAGCAAGACAAATGAGTCAAGGTAACCCTAATAAAAACGGATCTGCACCAGACCCATTGTAGTCCTATACCGATCCCATTTGTGTGTCTCCAGATCCAACCAGACACACTCTTCCGTCTTCTCATCTCGCTGGAAACACCATCACCGGACCCGCTCAACACAATCGAGCTCGTCTCCGTTGAGAAGCCTCTCCGAGCCCTCGACTTCTGCTACCACGAGGAGACGGATGACGTCACAATCATGGACGTCATCAACCTCTGTGTGACGGTAGTGGCGTACGCAGCCGATAGCCGGCGTGCCCACCAGATGCTGAACGTGCTGGAGGCTGTGATTCCCTTCTACCTGCGGCACGTGGAGCGGATATCCAGCGTCGCCACGTCGGCGGGACCGAAGGCGGAGCTGAAGGGCGAGAAGGAGGTGATCCACCAGCTGGCGCTGAGTATCAAAACCCTACTGCACAACTGCGAGCCTCTGGCTAAGTGAGTGACTGCTAGGCAACAGTTGTGGAGAGTCCAAAGAGAAAATGAAAATCCAGACGAGAGATTCCTTGAGGTTCCGATGCTCCTTACTAAGGCTGGACATTTTGATAAATTATTTTAGAAAGAAGCACTGGTGTAGTCACTCCGCTGAATTCGTAGCATTTTTCATCACACAATTGGAAAGAACAGAGTTAAACAAAAACGCATCTATTTTCAGGAACTACACGGGTCCGACACGAGGCAGCACCGAGTTCAAGACCTCCAGTATGAAGAACTTCACCAGGACGGCAGCGCAGGAGACCCACAACGCGGCGCTGGACCTGGACGAAGACTCGCACTCGCGCATGTTCGTCAGCGACACGCGCCGCACCAACTTCCTGGAGAGGGACATGGAGGACTCGGAGGTGAGCTGCGGGAAGTCCGGCGCCGCGGTATTAGTGAATTTAAGCTGCAACTTCTAAATGTTACAAACATTCTGTCAACCGAAAGCGCACTCTATGTCTCCCGAAGTTTGCTTTTTTATTTACGAGCCTGTGGAACTCTCTGACCCAACACTTCTCGGTAATTGAAACGTCTAAAACAGTTCATTTTACGCTGAGTAATAGTTTCCTTATTTTGTCTGGCGCTTGCGGTTTTGCCAGTCTTTCTCTCAAGAATTAAAAAAAAACCTATACCCCCAACAAACGTATGATGAACAGTCCTGGACGACCACTAACCTGACAGCTACCGTATCAGCTTCTTAGGGCTGTGGGGTCCGACGTCAGGTTTTGAGGACCGCTCGGACCATGAGGTGGTCCTTGCCCTCTCAGGTGCTGAGGGAGGCGTTCAGACGACCTCGCGACACCCTGCTGAACATTGTGGCCGACTTCCTCTCGCGGTGCAGCACCCGGCTGGTAGAGCTTAGCAGGAAACCAGCCGCCGGCGGCGAGGCTAAGCAGGTGGAGCTGCTGGACGTCAAGTGCCACAGTGTAGGTCCATGTGGTGCTCACTGCTCAGTGAGCCTCGGTATGTCTCGTTGCGGGTTCTCTTTTTTAGAAGTTTTCGCCTGTTCATTGAACATGCATAAATTCCTACAGTGTGAAGTTGTCTGGAAGCATTTGCTCATTCCCTGCTTGTCTGGAACGCGGCCATGATGAGAAAACTTTGGCTGGTCGCTTCAGTTTAGTGATCGGGCTATCACCTGTGCAGATGAGAAGATGATATCCTTATGAAAACCGTAGCACGTAAATATTAATCGGCTCCTCTCCTTTGTTCTAGCCTCACTTGTCCTCTACGCTACAAAGATACGCGTAAACGATAGCTGTCGCCGGGTATACTCGAGTGAATGGAATAGGTCACTCGATATTTATTGTGCATTATGTATGTCGCCCATTATTCTGAGGTCAGTGACGATCCTTCGTGCGGTATTTTTAGAGGCTGGCCGAAGTGGCTCACAGTTTGCTCAAGGTGGCGCCCTACGACCCAGAGACGATGTCCTGCCGCGGCCTCATCAAGTACATGAACCAGGTACTTACATCCTGGGACGACCCATCTCTGCAGCGTTCGCTCCCGGCCCGATACGTGTTTGAAGTGCTTGGTTATATGTGGAATATGGAGAGGTCCAAAACAGTTTTGTCGGTCGAAATGGTTAAACTATTATCACGTCATCGATTGGCCCTTGTTTTGGCTCATTCGGTTTGTAATATAATATGGAGGTGATGAATATTATATTGGTCTTTCGTGCCAGCATCGATTGCCTGAGGTCACTTTTTTGTAAAGTGATGTGTGTGCAGTATCAGCCGTATTTTTTCTGGACTTTGCAGGTACTGACCTACCCAGACTGGTCGCAAGAGTCCCTGAAACCCACACTCACCATTATCATGAGGCGACTGGAGAAGGTGTTCACCAAGGTTCTCAAGAAGTGCTTTATCAGGGTGAGCTAGGGCACCCGCCTGTGACAGGTATATTGTTGTGTTTGGGAAGTGAATATGCATATCTACGTAGAAAAATTGGGTAGCAGATGACGTGGATGCGTTCCTTAAAATATCATGGTGGGTCCCGGCAAGACAGCTGGAGCTGACCTTTATTGCGGGCTAAATATAGACCTGCTAGTATCAAAGTCATGCTCTGTACTTATAGTGTTTGCCTTATAAGAGGTGGGACGTAGCGCCTAAAGATTATTTGGTGCACTTTTAGACATTTTATTAAGGATTTTAAATTGTAGCTGCTAAGCCGAGAACCATCATGACATTCTTCAGAAACTGTACCTCGTCGGCCCGATTTTTACTAATTCAACATGACGACATAGCCTGCATAAGCCCTGTTCCAGCTGTCAGCAGAGTTTTGTCAGCACCAATCAGCGGGCCGCGTTGCGCCTACGTCACAGGACTGTAGCCTCTCCCCGGGAACTAGTTCTAGAGGTTTTACGGGCTGACGGCCTGCTGTTTGCGCTGATGAAAAACCGTAAGTGCACGAAGTGGCAGTCTAATATTTTTTAATGGTGTAAAGGTTTGAGTTCCCTTTGCTTAGCACAAACAAGAGGTGATTATGGCGCTGATGTTACTTTTCTGGAGGAGAGGTTAGAGGTCCTGCTGACGAAACTGTGCTGACAGCTGGAACAGGGCTATAGTTTCAATCTCGGATCTAGTAGACTTCCTCTCCATACAGAGTTTCCCTTCATCCTCCCGAATGGGAGCCTTTCTCCTGTCTCACATCGCCTCCGTCTCTGCAGCGGCACACGAACTGGGCGGCGGCGGCGAACCTGCTGAAGGGGGTGTACACCACGCTGTGCAAGTACCCCTACATCGCCCACCTGCAGCCGCTGAAGGCGCTGATTCTGGTCTGCCAGTCGCTGATAGTGGGCGAGAGCGGCGCGACGACGGCGGACGGTGCAGCCGCCGACACCGGCGGCGCCGTGCACTACCCGCCGCCTCAGCACTTCGCCTCCACCGTCGTCAGGCTGATTGCCATGCAGATGTTGGCACAGGGGGTGAGTGCGCCGCCGCGCGGCCAGCTGCTGCTTCGCTATGCTTACGATGTCAGTCGCTAAGATACACACCTGCGGTCGTACAGATGTACGCGTGTAGCTCTTTGCTGGCCGGTGTTCTGTACAGAACAGGGCGAGTGTCAGTGGTTGTCGCTTAAACGCAGCTCAGGAGCATCCTACTCGGGATTTGGGCCATTTCCTAGCAACAGATGATCAATGTTCTGAGGCATTGTCTGGAGGCTGTTCTTGTGGCTATAAGCTGTAGGTGGCACCAGATGACATTTTTCGGGTAGATATCTCCATATTAAATATCTCCATTCTTATAATTTATCATCTGTTCCCTGGTGGGGAAGGCTGCGTTTCGGCCTAGCCGTGGAAACAGGCTTGTTGCCGTAATAAGTCTTAATCTCTCTAATATCGTTACGCTAAAATGTTTCCACTAACAACCTTAACTGGCTTAGGGAATTAGAGAACTAGAGAAAAATAATTCGGGGAGTGCAAAAGGGAAATATAATCATACTGACAAGCTGAAGGTCAAAGATAATTTAGTCATATCATCCGATATCTTCTCCAGCTTTTTTAATGAATTTTAAGCAAACGCCAAATTTCATGTATGCTTAAAATGTTCCTAAATCGATTTAAAGGGAAGGTGGCACCTTCATAACGTGATTTTAGCTGAGATAGCCAAATTGTAAAGCAAGTCGGAAAACCCGGTACTCAATATATCATTTGTCTTGGAACTGGATATTTCCGTAGAAAAAAGCTAAAAACTACCTACAATGTACCCCTCATGCAGCCCCCATTCCAACAGCAGGCTCAGACCACCGGATGTGACATCACTTCTCGTAACATATAACATGGGAAAACTAAATGATCAAATATCCAATTTTTGCAAAAAGAAGCCCAGAATCCAAGATGAAATGCTTATTTATTGCATTTGGGATAAACTTCATTGCCGTGTATTGTCACAAATTCGTAAGCGGGCAGTGCCGTTAGTAGCAGTTTGACACGCGGCCTAAGGGTGAACGTCACGTTCCACGCGCCTAAGGGCTGGACGTCCACGCCCGCGTGACGTCACTCGGGCGTGGAGGAATCCCTCTTGACCGTACCTTTAAGTAAAGGTATCTTGCCCCTCATGTACCTTTAGCAGCAGGCCACAGTTGTCATGGCTGTTGGTGTGACGACATATGCTGACGTCACGATGAGCATAAGCCAATTGAAGCCCTTGAAGCGTTTTAAGTATGGTAGTAGTTGCCAGATCCAGGGTACGTTAACTACAGACCCCCTTCAAGTTGTTTGGCAGCATTACGTCATCAGGGCTGGAAAGGCACAACAGTTACTATGCAGGGCATTGGAGAAATTACACTTTTTCGAAGCTATAAATAACCTATTTTTGAACTGCATGAACACAACTTATATGGTTGAACAGAAAGCTGAAATAGTTTTATTTGTGAAACCGTCAGACGTTTCGCGAAAACTCCAGTGAAGAATATTATTTTTACAAATTTTCTAGAGCGTGTCAAAATAATGGCAGCTTCAGCACTAACAGCTGTTTGTAGTAAGACTAATCTCGATTTTGATTGGCTGATGAATGCTGACCTTTGATTGGCTGTTGGTGGCACCTGCAGCAAAAGACAATAAACACCGGTGATCTCTTGAGCGGAGGTAAACTTATTTCTCTTGGCCAGGGGCGCAGCCAGAGCTTTGGTATGGTGGGGCACACCAACTTTGAGGGGCACCCCGGGGAAAAAGGGCACTTTTTAGCGTAACCTAAAAAACTTGCTATATCTATGTTTATATCATTTTTTGGGCATCTTTGGTTCAATGAAAATGCAAATAAATCATTGACGGAGAAGGAAAACGTGATTAAAACCGAAAAAAGGAAAAAATATCATCAAAATGTCATTGAAGTAGCCAAAACACGACTGTTTTGGATAGATTTAAGGACAAATCAGCCAACTCATGCAAGTACTTAACATCAGAGAAATCAGCGGAGCATGTGATATCTGTTACAATGTGCAGGTTAAGGCATATTGGAGTCCAAAATTCCTTTGTTATGCCCACTGGTTTTGTCGTGACGAGTGAGCCCTGGCTGAACGCGGATTAAGTTCCTTGCCTCCCACAATCGCCGTGGGACGAGGAGTGCCATAGTGTCTTTGGAAGAACACATTTTTACTGCCGGAAAAATTTGGAAGATACCTTTTGAACGCGTTTATTAAGTTCCATATTCTCAAGGATCGGTCCCAGTTAAGAGTAAATAAAAGGTGAACATGCCGGTGGTTTGGATGGGGTGTGACAGGGCTGAAAGTTGTGAAAACTAGTTCTTCATTTAAATTAATAGGTAGAATCCTGATTTAGGGGACTGTGCTCTGAGCTCAGGGGCACATGCCTTTTTATCATTTCTTCCCAGAATCCACCAGTATAATACGCAATTTATATAACTAGCGGTGCCTAGGTATCATAAGCCGTTTTATAGATTCCTCATTCCTCGTTAGCTCCGTTTTACAAGGGGAATTTCCATTGTGTTCTTATTCCCCATCTATTGAAGACCAGCTCTGGGGCCCCCAAGTGTGGATCAGAGGCCTCCAGAGCAGCTTCCCCCATCCCACCAGTTGTGCCTCCAGGGACTAGACTAGCTCAGTGACCCCGCCCCGAGATGATGGGTGTTGGCCTTGTGTTCTTATTATCTGTCTATTCAAGACCACCTCTGGGGCCCCTGATGTAGATCAGGGCCACAGAGCTGATCATGCTTCACCCAGGGACCAGACCCAGAGATGAGGTCCTCAGACTAGCTCAATGGGCCACAGATAGGCTTATAGGGCCTAAACCAGTTCAAGAAGCCCCAGAGCAGTTAAAGGCGCCAGATCACCTCAGGGCGCCTCAAGCCAACCTAAGGGGCTCTCACAAGCTCAGCGCCCAGACCAGCTCAGGATACCCTCAGAACCTAGATCCGCTCTTGGGCCCCAGATCAGCTCTTGGGGCCCCAGATCAGATCAGGGGCCTCAAGTCAGGTCAGGGGGCAAGATCAAGTCAGGGGCACTAAATCGTCTCAGGAATCCCTCACCAGCTCGGGGCTCAATCAGTTCCAAAGCCCCAGAGCTGCTCAGGGGACACCAGATCGGCCCAGAGGGCACCAGATCAGCCTCGGGGACAAACAATCAGATCAGTGGTCCCCGACCAGCTCGGGGTCCAGATCGGCTCGGGAATACCAGATCAAGTCAGGAGGCACTTAATCAGCTCAGGAGCCCCATACCATCTCAGGGGCCCTCACCAGCCCCTGTGGGCCCAGCTCAGCTCAGGGCCTGGGAGCTGCTCAGAAAATCACGTAATCAACCCAGGAGGCCCGAGTCAGCTTAAAGGGCACCATATTAGCCATGGGGCACCAGACTAGCTCAGAGGGAATAAGATGGGCTCAGGAGACAAACTGGTGACTCAGCAGGCACCAGATCGACTCAGTGGGCATTAGTGTTAAGTTCAGGAGGCAGTATATCTGCTCAGGGTGCACCAGATCGATCAGCGCAAGGGGCAAGTTCAAGTCAGCGGCACTAAATTAGCTCAGGGATCCCTCACCACCTCGGGGCCCAATCAGTTCAAAAGCCCTAGAGCTGCTCAGGGGACACCAGATGCCCATATGGCACCAGATCAGCTTCGGGGACAAACAATCAGATCAGTGGTCCCCGACCAGCCCGGGAATACCAGATCAAGTCAGGAGGCACTTAATCAGCTCAGGAGCTCCATACCATCTCAGGGGCCCTCACCAGCCTCTCTGGGCCCAGCTCAGCTCAGGGCTTTCGAGCTGCTCATGAAATCACGTAAGGAGGCCCATATCAGCTTAAAGGGCACCAGATTAGCTCAGGGGGCACCAGGCTAGCTCAGAGGGCATCAGATAGGCTCAGGAGGCACCAGATCGACTCAGGGGCATTAGTGCAGCTCAGGTGGCACCAGATCGATCCGCTCGGGGGCCAGATCAGCTCCCAGCCCCCCAGACTATGGCAGGAGCCTAAATCAGCTCAGGGAGCAACATAACAGCTCAGGGGACACAAGGTGGGCTCAGGGCCCACCAAACCAGCTCAGGGGGCACCAGGCCATCTAAGGAGACATCAATAATCAGCTGAGGGGGCACCTAATCAGCTGAAGAGGAGAAAGAACCAACTTGGGGAGGCATAAGATCAGCTCGCAGGCCCGAATCAGCTCAAGGGGCACTAAATCAGCTATTAGGGCACCAAGCAAGCTCGAAGGCATTATACTAACTTAGAGGGCATTGTATAGGTTCAGGCGGCACAATTATTTGCTCAGTGGGGCACTTGATTGACTCAGGGGCACCATATCAGCTTAGAGGGCAAGCAATCAGCTCAAGGGGCCAACACCAGCTGAGAGGCCACGAGATGAGCTCAAGGAGCACCAGATTAGCTTCACCCGTACGATTATTGGCGACGATGAGGCATTAGGTGGACACATACTAGGTGCCCATACTCTTTCCGGGTGCTTGGAAAGACGACAGAATGCCCTAGCTGACCGAAAAAGGTATTAAGTTATCCAACAATAGGTTCAATCGCTACATGCGGTCCAGTTACATCTAGGTTCAACGGCGTAGGGCACTAAATTTCGAGCGGCAAGGCCCAAATTGGGTACACCACCTGGCAATCAAAAGGGCACCCCAGCAGTGATGGGAGGCAAGTGCCCCATGTGCCTCCCTGGACAGTAGATCAACTCCGGGAGGCATTAAATAAGCCCAGGGGCCCGGATCAGCTCAAGGGGCACTAAAACAGCTAAAAGGACACCAGGCAAGCTCGGAGGCATCAAACTAACTCAGAGAGTATTATATAGGTTCAGAAGGCACACTTATTTTCTCAGGGGGCACCAGATTGACTACGAGGGCACCAGATCAGCTCAGAGGGCACATGATCAGCTCCAGGGGGCACCAGATGAGCTCCGCCCGTACGATTATTGGCGACGATGAGGCATTATCTGGAAACGGATTACGTGCCTATACTCTTCCCGGGTTCTTAGAAAGGCGACAGAATGCCCTAGCTGACCAAAAAGGCACTTAATTGTCAAACAATATTTGAAATCGCTAAATGCAGTCTAGTTCCATCTAGGTTCAACGACGTAGGGCACTAAATTTCGAGCGGCACGGCCCAAAGAGGGTACACTACCTGGCAATCAAAAGGGCACCCGGCACCGATGGGGGCACGTGCCCCCTGTGCTCCCCTGGACAGTAGATAAACTCCGGAAGGCATTAAATAAGTTCAGGGGGCCCGGATCAGCTCCAGGGGCACTAAAACAGCTAATAGGGCACCAGGCAAGCTCGGAGTTATCAGACGAACCCAGAGAACATTATATAGGTTCAGAAGGCACAATTATTTTCTCAGGGGGGCACCAGATTGACCATGAGGGCATCAGATCAGCTCAGGGGGCACATGATCAGCTCCAGGGGCCAAGACCAGCGCTCAGGGGGCACCAGATGAGCTTAAGGGGCACCAGATTAGCTCCGCCCGTACGATTATTGGCGACAATGAGGCATTATCTGGAAACGGATTACGTGCCTATATTCTTCCCGGGTGCTTGGAAAGGCGACAGAATGCCCTAGGTGACCAAAAAGGCACTTAATTGTCAAACAATAGCTTAAATCGCTAAATGCAGTCTAGTTCCATCTAGGCTCAACGGCGTAGGGCACTAAATTTCGAGCGGCACGGCCCAAAGAGGGTACACCACCTGGGAATCAAAAGGGCACCCCGGCACCGATGGGGGGGGACACGTGCCCCCTGTGCCCCCCCTCTGGCTGCGCCTCTGCTCTTGGCTATTAATAAAAGCGGATGGATTATAACGAGTTTGCAGGTATTTAGACGTTAGTGTTATGGTACTTCTCTTAATCAATGCAGATGGACATAATGAAATTTCCGCGGGTTTTCGTAACATCAAGCTTCAGGGAATCGACTCCATTGATCACGTGTGCTACATGGCCTCATCCTTCTCGACGCTTGTGCATTTCTTTACTAAGCAGTCATATGATAAGCGTGGGGGTGGTGATAATTTGAATTTACGTGATGAAGGGTATCCAAATTAGCGATTGAGAAGCTAGAAATTGCTGATAGGTATTTGCATGTTGTTGCTGATTTATCTGTGTCTGTATATTTGTCAAAATCACTGTTCACGGCTGCATAAATTCAAGTAGGCCTGACAGTTGCGGCGCTTGAACATTATGGCAGCCTAGGCACGATTGGTTTGGAGGTGGGGACGTCGCCCAGGCTTTTTACCTGATAGTGAACAGGGCAGGTGGCCTGGAGAGGGGGGCAAAGCTTAAGTCGATGAGCAAAAAGAATATTTATGTTTAAATGTTGAATATCACAATATATACATATATATATATATATATATATATATATATATATATATATATTTTTTTTATTTATTTATTTATTTATATATATATTTATATGTATAGGTAATCAAAAAATATATGTCGGGGATTGTGTAAACGGTTATGCGGCAGTACATGAAGGTGCAAGGCAATATTCAAGAAGGATAGGTAGGTAGGTACGTAAGCCGGGAAGGACAAGGTACTCACGAGAGCTTCCCAATTCAAGGACGGCTTCGGCACTTCATTTTTTATGACATCCAATTTCTTGCTGTACGATTGCACGGATTTTTAAAATTTAATCCACCAGATTTTGTGCCATGACTCACGTTCTTCATGAGGGTTTCCTAAATTAAATATCTTGCTAATAATTGCCAAACAACTGTGCCGCACTAGAGAAGGCTAGAAATCTGCGAATACAAGTCAATAAATGAATCCGCTGTAATCAAGGTCCTAAGACGCGGCATCGCACGTGCTAGCACTTCAGGCAAGCCTGGGTTGCTGATTTTACGAGCCAGTACTCGCGTCCGAATGAATGAGGTATTAGAGATGTCAATCAAAAAGCACACGTTAGGTTTGCCATGGTGTTAGGTAGATTCAGCGGATTCGCGAAGTGCCTGATATCGCATTTGTTGACGGTAAAAGCTGCGAACTTGGATTGTCAGAGATGCAAATTATGGGCTCTTTGACCCAGTGATCCGAAAAAGGAATATTCTCTGCCACTTAAACATGGAGTCATGTTAGATTTCTTCCACATAAAATGCATACTGACTTCGACATTTAAAAGTGGCTAGGCAGTGCCTAATGTGCCTCTATGGAAGCGCCGCCACTGAGGCCTGAGTTGATCAAATAAATGCAGGCGCTTTCAACAAATTCTTTGAAGTGTTATGATTTTTTCATTAGATTTACGAAAAATACGCTGCTCGCCGTTGAGATCAAGGTTACTGTCAAATGGGTGAAGCAAGTTGATTTCGATTTATACTAGATTGCTGCCAAATACGCCCAAACTTGGTATGTTCCAGCTGATCCTTCCAAAAACATAATAGAATCTCCTAGAACTTAGTAGCAAAGGGCGGTGACGTCATCAGGGGAGGACTATATTTAGTAGGAAACTTGGTTGCACCCGTAGTTAACGTAGGCCAGATCATGACATCATCCACAGGCTATATTTATTTCTTTTCCTAGAGGAGTATTTTAAAAATCAAAATGATGAGGTTATTTTACATTTTCAGAGAAATCATGAGTGGTTTCACTATTTTCGGCTAAAAGTACGCCTAATTAGACTAAATTCCAGGATTCGACCAGGGTGCCACATTCCCTTTAATTCGTTTGTTGGTATTGATTCATTGATTCATTATTTGGGCATAAGGCTGCACCAACCTTTGTGGTCATATAGCACCCATTTCTTGGTACTTCTCCGTGATATAGGCTATAGACATGGGTAGACGGTTCAATGCTCTAAGTTCTTCTTTTTTGTTTCTTCTCCGTAATATAGGCCTCGGGTAGGCAGTGGATGGTATAAACGTGCAGGTGAGCTTCACACTCGCTGCCAGAGCTGGACGAGTAGGCAACACACACCAACACATTCTCCATCAGTCGAAACCAGGGGCAGTTGTAGCCTTTAGCCCTCACCAATGCCATCCGCCCTGCCTCTGTGTATAAGGAATGTACTCAGGTGTCAGCCGCCACATCACAAGGCAGTGTTTTCGCTTAGTTTGTCTACTGCGTTTCCGCTACAGTCAATATGCCGAGGCGCTAAATGCTTGTGTTCGGTAAGCGTGCTGGCTTTCACACAGCTCTTTCTGTTGCCGCGCGCAGTTCATATTCGGATCGGCGTTGTGAATGTTTCTGTGCTGGTCGTCTCAGTGTTCTGTATGTTGACTGCCATTGGTCTGGTGTTTCAGATGTTTGAGCACATATCTTTGGTGAGATTATAACGCAAATAGAGTAGCAGTTAACTCAAGGTGATAAAGTTAGACTCTAGTCATAGACATTGCACCACCGACGATAAAACCCCCTACCAGTTGTGCACTATCATGGCATATGATCCTACCAGTTGTCCATGGCTTATGATCCTAGAATTTCTCATATCTGTACGATGCATCTCATAAGATAAAAATGTAATTCAAGAGTTATTCCAGTGTTAATTTGTGCAGTTTTCCCTGTTTTTCGTACTGTTTACACCTAACAGCTTTGAGGACCCGGGAAGGGTACAAAGTATTGTGTGTGCATGGATTAAAAGTGCTGCTGCCTCGCACACTTCCACTTCGTGTTTGATCGGGTGGTTCTGGATTAACACCCGCCCCAATGGGCCTCCGATCCAACTTCGCCCCAGAAGGGGAGGTTTAAGCATCCCCTCGATTCCGGCTCCTATGAGGAAAAGCAACAAAAAAGGCGAAGGTGGTAGATAGTCCATCAAATGAAGGAGAAATCATATCCGTCACTTTTTGTCTCATCCCAATATTGAAGTCATGACAGGTAAAAGAATGCGACATAATACGTACATAATTTTTGCTTGGCTCTAGTGTCTGACTGAATTGAGTTAGGATCATTTTTTAGGCATCATTAGATTTATCTTGTTTTGCGTATTCGGATTATGTATTATATGACCATACTAAGTCAAAATGTAAAAATGTCATGATCTGAGGTTAGGAAATGTCACTTTCTGACCTAACAGTCAATATACATATAAATGGATTCGCAATAATAACCCGAACGTATCGGCATCAAATGAAGTTCTATCGCCATTTCCTCTGAAGCTATTGGCCCAAGTCTGAAACCTTCTTAACCCGCGCCCCACCGGGAGTCCAGCGCCACCTTCGCCCCACCGGGGGGCCATCGATGGCGCCCCCTCGAACTCCGAAAATATGGGCGTTAGCGCAAATCTGCAAAGTGCAATAGAAAGCTCGCGTGAATTCAGTAAGAAATTACTTTACATGTTTTAGTGCTCAGTTCAATTGTTTGACCTCCAGAGGTCAAATTAGGTCAAGATCAGCTATTTTCACTCAAATATGCAATGCTTAAGCAAACTGGCCATAACTCTTATGCCATTAGAGCTATTGAGGTCTGGTAAAGTACATTTGATAGGAAATTGTCAGTCCTTTTTCTGTTATGTGAAACGTAAAGACCTCCCGCCAGTGGTTTGACCTTCAGAGGTCACCTCGTGACCTAAGATGACCTGAGGTCACGAAAGGTGAGAAAGTGACCTTACCGTATATCAAATGAAAGCCAGTGACGAGACAAACACGATGGTGTTTGTTTCAGCGCTCTAGCTTAATTAGGTCAAAAGTTATTTTCAAAATACTGTTTTTGACCCCGTTGACCTTGGATGACCTTGGAGAGGTCAAAGGGCAAATATGGCCCTGGAATCCGTGAAAGGGTGTCCAAGAACGCTTTTCTGATCAAGCTGAGCATTTTCAATCGCTTTTATGACTTTTAGATCATAAGACAGCTTTTTCCCATGCTTTTTCAATGGGAGAAGTCACCTCGTGACCTGACCTCAGGGCACGAAATCGAAAAAATCCTGGATATACACCTTGTAGACCCTGGAGGGGCTATAAAGTGTAGGAAGTTTCAAATCGATCGACTTTGAAATGTAGCTCTTACAGAGCTCTAAAGTTGAAGTGAGGTGACCTTGGTTGACCTCGTCTGGTGACCTGACCTTGGGTGACTCGGGGTAAAAAATTTCATGGATGGTGGGAAAATGATGCAGTGAGAGGTAGAGCCCTCAACTGCGGTGCTGCGCCTCTTTGTTTTTCTGCTATCCCGGAAAAACCTTAGGGGGCCATCGATGCCCCCGGTGGGGCGAGGGTTAAGCGGTCCCGGATGGCCTCTCAGAGGTCATAGATCTAAACTCGTAAAATGGCCCTGGAGAGTGGCCTAAGATTCTACGATTGCGAAAATAAAAAGTTATTCTCAGCCGCTTCTAAAGAATAAATAGTCATTGTTTGGTCAACTCCCGTTTCCGCCATGCATTTCCAAAGGAGAGGTCATGGACCCTTACTGGAGCGGTGGTTAACGTTGAGAGGTGCTTACGAGTAGGAGCCATTGAGATGTGTTTCCCTGAAATCTGATTAATTTTCCATCGCGGAAAATTGAACAACATAGAAGGAAGGTAGGGGTGTAGGCTGGCATGGGCCACCAAATGGCTATTGAAATAGGCAGCTTGTAGGGTGAAAAGGCGCGTACACGCTGAAATGAGATGGGCGGTGTTGTCCCGAAAGATTAGATTTTGGGTCTCCCGTAGGGTTTGCATAGGTCATGTATTGCCGCGCCAGTGTTAGCCTTTTCAACCCCCCTGAATCCAGAAGAGATCTCCAATACTAGCCCCAACCACCCTGAGAACTCTCCTGGCTTTCGTTACCATCTAAACGCTGACTTAATTGTCTAGGAGTCGGACATGTCCTGCCGGGAATGGTGACACACACACACACACACACACACACACACACACACACACACACACACACACACACACACACACACACACACACACACACACACACACACACACACACACACACACACACACACACACACACACACACACACACACACACACACACACACACACACACACACACACACACACACACACACACACACACACACACACACACACACACACACACACACACACACACACACACATACACACACACACGCACGCACGCACGCACGCACGCACGCACGCACGCACGCACGCAGCTATATATATATATATATATATATATATATATATATATTGGGCCATATTAGAGGGGCCTGAATGCACTTAGATGTGATTCAGACGATATCATTGCGTCTGATCTCGGGATGGTGCACTCAAGGGGATGTAGGATTGACTTCACTATAGGGCAATTTATATTTCCTGCCTTTCTAGGAAATACATGCACTTACACAAAGGTATGGAAATGAACAAAACTAAAAATATGATAATGCCAAGAATTAACTCCTTAATCTTCCACGTGGTCTCCCATCGCTTTGTTGTGAAGATGCGATGGCGTTGGCTGCGCAGAAGTGCCATAATCTATGTAGATACTTTTGTGCTGTATATAATCTGTAAACAAGAAGAATGGTGTGCTACGATAACTGTGTTCCAAAAACCCAGACATCTTTTGACGGCCCTAGAAAAATTTGCAAAGTTTATGGTGCATCACATTACGATAAGGTAAACTGAAAACGGTAAATGATGCTCTTTTAGTTGAGCATTCATACAGGTACAACATGCATAGTGCACGCACAGAGCTGGCAGAAATTAGTTAAGCTTGCTGTCTTGAATGTACATACTTAAGCACGCTTTCATGACGCAACGAAACCCGCTGAACAGTAAGTCAATAGACTACCTCTGCATCCTGGCACTGGGACCAGCCCGGTTAACCCATATATGCCGGTTGGGTCATAAATGACCCAAAAGCATTCAGCAGCTGTTTCTTCTTCAGAAGTACCATAAAGTGGTTGAAAACGTGCAAATTTACTTCACTGCAACAATTGGACATTTTTCCGGTTTCCTTTGGGAAGAATTTCTGATATATTTGGTTGTCACGTTACTTTTGCCAACCTGAACTTCCCCTAGACAAAGAAAACAACACTCAAAAAGGAAAAAAGTCCGGCATATATGGGTTAAGTAGCCACTAAACTGCACACCCTACACGCATTCTAAAAAGTCTTAACGTTGGATACGGGTTGGGCGGCATGTGCAGCTGTCGGTGCCCTCTGCCTGGTTGAGAAACTTACTGACTGTCAATGCCGCTCTGAGCTGTCGTTATGTACTCTCCGAGCCCCGATACGGAATGTAAAACGCAGATGAATCAAATAATTCTCTACCCAAATCGACAGCGCTTAGTTATTGAATTTGTTCCACGTCTCGTAAAAGAAAGCTGTGATAGTTCCACGCCCTGTCGCGAATGGGCAGATTTGTGTTTTCTTTAAAGGGATTTGAATCCCCTCATTCTTTCTTCTCCCTTTTCAGCTTGATTTTTTGTTGAGTAGTACTTTTGCTTACAAGCTGTGAAAGCCTATCAACCTATATTTTGTATGTTTTCAAATACTATGTGCACATTGAGAAAATTTCCAATGAACATTTCGTGCGTTCAATATGATCCTCTACCTGCTCAGTATCTTCATCCCTTCAGTACATATGTTTTTAATCAAATAAATACGGAAAGACTGCAACTTGCAAGTCTCACCACCCAGCACCGACGCGCTCCCTCCCTCATGGTTGGCTCCCTGGGGAGGCCGTTGTTCTGGTGGAGCACGCGCGTTGGCTGGTGTCCGGCTGGTGACAACCCCCGTTCGGCAGGAGGCGCACTCCCTGGAGCAGGTCTGTGGAGGTAGCTCAGTCTTCCCCAGCCCGGAGAAGACGGAGAACATGCTGATGAACCTGCTGCTTCCCCTCTGTCTCAGGGTCGGCTGCGGACGCGCTGGTGAGCCTCCGGTGTTGCCTGATCAACCCGCTGACTGGCTTAATATCCAACTGATAGCTCATATTTTTTGTAAATAAGTGTTTTGTGTATTTTGATTTTGTTGTAAAATGAACTGGAGTGGTTTCGATTCAAGAAATTTTTCAGATCGGTGTACAATATAATCTGATGTTAAATTATAATCGAGTGTAATCTTCCTTTTAAGTTCAACTCATGCCACGTGATCACCAGGGGAGCCGGGGGCCGGTAGGCGGCATTTTTGTTCTTTCTTTTTTCTCCGCGAACGCTGTTTTGCGGAAAATGCAACTATGGTCTAGTGGTTTCTCAGCGTCCTCTATCGCATTGCTATCTCAGTTCAAATCCCAGTATGCAGGTGCCATATTCATTTTAAGTGAGAAAAACTTCGTAAGAATACGCAGCCTGAGGACCTCCAGCTTGATCTAAAAAGGTCTTGTTTGAGTCAGACATAGGCATTAGCTGTAAACTTCTTAATATTATTTAGGAATAGGCTGCTTGCTGTTCCATGTATATTAATGTGTTAATTTTATTTTTATTCACGTCGAAATTTTTGCCAGCACACGTTTACATTGCATGTCTTGTTATCATGGATAGTATTATGTCATATCTAAACATGAAACTGGTGGTCTTTTCAAACCACTCAGTGTCCCATTCGGATAAAGGATATCTATGCGAAAAAATATGCGGTGTTCCTGCCATCTTTCTTTCCAGAGTCTGCAAACCCACCGTTCCCGGTTCTGACGTAGTTTTTGACCGACAGATGTGCCAAAAATGCGTCAGGCTGACATCAGTTTCGCGCTGACTGTGATGCTGCACGCGCTGCAGCCGCCGGCCAGCAAAATGGCGGCGGGTGGGGTCACGGCCAACGCTAACGCGGCCGGCGCCGGCGGCAGCACGGCCCACAAGAGCGCTGAGCCGGCGCCATACTCAGCCAGCGAGTCCCGTGTGCACAGCGTCGTCCGACCCTCCATCTACTCCGTAGCCTTTCTGGGTGAGGTGGCTGAAAATAGAACTCCTCTGCAGTCTGCATAAGACGACCCCTTTGCGTGCTGGTATTATGAAAATCAGCTAGGCCGGTTGGTGACATTTATTTCTCTTCCCGTTTATTGTTATGCTATAAAAATTCGAAAGCCCTCGAGTATGAATTCGTGTCTGTACTGTGCGCATCGGCCATAGCTTAGACATTTTTTTAATGTTGTCCAAGGTGTTTCCAGTTCGGTTTTTAGAGTCGGAGTCTCACTGAAGTCATCAAGACACTTATCACGGAGACCCCGATTCCACTATCTGAACAAGCAACTCCCACAATGAAGGTTTAATTTATGAGCTAAAGTTTAACGTTCCACAAGGCACAGGGAGGGCCCCCCTCTCAGGTCACCCTCTCACCAGTCAGTTGCCAGCCGACCTTCGTTGGGTAAATATTGAGCGCCGGATCGTCTCAGGGAAATCGATCCCAAGCCTGGACATGCACTACAACTGCATGTTTCTGAGCAGCGGGCCGGAGTCTACCAACTGAGGTACCGGGGCGGCTCACCCTTTGTCACTGACAAGCGCCGTCAGTAAGAAGAAATTACTGAAGTTTTCCGCTTTCACTTTAAACCTTATCAGTATTTAGTTTAAAATATGTGTAGATTGAGTCTAAGAAACTTCTGTTTTTGAAAAGTTATTTAATTAAAGCTTGCATCGGTTTCTGCTGTCTGCGAATATTTGTGCTGTTGAGAAGTATCTTGTTGAGAAGTAGCCATTCGTACCTTTCTGAATCATACTCTGAACAGCCCTATCTTATGTTATGACTGCACTGAGAAAAATTTTGACTCTCCTAAATTTCCTGCATTGCGGTGACTCTGAACTCTCGTATTCGCTGACTCTCAAAATTAGGTTGAGTCGTTCAGCAAGAGTCCAATGAACCTCCCAGCATGAACGAATTCGAGCGCAGGGTCAGATGATGGGTAGGCCAAGGACAGCCTGCGCCGGAGCCCTATGGAAACGCCCACAGCTTAAAAACGCCCACAAATTAATTCGACCACACAACGTAAGACCCACGGCTTTAAACGTCTAAACTAAAACCGTCCACGACTTAAATTGCCCACAAGTTAAAATACCCACGGCTTAAAGGACCCACAAATGCTCCTATAAGCGGAGTTAAAACCACCCACGACTAAAAACGCCCACACATTAAAACACCCACATTCAAATACTTAAAGCGCCCACGACTCAAAAAGTCCACGGAACACATCACCCACATAACTGTACGTCAAACCACGTGCTCAAAAGTATATGAAAATGCCGCTAGGTGGCTAGCAAAGCCCTCATAGGAGCGCACAACAGGATAGGTATTTGGATATTTGTGTCAAAAAAGATAATAGGCTGCAAAGGTAAAGTACTTCAAGGTGGGTTTGTGCCGCCGGTTTTCCCGCGCTTTCGCCAGGGCAATGAAAACACAGAAGGGTTCAATGACCCTGTTTGCGCGGGATCCATGGGCGTATTGAGAATTTGTTGAGAGGACCAGTGGTTCGTTAGGCTTCGTTGGGATGATGTACATACCTGAGCCAGAGAGCGCAGTTCTTAACCAGATACCTATAAGGGTGCTCTGAGTCAGGGGCGGACGCAGATCCGAGTTGGGAGGGGGACAAAAGCCATGTCTATCTCTCCTCTTGGGGGGATGGGATTGGGACGTGCGATTTGGGCAGATGTGCAGAAAGTATGCTGGCTGTCACAAACTCAATGCGACGTATGCCTCCTCTGTCACAAAAAGCTGGAAATGATAATTGTATACTTGAATACTATTTCCAATATGCTGAATGTCATCTACCTGTCTCTTACTTTTTGCAACAGACAAGGTTCAAGCACCAAGCCATTACTGCATGAAAGTATTAAACTGTGTTTTCATTTTTAGATCATGTTTATGTTTTGGAAGGAAAATTTCCAATTATGGATCATTGTTTCCAGTATTGGGATCATAACTTTTATTGGCAACTCTGACTGCAGTTTCCCCCCAATGACATGCATTTCCCGGTACATTTCCCCATGATTAAATGTGGCAATTATCATGAAAATAATTATTATTGGGAACTAATCTATGAATGGGAGCGTGCACCTACACACAATTGGGAGCCCTGATCACAGCTTCCCCCCCACTGAACTTCTATCTCAAATATCAACAAAAGGGACAAAAATGTTAATGTCAACATAGGATTTTGATCTACCTAAAATGTGTTGGTAAAGTGGACCTTAGGTAACATTTTTATAGACAGATCAAATGCTTAAAATTTTCCCCCAACACCTGATTATCACCTGCCAGTTCATTCCTTCTTGAAGTAAAAACTCTGAGGCAACTACCCTGCATAGATGTAAAATTATGTCTATTGGCCTAATAGGTACCTACAGAGGTATTGAAAGTCTGATATCAAAGAAAGATCCAGTGTAGTCAAAGTCCTGCTTAAGTTCATGCAGTTCAGGTCCTGTGTGTTGCTTACCACCACTGGTAGTAAGCAACACACCCCCAACCAGCGTTTTTCAAAGTCTCTTTCTTTCTGAGATTTTCTGCGATTTCCTGAGATGAGAAGGGGGTCTACTAGGCCCCCCTCCAGTGCACGTTAATGTGTGTTTTAACACTTTGTGGAGGACTGCATTGGCACACATTTGCTATCTGTACAATATTGACATGATAATTTGATCATGAAATCTCACCTGAATTACTGTTGTTGCCAGTCTGTTGCTGGCGCCAACTCTCCAAACTTCCTACAGCTCCAAATCTACCTAACCAATCTTGATCTAGGGCACAAATAAGGTGAGGCACAAGCAAGCTAAGGAATGAAAAACCAAGTTTGATATGTGAAAGTGCATCAGTCTCAAAGTAGCCTACATTCATCTTAGATTAGCCATGGGCAGCACTATTTATTCCAGCCAGTTTTAGCCTGCACTTATCTCAGATATACCCCAAAAATATGCCCTAAAAAAGTGGCTTCCCACCTGTGTACATTTTTTGGCAGGCTCTACATCAAATAAACATTACGAACTTGTCTTGTCGCTGTTGCGTAGCTTACGTAGAATTGCTGCCCAGCTATGTTTATTTCTCTCACTCATTTAGTACTTTTCTTAGTAGCTTTTAGGCGTACCTAATACTAAATTCAAAGAAATAGGGACCGCTAAATCGAAGAGACTCAAACTTTAAATATTATTTAACCTCACAAAATGGACAGAGAAATACTTGATAACGTATTTGCGTTATCTTTAATGCCTTAAATATGCCCACAATCATGTATTTCTCGAAAAAATTGACTGTCACATTTCGGGCATCTAGGCGGCAACTTTCTGGCAACTACTAACAATCGGCACCATTGGGCTGCATGTTAAAATCTGGCAACTGTGACAGCGGTTTGCGGGTTTTCTGCAGCGGGGGTCCCTCGTTTTAGTAGAAACTGAACACAGTACCAATATTGTATCACTGATGGTACGCTGTGCAATTGAAGAACAGAGTTGCTAAATTAAATTTATCGCTACACGCTTCATTCTGTATTTCGAAAATATGCGGTTTGATTTTGAACCATACTGTCACGATCGCTATTTTGTCACACTTATGCACCTCAATTTTCATAAATGTGTCACAAACTCCAGTAGCCGAGTTGGCAAGTTTCTGCACCTCTGGATTTGTGTGCTCAACAGACCTAATATAAGTACCTCTCGAATGCATGATCGCAACCCTGGGATATTTATTTTAACCCTATTTCCAACACGGAGCAACGGGGCCGGGGTGGCCTAGTGGCTTCGTTGCCAGTCTACGGATCGGATAGCATGGATTAACGTGGGTTCAATCCCCACGGCGGGAAACCGCCTTCCGTGTCCGATTGACCCGGTGGAGAGAATCCTTAAACACCCACGCCAATACTCCCTATAATTGGGCAAGTGTGCCTGATGGGAGTGGCCCTAATAAAATAAATAAATAAATAAATAAAATTCTGCCCACCTCTCAGGCTTTTCCATAGTATCTCCGCAACGGTTTGAGATAGGCTCTTGAAATTTGGTGACTTTTCCTACCACTAAATAGCGCATGTTCCCTGAAGTTTTTGAAAATATATATGTGCCAGAGGCGGAGCTATGGCTCGCTAATCTGGGGGTTTATCCAGAAGCCGAGCATTGTCGCCTGCGCTTCGTTTGTCCTACAATAAAGCTGCCCGTTGTGAGTTGGCAGCAGTTGTAATGTTTGAATGCTATAACTGAGATGTAGGATGACAGTTGATGTATATTTTGATATAATTTTGGCCATACCTAGGCGAATCCAGAAGCTCAAAATGGGGGGTTTACATTGTTATCCATCCAAACTCTTCCAAAGTAAATAGGTTGCGTGCAGAATCTTCAGGAGGGGTAAACACAATCATGCTTTGATCCCATAGGTGTATTTTCAATAGGCGTCCTCAGGTACCGTTATTAGGGGTGTTCACTCGCACTCAAGTTCGTTTTAGTGTTGTGTGTGCATTGAATGGGACAAAGCATTGCAACTATGCATTTAGTTCTAACACCAAATGAGATTTGGAATGACAGCTGATGTGTATTTTGGTATATTTTTGGCCATAGGCGGTTCAAGGAGCTCAAAATGGGGTGTCTACAATGTTATCCATTCGAACTCTTCGAAAGTGAATATAAACTGCCTACGGAATAGACGAGAGGGGTAAAAATAAGGATATATTGACCCCATCCGTGTATTATATGATAATAGGATATCATAGGCGCGCTCAGGTACCGTAATTAGGGGGTTCGCTATCTTTCAAGTGTATTTTAGTGTTGTGTCTGCATTGAATGAGGCAAAGTATCGTAGATATTTGCATTTAGTCTAAACACAAAATCGACAGCATTCATCCATAGGTGGATCCAGGAGTGTTCCCCGGTTTGGGCAGGGGTGGATAAAGGCAGGGTAATTTGAAAAGTAGTTTTACCTGAAAGGTGGGGTAATTTTTGTCTTACCACACTATTCCGCCTCCCTGAATCCGCTTCTGAATATTTTCGGTATTTGAGCACTTTGCTTGACATCAGAGATATTACACTGTACCTGGCGTGTGCATTTTTGGAAAAATATATGAAAACAATTTATATAATTCCCCCTTACATTTCTGCCCTAGAACCGCCCTTGAATTTTGAATTTCGCCTAAGTGAGAGATTTGACAATTTCCAAGCAATTCCCTGTCAATCCATACTAGTTTCGTGAAAATCAAGCCTGAGAGACAATACCTTCAGATAATCTAAAAGAGCAAAATTTATATTTTGAAACCCTCCCTCAGTTTTAAAAATTTTGAAATTTTAATTAAGAACATGGAGTTTAGCCTGAGAGGAATCAATTGCAGTTTGAATTTTTAAAATCGACCAGGTAGATTTCGAGATCTTAGGGGGCGGAAGCTGTTCCCCCTCCTGTTGGAAATAGAGGTAGCCGGAAGCCCGTTGGAAATAGGGTTAAGACTTAGTTGCTCGACAGACCCATAGTGGATGCACCTTTTTCAAAAAATTATACGGCCTTTTGGGGGCCAAAAGATAGTTTGGCACCCCCTCCAGTGCTTTGGGGAGGAGTAATGGCCGGAACGCCCCCCCCACCGCGTCCGCCAATGCTCTGAGTCACATTGTGAGTTGCCGCTTCTCGTTTCCTTTGGGAGGCGAGGGGTACGTCTAAAAAGTGATATTTGGGAAAGGTGGAAAGCTGAGAAGATTTACGGGCGCCGAGTGCAGTAGATGCCTCAGGTCCACCTTTTGTTGTCACTGACTTATACCGCAGCGGCACGCATTTTGCTGAAAAACTGATTTACATCGTTCAGCAGGTGTAGAAGAATATTTTAACCCGCACCCCACCGGGGTCCGGCGCCAACCTCGCCCCGCCGGGGCCATCGATGCTTCCCCTCTAACTCCGAAAATATGGGGATGAGTGCGAATCTGCAAAATGAATTAGAAAGCTTGTGTGAATTCAGTAATATTTTAATTCGTATGTTTAAGCGCTTAGATCAATGTTTTGACCTCCAGAGGTCAACTTCGGTCAAGATAGGCTATTTCTACTAAAATATGCAATGCGAAAGAAACCTTGGCATAGCTCTCATGCCATTTGAGCTATTGAGATTTGGTAAAAACATTCGAAAGGAAAATGACAGGGCTTTCTCCGCTATGTGGCATATAATGAACTCCCGCCAGTGGTTTGACCTCCAGAGGTCACCACGTGACCTAATATATCCGGAGGTCACGAAAAGTTAAAAAGTGACCTTGCCGTATATCGAATGAAAGCCAGTAACAAGACACACACGATGACCTTTGATTCAGCGCTCTAGCTTGATTAGGTCAAAAGCTATCGTCAAAATACTGTTTTTGCCCTGGTGACCTGTGAGGACGTCGGATAGGTCAAAGGGAAAATATCGCCCGTGGGATCCGTGAAGGGGTGTCGAAGAACACTTTTCTAAGCAATATAAACATTTGCAATAATTTTTGTGGCTTTTAGATAATAAGACAGCTTTTCCGATGCTTTTTCAATGGAATAGTTCACCTCCTGACCTGTCCTCAGGTCACGAAATTGAAAAGTCCCGGATATGCATTTTGTAGACCCTGAAGGTTTTATGAAGTGCACGAAGCTTCAAATGGATTGGCTTAGAAATGTAGCTATGGTAGAGCTCAAAAGTTGAAGTGAGGTGACCTTGGTTGACCTCGCCTGGTGGCCTGACCTAGTGTGACCCAGAGTAAACAAATTAAGAGATGATGGGAAAATGATTTGGTGAGAAAAAGACTCCTCAACTGCGGTGCTGTGCCCCGCTGTTTTTCTGTTGTTCAGGAAAAACCTTAGGAGGCCATCGATGCCCCCGGTGGGGCGAAGGTTAAGCTATTAACCTTATGAAGGGTAATTGTTGTAGTGCTTAACCCAAGTAAGGGGTGTCACCAAGGAGGGTAGAGTAAATAAGAGACCCTATGAGGACGTCAAAAGTGACAAAGGTGGATCCAGGATTCCCAATCAGGGGGTATACATAATCGGAATAGGGTGGTAGTTAGAGCCGCAAACATTATCGGGATGGGGCACCATCCGTACCAGGAATGAGTTGGGGCACATCCTATCACGGGAGTACCTATACTAGCATTCTAGGGGAAAGAGCGTCCGAGGTGGATGCAGTGGTGAATACAAGAATGGAGGGCTATGAGGGGTCAAGTTCCTTGTACTGTCAGACTGCCTGTAGATTATGCGTTGCACACAATGGCGGGCAAGGCTCGAGCATGAATTACTATAATGAATTACTGGATCCGCCACTGATGAGAAGTGACATTTTAGGGGGCGCCATTAATCTTTGAAGAAGAGACGTGACCATTTCAGGAGGAGCCGGAGGGGGCGATCTTGCCCCTTCCTCGCCCCCGACAGGGGCGCAGCCAGGGGAGGGGCACAGGGGGCACGTGTCCCCATCGGTGCCGGGTGCCCTTTTTTATTGGGCAATTCCAGCACCAATGGACCAGGCAAATGGCAAATCTACACGGTACCTCTTCGATTTTCTTCAAAATAATTTTATAGGGTTCTCATGGGCCCTAAAGACGAATCTGAAAGTTTTAGCTCGATTGGAGTAAAACTTTAGAAGTTATTGCCTCAGGCATTTTTTGAAAATCTGCTTACAGTGCATTTTTAGGTGACCATACAACCCACAGAGACTGATGAACTATGCATTAAATATGTATTTTCCTGTCTGAAATGAGCCGAAGAACTCGAATCTGAATTTGTTTGACCCTAGGTCACTTGTAAAAAAAGCTGTGATTTGACCTTGACCTAAGGTCACATTCAAAATTTACTGGTACACTTTTTGTTCAAAATGGCATATTTAAAATTAAAGATTGAACTTTTATCCTTCCATTAGAATAGGTTAGAACATCCGTTTTTTATATCTACTAGTGTTTTATCACGCTTAGTGGAGGGTAGCCTGGCGTCAACACGTAATGAAGGGGTCCAGAAATGCCTCCCCTGAGATTTCACCAATTAAGAGGGTTAGGAAAACGCGTGTTGCGGGTTTTGTGAGAGCTGTAGAATGTGTTTTTTAAGCTAGATTTCATGGACCTAGACCAGTATCCTCAAGGTCAAATGAGGTCATAGAGGTCAAATGTAGGCCGTACCTGACACTTAGCGAAATGCCGTTATCGTGCGAAGCAAAGCTGCGAATACACTTTGAGCGAGCAAATTTCATGAAGAGAAGATATAAATTGTTCTCTGGAATATTTAGGTCGAGGTCGGTCAAGGTAATTGACCAATGGCACCACAACGTGAGATATTTCCATAATGGATGCACATACGTTGAAGCTGGCAAATAAGCAACCATTAAGCAATCAATGCGTTTGAGCTTGACCCATGGTCTTTGGCCTGTGACCTGGAACTTAGCATTCTGTAACCTCAGCTGAAACATCAAAACATCATACACGTTTTGCCAGGGAACGTCATGTGACCGTAAGCTCTGGGATCAACAATTGCGATAATGTTCATATGAACTTGGTCTGTAACCTATGATCTAGTGAAATGATCTTAACATACAACTCTGACGATACTACGTTTTCACCGCACAGCTAGGTCTGCAATGCATTTGAACTGGTGTGATCGCACATAGGCGTCGGAAAAGAAGGCCAGGGGACCTGGCCCCCACTTTTTGGCCCAAAATCCCCTTATCTCAGTCAAAATCGGAGAAAACCTGAAATTTGCATAAACAGTAACTGTGGAAGGCAACGAGGAGCCCAAATTTGAACAGTTTTTGGTCATATCGTGGACAGGTTTTTGTCAGCATCAGGTTGAAGTTTGACTGGCCCCCACATTTTTTCGGTGGCAATGCTTATGTGACCGCAGGTTATGGCTATTTAGGAATATACATCTGATTTTGTAAGCCTATAGGTCAGTCAGTGCGTAAACATAGAGGACAGATTTTCAAAGTTCTTTCCAAAATTAACTCGCTCATCGATGTTGTTTTTCTGCCACGAAGGGTTTCCGGCCACCTCGGGTAATTATGCTTAAGCCCTGTCCGAATGCGTGTTAATGCTCATTACAGTGCTTTAACCTTCGCCCGGGTGGGGGTCTTTTTAGACCCCCCTCGGGTTTTTCCAAAGTGACCAAAAAACGGCGGCGCGCAGCGCCGCCAAACCTGGTCTGGCTGTTCCTTCATCATTTTTACATCTTTCCTGAAAATTTTGGCTCAAGGTCATATCAGGTCAGTTCACCAGGCCAGGTGAAGTGACCTCACCTAAAAATGTTTAGGACCGCATAACTAAAAGAGGCGTTAATCGATCAAGTTCAAACGTATACCACATATTGGGCCCACCAGGAGCTACAACATTTGTTCCGGGATTTTTGATATTGGTGACCTAAGTTCATGTGCAGAGCATGACCTCCCCATTGTCAATACATGGGGAAAATCACGAAATGAGCTTTTCTCAGTAAGTATGGATGGAATCAACTTCAAACATCGGTTGTGACTTGCTCTTAGCCCATTTCTGAAGCTGATTCCAAAATTTTTGACTTGTGACCTTTAAAAGGTCACCTTAGGTCAAATAAGCATTTTTTGGTGTTTTCCTCTATAAAAATTTGAATTAACTAAGATAGAGCTTTTATTTTGTCACCAAAGTGTTTGTATAGTCACTGGAAGTCAAATGATATACATCATGACTATACCAGGTCAAGTTGGGTCAGACCGTTGACCTGGGTCAGGTCAAATTCTTAAATTTGACCTGGCATAGCAATATCATATATCATTCGATTCATATTGACGAGAGGATTGCAATGGTGCATAAACTATGGCTGTATCTTGTTTGGTTTGGAAGCTATTAGCGAAAAAGTAAACGCCTTTATGCATGGGTGGCTATGGACATTCCCAAGAATATGCCCAATATTTAGTGACCTGTAGCTCCCTAGGCTTTGACCTGACACGAAAATGAATGCCACTGCAATGAAAGCGCATCTCAAGAGCTTTCGAATAGTGTTAGAAAAATGTTTCTAGCTATTATACTTTTTGAGATATATGAGGTTTTCTTAGTACACCTCATATTAGCGATTTTGACCTATTTTGACCTCTGGTGACCTTGATATTGACCTGACAAGAAAAATGAACAAAGTATTTTCGATATCATTTTCGAAGAGCTTTCGATTGCCGTTTTGCGCTTTTTTCTAGCTCTCTTATTTTTTTAGATCGAGGGGGTCTTTTTTAGCCCCCCACCAGGGCGAAGGTGGCTCGTACCCGCCACCGGGGCAAGGGTTAAAGGATAACAATAACTCGTCGCTGGGGCTTCGACAGTACCTATATTGGAAATGTAGTGGGACGAAATGGTTATACAATAGGAACAGTGCTAGAAGTCTGGTGAAAGCCAAATAAGCAATTGTGGTTTCCCGTGTTCATATATATAACTCGCCTATCGCGTCAATTCAAATAAGTTTTTTCTGCATTGGACCGAAGCAAGCATTTCCCACTTGCGAGTTAGAACTATAGCAATACTCTCTCCTTGACGATATCTGTGCGCGATTCTACTCTCCTTAAAGTTAAAGGAAGCAAGCATTTGTCAACACGTGGAAAAATATGTATGTATGTACACCGGACACCGGCTTGCAACAATGCACCGAAATACAGGAGCTGGCACCTCCATGAGTTGTCTTTTTGTTGAGCTGACCTTACGCTGTCACAGTAGGCAGCTCTGTTCTGCCCAGTGGCGGATCCAGGGGGAAGCAAAAACGACATGTCCCCCAAATGGAAAGCTAGGGGCAAAAATATATTCCCCCTCCCTACCCCAAGCGGTCGACCTCCTTTATGCCCCGACTCATTTTTAATTTATAAGCAAGATTTTGGTGCTTCAACTCTCAACCTCAAACAGAACCAATGAAGTTCAGTGTAAATATTGGATCTAGGATAGAAAAAAGTATCTTGAGCCCATACCTTTTTCACCCCGTGACGTTGTTTTTGCATTTCCAAAATATCCCAAATCCTACTGTCAAATCATATTATTGTAGCACAATTTTTCACTGGGTGACGTTTTTTTCTTTTTTTCCTTTTTGACTTTGGTTTGCTCCTCCCAAACCAACCGGCTAGATCTGCCACTGGTTCCGTCGATGTCTTCAGAGAGCTCTCGCACCTGCATGGTGTTCAGGTTTACGGGTGTGAAACGATGAAACCGTTGGGTGCCCTTGATCTTCAACGCCGAGCTGTACCGCTGTATCAGTCGTTTTGACATTTCAAAGACCTCCTCTCTACTGACAAACGCGAAATGGCTTGTGGTGTCGGAGTATTGCGTCAGAAAAGAGAACATCAATAGAGGATCCGAGATCTGATCCTTTTATTCTCTCCTTAAGCTTACCTTGGCTGTTCTTCTTCTAACTTTACCGCCAACTCCGTCCCGTGGCTGGTAGCAAAGAAGTGTCATTCACATGGTATTTGAAAGTCTATCTGGATGATAACACACATTGGTAAAGTGAAATTTGTTTTTGTATTGGCCACCGCACCCGTCTGATACGTAATGTATTTTCTTCAAACTTGGAATGTGGGTGCGTAGCCAAAGTACGAGATTGTGCTGCAAGGTATGAGCCATGACGTGAGAGTGCTTTAAGTCGTCACTTAAAAAAAACAACTTCTACTGCACCGGACTCCATCCTCAATCCAGTATGGAACAAAAAGGTGTACAGTCACCTGCTTTGCAGACCAGTGATACGACTGAGCAGCATTTTGCGCAGTACATGTATTATTTTCTGATGAGTCATCGATGACTACGGCTTCCCCCGTTGGTGCCTTTTCCTTCCAGTTTGCTATATAATGTTCTTGAGCCATAGAGATGTAGTGGTGACCGGTTAGGTTACATACCTTCTCACTCAGGAAATCAACAAATCGCTCTATATTGTCCACGCAATCCGAAAGCGTCGATTCTCTCTCTGATTTTGACCATTCTTTGAACGTAATATCTTCAGAAGCCATTTTAACGGAGTCAAAAGAGTATATATAAATACTTCCCAACCTCCTCCTCTCCAGGGCTCCGTTGACGTGAGGGTGTCCACTGTCACCGTACTGTTATTTTTTTCAATATCACTGTTTCAATATATCACTGTTATATGTTTCAAACGTTTCGCGACTTTTTCCGTATAATCCCGGCACTTCACTAAAGGTGTCCGGTATGACGTACATACATTTGACATTTATGACCTGATTTGACCTTAAAGATATAGATATAAGTCCATACAATTGAGCTCAAATAAAACAGTTTACAGGCCTCACAAATCCCGGAACATGTGTTTTCCTAACCCTCTTAATTGGCGAGAGATCAGGGGAGGCATTTCAGGACCCCCTTCATTACGTATTGACACCAGTCCACCCTCCACTGTGCGTGTTAAAAACACTAGTATATATAAAAAACGGATGTTCTAACCTATTTTATTGGACAGAAAAAGTTTAATCTTTAATTTGAGATATTCCATTTTGAAAAAAGGTGTACCAGCAAATTTAGGACATGACCTTAGGTCAAGGCCAAATCATTGATTTTTTCACAAGTGACCTAGGGTCAAACGGACTTCAGATTCGAGTTTTTCGGTTCATTTCAGACAGGAAAATGTATATTCAATGCATAGTTCATCAGTCTCTGTGGGTTGTATGGTCACCTAAAAATGCACTGTAAGCAGATTTTCAAAAAATGCCTGAGGCAATAACTTCTAAAGTTTTACTCCGATTGAGCGGAAACTCTCAGATTCGGCTTTGGGGCCCATGACAACCTTATATGACAATTTTAAAGAAAATCGGAGAGGTACCGTGTAGGCCTTGGTCGAGCGGTGCTGGAATTGCCCATTGCCAGGTGGTGTACCCCTTTGAGCCATGCTGCTCGAAATTTAATGCCCTGCGCCGTTGAACCTAGATGGAACTAGACTACATTTAGCGATTTCAACTATTGTTTGACAATTAAGCGCCTCTTTTGGTGAGCTAAGACATTCTGTCGCCTTTCGAAGCACCCGGGAATAGTATAGGCACGTAATCCGTTTGCAGATAATGCCTCATCGTCGCCAATAATCGTACGGGCGGAGCTCATCTGGTGCCCCCTGGAGCTGATCATGTGCCCTCTGAGCTGATCTGGTGCCCTCGTAGTCAATCTGGTGCCCCCTGAGAAAATAAGTGTGGCTTCTGAACCTATATAATACTTCCTGAGTTAGTCTGATGCCTCCGAGCTTGCCTGGTGCCCTATTAGCTGTTGTAGTGCCCATTGAGCCGATCCGGGCCCCTGAGCTTATTTAATGCCTCCCAGAGTTGATCTACTGTTCAGGGGTGCAGCCAGGGGGGCACAGGGGCACGTGCCCCCATCAATGCCAGGGTGCCCTTTTGTTTTCCAGGTGGTGTACCCAATTTGGGCCGTGCTGCTCGAAATTTAATGCCCTACGCCGTTGAACCTAGGTGTAACTGGACCGAATGTAGCGACTGAAGCTATTGTTAGGCAATTTAATACCTTTTACGGTCAACTAGGGCATTTTGCCGCCTTTCCAAGCACCCGGGAAGAGTATGGGCTCCTAGTATGTACCCACCTAATGCCTTATCGTCGCCAATAATCGTACGGATGAAGCTAATCTGGTGCCCCTTGAGCTCATCTCGTGGCCTCTCCGCTTGTCTTGGCCCCTTGAGCTGATTACTTGCCCTCTAAGCTGATCTGGTGCCCCTGAGTCAATCGAGTGACCCACTGAGCAAATAATTGTGCCTCCTGAACCTAAATAATGCCCTCTGAGTTAGTATAATGCCTCCGAGCTTGCTTGGTGCACTAATAGCTGATTTAGTGCCCCTTGAGCTGATTCGGGCCCCCGAGCTGATCTCATGCCTCCCCAAGTTGATCTACTGTCTCCTAAGTCAATATGGTGCCTCTTCAGCTGATTAGGTGCCCCCTCATCTGATTATTAATGTCTCCTCAGAAGACCTGGTCCCCCCTGAGCTGGTTATTGATGTCTCCTTAGATGGTCTGGTGCCCCCTGAGCTGGTTTGGTGGGCCCTGAGCCCATCTTGTGTCCCTTGAGCTGTTATGCTGCTCCCTGAGCTGACTTAGGTTCCTGCCATAGTCTGGGGGCTGGAAGCTGATCTGAGCCCCCGAGCGGATCGATCTGGTGCCACCTGAGATGAAATAATGCCCCTGAGTCGATCTGGTACCTCCTGAGTCCATCTGCTGCCCCCTGAGCTAATCTGGTGCCTGAGCTAAGCTGACCTGGGCCTCCTTACGTGATTTCATGAGCAGCTCTAAAGCCCTGGGCTGAGCTGGGCCCACAGAGGCTGATGAGGCTTGAGATTGTATGGGGCTCCTGAGCTGATTAAGTACCTCCTGACTTGATCTGGTATTCCTGAGCTGGTCGTGGACCACTGATCTGATTTTTGTACCCTAAGCTAATCTGGTGCCCTATGGGCATCTGTTGTCCCCTGAGCAGCTCTGGGGCTTTTGAACTGATTGGGCCCCGAGCTGGTGAGGGATCCCTGAGCTGATTTAGTACCCCTGACTTGAACTTGCCCCCTGAGCTGATCGATCTGGTGCACCCTGAGCAGATATACTGCCCCCGGAACTTAACTAATGCCCCCTGCGTCGATCTGGTGCCTGCTGAGTCATCAGTGTGTCTACTGAGCCCATCTTATTCCCTCTGAGCTAGTCTGGTGCTACATTGCTAGTATGGTGCCCTTTAAGCTGACCTGGACCTCCTGGTGTGATTACGTGATTTTCTGAGCAGCTCCCAGGCCCTGGGCTGAGCTGGGCCCACAGGGGTTGGTGAGGGCCCCTGAGGTGGTATGGGGCTCCTGAGCTGATTAAGTGCCTCCTGACTTGATCTGATATTCCTGAGCTGATCTGGGCTCCGAGCTGGTCGGGGACCACTGATCTGATTGCTTGTTCCCGAAGCTGGTGCCCTATGGGCCGATCTGGTGTACCCTGAGCAGCTCTGGGGCTTTTGAACTGATTGGGCCCCAAGCTGGTTAGGGATCAATGAGCTGATTAAGTTCCCCTGACTAGATCTTGCCCCTGACCTGACATGAGGCCCCTGAGCTGATCTGGGGCCCCAAGAGCTGATCTGGGGCCCAAGAGCGGATCTGAGTTCTGAGGGTAGGTACCCTGAGCTGGTCTGAGCGCTGAGCTTGTGAGAGACCATAATGTTGGCTTGGGGCCCCCTGAGGTGAGCTGGCGCCTTATACTGTTGTGGGGCTTCTTGAACTGGTTTAAGGCCCTATGAGCCTATCTGTGGCCCATTGAGCTAGTCTGATGATCTCATCTCTAGGGCCAATGAGCTAGTCTAGTCCCTGGGTGAAGCATGAGCTGCTCTGGGGCCCTGATCTACGTCAGGCCCAAAGGGGTACATCACCTGGCAATGGGGAATTCCAGCACCGATCGACCAAGGCCTACACGGTACCTCTCCGATTTTCTTTAAAATTTGGAAGCCTCTGATCCACACTTGGGGGCCCCAGAGCTGGTCTTGAATAGATGGGTAATAAGAACACGATGGAAACTCCCCTTGTTAACTAGGAAACCCTGGTTATATAAATTGCTTATTACACTGGGGGATTCTGGGAAGGGATGATAAAAAGGCATGTGCCCCTGAGCCCACAGCACAGTCCCTTAAACCAGGATTTCTACTAATTAGTTTAAATGAATTACTAATTTTCATAATTTTCAGCCCTGTCCCACCATCCCCATCCAAACCATCGGCCTGTTCACAATTTCTTTACTCTTAACTGGGACCGATCCTTGATAATATGGAACTCAATTAATGCGTTCAAAAAGTATCTCCCAAATTATTCCGGCAGCAAAAATTGTATTCTTCCAAAGTCACTATGCCACTCCTCGTCCCATGGCGACTGTGGGAGGTGAAGAACTTAATCTGCGTTCAACCAGGGCTCACTCGTCACGGCAAAACCAGTTGGTATAGCAAATTAGTATTCGACTCCAATATTTCTTAACTTGCACATGTTAACAGATATCACAGGCTCCGCTGATTTCTCTGATGTTAAGTAATTGCATGAGTTGGCCTATTTTCCCTTAAATCTATTCAAAACAGTCGTGTTTTGGCTAGTTCCATGACATTTTGGTGATATTTTTTTCTGTTTTAATCGAGTTTTCCTTCTCCGTCAAGGCTTGATTTGCATTTTTATCAAACCAAGATCCCAAAAATGATATAAACAAAGATCTAGTACGTTTTTTAGGTTGCGTTAAACAGTGCCCTTTTTCTCTCGGGGTGCCCCTCAAAGTTGGTGTGCCCCCCATGCCAAAGCTCTGGCTGCGCCCCTACCACCCCTAGTCCATAACTTTCACCCCGAGTTCTCACTGCCGCCCTCGCCTTTTCACTTCCACTCTGATTCGCGCCACTCCTACTTCATAGCTATTGTCCCTGGCTCATCACTGCCGCCAACGACTTATGACGTCAGTGTCCCAAACTTGGTTTTGCACTTATAGGGTGCTGAGTGTAGAATTAATATTGGAGGATATAGTTCGTGAGTGGAAAATGCCAGCTATAATTTTGCAAAAGCCAGTTGAAGCCCTTATTTAAGCCCTACTTACATTAGGAGGAATATTCTCAACTTGAAAAGCGAGTGGAAAATTGCGTGAAAATAACACAAAAATGAGTGGAAAATTCGGCTTACCCGGGTGTCGCTCTCCATCCAGAACCCTGATATTTGGAACACTGTATGACTTTGCCCTGTTTTTTTGCCGTCCCGTCCAATCACTGTTGCCCCCAGCTTATCACTTCCATCCTAATGTGTGCTGTTCTTAGTCCATAACTACCGCCCTGGGCTCATCACTGCAGCACTGATTCTTACCGCCCCTATGTGTTAGGGTAAAAAATAAAGGACGCTTGGGCAAAAATAAAGGGCATGCACAGGTGCAGTGGAATTGCTATCTTTATTAATATTTACACGCACTGTTGAGAGAGCTATCGGCGTTTTGCTCTCTTTTCACGTAGTTTTAATTTAAAGTCCTTTGCTTTCATTTCAATTGTCACCTACTCTGTTATTCCGAAGGTAAAATCTAACCCCGCAAAACTGATATGCTTCATCGTGGATAGATTTACAACTCAGATTGGATTCTTTTAAGATGTGTATGGAGCTTTGGTATGTTGCCTAAAAAGCAAACATGTTTGGAAAAAGCTGTAAAATGCATGCCCAATGTTCACCCATTAACCCGCGCCCCATCCGGGGGTCCGGCGCCACCTTCGCCCCACCGGGGCCATTGATGGCCCCCCTCTAACTCCGAAAATATGGGCGTTAGCGCAAATCTGCAAAGTGCAATAGAAAGCTCGCGTGAATTCAGTAAAAAATTACTTCTCATGTTTTAGTGGTCAGGTCAATGGTTTGACCTCCAGAGGTCAAATTAGGTCAAGATCGGCTATTTTCACTCAAATATGCAATGATTAAGCAAACTGGGCATAACTCTTATGTCATTAGAGCTATTGAGGCCGGGTAAAGTACATTTGATAGCAAATTGCCAGTACTTTTTCCGCTATGTGGAACGTAAAGACCTCCCGCCAGTGGTTTGACCTCCAGAGGTCACCTCGTGGCCTAAGATGACCTGAGGTCACTTAAGGTCAGAAAGTGGTCTTGCCATATATCAAACGAAAGCCAGTGACGAGACATACACGATGGTGTTTGATTCAGCGCTCTAGCTTATATAGGTCAAAAGTTATTGTCAAAATACTGTTTTTGACCCTGGTGACCTTGGATGACCTTGGAGAGGTCAAAGGGAAAATATGGCCCCTGGAATCCGTGAAAGGGTGTCTAAGAGCGCTTTTCTGACGAAGCCGAGCATTTTCAATCCTTTTTTGTGACTTTTAGATCATAAGACAGCTTTTCCCCACGCTTTGTCAATGGGAGAGGTCACCTCGTGACATGACCTCAGGTCACGAAATCGAAAAATCCCGGATATAAACCTTGTAGAGCCTGGAGGGTTCGTGAAGTGTATGAAATTTCAAATCGATCGACTTTGAAATGTAGCTCTTACAAAGCTCTAAAGTTAAAGCGAGGTGACCTTGGTTGACCTCACCTGGTGACCTGACCTTGGGTGACCCCGGGTAAAAAATTTCAGAGATGATGGGAAAATGATGTAGTAAGAGGTAGAGCCCTCAACCGCGGTGCTGCGCCTCGTCATTTTTCTGCTATCCCGGAAAAACCTTAGGGGGCCATCGATGGCCCCCGGTGGGGCGAGGGTTAACGGAGCCATTTCTGGTCAGAATATTTCAGATTCGGGCAATCGAATACCAGCCAGGTGACCTCCCCCATTGGAAAAACACGGAAAAATATGTGTTATGCTGTAAAGGTCACAGCTATGATTGCAAAGACTCAGATATCTCAGAATAAAATATCCATGGTTACCTTTCCACGGATTGCACGGACAATTTTGCCCTTTAACCCTCGCCCCACCGGGGCCCATCAGAGGTCTACCTCTCAATCCATCATTTTTCACCATCCCTGGATTTTTTAACCCCGAATCACACTAGGTCAGGTCACCAGGTAAGGTCAACCAAGGTCACCTCACTTAAACTTTTGAACTCCACTGTAGCTGCATTTCTAGGCCGATCAATTTGAAAATTGCTACACCTGATGACCCCTCCAGGCTCTAAAAAAAATTGTATCCCGGATATTACGAATTTGTGACCTGACTTCAGGTCATGAGGTGACCTCTCTAATAGAAAAAAGCATGGGGAAAAGCTCCCTTGTGGTCTAAAAGTCACAAAAAATTATCGAAAATGCTCAGATTGATCAGAAAAACATTCTTGACCACCCTCTCGCGGATTCCAGGGGCGATATTTTCCCTTAACCTATCTGAGGTAATCACAGATCACCAAGGATCAAAAACAATATTTGACTATAAATTTTGACCTAATTGAGCTGGAGCGCTCAATCAAACGTACTCGTATATGTCTCGTCACTGGCTCTCATTTGATATACGGCAAGATCACTCTGTGACCTTTCGTGACCTTAGGTCATGTTAGGTCACGAGGAGTCCTCTGGAGGTCACACCACTGGCGGGGGGTCATCATATTTCACATGGCGGAGAAAGCCCTGGCATTTTGCTATCAAATTTACCTTACCAGATCTTAATAGCTCTAATGACATGGAAGTTCTGCCCAAGTTTCTTAACACACGCCCCGCTGGGGTCTTGCATGACGCGCACCGCTGGAGGGGGGTCGTTTTTGGCCTCCTCCGTATCTCATTTCCCACGAAAGCTAGCGAAAAAATTACGGCCGGTGTTCGAAAGCTCTTAACAAGACGAAGAGATTTTATACAGATAATTTCTATGTCAGGTCAATATTGAGGTCAGTATAGGTCAAAGAAGGTTCCATAGGCTTACAACAGAGGCTATTCAGGAGTACGTTTCTCTCTCTCTAGATCTGTACTCAGTAGAGCTAGAGAAAATCTTTATGCATCATTGGATTCCTCTCATTGCGGCGCATCGAATGATGTATAATATAACCTTGCTAGGTCAAATAGTGAAAATTAACTGACCTCGAGCTAGGTCAGTGTCACAGAGTGACCTGGTATGGTGATGCTGCATATCAATCGACTCCCGCGACAATATAGGCACAGTTCAAGCAAAATGGGAGCTTTATTTCAATTCAGTGAGAAGTTATTGGCAAAACAATCACTCTATATTCCTGTGACCTGACATAACCTTTGAGAGGTCAGATGCTGAAAAAACTTATATTTACGGTCAAGATCGTGGCAAGGATAGACGGTTTGAGGATTCTCAACTTTATCTATCCAGTATTTGCTGAAAACGAACCCATTCTATTTCTCACCATAGACATATTTTTGGTACACCAAACTATGTTTTGGTCACCAATGGGGTGACCCAAAAATTGACCCCACCTTAGGTCAACAATATCGAAATTCCGAGATAGCAGATATGTAGACCCTTATGATCTCATCATATTCTGAAAGTTTCAAACTGATCGGTTCGCAGATGTTCCCTAGGCGCCGCTTCAAACTCGTGATTTTAGGTTTTGAGGTCGGGTCACTTGACCTTGAATAGCTCCTTGATCTGACATGACCTTGCCTCAAGAATTTGTTCAGGTGTGTACAATTGATCAGGGATAAGGTACCGTGAGTTTCGTTGTTCTGCGTCTCTTCGTTTTTGCGTTATCTGGGGAAAACCAGGAGGCGGGCAAAATTGGCCCCCAGCAGGGCGCGTGTTAACCCTCGCCCCACGGGGGCCATCGATGGCCCCCTAAGGTTTTTCCGGGATAGCAGAAAAACGACGAGGCGCAGCACCGCGGTTGAGGGCTCTACCTCTCACTGCATCATTTTCCCATCATCCCTGAAATTTTTTACCCCGGGTCACCCAAGGTCAGGTCACCAGATGAGGTCAACCAAGGTCACCTCACTTCAACTTTAGAGCTCTGTAAGAGCTACATTTCAAAGTCGATCGATTTGAAACTTCCTCCACCTCATGACCCCTCCAGGATCTACAAGGTGTATATCCGGGATTTTTTCGATTTCGTGCCCTGAGGTCAGGTCACGAGGCGACATCTCCCATTGGAAAAGCATGGGGAAAAGCTGTTTCATGATATAAAAGTCACAAAAATGATTGCAAATACTCAGACTGCTCAGAACAGCGTTTTTGGACACTCTTTCACGGATCCCAGGGGTCATATTTTCCCTTTGACTTTTCCAAGGTCATCCAAGGTCACCAGGGGTCAAAAACAGTATTTTGACAATAAATTTTGACCTAATTAAGCTAGAGCGGTGAAACAAACACCATCGTGTTTGTCTTGTCATTGGCTTTCATTTGATATACGGCAAGGTCACTTTCTGACCTTTCGTGACCTCAGGTCATATTAGGTCACGAGGTGACCTCTGGAGGTCAAACCACTGGCGGGAGGTCTTTACAATTCACATAGCGGAAAAAGTACTGGCAATTTCCTATCAAATGTTTTTACCAGGCCTCAATAGCTCTAATGATATAAAAGGTATGCCTAGTTTGCTTAATCATTGCATATTTGAGTGAAAATAGCCGATCTGTGCCTAATTTGACCTCTGGAGGTCAAACAATTGACCTGAGCACTAAAACATGTAAGTAATTTCTTACTGAATTCACGCGAGCTTTCTATTGCACTTTGCAGATTTGCGCTAACGCCCATATTTTCGGAGTTAGAGGGGGCCATCGATGGCCCCCCGGTGGGGCGAAGGTGGCGCTGGACCCCCGGTGGGGCGCGGGTTAAGCCTTGCTTGTTTAAGTGCAAATAGGCTATCGTGACCCAACTCGACTTCTGGAAGTCAAACCATGGACCTGAACGTTTTATAATTTTCGGTAAAATCATGCTGAAATCACATGAGCTTTCCAATGCAGTTTGAAGATTTCCACTAACCCACATATTTTCGGATTTAGAGGAGCCATCGATGGTCCCCGGTGGGGCGAAGGTGGCGCCAGACTCCTGCTTGGGCACGGGTTAACTTATCTGAGGTCGTCAAAGGTCACCAGGGATAAAAAACAGTATATTGACGATAACTTCTGACCCTAATCAGGCTGGGGCGTCGAATTAAACCTCATCGTGTTTGTCCCGTTACTGGTTTTCATTTGATATTAGCAAGACCACTTTGTCACTTGCCTCAGGTCGGGAGGTCATTATGTTGCACATACCGGAGAAAGCCGTGGAATATTCCTATAAACTTTACTTTGTCTCAATAGATCTAAATATATGCCATGCCATCTAAAAAATCAATAGATGGCATGAGAGCTGTGCTCATTTGGCGTAATCGTTACATTTTTTTAGTGAAAGTGACCCCACCCAACATAGATTAACTTCTGGAGGTCGAACCATTGACCTGAGCGCTAAAACATATGGAGGAAACCCATGCTAAATTAACACGGGCTTCCCAATGCACCTACAGATTTGCTTCAACCCCCCATGTTTTTGTAGGTAGAGTGAGGCGATTGATGCCCACCGGTGGGGTAAAGGTGGCACCGGATCCCCAATGGGACGCGGGTTAAAAAGACCCCGATGGCAGCAGCCCTACCCCCGGTTAGGCGGAAGTGGCACCTGAGGCCCGAGTTGGAAGGGAAATGCAAATCAGGAAAACAATCTTTACAATGACATTTTTTAGCATATTGTTCGGGATTCTACTGCAATGGAACTCCCCTGGAATTATAGAAGGGAATTTAATCTCTAACAACAGCATCCATGAGGGATACCGGTTCTCCCATGGGAAATGCGGGGCACTCGGAAGAGTGGCACCTTTTTGTACCTGATTTGTTTGCGAACATCAGCGAGAACAAACATTTGTACTTACAAACGCAAGCGAGTACAAACATGTGTGTTTACCAATATTTCCGCTTGCGGACATAAGTTTTTGCGATACTCAGCTCAACGAAACCTTTCAATAAGTTTGTCGTCATTTCATGGAATGTTAAAACATTATTAGTTGGTACATTTCTAGTGCCAGTTGATGCAGTGTATTTTGCCTATCTCCTCGAATTGGGGGCGCAGTAGCAGCGTAGCTGGCTGCCACGCAGTCGACCCGTGTTCAAGGCCCGGCGGCTTCCCTGAACAAGGAGCAAGCTGGCTCCCGAGAAAGCCTTCCAACAGGGTACAAGTTGGAGACGCCATATGACCCTGGCAGTTGGTGTGTCGATAACAGGGGTGCCGCCAGACCTTTGGTATGGGGGGCACACCACTTTTGAGAGGCATACCGGGAGAAAAAGGACACTTTTTTAACGTAACCTAAAAAGGTTACTACATCTTAATTTATATCAACTTTTGGGTACTTCTGGTTGAAGAAAAATGCAAATGGAGCATTGACAGAGAAGGAAAAATTTATTAAAACCGGAAAAAAGTATCACCGAAATATCATGAAAGTAGCCAAAACACGACTGTTTCGGATACATTAAAGCACATATCAGCCAACTCATGCAAGTACCTAACATCAGAGAAATCAGTATAACCTGTGATATATGTCACTATGTGCAGTGCAAGGTAAGACATTGGAGTCGAAAAATCATTTGTTATGCCCAATGGTTTTGCCGTGACGAGTGAGCCCTGGTTGAACACAAATTAAGTTCCTCAGTTCCCACAATGGCCGTGGGAGGAGGAGTGACGTAGTGACATTGGCAAAATACAATTTTGCTGCCGGAATAATTTGGGAGATACCTTTTTAACGTATTTATGAAGTTCCATATTTTCAAGGACCGGTCCCAGTTGAAGTAAGGAATAGGTGAACAGGCCGGTGGTTTGGTTGGAAATGGTGTGACAGGGCTGAAAATTGTGAAATCTAGTTCTTCATTTAAATCAATTAGTGGAAATCCTGATTTAGGAGACTGTGTTCTGAGCTCAGGGGCACATGCCTTTTTATCACCCATCAACAGAATACACCAGTATAATAAGCAAGTTATATAACCAGGGGTGCCTGGGCATCACAAACCGTTTCAGCGACGGCTCACTCCTCGTTCACTCCATTTTACAAGGAGCGTTTGTATCGTGCTCTTATTCCCCATCTATTCAAGACCAGCTCAGGGGCCCCCTAGTGTGGACCAGAGCCCTAAGTAGCTGCCCCCACCCCCCATCCCCTCAGAAGTGCATCCACAGACTAGACTAGCTCAGTGACCCCCCCCTCCCCGAGATGATGGGAGGAGTTGGCCTTGTCTTCGTATTCTCTGTCTATCATAGACCAGCTCAGGGGACCTCAGTTGCAGAACAGAGCCCCCAGAGCAGCTCATGCTTTACCCAGGGACTAGACTAGCTCAGTGACCCCAGAGATGGGGTCATCAGACTAGCTTAACCCTCGCTCTGCCGGCACCCCGGGAGTTACGCGCCCTGCCGGCATGGCTGAAAAAACCTCCTCTGGTTTACTGATAGAGAACTTGAAGTGTAGGCGGTCGTATGTGCCTTACAGGGTCTCAAAAGACACCTCAATCATTTTTCACCTTGTTCGTATAAGTTTCATATATGAATTCCTATCAAGTGTGCCTAAATTAGTCCTTTTAACCAAACCTTGCAGTTTCATCCCGACCACAGCGGCCGCCACCCGCGGCGCGCTGCCGCCTGCCCCGTGTCCCGGGTACAGCCTCAGACAGGAGGTGCCGGCACCTGGCGCCGGTGCCTGAGCGCTGAGAGTGGCGGCCGCGCTAGCGAGCACATGCATTCGCTGTGGGATGGCGCCCCAACGGCGAAACAATTATATGGGACCATTTCAAAAGCGGAAAAGAAACTTTTTGACGTTTGATATGCCATCTACATAAACCACTTGTCACTTGTCGGATATATCCTAGCAAAAACAACTGACGTAGCCCCCTTCATTGTGCTTACACACATTGTGAACATATAAATTTTCGGGAAATTAATTTGACATATTTAGATTGTTCGTGCATAGTCTCGTCTTGAATACTGACGGAAAGATCGCACCTCGGTTCGCTAAGCCTAGCCGTACTGACATGAGCTCTACCTGGCTGAGATAAAAGAAAATGGCATCCATAGGAAATGGATGTTTTCGGGGGATTCGGACACAGAGTTTTCACAGTGTGACGTGGTGTTAGAAATAGCTAAATAAAAGGAAATGTCATAATCTAGACAAGCATGGAAAGAGGGTGTGTATGTTTTTTGTCATTCATTTTTTTAATCACCTGAGTATTCAATAAAATTTACAGGAAAATTCAAGGAACTAAAAGGATAGGGATAATTGCACCATTCCTACCAATGGATCTTTTTACATCCCCATCCGTTGGCTACCCTTTTACACGGCAAATTGTCCCTTTGACATCCAGCTGTGAACCTGGCACAATGTCAAGTTTGGCGTGGAAATCTCCCCTGCGTAACCACGATACAAAGAGGGTGACCTGAGACCACCCCTCTCACCCCATTAGCCCCTGCTGATGTTGTCGAGCCCCCTGGCGCTGTCGCCATGCCGTCTGGGGACGTTTTCCAGGAAGCAAGCGTTAGAGATGCTGGCTGGGCCATTGTTCCGTATTTTCATGCGTGTCCTTATCGTCCCCTCGATCGCTATCAGCTGACCAAACCACGAACACTGACACCCTTCTACCTGCCGCCTGCGCGGACGAGCCCGGTCTGTGTCAGAGGCTGTCGCGGGCCCCAGCGGGCCGCGGCACGGGCCGCCACTGCCAGACCTGAGTGGAAAAGCGCGAACATCATCTCAAAAACTTTCGCTTTACGCAAAAAGTTGAAAAGGTATCTACTTTCTGTTTGCCGGGAATGATGCAGAATTGACATAGGAACAGCTACCCCGAGCATTATCATCGGGACGGTTAGTTGGATGTAGATATTCGCATTGAAACGGCGAGAGGAGGAAAAAACAGCACCGCCGGCAGGGCGCGGGTTAATGGGCCCCAGATAGGCTCATAGCGCCTTGAACTAGCACAAGGAGTTCCAGAAAAATTTATGGCGCCAGATTACCTCGGGGGGGGGGCGGGGCTCAGGCCAACTTAACACCCGCCCCGATGGGCCTCCGAGCCACTTTCGCCCTGGTGGGGATGTTTGAACACCCCCTCGAACTCGGCCCCTGTGCGGGATAACGAAAAATACAAAAGCTGGTGGATATCTCATCCATGACAATCCATGACAAACTATATCGGTCTCTTTTTTGCTCAGGCCAATATTGAGGTCATGACAGGTCAAAGAACGTGACATTTTGAGTAGAGGTTTTTGTCTCTAGCGTCTGACGGAGTCGAATTAGAATAATTTTTAGTCACCATTTGCTTCCTCCCGTCACGGCAAATCGAATGATATATAATATGACCACACTAGGTCAAAACACAAAAATGACCTGACCTCATTCCAACCTAGCATAGTCAATATGAATTTCAATCGACTCGCAATAGCAATCCAAACGTAATGGTATCAAAATAAAAGCTATATCATCATTCCTGCAAAGTTATTGAACTAAGATTAAAAACTGCTGAAGTAGGGCCCCAGATGACCTCTCAGAAGCCACAGGTCAAAAATTGCAGCATGAACCGGGAAAGCCCAGGATAGCACGATTTGTGGTGAATATTAAGGTATTCTTAGCTGTATCTACACAAATACAACCCAATTTCTGTTTTTCTCATGCATTTCCAATAGAGGTCACGATCCGTACCTGACCCTAGGTCATCGATATGAAAAATCCCGGAATACATTTTGTATAACTCGATGGGGCCATTATGTGGTATAAGTTTTAATCCGATAGATTGACCCATTTCTTACTTATGCCACCTTAAACATTTTTAGAGGTGAGGTTACTTGACCTGCATTGGTGACCCGACCTATGATGACACAACCTTAAAAATTTTGGAAAAAGTTACGGAATGGATCACGGTTAAGGTGTGCAAAGTAGGGCGGTGCTTCGCCCCGCTGTTTTTCGTACTGCCGGAAAAACCCGAGGGGGTGTTCAAACACCCTCCCAACGGACCGAGGGTTAAAGAACTCTCACAAGCTCAGCGCTCAGACCAGCTCAGGATACCCCCATGGCCCATACCAGGTCAGGGCACCCACAGAACACAGATCCGCTCTTGGGCCCCAGATCAGCTCTTGGGACCCAGATCAGTTCAGGGGACTCAAGTCAGGCCAAGGGGCAAATCAAGTCAGGGCGCTAAATCAGCTCAGGGATCCCTAACCAGACGGGGGCACATTCCGTTCAGGAGCCCCAGAGCTGCCCAGGTCGGCCCATAGGGCACCAGATCAGCTTCGGGGACAAGGAATCAGATCAGTGGTTCCCAACTAGCTCGGGACCCAGATCAGCTTGGGGTACCAGATCAAGTCAGGAGGCACTTAATCAGCTCAGGAGCCCCATACCAGCTCACGGGCTCTTATCAGCCTATGTGGCCCCAGCTCAGTTCAGGGCGCCGGAGCTGCTGAGGAAATTACTTAATCAGCCCAGGAGGCCCAGCTTAGCTTAAAAGGGCACCAGATTGGGCTTAAGGGACACCAAACTAGCTCAAGGGCGCCAGACTAGCTCAGAGGGCATGAGGTGGGCTCAGGAGGCACAATGATGACTCAGGGGGCACCAGACCGACTCAGGGGGGCATTATTTTAGCTAAGGGGCAACATATCTGCTCAGGGGGCACAAGGTCGATCAATCCGGGGGCCTAGATCAGCTTTTAGTCCCCAGACTAGAGCAGGGGCATAGATCAGTTCAAGGAACACAAGATCAACTCAGGGTGCACCAGATCATCTAAGGAGACATCAATAACCAGCTCAGGAGGCACCTGATCAGCTCAAGAGCCATAATATATTGACTCGGGGGACAGTAGATCAACTCCGGGAGGCATGAGATCAGTTCAGGGGGCCAGATCAGTTTGAAGGGCACTAAAACAGCTAATAGGGCACCAGGCAAGCTCGGAGGCATCAGACTAGCTCAGAGAGCATATTATAGGTTAAAGAGGCACAATGATTTGCTCGGTGGGCACCAGATTGACTGAGGGGGCACCAGATTAGCTTAAAGGGCACGTGATCAGCTCAAGGGGCCAAAACCAGCTCAGTGGGCACCAGATGAGCTTAAGGGGCACCAGATTAGCTCCGCCCGTACGATTAAGAGCGACGATGAGGCAATAGATGGAAACAGATTACGTACCCATTCTCTTCCTGGGTGCTTGGAAAGGCGACAGAATACCCTAGCTGACCAAAAAGGCATTAAACTGTCAAACAATAGTTTTTATTGCTAGATGCAATCTAGCAGCCCCGGAATTATTATCTCCTCGAATAAAAGTTATATGCATGGCTCCAAGAACCCCATACATACTTTTTGTTTAATATTGATGTCTATCCATATCATCATACAATCAATATTGATGCCACTAGTGCCGCTCTCCATACAGGAGTGCAAACGGTTTTTAATGGCAGGAATTGTCTCCACAATAAGTGCCGGAATCTTTGCCCCCCTAAACTTTCCGGCTAGATCCGCCCCTGAGCAGCGTTGGATTCAGTTCGTCAGTTACAGGGTGGTGAAGGGAAAAAATTCATTTCAGCTTGGCCACTCAGTTAACTTCCTATTCCTCAGTGCACTCCGTAGACTTTCGTGCGTTTTGGTCATCTAGCGGCACAGTTGTGTACCAAAGGTTACAAGAGACGTCGCAAGAACTGTGGCTCATTTCATTTGTGGGTAGTTTAATCTGTGGGCGGTCTGTTCATTTGGGTGGATGTTGTGCATAAGCTGTGGGCGCTTTTAAGTGTGGGCGATTTCAACTGTGGTCATATTTATCTCTCCCTTAACCCGCGCCCCACCGGGGGTCCGGCGCCACCTTCGCCCCACCGGGGGGCCATCGATGGCCCCCTCTAACTCCGAAAATATGGGCGTTAGCGCAAATCTGCAAAGTGCAATAGAAAGCTCGCGTGAATTCAGTAAGAAATTACTTAGCATGTTTTAGTGCTCAGGTCAATGGTTTGACCTCCAGAGGTCCAATTAGGTCAAGATCGGCTATTTTCACTCAAATATGCAATGATTAAGCAAACTGGGCATAACTCTTATGTCATTAGAGCTATTGAGGCCTGGTAAAGGTACATTTGATAGCAAATTGCCAGTACTTTTTCCGCCATGTGGAACATAAAGACCTCCCGCCAGTGGTTTGACCGCCAGAGGTCACCTCGTGACCTAATATGACCTGAGGTCACGAAAGGTCAAAAAGTTACCTTGCCGTATATCAAATGAAAGCCAGTGACAAGACAAACACGATGGTGTTTGTTTCACCGCTCTAGCTCAATTAGGTCAAAAGTTATTGTCAAAATACTGTTTTTGACCTCTGGTGACCTTGGGTGACCTTGGAAAAGTCAAAGGGCAAATATGACCCCTGGGATCCGTGAAAGGGTGTCCAAAAACGCTGTTCTGAGCAGTCTGAGTATTTGCAATCATTTTTGTGGCTTTTATATCATGAAATAGCTTTTCCCCATGCTTTTCCAATGGGAGAGGTCGCCTCGTGACCTGACCTCAGGGCACGAAATCGAAAAATCCCGGATATACACCTTGTAGACCCTGGAGGGGTCATGAAGTGTAGGAAGTTTCAAATCAATCGACTTTGAAATGTAGCTCTTACAGAGCTCTAAAGGTGAAGTGAGGTGACCTTGGTTGACCTCGTCTGGTGACCTGACCTTGAGTGACCCGGGGTAAAAAATTTCAGGAATGATGGAAAAATGATGCAGTGAGAGGTAGAGCCCTCAACCGCGGTGCTGCGCCTCGTCGTTTTTCTGCTATCCCGGAAAAACCTTAGGGGGGCCAACGATGGCCCCCGGTGGGGCGAGGGTTAAAGAGCATTTTGTGGCTTATTTGAGCTGTCGGCAAAATTATTTGTGGGCGATTTTTGTGTGGACGATTTTGGCTGTGGGCGATTTTAGTCGTGGTCGAATTCATCTGTGGGCGTTTCGTTTGTGGGCGATTTGAGGTCTCCCCCTGCGCCTCGCTCGATCGTGGAGTCAGCTGACTCTAGAACCGCGATCAAAGTGACCCTGGCGAGAGCCGAGTGAAAAAGGACGCTGCACGTGCTGCGTCAAATTTCGCCGCGCTCATTATTTACTGCTGTGTGGTAGTGGTGCCAGGGTACTTTAACTACGGGTAAAACCAAGTTTCCTACTAAATATAGTCCTCCCATGATGACGTCACCGCCCTTTCCTACTAAGTTATAGGAGATTCTACTAAGTTGTTGGAAGGATCAGCTGGAACATACCAAGTTTGGGCGTATTTGGCACCAATCTAGTATAAATCTAAATCAACTTGTTTCACCCATTTGACAGTAACCTTGATCTCAACGGCGAGCAGCGTATTTTACGTAAATCTAATGAAAAAATTATAACACTTCAAAGAATTTATTGAAAGGGCATGCATTTATTTGATCAACTCAGGCCTACTTAATAGCCGAGAGAAATAAATTTACCTTCGCTCAAGAGATCACCAGTGTTTATTGTCTTCTGCTGCAGGTACCACCAACAGCCAATCAAAGGTCAGAAATTAACAGCCAATCAAAATCGAGATTAGTCTTACTGCGAACAGCTGTAAGTGCTGAACTTGTCCTTATTTTTACACGCTCTGGAAAATTTGTAAAAATAATATTCTTCACTGAAGTGTTTGCAAAACGTCTGATGGTTTCACAAATGAAAATCTTTTAGCTTTCTGTTCAACCATATAAGTTCTGTTGATACAGTTCTAAAATAGGTTATTTAGAGCTTCGAAAAAGTGCAATTTTTCCGATGCCCTGCATAGTAACTGTAGTGCCTCTCCAGCCATGATGACGTAATGCTGCCAAACAACTTGAACGGGGTCTGAGTGGTGCAGCGTTGGCGGCGTGTATATTGTATAAGTGATAGTGGTATTTAGTGTTTTCATTCAATTATTTTGCATTTCAAACTGCGGTCGGAGTCCAGATACTTATCAATAGGTGATTTTGCTGAGATAGAGTGACGTATGATGGGATTTGCAGGTTTTTCTATTAGTCTTGACCCTGATATTTTTATGAGAGAAAAATGATATTGATGTGGTATTTTTTCTTCAACTTCTCTGGAATAGAGACATACAAAGACGGATGCTAGCGTCAATATTTACCAGGTAAGTCATACTTGGAGCAGTCACATTGTGTAGGCTCATCTCCAACCATTTTGTGTTCTTAATTTTTGGCAAATTGAAATAGTTATCTACATAGGGGAAAGTATGTTGATGTGTATTGCGCACCCCTAAGGAAACTCACTTGCTAGACGAATTTCTCCTATTCAATGCTGCTACTGTGGATTAAATTACAAAATTTTATCATTTTTTGCTATTGAGAAAGCAATTCCTGGCCTGAAAATAGCATGTTCTAACAGTGAATTCCAATTTGAGTGAAACTATGCAAAGGGCACATTTTCCAAAGTGTGAGGGTAATTGCGCCCGGGGAGGGCGCATAAAGATTTAATTGCGCCCTTCTCTCATGTAATGTTAAGCCAATGGCACGGCAGAAATAAGCATTAGTACAGGAGCAAATGAGGCTCGGCTACCTCCAAAGCTTTTCATCTGGAGGGCCTGGAAGGCAATTTAATGTGGTATTCTTGCATTCAGAATGACTTGTAATAATAGAATTACACTCATACGTATATGTAGGGAGTGCAGGCGCTGTGGATCGCCTTCGACTGTGTAAAATTTGCACCTCTTGTCATTCGCGGAGATTCTTGCATCTCGGTGCGGAGCTATGTTTACCCCTAGACTTTTTAATCATTGTCGGCGCGTAGTACTTTATCAGAAATGTAAGTTAAATTTTGTACTGTTATTTACTTGTAGTTTAACACTCTTAAATTTATCTCTAGTATGATTTTAATTACTTTCCTGGCTTAGTGATGTGCGTCCGCAAACCAATGAGAGGCCGAGCCAGTTCCCGCGCTCAGCGCTGTGGCGCGAACCAGACAATGGGATCGGCGCCATTCCTGCCTTGGTTCTTGTGTAAACAGCATCGCGTCTGATCTCTAAACGGTAGGTTACTTGGTTACAGAGAAATTACATCGTTTCTCGCTGATTAACTGTTGGATAAAGCTGTGTTGATTGGATTTCATCGTTGGTTAACCGGTTAAATATTTTTGCACGGTTTTTGGCTTGTGTATGGGCAAGTGTTGGCTATGGATGTTAGGGTTTCAGGGCGGGGAATTGTTTTTACTTAAAGTGTAATTAAAGTCAGCTACGGAAGTGATAACGCTGCCTGTGGGGCTTGCCTAGTTCTGACAGTGTTTCGTGTACAGGACGCGTCTTGATGTCGTGGTCTTGATATCGTCGTCTTGACATCTTCATCTTGGTCTTGTCGTCGCCTCGTCTTGTCATCTTTGGCATCTTTATCCTCATTATTATCCAGTTCCGGGAATCATCCGTGCCTTCCGGATATGATGTCGGCTGTGTGTATGGGGAACAATACAACACTTCAAGTTTAGAGCTGCCGTATTCGAAGACCCCGGTCTACATATAGGCCTTGGATTTGATTTTTCCACATAAATTTGGATAAGGTGCATTTTACCACGGTGCAATTATTTTTTAGCATTTAAATCAGAGATGTCTGCCTTAAAAATTTACCACCAAGGGGAATTTATAATTGTTGCTTTCAGAATATGCAATGAATATCTGGCTTTTCAATTAAAGCCATCAATTTTGGAATTGACAGCCATATTCTTATTTTCGGGTTCATAAACCCGTGGCGATTTAAGGAAGTACTGAATTTGTTTTGCTAGCTGATTAAAATACATTCTTATGTATGAATTCATTGAAATGTTGGGAAAATGTACACATTGAAGGTGAGAACTGGATTAAGCTGCACAAAACAAACTGCCACTAGTACCTTTGTCTGTTATAAGGGGGGCGCAATTAGTTAGGGGGCACTATACACACACTTTCCCCTAGATGTTGTGCATTAAGTCCTGGTGATAGTAAAAGACAAATACTTAGTACCAGTGACAGTTGAATACCCAAATTTGAGGGGAAACCATGGACTTTTCAACCCATTTCTTTCCAGTCAACACTGTGGGGTTAGTGTTGGAACTTAGAATGTCAGATTTTAGGCAGGCACCCTGCCCCTGTGCTTCCCTAAGTTCAATTGGCCTGCCAGTGCTTGGTACCAATATAAATTCGCGCCATAGAAAGACATCCCTCAGCAGCCCACCACTGTTCTGTATGGTACCTACTTCAGGGCAATTTTCCCAAACCAGACATCCCTGTCCGCACCAGTAACCCCCAGATTTTAAAATACTTGTGTGGGTATTGAAGATAATCCACACTGACAAGATATTTTAAATTCCATATCAGGTAGCCTGTTCCTATCTCCAAAGATGTTATTTTGATATAATAATCACCAGAATCAGCTAGCATTTTCAACACTCATTTACATATTAATCCTGTGTCTCTCCTGCACCACAGACAAAACACTGGCAATCCCAATTATCCATCTTTTGCTTCAATGTCAAATTAATACTGAGCACCAGAGGTATAAGAATTGTTAATTTTTACAATTAGGTGAGCACTCACTGACAACTAAGAAGTGTGTCACTCAAACTTACTTATGGCTTTTATTAGGTGTTCTGTGCATGGCACATGTCACTCAAATGTGTCACTCAAATGTTTGAGGGATTGTGTGCTGTGGTTGTGCGCTACCATTGAGTGCTAGTGTCATGGTATGATATGGTATGATAAGTGGTAAATTTAATGGGATAAAATTGTTTGTGGGGGGAATGTGGTGTTAAATTCATTCTCAGTGCATAATATTATGTCAGATGATGGTTATTAGAAGGTGATAAACAATTGCTCGCCTACTTGTAAAATAATACCTTAAGGGTGTGTTATCAATGTTAACCCCATGGGAGCATATTTTGTGAAATTTCTTGTAAAGTAACGTGGCTATCGTCGTGATTTTTTCACCAGAAGTAGATAACAAGTGTATCCTTACGACAGTTGCTTTTCAAGCCTGATGCATTTCTAGTTTTTGTACAATTTGACTTTCTTTTTCAAATTTCTCAAACTTAAAGTTTGAATAACTTTTTACAAGATATAATCATTGAAATGGTGTGGGTGGGTCTATGTTCTAGGAGCCAGTCTCCACAACTCTGTTGCTGTACTTTTTTTAATTTTTGCCTTATAAGAAAGATATGAGAAGCTAAAATTTGAAAGCGTTTTCCAAAAAATCAGGGTAAAAATCGGAAAAACGGAAACAACAGTTTTGCGGCTATCTCCTCTATACAATTTTCATACAGAATCAAAACCAAAAAAGGCTCGGCGAAAAAGTTATTTCAAGTTTTATAAAACTTTCCCAATAGATGGCACTGGCAGTACCAGATTCGCATGAGTGGCCGCTGTGGTATGTCTGCTCATTCATGCTTTGGTGAATGGGACGGGAGCAGTGGCACAGCCAGAAATTCATCAAGGTAGTTGATAGCAGAGAATCTGCAGTTTGAAGTCAAAGTGAATACATTCACGAACGCTGATAGGAAATATTGAACAAACGGAGAGCCTATAGCCTGGTCATCCCTGGCCACGCCACTGGTACACGGACACCTGTTTACCGGCGTGACCGGTGCCTCTGCGCCCCGGGCGCGCGCCAGTCACGTGGCAGCCGACTGGGAACATGATCCAGCTGCTCAGGCCCTGCTGAGTGGACAAGGACGTCTCATTGAGCAGTGCCGGATCTAGCCGGTCGGTTTGGGGGCAAGCCAAAGTCGCAACAAAAAAACGTCACGCTGTGAAAAATGTTGCTGCAATATAACTTGACGGTAACTTTTGGGGATATCCAAGGCGAAAGGCAAACAAAACCGTGACGGGGTGAAAAATATACGCACAAGATGGTTGGTTTTTGTTATCCATAGGCCAATGCTTACACTAAAGTTGACTGGTTCAGTTTGCAGTTTAGAGTTGAAGGAACAAAAATCTTGCTTATGAACTCAAGAGGAGTCAGGGCAAAAGAAGGTCGATCGCTGTGTGTGTGTGTGTGGGGGGGGGCAAAAATGTAGTTTATTCCGAGCTTTCCCGTTGGGGGAGGGGGTTGAATTCCTTTTTGCCCATCCCTTCTGGATTCGTCACAGCCACAGAGTTTTCATGGACTTTGACTACCGTGTTTTCAAATCAAGTATTTGAAATGGGGAAATATTAAGGCATTGTAAAGAAAAACAATGGGATTGACCCTTACTAATATTACATGATCCCGGGCATCAAAACTGGTTCGGTTTTTACCGCCCCCCACATTCAGTAATCTCAGCAAGGTGTTCTCTAATTGGATCGATAATCTAAGCAAGCGAGAGGTCTGATGTTTCAATGAGTTTTTGTCTTTGAAAAACTGCCAGCAATCTATAAGGGTGCCTCGTACCTCCTCGTACCCAGAAGTGAAATCTAGGATCTGTTGTTCCATCATTTTAAGTCAGTCTTACAACTTTCTTTCCCTCAAAAACCATGATCAGTGCTTTTACAATCACCAGACTGAGCTCGAAAGCATCAGACTTCACCCGACCAATTATCCAATCATGATTGATAATATTTCGGTAACTTCTGTATTCCATTACCCAGAGAAATAGCAGCTTGTTTTATAAAATAATATTGTGGTAATGAGACGAAAATAGCTGATTTGGGCTTGCAAACTTTCCCCAGAAAAAATGTGTGGGAATTTTAGAATGACTAAACTACCGAGGAGAGAGAGAGAAAGGGGGAGACAAAAATTAGACGGGGGTGTTTACCTGTACAGGGGAGCCTTGCTCAGGGGGTGATTTTTAGGTCGAAAACAGCCGAAGCTAGGCCATAGCAAAATTCGGAATTTTTAATGGGACTGGTGTTTTAAATCGAAACAATCATGCATTATTTTTGTGCTATAAAACACACCATGAATAGAATAAGACTATTTTGAAATTGGGTAGGAGTAAGAAATTGGGACAACACTTTTCATTTATCACACATTTGTATTTCCTCAGAAGCAGGGGTGCCGCCACTGAATTTTTGCAGGGGGACGGACCCAGGCTGCTGCTGACCGGGGAGGCGAATTTTGAGCATATTCGGTACTTGAAAGCATTAATGACGATTGACCCAAAAAATTTGCCGGGGACATCCCCCTGGTTGGCCAACAGGGGAGACGCATCCCCCTGCTTTCGGCGCCCATGCTAAGAGTCACATTAACCCTCGCCCCACCGGGGGGCCATCGATGGACCCCCTAAGGTTTTTCAGGGATAGCAGAAAAACGTAGAGGCACAGCACCGCGGTTGAGGGCTCTACCTATCACTGCATCATTTTCCCACCATCCCTGAAATTTTTCACCCCAGGTCACCCAAGGTCAGGTCACCAGACGAGGTCAACCAAGGTCACCTCACTTCAACTTTAGAGCTCTGTAAGAGCTACATTTCGAAGTCGATCGATTTGAAACTTCCTAAACTTCATGACCCCTCCAGGGTCTACAAGGTGTGTATCCGGGATTTTTCGATTTCTTGACCTAAGGTCAGGTCACGAGGTGACCTCTCCTATTGAAAAAGCATGGGGAAAAGCTGTCTTATGATCTAAAAGTCACAAAAACTATCTAAATTGCTCGGCTTGATCAGAGAAGCGTTCTTGGACACCCTTTCACGGATTCCAGGGGCTATATTTGCCCTTTGACCTCTCTAAGGTCATCCAAGGTCACCAGGGGTCAAAAATAGTATTTGGACAATAACTTATGACCTATATAAGCTTGAACGCTGAATCAAACACCATCGTGTATGTTTCGTCATTGGCTTTCATTTAATATACGACACAGTCACCTTCTGACCTTCGTTACCTCAGGTCATATAAGGTCACGACATACGCGTCGGAAAAGGGGGGCCAGGGGGCCTGTTCCCCCCCCACTTTTTGGCCAAAAATTTCACGATCTCAGTCAAAATGAGAGAAAGCCGGACATTCTTATATCCAGCCGCTGCGGAAGGCAACGAGGAGTCCAAATTCGAACAGTTTTTGATCCTGATGTTGAAAGTTTTTTTGTCAGCATCAGGTTGAAGTTTGGCTGCCCCCCCACTTTTTGCCGGTGGCGACACTTATGGGTCACGAGGTGACCTCTGGATGTCAAAACACTTGTGGGAGGTCATTACGTTCCACATAGCAGATAAAGGTCTGGAATTTTCCTATCCAATGGACTTTACCACATCTCAATAGCTCTAATGACATAAGAGTTATCCCGAGTTTGCTTAAGCATTGCATATTTGAGTGAAAATAGCCGATTTTGACCTAATTTGACCTCTGGAGGTCAAGCCATTGACCTGAGCGCTAAAACATGTGAAGTAATTTCTTACTGAATTCACTCCAGCTTTCTAATGCATTTTGCAGATTTGCGCTAACACCCATATTTTCGGAGTTAGAGGGGGCCATCGATGGCCCCCGGTGGGGCGAAGGTGGCGCCCGACACCCGGTTAAAGTACAAAGGAAGAATACGTTGTTAAATTGTATCTGATTTGCGTCAAATAGCTTAGTTGACCCAAGACGGTGTTTTTACCGACGTGAGCGTTTAGTATGCTGGCTAATCTTTGGGATGTCGCAGCGCCCCACTCCGCAGTGTCTCAAAAATGGTTTTGCACTGGGATACTGAGTGTAAAATTCACGTTTGAACATATGGTAGACGAGTGGCAAGTTCAGACGGTGTAATATTGTAGGAGTTAGTTTAAACTCAATTGCATCCCTTACTTAAAGTTTGCGCATTTTTCATCCAAATTTTCCTTCCTTCCACACTAGATGATTTTATATACACTAGGATTATTGAATTATGCCAAAATAAATCCACTAGAAAAGTGGGTCCAACAGTGAGAAAGAAAAAGTAAATGGGAAATTCAGAGCGTCTGGGTGTCATTCTCTACTAAGCATTCTATGATTTTGATCATTGTGGCTCCATCGCCATGGTCAAGGATGACATTCTTGTGACGGGGTCCGGTGGTCGCTATGGGGGAGTGGGGATGGGTGGTTTGTATGTCCCCTCTTCTTCGTTGCAGAAGGGGTTGGGGACTACTGTCATCACCACAAGCGTAGAGGGAGGAAGGCACTGTTTGTCGGTTCCTGGCTGTCATTGTTCCCCTCGCCATTGATACATTGTCGTCCTCCCCCTCTGCGACCGACCGTACACACAAACATTTATAATGAGAGGTGACAGAATTTGGAACATTCTTACACGGCACTCGGATTCAATCCATCCCTAACCATACGCGCTATATCCCTACGATCGGTTCGGTTAGCAATCCCGCCCTCTCTGGCTGTATCCTGCTAGGATAGGCGGGACTTGGTCCTAATAGGTACATCGCCTTCCGAGCTCGCTTGAGTTTCGCGAAATGGTGGAGATGGTCCGAGCCCGTAGCGGCCCATGGGATTCTCCGCATAAGAGCGGTACCCGGATCGACTTCGCTCTCACGACCCTGCATTCCTTTTCCGCAAGTGGTTGTTATCTCACCCCCTGCCACGATATTTCGACATGATCTCGCAAAGTACCGGTTTCCGAAAACAGCTTGCTTCGCCTGGGCCCTACCGCCGGCCCCCCGTTGCACCCTGTGCCCACGTCACACAGTCTGAACATTCACCTCCCCACTCTAACATTCATCTCTTTCATTCATGCCTGGCATCCGTCCTCTCTAGTCATTTCATAACGAAAGGCGCGATAGTCCCCAATTTCACCCCTTCCAACGGTGTCTTAGCAACCTGTCTCGTACCAGATGAATTTTCAAATGAAAGCCCGCGGTCATCCCGCGCCACGACCGCTGGTCTTCCTTTCGTCTCTATGGTCTCGTGTATATCAAGGCCGCCTTATCAAAATAATGCGAGCTATTCAGGGACGTCTCCCTTGCTATCTCATGTTCGAGCTCCCTTGCCGAGATCATTGCTTCTGCTACGGCTCCCTCGCTGACCCTGGCCCACTCTTTTCCTTAATTATTGGGCCGTCGTATCCTCTGAAGCTCAAAACCGCAAAATCAACCCACCAATCCATGTTTCTCCTGTAATCTCTTGGTTTCACCTTTCCCTTTTTCTCGTGCCCATATCTTCCTTCGGCCCCCAAAATCCCCTTATCCTCGCCACTTCCCTACTTGTTCCCTTATCGCTGCTGGGCCTACTATTTCCTTTACCCTTATGCCCCAATATCCTCTGGCCCTTAAAATCCTCCAATCCTAACTTCCTATAACCTCATTTCCTTCATACTTCCTGGGCCAACCCTTCTTCCTAATCCTCGTGCCCTCATATCCTTCGGCCCTTAAAATCCCCTTATCCTCTTTGTTCTCTTGACCCCGGGGCCCAACATCCTTGGTCCTCTCACGACATCGAACCCTCGGGCTCTCTTTTTTGTATCACTCGACCTGGTTCCCTCATAGGACCCTGGGCCCGTCCGCTGCCCAGAGACCTGCCCTCGTCGAGTGTACAGTACGTCACAATCCCTGTTTCACGGAAAATGGCTCTGAAGGGCTCCTTGGGCTATTGAGACCACGGTCAGTCTCACCCTTTTCCACCCAGGGGAAGGAAACGCCTTCTTTCAGTCGGTTAGACTACTGTCCAGCGCCTTGGAATTGACGGGTGTCAATCATAATCGTAATTTCGTAGACAGTGGTTTTGAAGGGCTTCTTGGGCTATTGAGACCACGGTCAGTCTCACCCTTTTCCACCCAGGAGAAGGAAACGCCTTCTTTCAGCCGGTTAGGCTACTGTCCAGTGCCTTGGAGTTGACAGGTGTCAATCATAACCGTAATTTCGTAGACAGTGGTTTTGAAGGTCTTCTTGGGCTATTGAGACCACGGTCAGTCTCACCCTTTTCCACCCAGGAGAAGGAAACGCCTTCTTTCAGCCGGTTAGGCTACTGTCCAGCGCCTTGGAGTTGACAGGTGTCAATCATAACCGTAATTTCGTAGACAGTGGTTTTGAAGGTCTTCTTGGGCTATTGAGACCACGGTCAGTCTCACCCTTTTCCATCCAGGAGAAGGAAACGCCTTCTTTCAGCCGGTTAGGCTACTGTCCAGCGCTTTGGAGTTGACAGGTGTCAATTATAATCGTAATTTCGTACACAGTGGTTTTGAAGGGCTTCTTGGGCTATTGAGACCACGGTCAGTCTCACCCTTTTCCACCCAGGGGAAGGAAACGCCTTCTCTCAGCCGGTTAGGCTACTGTCCAGCGCCTTGGAGTTGACAGGTGTCAATCATAATCGTAATTTCGTAGACAGTGGTTTTGAAGGGCTTCTTGGGCTATTGAGACCACGGTCAGTCTCACCCTTTTCCACCCAGGAGAAGGAAACGCCTTCTCTCAGCCGGTTAGGCTACTGTCCAGCGCCTTGGAGTTGACAGGTGTCAATCATAATCGTAATTTCGTAGACAGTGGTTTTGAAGGGCTTCCTGGGCTATTGAGGCCACGGTCAGTCTCACCCTTTCCACCCAGGAGAAGGAAACGCCTTCTTTCAGTCGGTTAGACTACTGTCCAGTGCCTTGGAGTGACAGGTGTCAATCATAATCGTAATTTCTGCTTAGTGAATTAACGCGTCCGGGCTCTATGTCGAAGTTCCATTTTGTTGTCTCCCATCGTTAGTTTTATAACGGAGTTCAGGGGTATCCTGCCTCCTCAACTAAACACCCCCTCCCCTTATCAGGGCGATGTACGGCCCGGGTACCATCCCCCAAAGCCAAGGTTAACCCGCGCCCCACCGGGGGTCCGGTGTCACCTTCGCCCCACCGGGGGGCCATCGATGGCCCCCTGTAACTCCGAAAATATGGGCGTTAGCACAAATCTGCAAAGTGCAATAGAAAGCTCGCGTGAATTCAGTAAGAAATTACTTCGCATGTTTTAGTGCTCAGGTCAATGGTTTGACCTCCAGAGGTCAAATTAGGTCAAGATCGGCTATTTTCACTCAAATATGCAATGATTAAGCAAACTGGGCATAACTCTTATGTCATTAGAGTTATTGAGGCCTGGAAAAAAACATTTGATAGCAAATTTCCAGTACTTTTTCCGCTATGTGGAACGTAAAGACCTCCCGCCAGTTGTTTGACCTCCAGAGGTCACCTCGTGACCTAATATGACCTGAGGCCACGAAAGGTCAAAAAGTGACCTTGCCGTATATCAAATGAAAGCCAGTGACAAGGCAAACACGATGGTGTTTGTTTCACCGCTCTAGCTTAATTAGGTCAAAAGTTATTTTCAAAATACTGTTTTTGACCTCTGGTGACCTTGGATGACCTTGGAAAAATCAAATGGCAAATATGACCCCTGGGATCCGTGAAAGGGTGTCCAAAACGCTGTTCTGAGCAGTCTGAGTATTTGCAATCATTTTTGTGGCTTTTATATCATGAAACAGCTTTTCCCCATGCTTTTCCAATGGGAGAGGTCGCCTCGTGACCTGACCTCAGGGCACGAAATCGAAAAATCCCGGATATACACCTTGTAGACCCTGGAGGGGTCATGAAGTGTAGGAAGTTTCAAATCAATCGACTTTGAAATGTAGCTCTTACAGAGCTCTAAAGTTGAAGTGAGGTGACCTTGGTTGACCTCGTCTGGTGACCTGACCTTGGGTTACCCGGGATAAAAAATTTCAGGGATGATGGGAAAATGATGCAGTGAGAGGTAGAGCCCTCAACCGCGGTGCTGCGCCTCGTCGTTTTTCTGCTATCCCGGAAAAACCTTAGGGGGCCATCGATGGCCCCCCGGTGGGGTGAGGGTTAAACTACCTCCTCACCCCAGACGTGGCCTCTAGAGAGCCTTATTTAAAACGCCGTCCCTAGACCCGGGCATTAGTATTGACTACTGGTCGAACATGGATTCATCTCATTCCGAGTCTGAATCGGGGCCCCCTCCCCACCAGTATTCTCCCTGGGGGGTCTAATGGACGCCGACGGTCGGCTATGTTGGGCGCCAGAAGTAGTGTTAGACGCGCCGGATTTCGAAACGAATCCTGAGACACGCGCTGGACTGCTGGGACGCGTCCGGCGACTACAGCTCCGCCACCACCCTGACCGCCAAGGGAGTCATACCGATTCCGTGTGAGTACGATGATTTCTGCAAATCGCCCCGGTCACCGCTCCTCGCTTTTGTTGACTTGGATTCTCCTTCCTCATCCCCGCTCCCTAGTTCTTTCCCCCCTTTGTCTTTATGTTTTTTTTGCGGACCCGCGTGCTTTTCCGTTACATATTATCATAAACGTTATACCTCATCGCGTGAGGGGTGGGTCATAACGTTACGATGCACCGCCCGCCCGATTTTTGGTTAACTACCCCCGACCATTACAGACTCATCAATGTTGCGGCACGGATCCTGTGCGGCAACCCGAAGGCTACTGAGATTGGATCGCTGATTCTACGATCCATGCCCTGGAAGTCACGGAGGCAATTTTAGGGGCGCCTCTCCCTTTCCAGTGCACCTCCCTTGACCGTTGGCGTCCCCGCCTCCTGGCTTTGACTCACTCCGCGCGCGAGGGCGCCGTTGCTGATGCGTCGGTGATGCGGGAATTATCTCTCCAGTCTCGGCGCTTGGAGTCGATCATCGCCGAGCGCGAGGAGGAGATCAAAGATCTCCATTCCCGCATCGCGGCTCTGCGGGAGGCGATACTCTCACGCGACGCGGAAGCCCGGGCAGACTCCCCCATAATCCGCCGCGCACTGCTGACTGCGCTTCCATTTTTGAAGAGGCCGGTCCGCAACAGAGTTAATCGCGCGCTCCGTCGTTTAAGCTCTCGCGATCCCGCTGCACGCCCCGTCGATCTTTGAAAGGAGAACAGCATAACAACTTTCCAAAGGACCCCCTCTTTGATCCCTTGATGCGATATCGCGAGGGTTACTCTTTGCTTTTGTCGTAGTGTTTCGTTTTTAGCGATGAATATCAGCTCTCAAACGATCCCCCGGGATCAGACATTCATTTATCCTGTGTTCGGAATCTGCTGGGCTGTGATCACCTCGCCGAATGTTTCTATGCTGTGCAAAAAATATATGACGTATCCATTGTATAAAATACACTTATACGTCGTCGTCTCTGTGTCTTTATGGTTTGGGCGGGGCGCCCATCGGGGCTCCGTCGTTTCCCCCCTTTTGTAGAATGTCCCCCCCCGTTCGGGGTGCGCCGTTGGGAGGGAGCTATAGGGTTTAATATACAAGAGAATTTCCGGCTTGGCTTTGTGCACTACACCATTTGATTCCGTACGATACCCCAGGAGCAGCGACGGATACTGGAATTGGTTCAGAATTACCCGCTGGATCGGCCGAGTCACCATATCTACGATCAGATCATTGTATCAACGATAAGATCCCAATGGTGAGTATTTTCCTGTACCAGCGGGGGATGGAAAAAAGGACTTTGCCCAGAACACGGTCCACAAGCTTCGAACCCACACTAGGTGAAGGCAGCCAGTAGAAATCACCGCGTATCTGGTGTTAATACAAGGATACACACGCCCTCCCCCTTTTCATTTTTTCTAGAGCCATCAAATGCTTCAGGACATGTCGTACCCACTGCTCTGCTCCTTCTTTGCTCCCCCTGACATCTGTAAAGCTGACAGCGCGTGCCCCGAGCCTGATCGTAAATTAGGGACCGTACCGTCTGTGAGGGATGCCAAAACTTGCCCAAGCAAACCCAGGCGGCGCCGGATATGCCTGACACCCCGACGAGATGGGGTTTAGTTAATCTAGATTATGATTTACTATGCCAGTTAGTCCTTGCGACATACTGAGTACGTTTGTCGAACGTAGAGCTGCATGCTGTCGCGCCTGCGGCGCGAGAGGTCGGCCGGGCCTCCAATATTTTCACTGCATCGACTCAATGTCCACACTTAACCCGCGCCCCACCGGGGTCCGGCGCCACCTTCGCCCCACCGGGGGCCATCGATGGCCCCCTCTAACTCCGAAAATATGGGCGTTAGCGCAAATCTGCAAAGTGCAATAGAAAGCTCGCGTGAATTCAGTAAGAATTACTTCGCATGTTTTAGTGCTCAGGTCAATGGTTTGACCTCCAGAGGTCAAATTAGGTCAAGATCGGCTATTTTCACTCAAATATGCAATGATTAAGCAAACTGGGCATAACTCTTATGTCATTAGAGCTATTGAGGCCTGGTAAAGTACATTTGATAGCAAATTGCCAGTACTTTTTCCGCTATGTGGAACGTAAAGACCTCCCGCCAGTGGTTTGACCGCCAGAGGTCACCTCGTGACCTAATATGACCTGAGGTCACGAAAGGTCAAAAAGTGACCTTGCCGTATATCAAATGAAAGCCAAAGACAAAACAAACACGATAGTGTTTGTTTCACCGCTCTAGCTCAATTAGGTCAAAAGTTATTGTCAAAATACTGTTTTTTACCTCTGGTGACCTTGGATGACCTTGGAAAAGTCAAAGGGCAAATATGACCCCTGGGATCCGTGAAAGGGTGTCCAAAACGTTGTTCTGAGCAGTCTGAGTATTTGCAATCATTTTTGTGGCTTTTATATCATGAAATAGCTTTTCCCATGCTTTTCCAATGGGAGAGGTCGCCTCGTGACCTGACCTCAGGGCACGAAATCGAAAAATCCCGGATATACACCTTGTAGACCCTGGAGGGGTCATGAAGTGTAGGAAGTTTCAAATCGATCGACTTTGAAATGTAGCTCTTACAGAGCTCTAAAGGTGAAGTGAGGTGACCTTGGTTGACCTCGTCTGGTGACCTGACCTTGGGTGACCCGGGGTAAAAATTTCAGGGATGATGGGAAAATGATGCAGTGAGAGGTAGAGCCCTCAACCGCGGTGCTGCGCCTCGTCGTTTTTCTGCTATCCCGGAAAAACCTTAGGGGGCCATCGATCCCCGGTGGGGCGAGGGTTAATGCTCCGCGTAGCGTCAGAGGTGTTAAGGGAAACAATTTTCGTTTACGGCAACTAGATTTTTATTCCTCTGGATTGTGGTCATGACCCTAACGATTGACGTACTATGGATTTGGTAGCACAAGTGTGAATATACAATCAATCACGTGCGTCGTCTCTTCTATTCCACGCGGCAGAAACCACCGATTTTTTTTTTGACTCGCGTATCTCGGGCCGAGTGCGGGCGGCCCGCCAGTTTGACGGCTCTACTGACCTGGTGCCGTCCCGCCGTGAAATACCCACTGGGTCAAACTCGCATAAGCTCGGAAGGGATAACGATTTTTCATGCCTGAATTAGCCAGGGAGAGAATGGATAACCCTTCCGGTAGTCGGGACTTACATCGTAAGGTTGGGTGCTGGTGCCGGATATCAGGCGCTCCACAATTTGGAGGCTTGGAGTCGTCAGCGACTGTAGGCCGTCGGATAGCTGTCTCCGCTGGCGGCGAAATTGCAGTGGCGCAGGGGCGGATCCAGGGGGGCCGCGGGGGCCGCGGCCCCCCTCGCCGGTAAGGCGCCCCCTCGGCACTAAGGCGCCCCCGGGGGCCGCCTCCATTTGCTCCACATTTGCATGCCAAACGGAAATACTGGTGCCCCCTGGTAATTCCGCTGCATGCAAATACCACATTTTGACAACCTGCCCTGCATCACTGGCGCCCCCATGATGCATCATTGGTGCCCTTATTTCACTCCGCCGCACCCCCAAGCCTCTTCCACCTCTTGAAATCCCGCTATATATTACCGGCGCCCCACTTTTCCCTACGGGCGCCCCTATCTTCTAGAAATCCGCTCTATATCACTGGCGCCTCCATGGTGCAGCATTGATGTCTCGTTTTTGCTCCAGCGGCGCCCCCACGCGTCACTGTGGGCGCCCCATCTTTTGGAACCCCGAATGTACCACCGGCGCCCCCATTGGGCATCATTGGTGCCTTCGTTTCACTCCACCGGCGCCCCCAAGCCTCATCGTGGGCTCTCCCACTTCTTGGCATCCTGCTATAAACTATTGGCGCCCCAATCCTCACCACGGGCGCCCCCACCTTCGGAAAATCCGCTCTATACCACTGCCGCCTCCATGGTGCAGCATTGATGTCTCGTTTTTGTCTGTGGGCTGTCTGTGATGTCTGTGGGCGCCCTACCTTTTTGAACCCTCATGTACCGCCGGCGACCCCATTGGGCATCATTGGTGTCTTCTGTGTACTTCACCGGCGCCTCACGCTTCACCGTGGGCGCCTCTGCTTTTTAGAGCCGCTCTTTACCATCGGCGCCCCCGTGGTACATCATTGGTGCCTTTTTGCCCAATTGGCGCCCCCGTGCCTCAATGAGGGGGCCTTCACCCTTTACCAGCCCGTTTTATACCAGTGGAGCCCCCACTCTCTCTCTCCCCACTCCCAAATACGGGCGCCCCCACCTTCTAACAATCCGCTAACACCTTCTAACACCTTCTAACAATACCAGTGGCGCCTCCATGGTGCAGCATTGATGTCTCGTTTTTGCTCCAACGGCGCCCCCAGGCGTCATTGTGGGCGCCCCATCTTTTGGAACCCCGAATGTACCACCGGTGCCCCCATTGGGCATCAATGGTGCTTTCGTTTCACTCTAACGGCGCCCCCAAGCCTCTTCCACCTCTTGACATTCCGCTATATACTACCGGCACCCTACTCTTCACTACGGGCGCCCCCATCTTCTAAAAATCCGTTCTATATCACTGGCGCCTCCAAGGTGCAGCATTGATGTCTTCTGTGCACTCCATCGGCGCCCCCACGCCTTACCATGGGCGCCTCTGTTTTTTAGAGCCGCGCTTTACCATTGGCGCCCCCGTGGTACATCATTGGTGCCTTTTTGCTCAAATGGCGCCGCCATGCCTCTTTGAGGGGGCATTCACCCTTTACCAGCCCGTTTTATACCAGTGGAGCCCCCACTATGTCTCCCCGCTACGTAATACTGGATCCCCACTCCCCACTACGGGCGCCCCCACCTTCTAACAATCCGCTCTATACCACTGGCGCCTCCATGGTGCAGCATTGATGTCTCGTTTTTTGCTCCAACGCCGCCCCCACGCGTCACTGTAAGCACCCCATCTTTTGAAACCCCGCATGTACCACCGGCGCCCCTATGGTGCATCATTGGTGCCTTTGTGTCACTCCACTGGTGCCCCCAAGCCTCTTCCAGCTCTTGACATCCCGCTATATACTACCGGCGCCCCACTCTTCACTACGGGCGCCCACATCTTCTAGAAATCCGCTCTATATCACTGGCGCCTCAATGGTGCAGCATTGATGTCTCGTTTTTGCTCCAGCGGCGCCCCCACGCATCACTGTGGGCGCCCCATCTTTTGGAACCACGCATGTATCACCGGCGCCCCCATTGGGCAGCATTGGTGCCTTCGTTTCACTCCACCGGCGTCCCCAAGCCTCATCGTGGGCTCTCCCACTTTTTGGCATCCCGCTATAAACTATTGGCGCCCCAATCCTCACCACGGGCGCCCCCACCTTCGGAAAATCCGCTCTATACCACTGCCGCCTCCATGGTGCAGCATTGATGTCTCGTTTTTGCTCCAACAGCGCCCCCACGCGTTACTGTGGGCGCCCTACCTTTTGAACCCTCATGTACCACCGGTGCCCCCATTGGGCATCATTGGTGTCTTCTGTGTACTTCACCGGCGCCCCACGCTTCACCGTGGGCGCCTTTGCTTTTTAGAGCCGATCTTCACCATTGACGCCCCCGTGGTACATCATTGGTGCCTTTTTGCTCAAATGGCGCCCCCATGCCTCACTGAGGGGATCTTCACCTTTTACCAGCCCGTTTTATACCAGTGAGCCCCCACTCTCTCTCCCCGCTATGTACTACTGGATCCCCACTCCCCACTACGGTCGCCCCCACTTTCTAACAATCCGCTCTATGCCACTGGCGCCCCCATGGTGCATCATTGGTGCTTTCGTTTCACTCAACCGGCGCCCCCAAGCCTCATCGTAGGCTCTCCCACTTCTTGGCATCCCGCTATAAACTATTGGCGCCCCAATCCTCACTACGGGCGCCCCCACCTTCGGAAAATCCGCTCTATACCACTGGTGCCTCCATGGTGCAGTATTGATGTCTCGTTTTTACTTCAACGGCGCCGCCACGCGTCACTGTGGGCGCCCCATGTGCTGAAACCCTGCGTGTACCACCGGCATCCCCATTAAGCATCATTGGTGTCTTCTGTGCACTCCACCGGCGCGGCGCCCCCACGCTTCACTGTGGGCATCCCCTGCTTTTTAGACCCGCTCTTTACCTCTGGCGCCCCCATGGTGCATAATTGGTGCGTTTCTTTTTTAATATCAAACGGCGCCCCCATGCCCATTGAGGGGTCTTCACCTTTCAACAGCCCCTCCTATACCACCCGAGCCCCACTCTTGTGATGCATTATTGTTGTCTGCTTTTAGCTTTATGGGCGCCTTCCCCCGCCTCTTTCCACCATCTTTTGACACATCGTTCTGTATCACTGGCGCCCCCATAATGAATCATTGGTGCCTGTTCTTTGCTCCACCGGCGCCTTCATTTCCAGCCGTGGGCTCATCGGGAGCGCCCCCACATTTCGACAAACCGCTCTGTCTGGCGGCACCCATGGTACACATTGGTGATTTTCTTTCGCTCCATTGGTGCCCCCACACTTCACTATAGGCGCCCACATATTTCTGCTGATTGCTTGATGAATCATTGGTATCTTACTTTTGCTCTATCGGCGCCCAACCACATCCCCCACCACGCGCCACTATTGGCGCCCCAACTTTTGACAGCATGCCCTGTGCCTCCATGGTGCATGATGGGTGCCTATCGTTAGCTCCATGAACGCACCAGCACATCCCTGCCAGAAACCCTATGCAGCTTCTCTTTACTTTGAATTTCTTGCATAAGCTGATATTAGAACTAATCCGCCCTCCCTGTTGCCCAACCAGTGCCCTGTTCGTGTACCCCCCTTCTACCCTGTTGTTACCCTACCAGTGTCCCTATGATGGATTATTTGCTCCCACAGACGCTCCACTGACGGTTCCACGCCTATGTGCTGCAGGCGCCCCTTGCCTGCACCACCGGTATCCATAACTCCAGTCTCGGTATCGCCTCGGTGAAGTATCAGCGTCCCCCCATGCACTATCACCATTACCATCCCTCGCCCGAAAGCCCAAATAACTAACTGACTAACTCACCACACCTCCCCCGGCTATAGACCACCGGCGTCCTACAGGGTGTACCACCGTACCACACTGAACTTTTGGCACTCCCATGCTGCATCACCGCTGGACTCATTTATATACATAAGCACTCCCTCATATATGATGCCCCTGGGTCACTAATAGGCGTCACACTTCAACGTGGACCACCCTCATCGATTTTTTGACGCCCTCTTCTTTGTGGTTAGGCGCCCATATTTCACGATTGGCCGCCCTTTTCAGCTCTAGAGCGCTCCACTGCAACATGGACCACCCGTGCCTACCTTTGGCCGCCCTCTTCTGCATGATTGTTCTCCTGTTCTCGTCTATTGACCGCTCCTTTGCAGATCTAGGGCGCCTGACTTCAATGTGGACTCCTCATTCACCTCCGGACGCCCTCTATTTTATGGTTGGGAACCCCATTTTTCACGTTTGGCCACCCTTTTTCAGCGCTTGGCGGACCTCTGCGACGTGGACCACCGTCATTTACCTACAGGCGCCCTTAACTTTGTGACTGGGCTCCCTGTTTTCACAATTGATCCGCTTTTCAGCCCTAGGGTGCCCCACTGCAACGTGGACTGCCCTCATCCATTTTAAGCCGCTCTCTTCTGTATCATTGCGCGCACCTTCTCCACTGCTGGCCGCTCCTGTGCAGCTTTAGAGCACCCCATTTCACCGTGGACTGCCCTCATTCACCTCTGGCCGCCATCCGCATTGTGGTTCAGAACCCCTATATCATGATTGACCGTCCCTTTTAGCTCTAAAGCGGCCCACCGTAAAATTGATCGCTCTGATCCACTTTTGACTGCCCGCTAGTGCATGATTGCGCGCCCGTTTTCCACAATTGTCTGTTCTTTCTTAGCCTTGGGGCGCCCCACTTTTACGTGTACCGCCTTCAACTTCGGATGTCCTCTACTTTGCGTTCGGGTGCTCCAATTTCACGATTAACCGCTCTTTTTCAGCCTTAGGGCATCCCACTGCAACATGGCACTACCATAGCACATGGACAGCTCTCAGCTTTGAGTGGTAACAATTGCCCCGAGTTCTTTTAATGTATGCTTTGGGTATCGATTGGTGTCCTTTTGCTCCGTTACCACGCAGGATCCCTCAGGGTGCATTCATGCCCATCCGATGTGTGGTCGTGTGCCCGTCCAATATGTGGTTGTGTCGTCTTTTGCAACAAGAACATGCTACGATGGAATAAAGGGGACTGGTAAAAGTAATGTTTCTTGTGAAGCAAATTTTGAGCACATATACCAATATCCCTTAAATGTGTTTAAAAAAAACATTCCGGATCTATTGATAACCCTATAAGCGGTTGACTTCGATCATTTAATTATTTTGCCGATGTGTTTTTTTTCGCAGTGCCACTAATGAAAGGCTGTGTCCAGACAGCAATGCGAAATTCCCACGTCATCTGTGTAAGAAAAACATTGAGAGCTCGGCAGGAGGCACCTGCATAATTTTGGTTGCGTCCTCTCCCACATGTTTGTAAACAGCAAAAAGTTTCGCCTTATGTAGAATATTATGGATTTATCACTATCCACCCCGCGCAGACAGGGTAAACTGCAACGACTGGTTCGCAAAATCTCCAACGGCCGTCTCTGCGTAAATTCTGCTTCAAAACGTAATCCAGGTAGATGTTGCCCTGTTTACTTGTTGCTTATTTAACTAGAGGCACTTTGAGAAATTCTTCCTTTTCTTGGCAACGTGTTTTTTTTAATCGGCACTTTTTCAAATGGCATCACAAATACGCAAAATTAGCATCACAAAGATCCATGATACCAAAGGCTGATCCCCAAATGGTAGTCTGACCGCCCCCCGGAGACTTCGCTTCCCTCTTATCGAAATCCTGGATCGTCCATGTACCCAGCGCTCTCGGTTGTTGATCAGTGATAGATAAGCTCGGTCAGTGTTGATCAGGTGCAATCTCTAACATCATCACCTTGGATAGGTTGAGTTTGCGGCCGGTTGATAGAGCTGGAAAATGCCTAGGTGATCGGGGAAGGAGAGTTTATTTGGTGATGGAACTATAGTAGGGAGGAACAGAAACGTAGTAAAGGGGTGGGGCGGCTAGCACAGTCGCATGAGAGGCACCCGAAGGGAAAAGATCGCGCGAAGGGCAGCCGGGCTACGCCAATCTATGACCAACCGTAAACCTCGGGGACCAGCATGACTTGCTATTACAAGCGTGACCCTCTGCGGCAAGCGACACCCTATATGTGACCGTCAGGGTCCCCAAGGGGCAGATGAACACTCTTTAATCAAGTGGGTCACCTGTTTTCAACAGGGCCCTCTGTGACAAGCATGACCAGTACATCATTCCGTGGTCGGCAGGGCCCAATGCAGTCAGAAGAGCCTTCTGTCTGCCACCGAGAAACCGAGAATGCCCTCTGTGCCAGCGGGGATGCTGTGACAAGTAGGGCCCTCTACGGTCAGCAGGTCCTTTGGGACCAGGAGTCTCCTCGTTATCAATAGGGCAATCTTAGGTCAACAGGGATCTCTGTAACTAACAGATCTTTCGGTCGCAGTCAGGGCCATGTCTTGCCAGCATGCTTTTTTGTCGGACAGGGCGATACCCCCGGTGACCATTAGAGGACCCTGTATCGTAAATATATATATTTGGAACTGAACGCACAGTCTATAAAAAGGGCACTCCGGGACCAACAGGTCTTTCCGTGCCCAGTAAGGCCTGCCATATTCTTGTGGAAGGTCATGAGGTGACCTGAGGTCTAATCGGGAAGTCGCTGGGCCCCCTGCATCCAGGCGGGTAACCATCCATGACGGTCTTTGACTGCTGTGAGTGGGACTAGTGGGACCCTTAAATCCATTAGGATCTAAATCTGCCAGTTAGCGAACCCCTGGGGAAAGCCGGAAAGTGTACAAGTGTACACTGTGAACGACTTTGAGTTCACTTTGGTCAGTCGAGGGTCCTATGTGGCTGCCATAGCACAGCGAGGACAGGCCAACGGCCAAGATCTGGTTATAGCTAGTTAAAGTTCCTGCAAAAATTCAGGTGGATGCCGTTGAGGGAGACACAAACACATTTTTCCGAGTTGATCGCTGATGTGGAGTATCCCTAAACTGGGCCTTTGCTTGGGGCCGTATTCTGATGCCGAGAGTACATAAGAATGGGCGCACGCACGTCCATATTTTATTCTGATTTCCAGCCTGCACCCACACTGCGCAGGTGGGGTCAAATCAGCATTGTGATCGTAGTGCGCACATTAGATCAGTATGCTGATACTCTGCGTAGACTAGGTCGGTACTGGTCCCTGTGCATCCCGGGTACGCGTGTCCTACGTCGAGCGTGGCTTCGCACGGAAGAAGGTCAAAATACCACATTGGAATACGGCAAGTTGCTTGTCTCAGTCAAGTCTTAGGAGGACATTATATTAGAATATAGCCTTAGAAAGGTTTACAATAACTGGGGTCTTGAAGTAAGCCAAGGTCCATGAACTTAAGTAGTAGATCCTTCGTGGCTGGCTAGCTCAGATTGAAGGGATCTGGGATCACTGCTCTGACCTAGTGGTTTATTAGACCCTTACGGCTAGTTAAGGCCCTGTGTGCTAATCATCATCATATAAGCAAAATCAGTAGTCCATGTAACCATCATGGGGCTTCCCAAAGTGTATCGGGATTTGATCTGACATGTCCTGTAGAAACCTAATCCCCAATGACAAACATAGGCTCATTGAACGAGACGGGCCTATTCTAAACATTCGTTGGTCTTCTTCAAACTGTTTAAGGCTTCTGAAGATAATTTTGATCACTGATTGGGGAGAAAATAGTCCCCATGCAGTCTCCCCGGGTCCCAAAGTGTCTTTACTAACCGTGGGTTCCAGTGCTTAATAAATTATACGCCAAAGAGATACATTCACTTTTACCACTCCTGAGATGTATTTTAGATCCATCCAAAGCCATGATCTTTCCTCATTTTTTAAAAAGAAAATATGAAACTAATTACCTCTTTGACCCTCCGGTTTTTCGGGCGGCAAGAAAAAACGGCGACGCGAAGCACCACCGTACTTGGCACACCTTATTCTTGATGATTCCGCAAGAATCCCCCAAAAATTTTGGCTTGGGTCATCTCAGGTCAGGTCATCAGTGCAGGTTAAGTGACCTTACCTCAAAAAATATTGAAGGTGGCATAAGTAGGAAATGGATGAATCTATCGGATTGAAACTTATAGCACATAATGGCCCCACCGAGTTCTCCAAGAAGTTCCGGGATTTTTCATATCGATGACATCAGGTCAAATACGGACCATGACCTCTCCATTGGAAATACAGAGGAAAACAGAAAATGGTTTGTATTTGTGTAGAGAAAGGTGATAATACCTTCATATTCTCCAAATCGAAGTATCTTAGGTCCCTTTTTAGGTTCATGTCGCAATTTTTGACCTGTGACCTCTGAGAGATCATCCGAAGCTACTTAAGCAGTTTTGAGACTTAGGTCAATAACTTTGCATGAAATGATGATACAACTTTTATGTTTATACCATTGCGTTTGGATTGCTATTGCCAGTCGATTGAGAGGCATATGGACTATGCTAAGTCAAAAAGTGACCTTTACCTGACCTGAAGTCAGGTGATTTGTGTTTGGCCTAGTATGATCATATTATACATCATTCGATTCGCCGTGACGAGAGAGAGCGAACAGTGTCTACAAAATTATTATAACTCAACGCTGTCAGACGCTAGACTTTGCTCAAAATGCCAACTTCTTTGACCTGCCATGACCTCAATGTTGACCTGGGCCAAAAAGTGACTGATACAGTGTCTTCGTGAATTTGTATGAGCTATCCACCAGCGTTCGCGTTTTTTCGCTATCCTGCATAGGGGACGAGTTCGAGAGGGTTGTTCAAACACCCCCACCAGGGCGAAGGTGACTCGGAGGCCCACCGGGGCGCAGGTTAACTGATTCAGTTCACAAAAATGCTTTAAATGGGTAAAGAACATAAAATTTGGCGCCCCCAGCCGGCTTAAAAGTGGCGCCCCCTGGCCATGAAAGTGGTGCCCTTCAGCGCTGCGGCCCCCTAGCGAAAATTCCTGGATCCGCCCCTGCAGTGGCGTTGTCTCTCTGCGGTGGAGTTGTCTCTCTCTTGCTCCTCCTCGGGTGTCGTCACTAGTCTCCCCTCTTCTCTCTCCTTCCCGGGCGCCGACACTCCTCTCTTCTCTTCTGGTTAGCCTTTTTATAAAATTTGTCTCAGCCGCCAACGGGCACGCCTGGGGCAGGTCAACGCCTCATCACGTGCCCCTCCCAAACATGGACTGTCTCTCGGTTTTCCCATCTCCCCTCCCCGTCCCTTTTTCGTTTTCGTTTCGCTGCCAAAGGGGCGCCGGAGGCCGGGATGCGGAGCACCGCCGCAGGCTTCACTTGGCTCCACCCGCGCCTGGGGCGGGTCCACACCTCAGCGTTTCTTTTCATTCCCACCGGTGTGCTTCTCTCTTCTCTTCAGCTGTCCCCCCTCGCATCCGGTGGAGTGACAAAAGAAAAGGTGGGGGGGGGTGGAAGGCAAGGTGTCGGCTGGTACCCACCCATGCCTGGGGCGGATCCATTCTCTGCCTCTCCCCATCCCCGCCATTAAGTATTTCCTTCCAAACGGGTTTTTAGCCGTCCGGCCTGGTCGCGCCGCCCCGGCGTTGCCTCCAGCATAGGTTGACCGATGGTCTTGACGGCTAGAACATCCCATCGACGTCGCGTTGTCCTTGTACTGTCTCGCCGGAAATTATTGCGATGGCGCCGTTTGCCCCCTCGCCGTACCCTCTGCCGTCCTCGGCCGTAGAGCCATTGTTTGGAACACGTCAGAGCCGCATGACGAAATCCATGGAGCGAAGCGCATTGAGATTTCTCAAGCGGCTCTATTCTGGCCGCTCAGACGGGTCTCGTCGTGGTCTGTCAGAAGCCGGTGACGAACGAAGTGAGAAACGGCTTCTATACTGACAGTTTTTCGTTCTCTGTTGTCCGTAGTCAGAAGCCGGTGACGAACGAAGTAAGAAACGGCTTCTATTCTGACAGTTTTTCCGGTCTCGTCGTGTCAGAGCCGTATGACGAAATCCATGGAGCGAAGCGCATTGAGATTTCTCAAGCGGCTCTATTCTGGCCGCTCAGACGGGTCTCGTCGTGGTCTGTTGTTGTTGTGGTTGTTGTTGGCGTCTGTCAGTCCTGAGACTTGATGTCAGAGCTCTGGAATTTTGTAGGATGATAGCCCGTCTGCTCCAGACACCCAAACTGAAGCCCCGAGTTGAAATCCAAAATAGTTTTTGAGAAATTTTGGCTCAAACTTTTTCTGTTTTATATTTTTCTAATTTTTACTTCTTAAGCTACGAACTTGAAATTTATGTCCTTTTCAATGGATAACAAGGGCCAGCTAGGGGGAAAAAATTGAGCTGATCCGACAATATTTATTGCGCGAAAACGCGGCATTTCTCACGCGCGCAAAAAACCCGCTAAAAGTTGATGGCCGACTTGTGCGCTCGAAATGTCAGAAGACAGGCCTCAGTTAGCTGAAAGGCAGTTACCTAGGGGTGGCTAGGCAAATTTTGTAGTGCTTAGGCATAGTTTTGAGTGCAAAAAATAAAATTTTGACCTACTTTTTACAGTTCTTCCGGAAGACTGAATTTTGGTTCATTTCATTTCAACGTTAATATCTCACAATCTAATTGACCGATTTGAGTTTTCATTTCAAATAATGAAAGAACATTGCTCCTGCCTGATAATATTTGGAGATGGAAATTGTGAATGTGAAATTCTTTGTTTTATAGGCATAAATAGAAATTGAGTAAAAAAACTTTTTATTTGCATCTTCCTGGTTCCAAGCTCATGTCACTCACAAACTCAGAACTGACATGGCTGAATAGGAAAGTTACTTGCGGTCATTTCGCTCACTTATACTACCCACCTATCTCTAATGGCTTTCGAGTAATTAGTCAAAAATGTATTATAAGATGCCAAATTTATCGGACCACCTTTGCTTCTCACCATGGTTTCAAGTCCTTAAAATAGATGGAAGTTGAAGAAATTTGGCATGAAGCTAGCTTAGGATCCTATCTCGACGATACAAGTAATTTCAGCCCAAAAGAATGCTTGGTTCGTCTTCTAGAAGCACCTTTATATCGTGCCTTTTCGGGACAAGCACAGCACCCGGCGCCAGCGGCCCGGCATATTCGGCGGAGTTGTACCAGCCAGTGACCTCCTGACGGGTCACAGGTGTTCAGCTAGTGGGAGGCTGAGAAGTGTGGCACGGTGGTCTAGTGGTTAGAGGCCCTGTCTCTTGATCAGGTAGGTCCGGTTCGAATCCGGGGGTGACCACGTACTCTTTATTGGTTATTTCAAAGAAAAGAATGATAAAACTGGCTTGCAGGCTTATGAAGAGATACATTAAGAACGAAATATGGTTTGCTTTCGGCACATTGTCATGCGGCTCTCCTGCGCCGGTGGGGCGTTAGCCCAGGCCGCAGGCCGAGGTCTGTCTGTTGTTGTCTGTTCTGAGCGCTGGTATCAGAGACCTAAAACTTTTGTGGATAGAAGGCACTTCCAAATGAATAAGCACCACGGTTGTCAATTTTCAAAGTTTTCAAAATTTTGCCCAGAATTTTGCATTATGTGATTTTTAACTTTTATTTTTCTATTTTTTGCTAATTCATCTACAGTCTTCAAACTTGCACCCTTTTACATCAGGGAAATTTGTAGTTCACACAAAAAGTTTGAAAGAAAAAATCATAAATTTAAGGCTCCAAATTAGCTTTTAAACTTTGCACCCTAAATTTGGCATAAAACTCATGGTCTAAACTACAGGCTCGAAATATCTGAAGCTACAGCAGTTCAGGTTCTGAGTCAAATATCAACTTAAAGTTCGGTTTGTGCAGTACTGCACAAACACAGAAACAAAACAAAAACGGAAATTTAAGGGTCCTTTTTGGCCCATTCCGTGAAGGTCTGCATTTCCCAAAATATCATTCAAACCCTTATATCTTCCGATATAATTGATAAAAAGTAGTTCCCATTTCAGATAATAAAAGAGAATAGCCCTCTTTATTATATATTTAGAGATAAAAACTTTCAGACTGAAACTTTTTATTTTATAGGCAAAAATAAAATATAAGTTTTTAAAATTTTTATTCTCAGCCCCCTGGTTTCCAGACCATGATAGCTACGGTATTGAACTTAACACGGCTGGATAGAAAACTTCGTTGCCGTCATTTTTCTCACTCATACCCCCACTTATCTCTTACGGCTTCCGTGCTAATAGCCGTAAAATACATTTCGAAGTGGTAATTTTATCGGTTCATTTTTGCTTCACACCAGGATTTCGAATGGTTAATATAGATGGAAGTGGATAAAATTCGGCAAAAAGCTAGTTCAAAGACATATCTTGCCATCGCAGCAGGTTGCATATCATAGCAACAACAGTGTACCTTTAATTAAATGTAATACACAATGCTAGTATGTTTCCCGCTCGAAACCTCACCCCGCCGTTCGGCCGTAGCGTCGCTGCGGGCGGCGCACTGGTAGCTGCTATGCGAGACAGATGTCATAGCTATGTACGCATGCTATCTATAGACCAGCGCGAATGCCCGGTGGTGGCAGGGTAGTCTGTCTCGTTTCGGCTCCTCTACTCGTGCGGCGGGCGCGTTGTCTATTAGATATTCATATCAGTCGGACGGCCGGGTGGCGGCCGCGCGGTGGGGGCCTGCGCGCTGCGGCGACTTGCGACGAATAAAAAGCAAAATGGTGGTCAGGAACTGGTTTGCTTGTTTGGTTTGTTGTGTTTTGTTTCTTTATGTGTGTCCAAATCTTACTGTGTATGTGTGTGATAGGTCCGGTAAAAGTGATGTGTTTTATGAGAGAGATAAGAGAGGCCCCACCACTTAAGCCTTCGGGCTTTTGCGTCCATCTATTTGTTATAACTGTCATATTGTTTCCGTCCAATAAAAAATTATCATCTGTCTATCTATCTACCCACTAGTTAATGCATCCTCTAACCATAGGTAGCACTGGCCAAAGGATCCACCGTTGCACACCATTTCTTTCCCAGCCGAATAAACCTCTTTGTGGTAATACCATGACACGTGACTCCTTGCACTCCCTGCTTAAATAAACTTAATAAGCAGTGGCGGATCCAGACCATTAGTATGGGGGGTGGGGCTAAGGAGCTCGAGCATAGGCGGATCCAAGACATCAGTACCGGGGTGGGGCTAGTGAGCTCGAGCATAGGCGGATCCAGGACATCAGTACGGGGTTGGGCTAAGGAGCTCCAGCATAGGCGGACCCAGGACATCAGTACGAGGGTGGGCTAAGGAGATCGAGCATAGGCGAATCCAGGACATCAGTACGGGGGTGGTGTTAAGGAGCTCGAGCATAAGCGGATTCAGCTCATCAGTACGGGGGTGGGGCTCGGGAGCTCGAGCATAGGCGGATCCAGGACATCAGTAGGGGGTGGGGGCTAAGGAGTTCAAGCATAGGCGGATCCAGGGCAGTACAGAGGTGGGGCTACGGAGTTCGAGCATAGGCGGATCCAGGACATCAGTAAGGGGGTGGGGTAAGGAGCTCGACCATTGGCGGATCCAGGACATCAGTAGGGGGTAGGGGCTAAGGAGTTCGGGTATAGGTGGATCCAGGACATCAGTACGGAGGTGGGGCAAAGAAGTTCAAGCATAGGCGGATCCAGGACATCAGTACGGGGGTGGGGCTAAGGAGCTCGAGCATAGGCGGATCCAGAACATCAGTGCGGGGTTGGGGCTCCGGAGCTCGAGTAAAGGCGGATCCAGGACATCAATACGGGGGTGGGGCTAAGGGGCTGGAGCATAGGCGGATCCAGGACATAAGTATGGGTGTGGGGCTAAGCAGCTCGAGCAGAGGCGGATCCAGGACATCAGTACGGGGGTGGGGCTAAGGAGCTGGAGCATAGGCGGATCCAGGACATAAGTATGGGTGTGGGGCTAAGGAGCTCGAGCAAAGGCGGATCCAGGACATCAGTACGGGGGTGGGGCTAAGGGGGCTCGAGTATAGGCGGATCAAGGACATCAGCACGGGGGGTAGGGGCTAAAGAGTTCTAGCATAGGCGGATCCAGGATATCAGTACGAGTGTGGGGCTAAGGAGCTCGAGCATAAGCGGATTCAGGACATCAGTACGGGGGTGGGGCTCGGGAGCTCGAGCATAGGCGAATCCAGGACATCAGTAGAGGGTCGGGGCTGAGCATAGGCGGTTCCAGGGCAATACAGAGGTAGGGCTAAGGAGCTCGAGCAGAGGCGGATCCAGGACATCAGTACGGGGGTGGGGCTAAGGAGCTCGAGCAGAGGCGGATCCAGGACATCAGTACGGGGGGTGGGGCTAAGAAGATCGAGCATAGGCGGATCCAGGACATCTGTACGGATGTGGGGCTAAGGAGCTGGAGCATAGGCGGAACCAGGACATAAGTATGGGTGTGGGGCTAAGGAGCTCGAACAGAGGCGGATCCAGGACATCAGTACGGGGGTGGGGCTAAGGGGCTCGAGTATAGGCGGATCAAGGACATCAGTACGGGGGTGGGGCTAAGGAGCTCGAGCATAATTGGATCCAGGGCATCAGTACGGGGGTGGTGTTAAGGAGCTCGAGCATAAGCGGATTCAGCTCATCAGTACGGGGATGGGGCTCGGGAGCTCGAGCATAGGCGGATCCACGACATCAGTAGGGGGTGGGGGCTAAGGAGTTCAAGCATAGGCGGATCCAGGGCAGTACAGAGGTGGGGCTACGGAGTTCGAGCATAGGCGGATCCAGGACATCAGTAAGGGGGTGGGGTAAGGAGCTCGACCATAGGCGGATCCAGGACATCAGTAGGGGGTAGGGGCTAAGGAGTTCGGGTATAGGCGGATCCAGGACATCAGTAAGGGGGTGGGGTAAGGAGCTCGACCATAGGCGGATCCAGGACATCAGTAGGGGGTAGGGGCTAAGGAGTTCGGGTATAGGCGGATCCAGGACATCAGTACGGAGGTGGGGCAAAGAAGTTCGAGCATAGGCGGATCCAGGACATCAGTACGGGGGTGGGGCTAAGGAGCTCGAGCATAGGCGGATCCAGGACATCAGTGCGGGGGTGGGGCTCCGGAGCTCGAGTAAAGGCGGATCCAGGACATCAATACGGGGGTGGGGCTAAGGGGCTGGAGCATAGGCGGATTCGGGACATAAGTATGGGTGTGGGGCTAAGGAGCTCGATGAGAGGCGGATCCAGGACATCAGTACGGGGGTGGGGCTAAGGAGCTGGAGCATAGGCGGATCCAGGACATCAGTAGGGGGTGGGGGCTAAGTAGTTCGAGCATAGGCGGATCCAGAGCAGTACAGAGGTGGGGCTACGGAGTTCGAGCATAGGCGGATCCAGGACATCAGTAAGGGGGTGGGGCTAAGTGGCTCGAGTATAGGCGGATCAAGGACATCAGCACTGGGGTAGGGGCTAAAGAGTTCTAGCATAGGCGGATCCAGGATATCAGTACGAGTGTGGGGCTAAGAAGCTCGAGCATAAGCGGATTCAGGACATCAGTACGGGGGTGGGGCTCGGGAGCTCGAGCATAGGCGAATCCAGGACATCAGTAGAGGGTCGGGGCTGAGCATAGGCGGTTCCAGGGCAATACAGAGGTGGGGCTAAGGAGCTCGAGCAGAGGCGGATCCAGGACATCAGTACGGGGGTGGGGCTAAAAAGTTCGAGCATAGGCGGATCCAGGACATCAGTACGGGGGTGGGGCTAAGGAGCTCCAGCAAAGGCGGATCCAGGCCTCAGTACGGGGGTGGGGCTAAGGAGCTCGAGCATAGGCGGATCTAGGACATCAGTACGGTGGTGGGGCTCGGGCGTTCCAGCATAGGCGGATCCAGGACAATAGTAGGGTGGTAGGGGCTAAAGAGTTCGAGTATAGGCGAATCCAGGGCAGTACAGAGGTGGGGCTACGGAGTTCGAGCATAGGCAGATCCAGGACATCAGTTCGGGGGTGGGGCTAAGGAGCTCGAGCATAGGCGGATCCAGGACATCAGTGCAGGGGTGTGGCTCTAGAGCTCGAGTAAAGGCGGATCCAGGACATCAGTACGGGGGTGGGGCTAAGGAGATCGAGCATAGGTGGATCCAGGACATCTGTACGGGGGTGGGGCTAAAAAGCTGGAGCATAGGCGGATCCAGGACATCAGTATGGGTGTGGGGCTAAGGAGCTCGAGCAGAGGCGGATCCAGGGCATCAGTACGGGGGTGGGGCTAAGGGGTTCGAGTATAGGCGGATAAAGGACATCAGTACAGAGGTGGGGCTAAGGAGCTCAAGCATAAGCGGATCCAGGACATCAGCACAGGGGTAGGGGCTAAAGAGTTCGAGCATAGGCGGATCCAGGACATCAGTACGGGGGGTGGGGATAAGGAGCTCGAGCATAAGCGGAGCCAGGATATCAGTACGGGGGTAGAGGCTAAGGAGTTTGAGCATAGACGGATCCAGCATATCGGTACGGGGATTGGGCTAAGGAGATCCAGCATAGGCGGATCCAGGACATCTGTACGGAGGTGGGGCTAAGGAGCTCGAGCATAGGCGGATCCAGGACATCAGTATGGGTGTTGGGCTAAGGAGCTCGAGCAGAGGCGGATCCAGGACATCAGTACGGGGCTGGGGTAAGAGGCTCGAGTATAGGCGGATCAAAGACATCAGTACGGGGGTGGGGCTAAGGAGCTCGAGCATAAGCGGATTCAGGACATCAGTACGTGGGTGGGGCTCGGGAGCTCGAACATAGGCGGATCCAGGACATCAGTAGGGGTAGGGGCTAAGGAGTTCAAGCATAGGCGGATCCAGGGCAGTATAGAGGTGGGGCTACGGAATTCCAGCATAGGCAGATCCAGGACATATGTAAGGGGGTGGGGTAAGGAGCTCGAGCATAGGCGGATCCAGGACATCAGTTCGGTGGTGGGGCTGAGGTCTCGAGCTGGGGCATAACTCGGTAACAAATAGGCTGAATTGGGTGAAAATCTGCAGGCATACGTGAAATACCGTCAGAAAACCCATCATATTTTATATTGTATCTCCTTTCTTCTCGTCATGCCCAGTCTTTGCTTAACAAAACAAACATTATGCGTGTGTTTATTTCTTTGATGATATGAACAGAGGGCAAGCGTGGTGCAGTATGCAGAGACATTCTAATTTAGGAAAACATGGGCCTAGACAGGGGATTGAATGGAGCCATAATGAGAACACAAAACCTAAAACTCCAACATTGCGTTGTTATAAGTATCAAACTGCTGAAAAAAACTCGCCTGTCAATCGAACTGTTTGGCTAACGTACATTGTCACCGGCTTCTCCTGCGCCAGAGCGGCACCAGCCGAGGCCGCAGGCCGAGGTAGTAGTAGTTGTTGTCTGTTCTGAGGACTGGTATCAGATACTTGAAACTTGCAGGGATGAAAGGCAGGAACCCATAGAAAATCCCGACGGCTGCAGATTTTCGAATTTTGAAAAAGCTTTTCCAAAATTTTGGATTATATTTTTATAAACTTTTATTTTTCTCTTTTGCTATTTTTAATTTACAGCTCTCCAACTTACACTCTTTTACACACAATCAATTACCAGTTGTTGCTCAAAATTTGAAGCAAAAAATCCAAATTTGTACTTCCAAAATGATTTTTTGAAACTTTTACCTCCAACTTGTAGTGAAATGCATTACCAAAGTTATAAGTTCGAAATATCTGAAGATATGATGCTAGGTATTCCAAACTGGATTTTTACAGACAGAATAGACTGTGCATTACTGCATAGACACCAAACTGAACCTAAAGCATAATTTTGAAGGTCAGTTTTGGCCCTTTTTCCAAAACATAGCAATTATGGCCTAAAACTTTAAAACCATATAACTTTCAAAATTCTGGACATTTTTGAACGCAGTCTTCTTTGTTGCGATGGGTATTGTCATTACAACAAAATATTCAAAATGCAACTTTCTGAGTTAATGGGAAATATTGTTCTGCAAAAAATACAATATTTTTTGTTTTTTTTTGGGAATTTAGGACTACATATTTCCAAATTTTCTTTTCGAAATTGGTACCACAAAAAAGCCCGGCTCAAGTTCTACAACCGTCTGCCTGACCATACCCGCGCGTCTCCCATAGGTTTTGAGCTATATGATGATAAAGACTGAATTTGATGCGGTTTTCATAGGTTGTAATAGATTCATCACGTGATAAAGTGCCTTTATACTCAACTGAAATCAATGGCTCTCTCTATACTTGTAGTATGGGAGATTATGAGCTCTGCCGTTTTTGTTTCATGACGCTCCGATGACTAGTTCGCTACTGAGGGCCAAAATACTTCCGTCACCTTTTTCCCGCAGCAGGAGTGACGTCATTCTGCCCTTCTTGCATGGAGCTTGTGTTCTGCGGCGGTAGGCTGCAGCCGGTGAATGCGTGCAAGAAAGGCATAACATTTCTATCCGAGTGCATGCAGCGGATCACTCGGCCGGCCGGTTGGCGGCCGTTCGGTAGGGTCCCGCTCGCGGTGGCGACTTGCGGCGAATAAAAAACAAAATAGTGGTCAGGAACTGGTATGCTTGTTTGGTTTGTTGTGATTTGTTTCTTTATGGGTGCCCAAATCTTACTGTGTATGTGTATGATACGTACGGTAAAAAGTGATGTGTTTTATGAGAGAGATAAGAGAGGCCCCACCACTTAAGCCTTCGGGCTTTTGCGTCAATCTCTTTGTTATACCCGTCATATTGTTTCCGTCCAATAAAATTTTATCATCTATCCATAGGCGGATCCAGGATTGCCGATCGGAGGGGGCACCTCCGGGGGGGCCATCCGGACCAGGGGGACGCCACTTTTGACCGGCAAAACCTTTCAGGTGGGGCTAAGGAGCTCAAGCATAGGCGGATCCAGGACATCAGTACAGGTATTGGGCTAAAGAGCTCGGTCATAGGCGGATCCATGGCATCAGTAAGGTGGTGGGGCTAAGGACCTCGAGCATAGGCGGATCCAGGACATCAGTACGGGGGTGGGGCTAAGGAGCATAGGCGGACCCAGGACATCAGTGCCGGGATGGGCCTAAGGTGCTCGATCATAGGCGGATCCAGGACATAAGTTCAGGGGTGGGGCTAAGGAGCTCAAGCATAGCCGGATCCAGGACATCAGTACGGAGGTGGGGCTAAGGAGCTCGAGCATAGGCGGATCCAGGACATCAGTATGGGGGAGGGGCTAAAGGGCTCGAGTAAAGGCGGATCAAATATTTCCGAGAGGGGAGAAATCGTCCCGTGGGAAGGGGTGTAATCCGGAACCGGAGGGCCTCACTTTTGACCGGCAAAATCTATCAAGTGGACGCAAAATCCTTCCGATGGGCGCAGATATTCGTATCTTAGGGGGTTGGGCAGTGGCATTTCAAGCGGCGCCATCAAATGTCTAAGGGGGTGCCGTGGCCATTTCAAGGGTCGCCGAGGGTCGATCAAGGGGGCACGTGCCCCCTATACCCCCTCCCCCACCACCCTGAATTCACCTATTCTTTAGAGCATCCTGATCATTGCTTTGAAACATCCTCCGCCTATGCCATAGCTGTAGGACTTTTCACATGGGGGATTAAGCCCCTAGCCTCGCCCCTTGTGTCCGCCCCCGTGTTTAGACATATAAATGATACATAAATCTCGTTGCATTCTGTTCCATGTTATCCAACCATACCAATGAGTGACAATCGGTCATGCAGATTTCGAATGTGGTCTTCAGGTCAATGAAAGGTCACTGCACATGCGCAGTGAAACTAAGTGTAACAGAGGCCATCTCAGCAACCTACGGGTCGATTTCCTTCAAATTTTGTTAACAAGATAATTACACGGAATAAAAACAAAAAATTTCAACTTGAAGTTGCACTGCTCTGCGCATGCGCAGTAGAAATTATCAAATTAAGCCTTAAAGTTGAGGATATTTCAGAGGAGGAAATGAAGAGAGGAGAGCCAACATGCTTAAATTTAGCATGAACTTTTTGTCACCCTTAATAACTACAAAGGTCAGTGCGCATGCGCATTAGATTTTATGGTCATTGAGGCTATCTCGGGAGCCAATCGACCGATTTTGCTCAAACTTTGCGAGTAAAAGCAGAATACTATCTGCTAATCCCAATTGGCGGCATTATGACGCTGTACTGTGCTGCACATGCACTGTAGGAATTCTAAGGAATAATAGGCTATAAGGGATAATTTAGACCAGGAGACAAACACACAGCATACCAACATGCTTCAGCCAATTATAATGGTATCTTCGCTCTCATTCACTGCAGACGTTACTGCTCATGCGGACTAGGACATAGGGTTACCGAAACTAACTCGGTAACAAATAGGCTGCATTGGGTGAAAATATGCAGGTATAGGTGAAATACGGTCGGCAAACCCATCATAGTTTATATTGTGTCTCCTTTCTTCTGGTCATGCCCGGTCTTTGCTTAACAAAACAAACATTATACGTGTGTTTATTTATGTGATGACATTAACAGAGGGCAAACGTGGCACAGTGTGCAGAGACATGCTAATTTAGGAAAACATGGGCTTACACAGGGGATTGAATGGACTCATAATGAGAAAACAAGACCTAAAGTCCCAACATTGCGTTGGAATAAGTATCATACTGCTGAAAACACTGGCCTGTCAATCGAACTGTTTGCCTAACGTACATTGTCACCGGCTTCTCCTGCGCCGGAGCGGCACTTGCCGAGGCCGCAGGCCGAGGTCAGAGCCGCATGACGAAATCCATGGAGCGAAGCGCATTGAGATTTCTCAAGCGGCTCTATTCTGGCCGCTCAGACGGGTCTCGTCGTGGTCTGTTGTCAGAGCCGCATGACGAAATCCATGGAGCGAAGCGCATTGAGATTTCTCAAGCGGCTCTATTCTGGCCGCTCAGACGGGTCTCGTCGTGGTCTGTTGTTGTTGGCGTCTGTCCGTCCTGAGAATTGATGTCAGAGCTCTGGAATTTTGTAGGGTGATAGCCCTTCTGCTCCAGACACCCAAACTGAAGCCCCGAGTCGAAATCCAAAATAGTTTTTGAGAAATTTTGGCTCAAACTTTTTCTGTTTTATATTTTTCTAATTTTTACTTCTTAACCTACGAACTTGAAACTTATGTCCTTTTCGAAAGATAACAAGGGCCAGCTAGGGAAAACGAATTGAGCTGATCCGACAATATTTATTGCGCGAAAACGCGGCTTTTCTCACGCGAGCAAAAAAACCTGCTAAAAGTTGATGGCCGACTTGTGCGCTCGAAATGTCAGAAGACAGGCCTCAGTTAGCTGAAAGGCAGTTACCTAGGGGTAGCTAGGAAAATTTTGTAGTGCTTAGGCATAGTTTTGAGTGCAAAACGCAAAATTTTGACCTACTTTTTACAGTTCTTCCGGAAGACTGAATTTTGGTTCATTTCATTTCAACGTTAATATCTCACAATCTAATTGACCGATTTGAATTTTCATTTCAAATAATGAAAGAACATTGCTTCCGCCTGATAATATTTGGAGATGGAAGTTGTGAATGTGAAATTCTTTGTTATATAGGCATAAATAGAAATTGAGTAAAAAAACTTTTTATATTCATCTTCCTGGTTCCAAGCTCATGTCACTCACAAACTCAGAACTGACATGGCTGAAGAGGAAAGTTACTTGCGGTCATTTCGCTTACTTATACTACCCACCTATCTCTAATGGCTTTCGAGTAATTAGTCCAAAATGTATTACAAGATGCTAAAGTTCTTGGACCACCTTTGCTTCTCACCATGGTTTCAAGTCCTTAAAATGGATGGAAGTGGAAGATATTTGGCATGGAGCTAGCTTAGGATCCTAGCTCGACGATACAAATAATTTCAGCCCAAAAGACTGTTTGGTTCGTCTTCTAGAAGCACCTTTATATCGTGCCTTTTCGGGACAAGCACAGCACCCGGCGCCAGCGGCCCGGCATATTCGGCGGAGTTGTACCAGCCAGTGACCTCCTGACGGGTCACAGCTGTTCAGCTAGTGGGAGGGTGAGTAGTGTGGCACGGTGGTCTAGTGGTTAGAGGCCCCCGTCTATTGATCAGGTGGGTCCGGTTCGAATCCGGGGATGGCCACGTACTCTTTATTGGTTATTTCAAAGAAAAGAATGATAAAACGGACTTACAGGCTTATGAAGAGATACATTAAGAACGAAATATGGTTTGCTTTCGGCACATTGTCATGCGGCTCTCCTGCGCCGATGGGGCGTTAGCCCAGGCCGCAGGCCGAGGTTGTTGTTGTTGTTGGCGTCTGTCAGTCCTGAGAATTGATGTCAGAGCTCTGGAATTTTGTAGGGTGATAGCCCTTCTGCTCCAGACACCCAAACTGAAGCCCCGAGTTGAAATCCAAAATAGTTTTTGAGAAATTTTGGCTCAAACTTTTTCTGTTTTATATTTTTCTAATTTTTACTTCTTAACCTACGAACTTAAAACTTATGTCCTTTTCGAAAGATAACAAGGGCCAGCTAGGGAAAACGAATTGAGCTGATCCGACAATATTTGTTGCGCGAAAACGCGGCATTTCTCATGCGAGCAAAAAACCTGCTAAAAGTTGATGGCCGACTTGTGCGCTCGAAATGTCAGAAGACAGGCCTCAGTTAGCTGAAAGGCAGTTACCTAGGGGTAGCTAGGAAAATTTTGTAGTGCTTAGGCATAGTTTTGAGTGCAAAACGCAAAATTTTGACCTACTTTTTACAGTTCTTCCGGAAGACTGAATTTTGGTTCATTTCATTTCAACGTTAATATCTCACAATCTAATTGACCGATTTGAGTTTTCATTTCAAATAATGAAAGAACATTGCTTCCGCCTGATAATATTTGGAGATGGAAATTGTGAATGTGAAATTCTTTGTTTTATAGGCATAAATAGAAATTGAGTAAAAAAACTTTTTATTAACATCTTCCTGGTTCCAAGCTCATGTCACTCACAAACTCAGAACTGACATGGCTGAATAGGAAAGTTACTTGCGGTCATTTCGCTCACTTATACTACCCACCTATCTCTAATGGCTTTCGAGTAATTAGTCCAAAATGTATTACAAGATGCTAAATTTCTCGGACCACCATTGCTTCTCACCATGGTTTCAAGTCCTTAAAATGGATGGAAGTGGAAGAAATTTGGCATGAAGCTAGCTGAGGATCCTAGCTCGACGATACAAGTAATTTCAGCCCAAAAGAATGCTTGGTTCGTCTTCTAGAAGCGCATTTATATCGTGCCTTTTCGGGACAAGCACAGCACCCGGCGCCAGCGGCCCGGCATATTCGGCGGAGTTGTACCAGCCAGTGACCTCCTGACGGGTCACAGCTGTTTAGCTAGTGGGAGGGTGAGTGGTATGGTACGGTGGTCTAGTGGTTAGAGGCCCTGTCTCTTGATCAGGTAGGTCCGGTTCGAATCCGGGGGTGACTACGTAATCTTTATTGGTTATTTCAAGGAAAAGAATGATAAAACTGACTTGCAGGCTTATGAAGAGATACATTAAGAACGAAATATGGTTTGCTTTCAGCACATTGTCATGCGGCTCTCCTGCGCCGGTGGGGCGTTAGCCCAGGCCGCAGGCCGAGGTTTATGTGTGCTCCCACACTACGGATTTTCGCAGGGCGTCTCCGGGTGGTATTCCCATATGGAGACCGGCCTTTTTCCAGGATCAATCTTACAGCGGCCGAAACTAACCTCCTTTGCCGCTGTCCAACTTTGTGGCGTCGCTGAATTCTGGTGGAAATGTTGAGGGAACGGTATAATGGGTGATGATAAGTCTCTCCCCTTTCATGGTAGTCCCAAAGCCAAAAAATAACCCCCTTCCGGGCTTGTGGAAATGTAACCCTTACACTCTCGTGTCAGAGGAATACAAACGGCAGAACATTAGGCTCTACCAATATCAGTAAGACTAATTTCTGGCCGCCATGAACTGGAATGACAAGAACTTTCAGGGGAAAAGAAAGCGGCGATGTCCCGGGAGCAGAATGGAAAAATGACGACGGCGACCACAGGGCAGAAATTCACTCAATTAGTGTGTCCCCATAGTACACTCCTCATAAGAAAAGGCAAACAATTGTGTGAGTCAGATTTTTGTGTCATATTCTGCCAGCACCTGTTATCGCCGAGGCTGCTGACTAGCGACCTTTCAGGGGGAGCCATCGATCTTTCAGAGGGGCGCTGCGACCATTTCAGGGGGCACCGAGGGTCGAACGAAGGAGGCACGTGCCCCCTTTGCACCCCTAGATCCGCGATTGATTCTCCCACTTTGGGGTGGCCATGTGAGGACTTGCGTGTCCCGTTCCTTAGTCCATCAGCTTTATCGCATTCAATGTTCCGAATTTTCAAACGGTAAACTGTCTTCACCCTCGGTGGTTGAAGCTCAAGCCCGATGCAATATTTTTTGCTTCTGATGTTGCCACTTTGGAATTTCTTTAGCAAAATAACCGTGTATTCCTCTTTTTGCTGTGATTTATACACATTTTTGCTCCCCTGACATATTACGGTATTTTCTGTATCCTTTAAACTCCATAAAACTAATTCTTGAATCTATAAATTTCCAGCAAGAGGATATTTTCTCGTCCAATTGAACTAGGGCGTTCCCTGAAATGATCACAATACTACTTGAAAGGCCGATGACACCCCACTCAAATTTCGCGGGGAAGTAGTGTTGCATCACCCCCTAATGCTTCCTAATATTGCAGAAACATCGTTCAGTTCTTGAAAATCGGTACGGACTATACAACTTTTATTGTGCGTGTTTTGCAAGAACATGCCTTTAGCTCTTAACATCAGGGAACTATGGCATCGTGACTGGAGGTATGTGAGGATTATTTGGACATCAGGACACGTTTTCACACGAATCTCTCGCGGCTCCTCTCCTCATAAAAAGGTCACACAAAAATTCCAAAATTCAATGATAATGATGTGTGGACTCCATATCAGTGTTAATTATAAGTCAGAGCTGAGGGCCTATCCATAAATTACGTAACATGTGTTCTTATAATTTTAACCCTCCTCCCTCATGGTAATACTTTCTTACGCCCTGTTGTAACGTCTAACAAAACGGTCGCTGCCTTCCCATCCCCTGTTTTTCCTTAGGTACTTTATGGACGGTCTCTTGTTTAGATCATCTTTTGATCCTGTCCTAGGTCAGGGCCTATAACTTGGGAAACTGCTTGAAATACTTTAAAAAAGCTTTGGTTTATGTCGAACTGATGTGGTCAGGAAGGGTCTGGACGGGATTGGGATCGTACACGTGTATTGTCGATTACAACACAAACTATCCTATAATCAGAAACACCTCTCGATCACAGTGAGGACAACTCCGCACATGATCAGGGGTAGGACGCTCCCCCTTCTCCGAGCACCAGAAAAATGTTTCACAATAAATACTTGGGTAAACACATGGAGCTGCGCGCAGTGGCAGATCTAGCCGGATGGTTTGGGAGGGGCAAACCAAAGTCGCAAAGCAAAAAAAAACCTCGCGCAGTGCAAAATTGCGTTACAATATGCCATTTCGGTAGGATTTTGGGAACTGGAGACAAAAAGCAAAAAAACGCCACGGGGTGAAAAATATGGACTCAAGATACTTTTTTCCTATCCAAGCCCCAATATTTACACTGAACTTCACTAATTCTGTTTAAAGTTGAGAGTTGAAGCACCAAAATCTTGCTTACAAGCTAAAAAGGAGTCGGGGAAAAGGAGGTCGATCGCTTTTGGGGGGGTAAAAACATAATTTTGCCCCGAGGTTTTCCGTTTGGAGGGGCAATTGCCTTTTTGCCCCCCCTGGATCCGCCACTGGCTGCGCGCCTCAGGGTTCGGTGGGTGAGTGAGTCAGTGAAGCCCTTTCCATGACCGCTACGAGGCGGGGGATCCCTAAGATACGCCAAGGCGGTCACAAATGCGGGCACCCGGCCCATGTGTCATGTGTATGTGCATGTGTGTGTGTACACGCGGAGAATGATGACCCACCGACGCAAGGCGGGCCAGGAACATAACATTTGGTCACGACAGTGGCCGAAGTGGGAAGTAGGAAATGGGTGCGGATCCTACCGCTGACTAGCTGCTTACTAGCGCAAATAGCGTAGCCAATCCATAGCCATGCTTGAACTGTCATTTGGCTAGCTTTGGTCCATCCCAGGTGACAATGGTGCGAGGTGCAACCGCTTTCTCATTTAGAGAAATCAAGACATTTGCCCAATAGCAGTCTGCCCTCGGAAAAATACTGGGCCCGCCTCTGCGAGAGCACCTGTTACTGCGACGCGTCTGACCTTGCCCGCAGCGGTTTTTGGTCACCTGAAGGGTCGTAATGCGTGGAATGCGCAGCGTACTACAGTTTACAACCAACGTGTCACGTGGGCGATCTGTGTATCAAGATGAATGAACGAATGACCTGACATCTGTTGTTGGGGAAACAAGGTATTAGTTCTGCTGGGTTATGTCGCGTGGCGCATGTGTCGAGGGTAACGCACCCTTAAAAGCTTTGGAAAAGAATACCACATTTGTCCCATCATGTTTGCAAATTCAGGCAGCATGAGCTCTCAGATATGGGTTTTGAGGTGGCCTTGGTGAAGCCAGCTAGGCTGAGGCAGACAAAGGAGCATGTCAGTGTGATAGGCTAGGTGGGAACTAAGCTGCCAGTTTTCTGCACTGGAGGCTAGAATGTTTAGTTACTAGGCTTTTACTCACACATCTTGTGAAAGCGAGAGAGAGCAAGAGAGATGAGAGAGAGAGTGAGAGAGTGAGAGAGTGAGAGAGAGACCTTCCCGACTATGACATATGGTACCATCAACACCTTCAAAGCACAGGGGAAAGAAAAAAAGAAGAGAAATGAGCAAAACGAAATTAAAATAAAAATTCCATGTAACAAACGCTAATTGAACAAATTGTGTTTCTCGCACTTGTCCTAATCACATTATTGTTTCATTGATCTATTTGCCTTCAGCGATAGTCTTGTAGCGCTCAAGTACCGTTTATTTATACCTGTTCCATATCCATCCTTCACGCAGGTCTTGTCTCTTTTTTTAAAGATTTGGAGCAAAATCGACAGAATGGTGGATTGTCCGCCAAGTGTCCGCTCGGGTGAAGTTCAGGCCACGTTCCAGAAGGTGCTGGCGAACACTGTCTCTCCCACTAGCTGTGATCGAGGTGAGCATATCGTTGATGTCAATTTGTGTATTGGGTTGGAGTATGGGGCGCAGGGTTACCAAGTTAATACGCGCCCCGCTGGGGGTCGAAATTCGCCCCCCCTCCTGGTTTTCCCCAGATAGCTCAAAAACAAAGAGACGCAGAACGACGAAAATTACAGTACCTTATCCCTGATTGATTTTACACATCTGACCAAATTTTTTTAGCTAAGGTCATGTCAATTCAAGGAGCTATTCAGGGTCAAGTGACCCGACCTCAAAACCTAAAATTACGAGTTTGAAGCAGCGCCCAGCGAACATTAGCAAACCGATCAGCTTGAAACTTCGACAATATGATAAGGTCATTGGGGTCTACAAATCTGCTATCTTGGAATTTTGATATTGTTGACCTAAGGTGGGGTCACTTTTTTGGTAACCCCACTATAAGTCTATGGTGAAAAATGGAATGGGTTTGTTTTCAGTAAATACTGGATAGATAAAGCTGAAAATCCTCAAACCGTCTATTCTTACCAGGATATTGACCATAAAGTTTATTTTTTGAGCATCTGGCCTCTCAAAGGTCATATCAGGTCACGGGAGCAAAGAGGGATTGTTTTGCCAATAACTTCTCACTGAATTGAGATAAAACTCCCATTTTGCTTGCATTGTATTTATATTGTCACGGGGAATGGATTGATATGCAGCATGGCCATACCAGGTCACTCTGTGACCCTGACCTAGGTCGAGGTCAGGTCATTTTGACTATTTGACCTAACAAAGTCATATTATACATCATTTGATTTGCCGCGATGAGAGGAATCCAATGATGCATAAAGATTTGCTCTAGCTTCCCTGAGGAAAGATATAGAGAGGGAAACGTACATTGCTCTGTTGTAAGCCTATGGAGCCTTCTTTGACCCTATGCTGACCTCAATATTGACCTGACATAAACATGATTCCTATAAAGTCTCGTGGTCTTGTCAGGAGCTTTCGAACGCCGCCCGTAATTTTCCTTTAGCTTTCGTGGGAAACGAGATACGGAGGGGGGGCGAAAAACACCCCCAGGGGGCGCGTCATGCAAGGGACCCCAGCGGGGCGCGTGTTAATGGAGCGTGTGATTTGAGTGAGTGCCTTAGATACGCGAACTTTGAGCTTTTTGGGAGTACCAGTGTCGGGAAGAAACCGATATCGCATATAGACTAGAGCAGGGAACTTGAGTAATGTGCAGCCTTTCATGATCTAATATTCCTTGCGCGGTGGTATATTATGTTTCTAAGTTGTGTTATATTTCTTTGCACTGGTGTGTCCGCCTCGCTCGTGATTAAAATTATCGCCCGGACGAATTGGGCAATGCATGGAAAGTTTCATATGAGAAAAAATCCGTATAGAATTTTTCCGAAAAATCTTAATTTTTGACTTATGGTGGAGTTTCGACCCAGCTTGATAATTTTTTCCAACTGTATTTTGTTTCAAGAACTTCTGTTTTATTTCTTAACTTCAGTGTGAAATAGAGGTGGGACTTTCTAGGCCCGGGGGCCCGGGGCAAAAGCCCGGCCCAGGCCCGCGGGCTTTGACCGGGCCTGAAGGCATGATTTAAGCCAATGCCGGGCTGATAACGGGCTTCACCCAGGCTCATTCCGGGCTTCAACTGAACTGGGACTTTAGTCAATTTTCTGTAAGTTAAATAAGCCTTTTTCAGTACAGACCTAGTTTTTTTCCACTGAAACATAATCTTATTCATGCACCAGCAGCTCTTGAAAATGCATTTACAATTAATTTTGAGACTTTTAGACATACATCAGGAATGTAAAAGCATGAAGCTCTAGCTTTCTATCTGTTACTCATGCCAGGGTCAAAAGCAAGTTACTTAAACCTGAATCAATATTTAAAATCAAATATTGAATAATGCCTACAGTTGCACACATCCATGCCGTACTGTCATCTTATGAATATCCTGATTACTTCAAAATCTTCAAGTCATATATGGGTGAACAAAATATAAATTGTGATAGCATATTTGTTACTTCCATATTGTCAGTATACCATTTCAAAGGAAGTCATTTAACCAATTTGCTGCTAACATATTGATATTAACACATAGCTCTAGCTAGAAAATTCTTTCCAGAAGATTTCTGCTCCAGGTAAAAAGAAAATGTTATTTATGGAGCCATTCCCATGTCCTCTACGAAAAATGGTGAAGTAAATATGTCAGGTACAAACTATCTAGTGGGAGCCCATAATTGTCAAATTGGCCTGGTAACTCTAGCTGCAAGAACAAATGTTGATAAGTTTGACCCTTCCACAGCTTCATCTTGCTCTTTCATTGCCCAAAAGATGCAGAATCCACTCAGAAAAAGCTAGTATAAGCAAGGAAATAGGCACAAAGAAAACATGTTTTTGATCGAAGTACTTCAAAACATAAATTAGTCAGTTATGGGGAGATACTGAGGAGAGCAGTCAGCCTTAGAAGGAACCTTTGAAATTACACCAAAACATGAATATACTTGACATTATGTGTTGCATTTTCCTTGTGGAGATACTTCCCTGGCCTCTATGAAATACAACATCTATTATAAGCTTTGAACATAACAGCACTTCCTTCCCAAGATACCTTTACTTTACACTTCCCTCCCACCACACTAAAAATTTACAGAAACGTAGGAATACAGAACACAAAAACAGAATATCCAAATTATGGCAGATTCCGCGACCTTGAGCAGCTTGTAAAGCCAAGCCAGAAAAGCGTCATGTATGAAACAAGTGCACAAAAAGTGGCCTATTCTCAGGAACAAAAGAAATGCACCACACACTTTGTGCTTATTTTTTACATGTGTGAAATTTTAAAATAAATTTTAAAAAGTCTTGGAATATTTTCGCTGAAATAAACTTACTACTCTGGTAAATTTTGGTGAAAAATGTTTTCATAAATACTGCTCTAATGTAGACAGGCACGGCGCTTCAGATACCTACAAAGCGCAAGCCCGTAAAATACAACAAAACAAACAGAATAGTGTTCAAGCCCAAATGGTGATGTGGATGGCATTGAGTTGTTTTTTTGTGTCAGATTTAATTTTTGGTGGAGATTGGTGCAATATTTTTATTCAATGTTGGGTGCAAACCTGTGGAAAACTAGTGGTTCCTTATCAAGATAGTTCTTTATGACTGGTGGTTTGATAATTGTATATGGCTGATGGGCCTTGTTCATATCGGCCTGTTGGCTTACCTACTTTGCAGACCGGGCTGACCCAAGCAGAACAATCTTTTGACTATCTTCCAAGCTGTTTAGTGACTAAACTAAAAGAAAATGTTCACATGTATCAATTGAGGGACAATGTGAAGGATTTTTGTTTCATTCACAGCCATTCTGCCATGATATTCTGAAAAGTTTTAGCTGAAAACTTGTCACTGCTCTCTCCTCTATTCATAAACATTATTGGAACTCAATTGTGAGGCTCGTGCCAGCATATAATGGTTTATAAAAGTGCAAAGATGGAAGAAATGTCTGACATGAGTGGACTTATTTCATCCCGATTCTTATAGCTGCCATGTGCATACCTCTATCTAGAATGCCCTTTGTTTTTATAAGGTGATGCTGGTCATTACCTGAAGTAAGCTTGCATCATAAGCAAGCCATGTTTCATACTGTGTTTTTCAGTATCATTTTCTGCTGAATTATTAAGATAGCTGAGGCTACTGATGCTACATGCACCTTTTTAATATGGTTTTGGGTGAAACCAAAAGTTTTTACAGGATAAATTGGCTTAAAACATATATTTGAAACAGCTTTAAAGTAAATAAATGTTGTATATAGTCGTTAATGGTTTTCCATGATACCGGGCCTTCCCGGGCTTGATAATCCATTTCTTCCACAAACCGGGCTTGTGACGGGCTTCTAAAATCAGCTGCCGGCCGGGCCCGGGCCCGGGCCTGCAAAATTGCCAGAAACTCCCACCTCTAGTGTGAAACCTTCCTGGGTACACGCCAAACATCTGAAATGATTTGTATTGTGATGTGAACTTTGAATGGGGTTAATGAGGTCATGAAGTAGGTCATGCCGCTGTGGTTCCGGTAGAATATGCAACATGACCATACCAGGCCACCCTGTGTCCCTGACGTATGTCAATGTCGTGATATTTTTACAATTTGAAATAAGGTACCATATTTTACATCATTTGATTCGCCACGATTAGAGGAATCGCTTGTTTATAGCTATTAAATATTGAACAAGTTTTTCGATACATTGGACCAGGTATCGTCAGACTTTTGCGTTTTGCAGCTCAATGTTCTTCGTTGTATTGAGTTATAAGACATAACAAACATTTTGTATGTTTCCTTGTCACCCTACAGTGGTTACATCCAACATGGTACCCTAACATTGGATGAATTGTCTTAACTGCCAGTGCTCCTTGTGAAGAATATCTCGCGATATTCGATTTTACGGTGCAAAAAAATAATTAAATGTGTTTGTATAAACAGGAAAATGTTACCGCGCGAGCCTTCTCGACAACACCTTTGCTTTACAAATTGAGGGATGCAATTACATTTCCGCAGAGACTGCAGTCACGGACATGGTGCGCCTCCTCCGCGCTGATCTGAATGACGTCATCCAAGGGAAAGCCGAACCTGAACACCAATATGGACCCAGCACCTGGAACGGCCAGATGTACGTCGATGGCAGGCTGTGATTGCTGTCCTGACAACGGATCCTGAGAAGGCGTTTCTATGGGGCGCAGTTCTTCTGGTTTTCAATCAGTGGTGCGCGGGAAGTCTCAAACGCATCAGCGATTTCTTAGTGCCGGTTGTATTCAAGGACAAGGGTGACGCCGAGGGCTTTGTCCTGAAGAACAGGAAGGCGATCCATGCCATCCTGCGTGAGGGGAATGGAAACTGCCAGTTCTGTGGAAGAACAGTGTTTAAAAGGGTTAGGGGGTAGGGTTAGGGTGGGGTTTTGTGCTTTGGTGCTTTCCATAAAACCGTATTGCTGACCTCATAAGGCTAAACTGGTGTGGGTGACTTCATCCAGGAGTGGAAATTTAAACCCACAGTACTGTGTCTGCATTTGGAACGGCCGGATGTACGTGGAGAGGCAGGCCGTGTTCGAGGGGTTCATACCACGGATCCCGAGCAGAAGCTTTTAAGAAGCTGTGATATGGTTCAAATTGAGTGAATACTTTGACGAATAACTTGTTTTGTGCTACTTTTTATGTCCCTGCGTGACTGTCCCTTGCCATACGAGTGTGCCTTACGCGGCCGTTACCGGTATCTGAGCTGATCTCAGACCAGCCACCCTCCGGCGGCGGCCGCGCATTCCCGCCGAGAGACGCCAATGACCCGCTGGAAGATGTGTATTTGGACGTTGTCTCGCTGCAATGGGTACGGCGTGTATTTCCGGCAAGTTGACATTGTGATAGGCTGTTGTAACGTGATCATAATGTGATTTTCGGTCGGCATTGGCCAGCCCCACTCGAAGTGCGCACTTACCCGGTAAGAACAATTCTGTTCAGGGGACTTACGATTCCGTCAAGGTCTGTCCAGCGATTGCTTACTGTGTAGTTCAGTTGCCCGGCCAGGATAACTATAGTTAACACGCGCACCGCTGGGGGCGAAATCGCCCCCTCCTGGTTTTCCCCCAGATAACGCAAAAACGAAGAGATGCAGAACAACGAAACTTACAGTGCCCTATCCCTGATTAATTTTACACATCTGACAAAATTTTTTAGTTTAGGTCATGTCAGGTCAAGGAGCTATTTAAGGTCAAGTGACCCGACCTCAAAACCTAAATTCACGAGTTTGAAGCAGCGCCAAGGGAACATCAGCGAACCGATCAGTTTGAAACTTCTACAATATGATGAAGTTATCAGGGTCTACAAATCTGCTATCTCGGAATTTTGATATTGTTGACCTAAGGTGGGGTCAATTTTTTGGTCACTACATTATAAGTCTATAGGGAAAAATACAATTGGCTCGTTTGCAGTAAATACTGGATAGATAAAACCGAAAATACTCAAACCATCTATTCTTACCAGGATCATGACCATAAAGTTGAGTTTTTGAGCATCTGACCTCTCAAAGGTCATGTCAGGTCACGAGAACATAGATTGATTGTTTTGCCAATAACTTCTCACTGAATTGAGATAAAGCTCCCATTCTGCTTTCATTGTTCTTATATTGCCACGGGGACTCGATTGATATGCAACATAACCATACCACGTCACTCTGTGGCCTTGACCTAGCTCGAGTCCAGGTCATTTTACTATTTGACCTAGGAAGGTCATATTATACATCATTCGATTTGCCGCCATGAGAGGAATCCAGCGATGCATAAAGATTTGCTCTATCTCCCCTGAGGGCAGATCTAGAGAGAGAAACGTACACTACTCTGTTGTAAGCTTATGGAACCTTCTTTGACCTTTGCTCACCTCAATATTGACCTGACATAAAAATTCTTCGTATACAATCTCTTCGTCTTGTCAAGAGCTTTCGAACGCCGCCCTTAATTTTCCTTTAGCTTTCGTGGGAAATGAGATACGGAGGGGGGCGAAAAACACCCCCAGCGATCTAGAGAGAGAAACGTACACTGCTCTTTTGTAAGCTTATGGAACCTTCTTTGACCTATGCTGACCTCAATATTGACCTGACATAAAAATTCTTCGTATACAATCTCTTCGTCTTTTCAAAAGCTTTCGAACGCCGCCCGTAAGTTTCCTTTAGCTTTCGTGGGAAATTAGATATGGAGGGGGGCGAAAAACGCCCCCCGTGGGGTGTGTCATGCCAGGGACCCAAGCGGTGCGCGTGTTAAGTTTGCTTGGATTATTGTATGTTTCGTAAATTAGTCGAAATTGTTTGCCTGACGGTAATAAAACGCTACAAACGTGTGTGTTGTTTTGCTGCTAGTCCTCTAAGCGATTTATTTAAATTATCCTTTCCAGAGCATTTTGTATGACCCTCCTATAAAGGGTCACCTGACCCTGTTTTGGAGGGTCACATCGTACGTAAATAAAGGGTCAACTGACCCCGAATCGGCGGGTTCCATGGTTATTTGGCGAGTCAAGTGACCCGTCTTTAAAGAGTCATGTGACCCCCCTTAGTCCTGGTGACTCTCCTCTGCGGTGTCGATGAACACCGAAAAAGATAGGACATTTTTACAGGGTCACATTACGCCGCTCCGGGGAGTAAACTCTTCTTTCCGGAGTCAAAATTTTTCTCAGTGATTAGGAACTGCATGGCCTAATGAAAATATTATGCCCTGAAATATATTATTTGGGCTCAAATCCTAACTATTTGAATGTAAATTTGAGGGTGAAACTTTGGCTTTCATAGTCGATACATTTTAAACCACGCACTACACATAGCGGTTTCAGAGTAAATGTGCGTCAACTATTTAAAAGATAAGCATAGACTTTTGACAGGAGTCTTGATGGTTGTTTTCAACGCTGCAGGTCTGAAGATCCTATTGATATGTTTCGAGAAGCACCTGTTCCTGGACTGGCACCGTGTGGCGCGCACAGTACAGGAGCTGGGCACCCAAGGCTGCGGTGGCCTCGCCCTCTGGGACTTCCTGGACTTCGTCGTCACGTACCCCACCCCGGTGTTCATCCTGCTGCTGCCCTTCATCAGACAGCACGTGAGCTCGTCGAAGTCAGCGTGTGTCACCAAGGAAGGGACACTGAATCTTCCACGTATTGAAATAGCCGTGCCAGAAGTCAGCCGCAGGCTTAGCGTATAACTCTACAATTTCCAGACTAGACTAACTCTCCAGTTTGTTTTAGACAATTATTCCATTAATAGGATTTAGCATGATTAAACCGCATAGCTTATTACTGCGCAGTAGCTCAGTGAGTCCTAAAGAATGCGTTGAGTCGGTCCATATACTCGTCCAGAAGAGCCTTTAACACCGCCTTTGTTTAACTCGCTCTAAATAATCCGTGAAGACACTAGCACAGTGTAGCTTATTTGTTTAGACACGTCAAGGAAGCGTTATATATCTTCCATGTGGCTGTCTCTCACCATCGGCAGCTGGATGCCCCCACCTACGACTTTGCCGACGAGGTGCACTTCAAGCAGCTGATCAGAGAGAAGCTGGCCGGGAACCCAGAGGAGATCCCGCGCTGCAAGTCCAAGGCCAGCGTACTCATGGAGCTGGCGCACGAGATGAGGCTAATCAAGGAGGAGATCGCAAACTCCAAAGCCGGTCAGTTGGTGTCCAAAAAAAATCCTGTTTTTTCGGATACTGAGCCTGAAATTGAACACCACCTGCAGCATTGAAAGCATGTTATGTCCTTATCTCCTTTTGCTTGGCTCAAACAACCATCCGCTGGTCATGGCGTTATGTGATTTATAGTTGAGGAAAAGAAGCACATTTCCTACAGATTCCGTATTTACAATAGATCAATATATTACCCCCCAACGCATTTGAGAAACCAAGAAAGGAAGGTCTAGCATTTGCGTTTGCCATTGTGGTTTCAGGTGACTTTGACCACCGGAAGTCGGTGGTGGTTGACATGCGCAGCGAAGTGCGATCCAGGCTCTGGACTGGCTCCGTGGCCTCCGACGGACCGAAAACATCCAATGGTGAGAGCTCAGCATCCTGGGAGCTGTATGGCACGAACCAAACAGATCAGTTATCTGACCAGAGGAGTAGCATAAGTACGTACGTCCTTAACACACATAAACAGTTAACATAAGACCGAGAAGGCTTTTCAAGTATTAAGCTAGACACGCAGTAAAAGGCCGAATAGGGTGGTAGCGTGGTCCCGCATATTTATTCCTCAAAACGTTGCGCTCCCATCATGTATGGATTTGTGAGTTTCAAGCTACGCTGCCTCTTCACTGTATACCCACCGGTCCTCTCCGCGTCAGTGTCCAGCCAGCGGGCGCTGCACCGCGACGCCAGCGTGAAGAGCGAACAGTGGCCGCGACAGGGGGGCCAGCACGCCATGCGCGTCTACTCCATGCGCTCGCGCGGCGCTGTGGAACGCTTCCTGCGGCGCACCTCCTACGCAGGCGCCGAGGACATCGCGGGTAGGTCGCGGTACCGCCACCTCAACGAGAACAGGCCAGCCGGCAGAAAGGTACCATTTGGCGTCTGGGGTGGTCGGGAACAGCCGAAATCTTGTGTGGGCCTTTTGTTATATTTACACTCTTCATGTGTCTCCACAAAGAAGAGTGTACCATACGGGAGAGCTATTGGTGCTGTCGCATCGCGATAAGGGCCCTAGCGACGTAAGTTCGATGTACCCCTCCGCATGATGCTACCTGGAAGGGTTCTCTTACGTTGGCTGACTGTACTCTCTGCTTATCTGGATGATCAAGCACTTCCTTGGTGTAAAATGTATGTAACACAAGACTTCAATGCGTCAGTAAAGTCTTGAAAATAGTTGTATTGGCATCGACTCTTATACTACGGCCCGTGTCTGGAGGCTGAGGTAGGGCTTAGACGAACTGAACCACTACACTGACTTAAGATCCAGCCAACCAAGAATGTAAAGAATGACTGTGCTAACCTAAGCACGTTATTGAAGATAATTTATTTGACAAAAGGGATGTGGTTAGGATGTACAAGTGTACATGCCTGCACCATCTGACCTCTGCTTCCAATTTTGCTAGATCAAAGTAGTGATGTGGATTGTGCAAAGCTGAGAGCTTTACATTTAGACCTTATTTTTTAAGTGATACTTTATTTGAAGACGAAAAAATACACGAAAGCCCACCATGGTTTGCATGCAATGAAGTAATGGTAAAAGTTCGGCTTAAATATCCCTTAGAAGTGATTCAATGGGACTCAAATCTGAGGACTTAAATGCAAAATCCTTGTTAATTTGTCTTCTCTGTAATTAAGGCAACCAATGCCGTAATTAAATCAACGTCATCTGACAAACAAATCTGGTACGTCATCCAGCATTAAATATGACTTGCTTTACAAGGGACCACATGTTACGGAAAAACGGAACAGGAAAAGGTACTGGGGACCAGATTTACATTAGGATTTCCAAACAATGATGCACGTGAAAGTATCAAGTCAGGCATTCGAACAGTAGCGATGCCGCCTGGCACGTAATCTTTTCACTGGAATTTTCCATTTAAATGGGTTATGTCAAAATTGCACTGTTGAGCTGTTGCAATATTCTCGTATCACTATGATGTCTCGTTAGCACTTGCTGTACAAACACACTACAGGATTTTTCCATGAATCCTTCACATTTTGCTCGTGAAGTCGGTTGTCGGGCACCTTCTTCTTTTATATTTCAGTTGATGCACGTGAAATAGCTAATTCTTTCACTTGTGTGGAATCCAAAGGCTTTTCACGGACAAACTAGTGACAGAATCCGATGTCTCAGAATGCGTAAATTATTATCCTCCATTTTTTTACTGTTCTTCGAATTCAGACTGGTACGACCAAGTAAGATATGAATTTTTCATGATCGTGTTGAAACAGTTCCCTTTTGAAAGGACCTCAAGTTATTTTTAAATACTGTATACGGAAAAGGCAACCTTGATCATTCTTGGGATTGTCTTGATTCCTAAAGCGACTGTGATTAATGGTAAGTATAGTAATAGTAAATTAATAGAAAAATACTAATTATTTATGCTTTATAATACATTTAAGCATGTTCCCTTACCAAAAGTTATTTAAAGTCCTTAGAAGACATTAAATACATTAAAATAACTACATTAAATACCTTAAAGACAAGCAGTGCTTTTCACGCTTGGGAAAAATAGGTGGTCCCCTATCACTATTCCGCCATGAATAACTTAGCGGTCCGGGATCGCTATTCAACGATCGTGGAATATTTGTTAAATTTTAAATCAATATTCCTCATTTTGTCATTTCGCGATCGGTAATCGATGGGGAAGTTTTTACTTCCGAACAGGAAAGTATTAACCCATGAACTTGTTAAACTGCCATTGATTGGGGGGTCTGAGAAATATGGGGTGACAGGGTGGAGGGGGCCTTTAAACGCCACCCGCCCCCTTTCGAACTCGGGCTCTAAGGATTTTCTTTTTTGATAATGATTTATTAAAAATAATACCGGAGTGATTTTTCAGACACTTCTTCCAAAAACGCAGTCATTGCGGAATTCCATCGACGAAGGCGTAGGAACAGGGGCCAGGGGGACAATCCTCCCCAATATCGGAGGCTGCTAACCATTAATTCTTTGGCGTTGAATGGAAAAAGATCACATTAAACTGTACATTACCTCCTCCCCCAATATTGTGGGTGTTCGTCCACCTATGAATCTGACCATTTTGAGTCATCACCGGTCGGTGGTGTTCAGTAGTCTCCAGTATATAAGCCATTACCTTACGAAGTGGATAGCTGAACTAAAAAAACTCAACATTTGGCAACTTTTATCAGGCGCATTGTTCGGACATATCATCCTTTACAGCCTAAGTACTTTTGCGCAGCTTTTTTATATTCAGGAAAGAGCAGATCATTGTACTAAAACTGCATATCTGAGCAAAGTGCAAATTCTCCCCCAAACTCCTTACTCCTCCTCAGACTCCTAATCCCTTGAGCAGGCTGAAAAGGCCGAGGTTTCCCTTGAAGAATACCAGGGACTCGAAGTTGGCTGTCACTTGCCACTTGAATTTTTATGTCACTTGTTTAGTCAAACTGTTCAATCACGGACGAAAAGTCTGGAAATTTAAGTTACAAAGTATTCTGCGATCACGATCGCGAAATTTTATTAGATTTAAAGTAATTCCGTGATCGATTTTAAGCTGTCCACGATAGGGGTGTCACGGCATCGCAGTTTGGATCGAGTAAGCTATTGCATTTGCTTCACAGTGATGTCGATATTATAAGTGTATGTTTGTTTTGGAAGGTCCTTGTAAACAACCCGCACCAAGGTCTCTACTTGACAGCCCTATCTCTCTCGCCGTAACCACTGCATGTCTGTTTCTCTCTCTGTTCTATCGCGGGAAGGTCTATCTCTGCTGCTCCCCGCGCTCTTGTTGACCTTTCTGTGCTCCTCTCGCTCTCGCTCCCGCCGCCGCCGGCGGGTGTAGGCGAGAGGCGAGACACACGCTCGACAAGCTCCGAACCGCGCCTCTACCGCAAGTCGCTGTTTGTGATGCGGAAGCGTGGGTCTCGCCACAGCACAGCGGCCGACTCGGACACCACACCAGGTGCGTGGCAGTGCGTAACTGGCCTCTGGGAGTGATATCAGCGTCAATGAGCGTCAAGGTTGCCAGTGACAGCGTAACTGAACACCAGGAGTGCATAGTGCAGCCGAAATGACAACTAACTACGCGCTGCAGCGTAAAGGGCCTATATGATGCCTAGCGAGGGGCTTGGGACAGCAAAGTTGACCACGCCGATGTTACACCAGGTGCGTTGCATAGAGCGACAGATAAACATGATTTTTTCATCAGCAATGTTGTATATTTTTTTATTAAAAGGTTAATAAATGTGTTGCAAAAGTACAAGTATTATACCAGTCTGTGTGGGCAAAAATCGAGCGGGCACCAGAAATCGAAAATCTGAAGGTAAGATTGTACTGGACGAATCATCCATGTGGCGGATCTCTAGGAATGTTCTATTTCTTACATGACATTGACAACGCTGAAGCTGTTTTGCAGGTCTAAAAATTGTACTTTGCAATGAAATCCGCATATAGTTCATGTGAGAAGTATTTTGTCCACAGGGAAATAAGGTTATACTTTTGTAGCTTACGCCTTGGGCTTTCTGAGTGTCGTGTTTTCTGAGGAACAAAGCTTATATTATGTCTTGAAATTGACAAAATAAAAAACCCTTTGAGATGATATTTTTGGGTGTAGCAATCTTTCCACTGCGTTTCTTCGTTGTCGGTCGTAGTGGCTGGATATAAATTCAGAAATGGTCCCTAACGGTTGTAAAATAAAATATTCCATTGCTTTTATTTTTCCTTATTATCACTTGCCATTTACGATTTGTATCAGAAAAGGTAAGTAATATATAAATTAGCAGTGTCTTGCTTAAATTGGCCTGAGGGCTGAAACGTGCCAAACAGAGCGTTTTTTAGTTTACCTAGTCTCCATGGCCAAATTGCGATTCGTATCGGACCGTCATTCCACTCCACCATGGGTTATTTCCCCAGCCTTATAGCATGATCTGTGCTTAAGTGCTGGTGAAATAGTGCTTTAAGGAGTCAATGCCTAGATTATTATCCTGATCGGCTGTGCCATCTGGATCATATTTTGCCAATGGAAACTAAGTGTACGTTTCGTGTAGACGGTGCATGGGTGCCGATTTGGCTCGCTGATACCCCTGATCGCGCATCAATGGCTTTGGAAATGCACACACCGGCTCAAATACATTTTTTGTTATACAAAATTAAACACAAAAACGTTTCAAAACGGCACAGCGTGGTGTGTGTCATTTGACCCTGCACCCTCTGGTGAAGTCTTTCGGTCGTTACCGCCAATAGTTTTCGAGCAGTGAGCAAAAAACTGAATTTCAGGATTGTGCCTACCAGCCAGTGGTCACGAGCTGTCATGCTGTGGCGTCATATGCTGCTACCTGCACACCAAGTTTGGACATATTTAGATTAGCAAAAACTGAGTTATGACGTAATAATACGTAACAGAAATTTGATGATTTGACACGCTTCTGCTTTTGCACGTGCCACGAGCTGTCAGTACTCCATCCATTCCTGATCTGTTCAGTCAGCAATTGAACTGATCAGACTATTACATGGTGAAGACCCCGTCATGGATGTTGTACCCTTTCGAAGATATAAGCTTTTCGTTATGGTAGTGGTCGGGCCGGGCCGTGTCGCTCGTATGTGAAATTTGGTCGATATGGAGGGAGCGACCTCGCCGGCGCCACGCACATGCTCGGTGATAATGCATATTTATTCTTACAATGGTCCAAGCGATTTTTTTCAGTAACTCAAACATGTTTCAAAATAATATTTTTTATCAAAAATATTCCTAGTAAAGTTAGGCTTCTCTCGTAGCAGCACCCATTACTAATGCTACTGGTTTCACAGGTAAAGACACTGCAGGAAATCACTTTGACTATGTGTTTTTTCGAAGTGCTGGTTGGGCTGGTTAAAACAAATAAATTTTCCAATCTATAAATGTTCTATTTTTGCTTATCGTCCACGGAAATGTCCTATCCCTCACTACAACTGTCCCCTCATAGCAGCAAAGAGTGAGAATGTCCCACGGGCTTTGAGCCGAACACCGCTGTGCGGCCACGAACGGAAAACACCCCAGCTCTCTGCCTCGTCCTGTCCACTTCGAGCAGACCATTTTGTCCGACGATTGGCACAGTTTACAAGCAGGGACAGTCAGCGCTTGCCTTACAAATGTTCAGCTCTACAGCTATCAGCGGACACTTCCAGTCTAGCAAATCTCGGATGCACTGCTATGTGAACGCAGTCCTTCAAGTGCTGGCACAGACGGGTGTCTGTATGACGACATCATCAGCGGCCTTCACCGCGAAGACTCAGAACTTATTCTGCTTTTACTGGAGTGGCAGCACGAATACCTAAATGCTTATCCTTCCTCAACGACACCAGGGCTAACCCCTGAAGGCTCGGAGGACCATGCGGCGGCTGACCATGTCTGGCATCAGTCTCATAAAACAACGACTCAATCATATACAGGCTCTTCCACGGGCAACAAAAGTCTGGTCTGCTTTGTGCGGCTTACGGTCACGAATCTCCTACGCTGAGAGCTTTACTCTCCTGTCCTTGCCGCTAGTTTCAGGTTCAGGGCTGTCTTCACAGAGCAGTCTCTATCAACATCTCCAGCAGTACATTTATGGTGATAGTCTTACAGTGTCCTAAAACCTGGGGTGCTGGGTGCAGAACGGCATCCATTCAAGCAGAATTTTCCACTCACTTTTATATTTGTTTTGCTGGATTTTCCACTCACTTCCAACAATACTTACTACTATTGAATTTTACTCAACAATACTTACTACAAGGGCCAGTTCCATTGCCTCCTCTACCAACATCCACTGGAAAAAGAGAGTAGCAGAATCGACTAGAAGATCGCCAAATTAACTCGGCTCTTATGCGCTTCTTTCGCTTTTCTGAAAGAAAATCCTGCGATTTCTATTTTCTGGCCAATTATACCTGCCATCCTTATCTCCACCGATTTCAGTGGAACAACTGAATCGAAATTCTGGCGCGGGCAAGACGCTCAGTGCCCATTGTTCCAATGGGTGAACACCGCCACTAAATTCCACCACTCACAACATTGGTGAGTGGAAAATTAGACACCCTAGCCTTGTGGGGCCAAAAAAATGAGCTGACCGCTTTGAAAGATACATTTCTGGAAACCAGTTTATCTGTGCACATTATTTCTAGGCTTACGTCCTTGAAAAGTTGTTTTTGTATTTCTGGTACGGATAGTAGTGAAAACCATTTTTGGTCATCTTGTTGTTAAAAGCAATTATCTTGAAATTTGTATGCTAAGCAGCATATTTTTTGACATTGTATGGTAAAAAATTGACCATTTATTGCGAAGAAAATAATTTTTATCCATATCAGCCCATCATTGCTGCGTCCACGCCCTGTGACACCCAAATCCACTCACGACACCCTACGACACCCTAGGCATAAATACGCTGATATTTAAGTTGAACTGAAAGTGTCCGGTACTTGAATACATTGAAACTCTACATTTTCATTAAATTATTTTTTTGGGCAACAAGAATGCATCCAGTTACCCTTCAAACATCGACACTTTTTTGTATGGCTGGTCTACGGCGTGGACTTACCAAATCGCCGTCTTTACATCTAGTAAACAAAAGCGGCATCTTTAGGCTTTTTGAAAGGCCGGTTTCTTATTCGTTATTGACAAAAAATTGTTAGTCTTCCTCTTGGTGTGTTTTTAGTTGTATAATTTTCTAGTCTATAAGGATTTAGAAAATTAATTTACAGCAATTTTTGAAATGCAAATTATGTAGCTCATGCGACCGAGAAGCGGCAAGCGATCAGAAATTTAAAGTAGTAGTCGATCTGACGCTGTCGCAACCCGCCGTGCCTGGCTGATTGTAGACGGAAGGAAGAAACAACAGAAAGAAGGCTGTAGCTTCTATTAGATTGATAGAAAGCAGCATACCTATTCATATAAAGGTGAGTAGATATGTGAAGAGGAGCAGGGGAATTGACAGATAAAGAAAAAAAACTTTTAGCAAGAGTCTGGAAGAGTTTATTGCCATGATAGAAAGTTTGTAGTTTCGTCTGGGTTAGTTATATCCATGCATATATTTGGAACACACACACACACATATACGTACATACTCACAGGTGAAAAAGAGCACACGAGGCAACAATAAATGCAGATAAGGTGTAGTGTGTATGCTCAATTAGAAAAAAATTGCGCAGGTGGTTTGTATCATAAAAAAGAAAAAAGACAGGGCAAGGGAAAAGAAAAAAGTTAAAAAAATCATGGGTTTGTGTTTATTCACGGCCAGTGTATATATGTATCGGCTAGTGTATATTAAGTGTAGTTAAGTGTAAACCAAGGCTCTACTGGGCCCTAGCATAGGTGTATGCGAAGTGCAGTGATTGAGGTCAGGAGTGGCCTCCAAAATTCCGATAACTATAGGCATAGGTATAAGAGGGGCGTTGTCTCGGACAGAAAAACTATACAGTGTATGGTTAGATAATTAATTTTGGCACTAGGTATTGCACGAAAAAATCCTTTTCATTTTTCACCACCTGCCGGTCTCGGAGGCCTCCTCTGCAGAGTTGGTCTAAGGGGGGTCCGATATTTCGTCTCAGGGGCCCTTTAGAGCTGGTCGTGTGGGAGAGGAGAGGAGGGGCACAAGAGTTGGTCTAGGGAAGCCCCCCAAGAGTTGATCTTCATCCCACAAATGTTAGTCTGGGTGGCTCCCAGAGTTCTTTCCCCCGAAGGTTGTGTCACCAAGATGGGCTCTTTGGTGTGGCTGTGAATTATGGTTGCGTAGCGGTTAGGTCCGTTTCGTGGGCGATGAAGATACTTTTTGTACTAAGTCCAATTTATTTTCCCACGTTTAGCCTGGCGTTGTGAACAGGCCGTAACTCAGCAGCAGTTCCAACACTCTGCACTGTCAGCAGCCTCCTCGTCACCACTGGTCACATGTCACGGAGCTGACTGGCAGAACTTCCCCGTCGCAATGGCGAATGCGAAACACGACTGTCTACTCAGCGCTGAAGGCGGCTGTTTATATACGGTTTGATACCGGATGCTGACGAGTTGACTGAGAACATTTCATCATCCAGAAATGAGGGCAACTGTGGATTTCCGAGAATACTGGGTACCAGAGTACGCCAGGTGTCTGTGAACTGGGGTGTGATAGGGTCTAATCTTAATGCAATATCCTGTCGGCACTTCAGATCTGCATAGCACTAATGGAAGTCCATTAGTTTTATGGGCGCTTTGAACTCAATGACTGCCATTCCCATGCCAAAGGCACGAGTATTTGGCGTCTTGGCCTTGAAGCGGTCACCTCTAAGCAGGGTAACGCTCGGTGCGGCCACGTGGATTGGCACATGTCGGTGCAAGTTTGCGAACATGTCGGTGCAAGTACTCTAGCTTGCTCTGACTGGGTGTAAAGCATTAGGTTTTGCTATGGAGGGGGCTGTTTTTAAGCTTTTATTGATTCAGAATTTTAGTAGTTTCAAAGGGGTGAATAAAATCTTTATTACAGGTTGTCTCAGAGGCCCCCAAAAAGTTTTTTTATTTGTGGCAATTCACCAATTCCTTAAAAAAGATTGGAGACTGTATCCGGGGGTTTCAGTTGGTAAAGATTTACCTGCTTAACCCAAATTTTTCACATGGTAATGGTCAAACAATGCTGCTTGGGGACGATTTAAAAATATTTACTTTGAGAAAATTAAAGGAAATATCCATCCCTCAGTTCATACAAGGGCTCTGAGAGTTTACCACCTGAGTACCCAAATTGGAAAATTTTTACTCCGTCATACATTTTGAGGAGAATTTTCCACTCACTTGTCATACATTCCGAGCTGAATTTTCCACTCGACACCCTAGCGCAAAACCTATTTTGGGTCACTGTAGTCTTAGGCTGGAAATGTCCACGTTGTCGGCAAAAACATGAAGCTTACAAAAATTTTGGTATTTGGCGACTGCCATCTGTGTTGATGATGGACTTAAAACGGCTCACCTACAGCGGTAGCAAATTGCGTAAGGCACACGATCATGTCTCCTTCCCCCTTTGTAACATGGACCTCGCTTGGATCATCCAAGCGAGGTCCTTGTTACTTGGATGGCCATTGGGCCTCCGCAGATCTCTGGCGGTCTTGTGTACGACTTTGACGTAGTGGTACAAGACTACGGCAGTCCCCCAGGCCACTACACTGGCCACTACCAGGCCACTACACTGCCTTCTGCTGGAACCAGTCGGAGGATCGATGGTACTACACCAGCGATACCTTGATCAAGGAAGTGCTGGCAACAAAAGTGGGGAAGGCATCTGCGTACATGCTTTGTTATGACACAAAAAGTGTTACCTAATCGTGGAGGCCACCCACATCGTGAAGTGATTATATTCTCTGTTCCGCTGAAACAGAAATATTCCCTAAACGCTGAAAAAAACGCTGAAAAACAGAAATATTCCCTAAACTGGTCTTCAGTTACGGAATAGAATGTGTCTATCTGACTTCGGTACCCCACAGCTGTGTTTAAAAACAGTATTTCATCAATCAAACCTATTGCAACATGCGTATTCTAGCTTGCTTTTATGGTGGTAATCCTCGTTCTGATGCAATTTATGTCAGACTATTTCTTATCTTCAACCTGTCATTACATTTCTGCTGCTCTGTCCTGCCAAGTTCCCCAGTAATGAAGATAGCATCGGTGTTCTGACGTCGTATGTCGGAATACTCCTATCATAGATGCATGTTATTTTCTAAAACACAGCGATGTAAGGAACACGGAGAACAGCCGTTCGCATGGCGACGCTCTGGCGCGCTGTAACCCGCTCCTGGTGGCGGCTTTGACAGGGAACTCGGGCACTGAGCTGGACCAGGTTCTGAGCCCGCCCTCCACCGACGACGGCTCGACGACGCGGCCGCCCCAGCCCCGCTACCGACTGCAGCGACAGAAGGCCCAGAGCAGGAAGACGTTCCGCTTCCGCAAAAGCCGCAGAGGCAACAACTTGGAGGTGAGTGACTTAGGTGACCGGACCCCCTGTCTAAATAGTAGTGCAGTCTAATACCAGATGAAGCTTTTTCTCAGATATCCCAACGACATGGAGATGGGACCCTACAAAATGGCACGTTGATCCACTAGTTACATGGGTTTGGACTGGCCCTGTGTTTATGGAACTGATGACTTCTTTGCGCAATAACGCTCTTGTGCCCCTGGCACCAGTGAACATCCCTCATGCTGAGTGTAACTTACCTGTCAAATATCCCAATGGGCTATGGCCAGTGGCGGATCCAGGACTTCATTTGGTTAGGAGACTCGTGCCTCCCCCGCCATTCCCTCGGAACATCCTTCGGCTGTGCAAGAACTATAGGCACTCGGACATTGGGGGAGGTAGCTTAAGCCCCTAGCTCCCCCTCCTTGTATCCGCTACTAGCTATGACTTATCTGATGTCCTTGAACTGTTGACCAATCGCCCAGCAGCAGCCAGAACGTGTGCACCCTGTGTTCCAGATGAGTACGATCCAGTCGAGCTCCGGGGACGGAGCGGACGACTCCTCTGCCCAGGCCGGTGACCGGGCCCCCAGCCAAGAGGAGGACGACACGGCGCCGTGCGAGATTCCCGAGACCATCGACGAGGTTTCCCTGCCTCTGTCGTCGCGGCGACCAGCACCGCCGCCTCTGCAGACCTCCGGCAGCGGAGCTTGGCCCGGCGCTGACACCCCGGCCATCCTCAGCGACGTCAGCCCCACCAGCAGCAGCGCCGCCTACCGGGAGAGCCTCTGGCTGGACGAGGAGGACCTGTGTCACCTGCAGACGCTGCGCGAGTCGTCACCGAGCCAGGGCAGCCCCGGCACCACGGCTGCGGAGGTCAGCAGCCTGCCGGGGGATGTGTCGGCAGCCAGCGGGTCGCTGGGGTCCGACCACACCGAGCACACGGCCCTGCTGCGGCCGGCCACCGGCGCTGTCGGCTCCAACACCTCCGTGGAGATCAGCAGCGACCAGAACACTCTGATCTAACTGGTTTCGTTCTGTTTGAAAGGCGTACACGGCTGCTAGGTCTGGCTTCTTGTTGTTTTGAAGCAGTGTATCGTTTTTTTTTTTAAGCAGTATCGTTGGCCTTTACTTGACTTTGCTCCTCAAGATCTTAGCAGTTGGTGTGTGGTTAAACTCCCAAGCTTCGGATTTGTTGATATTCTGACCTGATTTCAGGAATGTACGATTTTAGAGACTGGCAGCAATATGTTAGGTCTAGTCTGTCAAACTTGCCACAGTCTAGTTTTGTCCTGTTTATGTAACATGTGTTACCTCTTGTTTTCCATTTCATTTTGAGTATATCATCAAGTGTAACTTCTGGCATAGTACCTAGACCAGTTGTGTAAAGTGGTGTGTGCAATCCGGAATAGTATCAGGAAGTGCTATCATATCTAGACCAAATCATTTTGGAAATTTCCCCCGAGACATTTTCTTACTAGCAACACTGTTTTGGGTGAAGGGCACAGGCAGGGAGATGAGTGGGGGTGAAGTGGGCAGCTGCGCCTCCCCGGAAAGCACAGCGGGGCTGGATGGCCCAGTTGGAACTTCGGCTCGCAAACTACCTCCTCGCTCAGAAGCCGAAATGTATGTAAGCTGCGCACTGTTTACGATTCCCTCGGTTGAGAGGCTTCCTGGTTAGGATTTTCCCGAACCGCCGCCTCCTGAGTAGCGTGGTCTGCAACCCTGATACAGGTCACGTACTCTCAAAATTTAGCCAGGAGATACCGCACACTACCTTGGTGTGTGTGTGTTGGGGTATTAGGGTGCTTCAGCGACTAGGCTATGTCGCGCCCAGGACACTACCTGGGTCGGTCACTGTCTCGTTAAACCCGTATTTTTCTCTTGGGTTTATATATGTAAAGGGCTTCAAGTGATCCGAAGTTCACTTATTTTTTAGCAGACGTTTGGGACAAAGAGAACTTTATAAAATAAAGCGAAATGAAGCGAAACACGCTGCTGTTGACGACGCACCCTGTGGCGAGATGTGGTGGTAGTGAGTGGTGGAGATGCTCCGGCTAACACGCCTGCTTTAAAAGTCATGTTAGGGTAATATGTTTACAATTTTATTGAACAATCGAAACGACTAATTGCTTTTAACATCACCGAAAATCGCTATAACCCCTTAATGCTTTCATTCCAGCATTTAGTTATTTGATTTGTTTTTATGAACTAGTGTTCCAGCTTACCCGCATACTGGCTGACGCCGATACTTAGGTGACCGCACTAGGCGAAACATCCCTGGAAGGAGAGACGGTCGTGTGTGTGCCACACCTTTCCACACGGGTGGTGGTTGGGGAATGTCTGGAAAGACGGGAGAGACGTGGGACCCCACCCAACGCCCAGTGTGTCCCGGGATTCCCGGAGCCTCTTGCTCAGGAGATAGATGACATTCCGCTGAGCTAGGTTGGCCGCTGATGCATCATTCGCACACAACCGTTGAACCTGTAACGACAATTCCATGGGTAGGTGCTGGTGGCACTGATGGCTGCACTTCCTGAAACGTCCTGGGGGCGCCAGTAGCGATCCAAAGAGAGAAAACAACAGAGAGCTTCAGTTAATGCTTCCGCATGTGGGGTGTGTTCACCTACGTCCACTCGAAATGTTGATAGGATGAGGTATGGTATTTTGTGGAAAGTGACTTAATTAGAAGCGGAAAAAGTAAATATCGCACAGCTTCAATCAAATCGGGAATGGAGTTTAGCAGGCCAGTTGACTTGACAGTGGGAAAGTTTAAGCGAGTTATTCGATGTTTGTTGTTGGTGCCAAGTGTTAGTACATTGAGGAAATAGTCTATCCGTCATTTTTGGATGTTGAATAAGTGATGTTTTGAACGCCGTTTATTGGAAAGAAATGTTGCTTTAGATGTTTTTAAGGAGTCCGTTTCTTGTTATTGTGAAATATTGTGCTGTGTGCTGCCAAAAAGGCCGATACAGTTTTGTTCATAATCTGGCGGGAAATATATCGCACAAACACACTTTCTATTTTATTGCCTGGTGATATGGATTTCTCAGCGACGGAAACAAGTCCCACCAGCTCCAAATGCACGTCGTATAGCGCACGAATTTTTACGAACCAGTACAGCGCACCTCCAGCAGCAGCAAATTCGTTAGCTGCATACCGCAAATTCCCTGATCTACAATCGTCAACGATATGCTGTTGCCTCCACCGAAAGGCATTGAAGTTTGCTTGTGTGCTTGTCGACAGTCTTTACACGTTCCTGGCTTATCTCCACTGCACCGGCAATTTCCCATAATCACCCAATTTCCAGTGTAGTTATTTGATTGGTAGTGAACAGCAGGAACTTATGCACCTTCTCGTCTCATCAGAGATTAATCCAGGGGAGGTTGGAGAGGCGGTCGGGGCCTAAACCCTCGGGGGTGTTTGAACGCCCCCCCTCAGGTTTTTCCTGTGGCACGAAAAAACGGGGGTGCGAAGCCCCGCCGCACATGGCACACCTTATTCTTGATCAATTCCGCAACTTGCCCCAACATTTTCAGGTTGGATCATCTCAGGTCAGGTCACCAGTGCAGGTCAAGTGCCCTCACCACAAAAATGTTCAAGTTGGCATAAGTAAGAAATGCGTGAATCTATCGAATTGAAACTTATGCGAAATAATGGGCCCACCGATTGCTACAGTATGTATTCCGGGATTGTTCACATTTATGACCTAAGGTCAAGCATGGACCATGACCTCCCCATTGAAAATACATGGGAAACAGGAAGTGGACTGTATTTGTGTAGATACAGCTAAGAATACCTTCATATTCTCCAAATCGTAGTAGGGGAAAGTGGGGGGTCACGGACACCATGGGTAAGACGGACACCCCCTGTTTGGGACGAACTGACTGCGCCACGACGGTGAAAAGCGTGTAATACGCTTCCTTTTAGCGCGCGTCGGTCGCAGAGCAACGTTGGGTCCGGCAAGCTCTCTAGGTTTTATACAATTTTCATAAAATTAAAAATTGCAACTCCTGTGTTTTTTCACAATCGAATTCGTAAGGTCACTGCATGGATGTTTCTATAGATACTTTATTGATATTACGTAATATGGCTCTTCAAGATGTTACATTTTGTTCACCGCAGTCGCTGACTGTGTAATCGCATTGGCGTCTGATTCATGTCCAAGTTTGTTTAGGAAGAGCAAAGTGGGTTAAGACGGACACCTCGCGTGGTGTAAGATGGACATGGTGTCTATGTTACCCCGCACAAGAGTATATTTAATTTATATAATATAAGCTTAAATAAACAAATTTATCAAGGGTTTTGGGGTCCAGCAATACACCTGAGCGGAGGCAGATTTGGCTGATGGTTTGGGGGGTGGGGACACAGGGCCCGAAATGCTGGAGAACATATAATTACGTCTGGGCGTCATACAGGTGCAGGTGTACCCCTCTTCGTTCGTTCGTTCTTCATTTATTTAAACATCCCGTGCATGTAAACAATTGTCAGGTTTTATGCTCCTACTCATAAAATCGAAACGTGGAAAGTCGAGATCTTAACCTCGAACAAAAGCACGTACATGCGACATTTCATTGAGTAAAACAATCGCTTAGAGCATACCACTATGGGTAATTACAATAACTGACATTACATCCTAGTGTTTGACACCTTTAAGTGGCACTGCTGATACGATCTGAGAAGAGTTAAGAGGGCTGGGATAGAAAGTTGTTTTCTCGCGTGTCGAGATAACCAGCTGCGCGTGTTGGTGATTGGTAATTAAAGTTATTTTTTGACTGTTAATATAGTTTTGGGAGCGATATGTGGTATGTTTAAAAGCAAGATTTCTAAATTTTTTTTCCTCGATCTTCAGCGCCCCCTGAAATGGCCACGGTGCCCCCCTGAGAGATTGATGGGCCCCTAAAGTATCGCTTCCAACCCCCCCTCAGGAGCGGGGAGGGGCACTCTTAGGCCTAAGTAGAGGATTTGGCACCCATCTGATAAGTTTTGCGTTCCAAAAGTGGCACCCTCTGGTAGGCGCGCACCCAGGATTTTTATTGGGGGGGCAGCTGACGAGAGGGGGCAGCATACCGGTGGAGGGGGCGGCATTTTTTCTCAGGGGACGCACTTGTTCACCCAAAGGGCGGCCAATTTTCGCATCCTGCGAGAGCGGTGAATTGTTTGCTCCACGGACCTAGTGTTTTTTTTTTAGGGGGCGGCGTGTTGGGTGCAGGGGCAGTAAAGTCAGTATAGGGGGCGGCATGTTGGGTGCAGGGGCGGCAGTCAGCATAGCACTGCCTCTAAAAGTCAGGTGAAGGCTCATCGTTCCCCTCGATGAGCGCCTTCGTCGCCCCACATGGATGGGGGCGGCACTTTGGAGCCAAAGCGTTTGGGGGGCCGGGCCCGCTGCCCCCTGGGTGCGCGCCCGCCCCTGGCCCGGATGGCGCCCCCGGTAAGGTGCCCCGCCCTCCTGATCGGCGATCTTAGATCAACCTTTGTACAGTGTTACGACAGCCCTTGATACTTAAATCCTCCGTCATTAAAAATACAAAAAAAGGCATGACCCCCTTTGACCCTTTGACGGAACAAGTAAGAAAATGCCCCCTTCCCGCCGCGGACGACAGTCGCCTAGTGGGTGGATGCAGATAGAAATCTTCAAGGCCTGGTTCGTTCACTTATACTTTTTTCTAAACCTAACGCGAATTTTAATGTGATGATAGCAGACACAGCTGCTTGCACAGTGATAGATAAATGTCTGAAGTATCTCTACAACCAAAATAGGAACGAAAAAAGCTCATTAAGTCATCGAAAACTCACACCATCGTTACGGTGTCCGTGGCCCCCTACTTTCCCCTACCCTGGGCCCCTTTCCAGGTTCATTTTGCAATTTTTGACTTGTGACCTCTGAGAGGTTATCTGGAGCTATTTAAGCAGTTTTCAGACTTAGGTCAATAACTTTACATGGAATGATGATCCAGCTTTTATTTTGATATCATTGCGTTCGGAATGCTATTGCAAGTCTATTTATATGCATATGGACTATGCTAGGTTTAAAAATGACCTTGACCTGACCTGAGGTCAGGTCATGTTTATGTTTTTTGCCTACTAAGGTCATATCATACATAATTCGATTCACGGTGACGAGAGGAAGCGAATGGTTTCTACAAAATTATTCTACCTTAACTCTGGCAGACGTTAGAGTCCAAAATTTCTACTCAAAATCCCACTTTCTTTGGCTTATCATGACCTCAATATTGACCTGAGCCTAAAAGTGACTAATACAGTTTCTTCATGAATTTGTATGAGCTATCCACCAGCGTTCGCGCTTTTTTTCTATCCCGCATAGGGGCCGAGTTCGAGGGGGGTTCAAACACACCCCCCCACCAGGGTGAAGGTGGCTCGAAGGCCCACCGGGGTGCGGGTTAAGACCCAGAGGACACCCTGTCCGAGTTCGGGCACCGAAGACGCTCGCAATCAGCTGCAGTTCGGATACGAACAGTAAATACTGGCCCGCGGGCGCCATATGACCTACTTTGCCGGTGCGCTCTAAAACCCCAAATATGATAATGAGAGATGGTAGAAATGAGCGCAAAAAACCCTCATTTTTTAACACCCTATACTTTTTGCTTGCGCTATTTCACGTTTGATCGCTCCTTTTCAGATTTAGAGCGCTCCCCTAAAACATGAACCACCCCATCCACTTTTGACAGCCCTCTTCTGCATGCTTACACTGTAAAAAAGTTACACTTTTTGGATTTCTTTACACACAGCAACTTTTACACCTTTTTCAAACGGAGGTTGACACCCTTTATTCATGTGCTAAACCATCCCTCTAAAGCAGCAGTTGGATTAAATAACGCGAATTTAACATGTAATATAATACGATTGACTCGGTCATTGAGTAATGCTATCTATTTTGTGTAGCTGTACACGCCTCATTTTTTCTTTCTTAAACGTGTTAGTTATAATTCTACTCGGTTGAATGAAGCATCTTACATCGTGCATGACGCAGAAATTGGTGTCACTTCACTCTTGCAAAGCGTGCGCGGCGTAATTTTACATTTTTAAATCGTCTCATCTTTCACTGATTTGCAGGACGATAACGTGTGGGGAATCGCAAAACCGTGTACTAGTACTCAGTAGAACAATGCAATTGTATCCGCTGCACTGCCCCACCGTGCCATTTTCGTGTGAGAATCGAGTAACCGACACACATAGGAATTATTTTACACTTTTGCACGATGTGCATAAATCCCAAAGATGTACGTTCACATATATTTCGAATACAGAGTGCACTGGAAAAACATGTTACCTGATCGCAGTCGTGTAATGTTACACTAACATTTGGAGCACCTTTTTCTTTTACGTATAAGCTTACACTGATACCCTGCACCCCTCTCCACGCCAACCCTATAGGGATTAGGGGCGAGGATACATGACTTGCATATCCCATGAGAATGTATGCTTAGGCATGATGCTCTAAATGCCTACTAGAAAACGTGGAAGTCACTCAGGGTACTCTAGTTCTGGAATGCAAGAAAAGACATGACACTTCAACACGACAGACTCTATTTTCCATAACACAGCTAACGAGCACCCAAATAAAAAGGAGTGGGGCAGGCCGATGATTGTGAACCAACATAAAACTAGCCCTCGCTCCAGACTACTTGCCTATGATCTATGGGCCAGTCGCTAATGGGCTCAGAGCTACAATGGGTAGCGGTTGCCCCTCATTTGCCCCGTATACATTGGCAGTGGGCACCTTCAGAACGCTCTATTTACGCATTGACCGCGGTAAGGACTTATCTACTCGTGTAACTGGGACTCGGAAGACACAATCCTGGGTACATGACTTAAGTCCGTTTCCGTGGTGGATACGAAAAAGGTGCCCATGTGTCTGAGGTAAATAACACAAACTACAGAGTGCTCCATATATACATGATTAAACATAATTGAAGTTTTCAATTTGAAATCATAAGGTTTTAAACTTCTTTCATAAATTTGCTGACACTAGACTAAGGTAAATTTGATAATCAGTGACTTTTCAGCCCTCAATCACCCCTCCTCGTATGTGGGAAGCTTGACTTCTTTGAAGCTGTGTTAGAAAGCCCACTCTCTGTATCTATACAGGCCTGCGCCCTACGCAGGATGTTCTTGCAGGCTCCCCTCTTATACAGCTCCTCGATGGACTCCTTGAAGTCCTCTGCAGTCATTTTCAACTCCTTTAGGGTGGCGGGGACTCCTCATCAGTTCCGCCAGACTCACGGACCAGAACCAGTAGTCCAGGGGCGACATGTCAGGGGTGCAGGAGGCCCAGGGGTGTTGCGTGAGCCTCCTGTAGTCCCGACATGTCACTTCTGCAGTGGAGGTGGAGGGTCCGGACTTAACCCTATTTCCGTCAGGCTCCCGGCTACCCCTATTTCCGGCAAGGGGGGCAATATCGCCCCCCCTAAGATCTCGTAATCTATCCGGCCGATTTTGAAAATTCGAAGTGCTACAGATTCCCCTGACGCTAAACTCTATTTTGAAAAAAATCAAAAATTAGATTTTTAAGGGGAAGGTCGTGCAAAATATAAAATTTTTGTGTTTTTTAGATTGTCCATAACCCTTGTCTCTGTTGTACGATTTTCACAAAACTAGTTCGGATTTACGAATAATTGACTCAAAATTGTAATTTACCGGAGTTACACAAAAATTCGAAATTCAATGGCAGTTCCAGGACCAGGACTATGATGGAAATATATTCGATCTAAAAAGTTTTTGTTACGCGGATTAGAAGCCGACATATACTGCTTGGCATCTTAAAGATGCCAATCAGTATCTGACGTCAATTGACACTTAAATACATGAAAAAAAACAAAAACTCATCAGGGACGGATGCAGTAAGGTAAAATAGTGGGGTAAAATACATACCAACGAAACGCGAGTGGTATGCATGAGTATATTAGTCCCTTGGCTAGTTGAAATTTATTTCTGATAATTTTTACCCTCCCATGGCAGCTTTGGGAAAGGGGGTGGCATAGGCGGATCAAAGACTCTCGTCATGGGAGGTGGGGGTGATTGGAAACACATTTTCAATATACGACGATATTGAGTCGCGGCGGTGATACTGGCTGGGAAGATATATTTTGAAAATGTAATGTTACCCCCTCAAACAGGCCATTTTTTAACATGTTAACTGGGGGCATTTGCCCCCCCCAGTCGGCCGAAATGTCCTCCCCCAGTGCCCGGAAAATTGGCCCCCCAGGAAAAAGACAGGAGATTACTTAAACTGCAACAAATGAAAACTCACCTAGTGAAAATAAGACAGAACACCACCCTATAATACTAATTTAGTTTTATTGCTGGTGCCAAATTGGCAGTCCACAAAATTGTGTTACACAATTTCCATCCGTGGCTGTCTCCTCCATCGTGCGAAAACGAAACAAAGCTCGTAGTTTCGGGAAATCCCGGCAAAGCAGCCTCACCATCAAATAATCACAATGCTGGAGATGAACGCTGGCCTACAACCAATCAAACATGTTCTATCCGACCGGAAGCCCAGACCCCAGCCAGTGTCGCGAGATTGTATGATAATCTCATTTCACACGCGGTCAGTTGTGAGCGCTTAGAGCTCGTTCGTGGATTAGACGGGACACGGTAAGCGCGTAAGACTGGTTGCTGGTGTGGCGGTGTGAATTGCTTCGTCTTTTTATTTATTATTGTGGTGGTAGCAAACATAAACGTCACCACCGGTGAAAAAGCGAAGGGGCCAGCCAAACTTTAACCTGATGCTGACAACAAATTTTTCACGTTAGTACCAAAACATATTGGAATTTGAGGTCCTCGTTGCGTTCCGCAGCGGCTGGTTATACAAATTTCCGGATTTCTCCCATTTTGACTGGGATCAGGAAATTGCTGATCAAAAAGTGGGGGGAGGGCAGGCCCCCTGGTCCCCCTTTTCCGAGGCTTGTTGTAGCATACGTGAAATTTATAGTGAGATCGCTGCATCAATTTGTTCTGCAAAGTCAATAAGTTGTTAGCTGGCCTTTCTTATCGATTCCTAGATGTTAAAGATTGGGAGAGATTAAATATTCGGCCACAGCTCTTCGTTAAAATCATCGAACTGTCTCCCAAGAAACCTTTCCAACAAAAAAAGAGCTGGTGACGCCATATGACCCTGACAGTGCATCGATGAGCCTAAAAATTATTAACTGGTTTTTGTACTACATTCCCTAGATGATTTTGACATTAACAGCCACCCATCATAGTAGGTATGTACATAAAACTTATCTTGATTTAGCCTATAAACCACTCGTGTTCGATACTTTAGAAATTTACTTACCTTGCCACACTTATAAAGCAAAATAAGAAAATAACCTTTTCATTTCGAATACATTGCAGCAGCTTCATGGCTGCCAGGCTGGCCATTTTGTGACAAATATCTCGAATTGGGCGTTTTTCGCGTTTGGCCCCACGATTTTTTTCGGTTGGCCCCTTCTTGGAATCTGGCCTTTTTGCCCCTTTTCTAGCAGCTGTCACCTAAGTTATTTCTGGTTTGTCCCTTGTCCTATAAATATGGCTTCTTTTTACCTCATCCGCTCTTGAATACGATATTCTGACACCGAAAAAGCATCAGAGCAGCAGAAAAAATGGTATGATGGTGGGAGGGAGGGACAGAACTTTGTTAAAAACACGATCCACAAGAATGATGGCCACCGAAAACCGGACGCGAAGTAGGCGATACCATATGCGCCCTTTGGGTGGAAATTTGATGGCAAAGTGCGCCCTATGAGGCTCCGCACTCCTCACTTACCAAAATCCTAGTTCCGCCACTGTTCAAGAGCAAAAAGTGCATAGTTGGGGAGAAAGCAATAAATGTTAGCGGGGAGCGGTGCGGCCAAGATGATTATTGATGCTAACAAATGTTCTGGTTATGTGGATAAAATCATTTGATAGTCACGCGGGATTGGAAGGGCACTCCTGGCTTCCTATTAAAGGGAAAGTGGCACCTTGGTCGAATCCTGGAATTTAGTGTAATTAGGGGAAATTTTAGCCAAAAATCAAGGAGGCGTCCATGATTTCTCTGAAAAATGTAAAATAAGCTCAATATTTTATTTTTAAAATGCTCCTCAAGGGAAAGAAAGAAATATCTGGCAGTGAATGATGTCATGATCTGACAACCACTGCCATATTCAATACGCTTCAAGGACTTCGATTGGTTGATACTCACCGTGACGTCAGGCGAGGGGTTAATGAGGGGTTGGTGTCAGGTAGGTTTTAGCTTTTTTCTGTGGAAATATCGAGTTCCAAGACAAATGATATATGGAGTACCAGGTTTTCCGACTTGCTTTACAACTTGGCTATCTCAGTTAAAATCACGTTATGGAGGTGCCACGTTCCCTTTAAATGAGTAGTGTGCTAGAAAATATTTCGCCAAGTAAATATCAAACTGTCAACAATTAGTTTTAAACAGTGACACAAGTGGTTTTTCTGTGGGCTTATGGCGACCGCTAGTGGTTGTTTTAGCCTCAAATCATCTGGTTGTTTGGTATTTATTTGGCTACTTTGGTAAAAATAAAATTTTACCCCTCTTAGACCCTTTTCCCTTTTTTCTAACTCGGGTTTACCTTTTCCGCGGAAAAAATTGGCAGCCCTTGGCAGCATTTATAATCTGGAATAACATGGAATAACAAAAAATTGAAACATTTTTCAACACTAACGCGTCTAAGTCTTATTAAAAACCGTCAAAATGGGTTTTCATCCCCTAAAGACACTATATAATGGCCAGCACAAGAAATGCCCCCCCCACTGACTTTTCCTTAAAAAATGCCCTGCCCTCAAATACTGATGTAACAGACCCTGCTGTGCCGCAGGATTCTGCAACTTCACACCAACCGGTGTACCAGGCATCCTGGTATCCCACCGCTGCCACCATGTAACAGACAGCCTCACACGCGAACGGCCGAGACCAGACTGTATTACACCGCGCGCTCAGGTCAGTGCCACACCCCACGGCAGGGGCGCGCTCAGGTCGTACATTTACACTGTCCCTCTCTGACCTTTTTGAATTGACAAGAACGCCCTCGCATATGTTGAGTGTTCGTACAGAGAATAGCAAGAGCATTTGCGTTGGCCAAACAATATATCACATACATCCAAACGGCAATGGTGATCTGACAGCGCAACAGAACAAAACAACACGACACATCACACGCGTCCTAAACATCCCTTTCTACAACTGGTTTGATGTACTTCACGTGGGTAGAATAGACCCTTCCAGTTCCAGGATACATGTACTCCAAATGTCGTCTGCTGCGCCACCTGACAACAATGAAAATCTGAGACCAAGGCGAAACCATTTTCCGAGAAATACCTCGCGGGTAATTGAAATTTCTGACTCTTATTTGGTCACCCGGCTTGAAGATTGGCTCCTTGGCTCTTTGTTTACGGTCGTATTGCGTCTTTTGTTGCTCTTGCGCCGATGCCATATTTTCATTCGCACGTCTCAACGTAAAAGACGGAAGTCGAAGCTTTTCCTGAACATAATCATCTGAGTACATCGACACCGGCTGCGTAATCAAATTTATCACCGGGGAGTAGACGTGCCGGAGGAAAAATAGAAAATATGGTGAATATCTGTGAGAGCTAGACACCACATTATTCAGTGAAAATATCACTGCCGGTAAATGGGCTTTCCAGTCTGTACTGAACTGGTCCGAAAGTGTGCGCAAGCAACGCTTAATATCAAGGTGGCGTCTTTCTACTTTTCCGATAGCTTCATGGAGATACCCGACCGCACTTCTTATCTGTACACCCCAGAAACGGCAAAGTGAGGCCACCTTTTGGCTCTTCATGTTTGTACCTGCGTCTGTTTGAATTTTACAAGGTGGACCGAAAGTCAAGAACTGAGTTGACAAAGCATCTGCGATATTGTCTGCCGAACCGGATTGCAGAGGATAATGTGTCAAAACACCGGTAAATTTATCAACACAAGTCAAAACTAATGTTTTTCCAGACGAACGGCTACTCGGCATGTGCACTACATCAATGATGAGAACTTCACCTGGGCTTGTGGGTGGTTGTGGCAGTAGGGGGAGGATATGGTGCCCCACGTTCATCCTTTCTTGTACTACATCGCACGCAACTGGCGACGTAATTTTGGAAATCGTTCCGAAGACCGACATACCAAATGAGCCGAGACAGCGACTCATAGAGCTTCAGCCAGCCACAGTGCGCCCCCATGGCAGTATCATGATGTCTATATAACATCTCAAAGCGCTTTGCAACCGGCCAAACGACTTGCGTTGTCCCGCTAGCGGGAACTCGGCGGCAGAGAATCCCGTTCACTAAATGAATATTATTGGGGTTTTCACGCTTTAATGACGTCGGACAGTATTTCGGCCACTTCTGTCTCTGAACCCTGAAAACTAACGCACGGCAAATTCTATCATGCTTTTGATACCAAATCAAAGAGGAACTCTCAATGTTGCAATCACCAGGTGAGTCAACGACAACAGAATTTGTCTCTTCAGCGATAGGAACATTTTCCTTGGCCGATTGTAATTGGTCGATGCCTGTGCCCAGTCATCATTCACCCGGGCTGGCCTCTGTGACCGAAACATCCACGGGGACCTCAACCAAACGAGCCGGCTCTATCTGACTTTCCTTTGAGAAATATTATCCCACGGACTCTCCTCTTTGGTCCCTAGGACCAACGCACGACCTGTTTGTGGTCACGGAGGGTGGGCCACTTTCACCCCCTACGTCGGTGGCATGTGTCACCAACGGTACTTTACAACTGGCGGATGCATTTCTTGCCTTTGGGGAAGCTCCTCCCACCGGCTCTCCGCCTTGCGCCTCCAAATCAACATTGGACTTGCCTCCGGCCACGGATAGTAACCCCCGTGGCCCATGTGACGCGAGTCAGGGACTCGCATCTCTGACGGAGTTCTATATTTGGCATCTGCTACAATGCTGTCGCTAGGGTCACTTTCTGCGCGCGTCTCCTTTTCCGTCTCAGAGCCATTCTCGTGCATTCGAGACATAAAATCGACATGTTCCATCTCTGATGCTCGCTTATGCTCAACAGCGAAGCAGGACTGCCCGACAAATGACCTCCACCGAGCCAAACGTGGATTAAAATCATCTTGGTTCGATAGTATTTTTAGAACACTTCTACAGTCGCATCGCCAGATAAACTCAGCGCCAGCCAAATATTTGTAGAAACGCCTTAATCCTTGAATGAAACTATACACCTCTAACTCGTAAATGGACCATTTGCGCTGCTGCTTATTGTATTTACTACTGCCATACGCAATGATTTTTTCTTCATTGCCTTGGACCTGTGTCAAAACTTGTCCTGATCCAGAGATACTACTGTCCGAATATAGAATGAATCTATCACCTTGTATCGGATAGGCTAGGACCGGGCTGGTTATCAAAGCCTCACGAAGTGTGGTAAAGGCCTTGTCAAGCCCTTCGTTCCAATAAAACGTCGGTGAGTTGGACAGATCGGCCAAAGGTGCAGCGGTCGCTGCAAAAGACGGGATGAACTTTCTGAACCACGACAGAAAGCCATATAGCTTCTTCGTCTCCTTGATGTCACACGGCGGCTGCAGATCTTGTATGCACTGAATGCGGTCTGGGGAAATAGAAATTCCCGCTGGCGTTATTTCATGACCCAGGTAATTCAGTCGTGAAACGCCAAAGCTACATTTTTGGGGGAAAGCTTAAACCCTGCTTCCCTCAGTCTACTGAACACCGTCTAAAGGAGCTTGTAGTAAGAGTCAAGACTATCACTGACAAGCAAAATGTCATCACAGTAAATATGAACACCAGGGATATTTCCAACACCTTGTGCATAACCTTATTCAAAAAGCAGCTCGACTGCCTGCAGCCCATGATGCGTTTAGGGTACCAATTTTTTCCAAGGGCATGAGATGCACAAATATTGCTAGATTCCGGAGTCAGGTGCAGATTCCAGAAAGCGTGCTTGATGTCCAAGGAGCTGGCAACTTTCCATCCGTGCAGGGAAAACAAAAAGTCATCAATGGATGGAAACACAAACTTCTTGTCGAGAAGACACTTATTCACACTACGCAAATCCTGAACAAGGCGGAATTCACGAGCAACACCATAACGATTCCTAGATTTCGGCAGAAGCAAAGCTGGAGAATTCCAGTCAGATGGGGGCCCCTCCTCAATAATACCGCAATCCTGCAACTCCTCTAACTGAGCCTTCAGATGTGGTTCTCGCGCCCATGGGACTGGATATGGACGGGGAAACTGTGGCTTTGTACCTGGATCCAACTCCAAATCAACTGCTTCTCCATTGTATGAGCCGACATCCGCGTAGCATGTCGAAAACACATCAGGATACGATCGCAATAGTGATGCAATTTTCTCACGATGTGATCCCGTCACCTGATCACCTACCGCAAAATGTGAAAGAACCTCGTCTGTCGCGGCGCCCAGGAAGCGGCTGTCATCCGCCGACAAACTGTTGCTAGCCGGGTCCGGTGGGCACTTGGACTCCTGGGGGTCCGCGCCCGTCTCTGTCCATACTGAGTTGACGGTGGGTATACTGATGGACTTATCAATAGTCAAATACTGGCTGTTGTTCTCAGCCGTGAAAATCTGTACAAACCCAACGACACTTCGTCTGTGAAAAGTAACCAACTGATCGGTCCTATTGCGTATATATAAGGGGATTTCACGATTCGAAAATGGCTTGAAAATCGCGTCTTGGATCTCAACGTGGTCAGAACATTGACCAACCAACAAATAATCACTGTCACAGTTCAATGATTGGTCGATCTTGACATTCAAACAAATCGCAGATTGAGCTGGCACTGAAACTGGCTTACATATTCTGATTTTTTGTTCTCGAATCTGCCCCAGGAAGGGAACAATCAATAGCTGAATTACTAGCCTGAAGAAAATCAAAACCCAAAATGAGATCATGATATAAATTCTCAACAACAGAGCAAGTCCACTCGCATGACGAAGATCCGCACATCTCGATATTCAAACGACGGGTTCCCACTGTGTTCAGGTTATGTCCTGAGGCTGAAACCAGGCGAACAGGCTTTCCCAACTCAATGTTCGGATCAATTGTGCCTAACACCTTAGAATCGATTAGTGTCATTTGGCTTCCAGAATCCACCAGACAGTCTCTTACCTGGAAACCATTGATCCGACACTGTACGATTGGGAGGGTCCTTATAGCCTGCCCGCCGACCAGCCGTTTGGGCACTGCCGCTTCAAGTGCCCCCAGCCCCTACACGACCAGCAACGGGGCAGCCTGTCACCGCTGCTGCGCGCTTCATCCGCTGCTTCGCTATCGCTGCGTCCACCGACGCCGTCCGCTGCCCTGGTCGCGCCCGGGCCCGCGCCTGGCGGTCGGCGATTGGCTCCGGCGCCAGCGCGGGAGGGGGAGCCAGCATGCCGAAATCTCGGTGATGTGTCTGCTCGAGTCGGGGATGACCGCTGACCTGGGGCGTGCCCATTGTTGATTCGGCGAGGGGAGGTTTCATGACGGATGGGTGAGACCCAACGCACGGCCCGAGCACCGTGTCCATGTCCCCACGGCTCCTCCACAGGTGGATTCACAGCGCCCTGAGACAAAGATTCCTCCCTGACGAGCTCCTTGATAGCTTCTTCAAAAGTCGTGACCTTGAGCCGAGGTAAGAGTTTTTCCTCCTGAGCACTCAGGCCCACCAAAAAAATGTCGAAACAGAGCCGCGTAAAAAGTGGTCAGGCTCACCTTCTTCACGTGTCCATCACTGGTGAAAAATTCAGGACAGGCCTGTCTTACAAGAATCCGCACTTTCTGGCTGTATTCCTGTGCTGTCAGTTCTCCTTTGGTCAAGCGAGACAGCTGGATAGCAGCCTGATCCGGGGTGGGTCGGGACGAGAAATGATCAGTCAGCAGCTGGGCTATCTCAGCGACGCTTACTCCTCCTTGGCGTTCTTCTAACTCGTTCACCACGGCCAGAGCTCGGCCAGTGCAACGTGCTGCAATGACTGGAGCCAGGCTGTCACCCACGATGCCACCCAGGCGAGCCAGACGGCGGCATTGCACAATGAAGTCCTCCGGTGAACTGGATCCATCAAACAAAGGGAAATCTGACACTGTAATCTTCGAAGGCGGTGTTGCACCGAATTCGTCACCCTGCTGTGCCGCAGAATTCTGCAACTTCACACCAACCGGTGTACCAGGCATCCTGGTATCCCACCGCTGCCACCATGTAACAGACAGCCCCACACGCGAACGGCCGAGACCAGACTGTATTACACCGCGCGCTCAGGTCAGTGCCACACCCCACGGCAAGGGCGCGCTCAGGTCGCACATTTAAAGCCATTGGTAACGCGTTCCGTATGGTCTTGTCTCCGTGATCTGCCTATGGACGAAATATTTCCTTAGTCGTTCCTGAAACTGAATACATACAGAGCATGCTAGTCTCGCACAAAGCTCTAATTGAACAAACATATGCTTTTATTTTTGTGATTTACTCTACATTATAGTGACTGGACACGCCTCTGGAAATCTAAAATTGGGTTATAACTATTCTGCACTTTCATATACCCATTTGTATTCGCCCTGGCACGGCTGTAAGCAGTCTTATCACTTACTAACGTTTAGTCCTTCTTGATTACATTCCTCCCATTTTGAACTGCTGTAACCGCCCTTGATGAATAAAAATAGTGACAATTGTGAATGTACTATCATCTCACATATCAAATAATATAATAAAACCATATAACTGGTATCAGGATCAGCAGAGACGGCTTCCATTTACAAAGACCCCACCGCATACGATAATACTTGGTTTGTGGATAGAACCTCCTAAAAACCCAGCCATAGCTCCGCCTCTGGTAAATATATAATCTTGAAAATTTCAGAAAACCTGCCTGTGCTAGTTTTAGGAAAAGTCAGGAAGTTTCAAAGTTCTATCGCAAGCCGCTTCGGAGATATTCTTGAAAAACTTGAATGGGGGCAATATTAGCCCCCTACCGGAAATAGGGTTAAGGGGGAAGCACCATGAACTTTTAAACCAATTTATTTCTAGGCAGCGTCATAGGGTTAGTTTTAGAATCATCATTGAAGAAGGGGGAGGGGGCACGGTGATCTGGTGACCTTTAGTTCCACCGCCTATGCGCCCCTGGACTACTGGTTCTGGTCCGTGTGTCTGGCGGAGTTGATGAGGAGCCCCTCCCCGCCACCCTGGAGGAGCTGCAAATGACTGTGGAGGACTTCAAGGAGTCCATCGGGGAGCAGGACACAGTCCCTCTCGAGCACAGGCTGAAAGAAGCCAAGCAATCCACAGAGGAGTGATTGAGAACTGAAAAGTCACTGATTATCAAATGTTCCACAGCCTAGTAACCGAAAATTCATTGGACATGTTAACTAAATTGTTATTTTACATTGAAAAATGTGTCTACTTTTCATGGATTTATCAGCCACTCTGAATCATAAAACCACTCTATAAACAAAACAACTCCACGTCACAGCCACAGACTCACTCCAGGCCAGTGGCATTCTTGATGCGTAGGGGAGAGTGGGGTAAGATGCCTAGGGTTTAGGGAAATCCGGATTATGAAATAACCGCGGAAGCAACAGCGCTGGTTTGGAGGCCAAGTCGTAGCATGATCATTTATCTTCCTTATAGAGTCGATAATATTGCTGATTATTGTCATATTTTCTAACTATTATGATTTTACTAGAGGTAAAGGGGCGTCTTACCCCATCGGGTGGGTAAGACGCCCCTGGGGCCTGGTAAGATGCCCCACCCCTGGGCATCTTACCCCATTTTGGTCTATCGTTGATGAAGTAGTTTTTTCGTAGTTCTTAGCTTCATTGGTAATCATTGAAGTATTATTCAGAAGTCCGAATGTATTTAAAAGCGTCCACACACATTGACAAAACATGTTGGTGGTTTTTACGTTTCCACGTCAAATTATAAAACAAAGTTACGTAAAACTAACGATAAAAACCAAGGATAAAAACATACCATAAAAGTAATATAAAATCACACAAACACACAAACAACGAAGTACGAAACGAAGTAGGTAAACTGGTACGAGGTTTCTGAGAACCTCCCCGAAATCCCCTACCTTGTCTTTTCTGTGTTCCCTTTGTTTCAATTCCTCATTTTAAAAGAAATATGGGCCAGAAGTTGTTGAGAACAAAAACATTCACTTCAGACAGTAAAAATGGCTTGTGGCGACTCGGAGCTTCCTCCCACTAACCATCACAGGCTCCCAGTCTATCATTTATGGCGCACAGCCACCTTAGCCTTCTCGTCAAGGCGCACAGGCCCAGCCTTCGCAAACAATGCACTCGATTCATTCTTTGCACGAGAGAACAAAACTCACTCCGCAAATGAGATATCTGGTATCGTCATGCCCACTGTCTTTCTTCCCTTAAACAGCTTTTGCCTGCCTCTCCCACGTCTTTTTAGATATATTTGCTTTCGGAACCCCTTTAACTAGTCTGTCTTCCAGAGCCTTTTTTTAGATGCATGTTGCAAGTTCGTATTTTGGAGCCGGAGTCTCACTAAAGTCATCAATGGACTTGTCGCGAAGTCCCTAGCCCTACCATCGGAGTGAGCAACTTCTGCAATGAAGATTTAATTTAAAAGCCAAAGTTAAACGTCCCACAAATCACAGGGACGGCCGCCCCGCTCAGGTCACCCTCTCACCAGTTAGTTGCCAGCCGACCTACGTCGGGTAAACTATTGAGCGCCGGAGCGACTCAGGGGAACCGATCCCAAGCTTGGATATGCACTGTCACTGCATGTTCCTGAGCAGCGGGTCGAAGCCCAACGCTCTACCAACTGGGCTACCGGGATGGTAAATGCAGGGACGATGTAAGAGATCAGGTACGGAGCTTTGCAGGATTAACCATATGGAATATTTCAGGTGTAGCTCATTCATAGGCGAATCCAGGGTAAACAGTCTAGCCATAGCCCCTCCCTAATTGGCCAAATTTGACCGATTTTGGCCAGTTTTGTTTTAAAATATGTTTTACGGTTTTGTCCATTTCAATTTAACTGCTTGTGCTTCCACCACACCAGTTTGATCTAAAACCGCCTTGAGGTCAGCTCCGGTTGGGTCATCAGGCCAGGTCCGGTGAACTTCCAAATAATTGTCTCAAGGTTTCAATGATTGAGCTGGGATTCGCTTTATCGAATGAGAGCACCAACCACAAAATTTGGCTGTTATGGGACTCCTTGCGTCAGTGGCCTGGGTTCAGGTGCGAGGCATTCAATTGAAAAGGTTAGTCACAAAGCGACAGATTGAAGTGCGCTCTTATTTAACACGTACGGTCATGCACGTCGAAAGCAGAGGACAGGAACGGGAGGACAGATCCCCTTACCCGTCAATCTATGAAGACGTCTCCCGACAAGTTTTGGGAATCAACCTAGGTTTTTATTGTCTCCATATTACCGACCTACGCAGAGCTGCAAAAAATCTCAAATCTGTCGGGCACTTTCGAAAAAACCTCCAAATCTGTCGGGTGGTTAGGATAGGACTATTAAAATTGTCTAAAACCCATTCAATTGGTAAAATGTTCCTACTCTTTTTCCACATTCTTAATAGAAAATACTAAAATTAGCATAAAAAACTTCAAGTTTGGCACCAATGGATATCATTATCATTATTTTTGTGCTCTGATCCTTATATGTGTGATATCCTTATTTTTCCTGCTCTGAAGCCGCCTATGGAAAATCTAAGTGGAATGGCACAAGTCTATTAATTTTCAAAACTCTAGAACTGAGACTGTTCTTCGGTTTTTCAATTATCAGACACGCTCAGGAAATTAAGGTTATCGGCAGAAACCTATAACAAATTGAATACCGAACCACCAATTCCCATTTTCTGGAGTCACCATTGGTAAAGGAAATTTATTATTGGATGTAATTTGAGATTTGTGGACGTACAGCATACAAATAGTGTGTGTCAAAGTCAGCTCGACTGGGTCTTGAATAAGACTCAGTCTTGAATTCAGATGATTTAGGTCACAGGTGGAAATATACAATAACATGAAAAGCAGCCCCCCTTTTTCAGTCCTCTGCAGCCGCCATTGACAAAAAATGCTGCACTAGAATGAGAATAAGTGATATTTTGTTATTATGTTACATAGTCCAGCCCAGAATACTTAAGAAATATAGTTTGCAATGGAAGAAAGCTGACCTGGTTCCCATACCATGCGGTTACTTATGCCAGCTTCTGCAGATTTTCATGATTTCAGTTTTTTGAAGGTGGGAGGGGGTAATTTGGAAGGAACCCCCAAAATTTATATATGGATTTTGCTCTGATGGCCAGACAAACAAGATTGGAGGGGCACTTTTTTGATATTCGAAAGTGTTTTTAAGGATCATGGCTACTTGTAGTTGAATACAAACATGTAATATTAGCTTTCCATGACTTTAAATGCATGTTTACATGAAAAATCCTATATTTTGAAGCTGTTGGCTATCTCAAAGTTTTTCATGCATTGCCGTGCTCATTTCCATGAGGGTACGTGGTTTAGGATCTGAAGTTCATGAGGCTAATAAATAACCTTAAGTCAGTTAGATAGTAAATGTCAAATAAATATCATGTTTCCAAGGAAGTTAAGAGTAAAAGGAATGAGTAAAGGTTGCACTAGGCTGTGTTTTTGTTATATCTTTGTCCCTTGACATAGATCATAGGCATATTTAGGTAAGTGAATAAAATGAAATAGGAGAAATAGTTTGGTACTTAAAACTCAAATTAATGTGGAAATGTGAAGAGTTTTGTTCCTTTGGCATCTACAAATCCACTGATGAAGGTATGCAACTTTTGTGGTTAATTCTGGACAAACAGGCATTGGATTTAAAAGAAGATGGAAGGGAAAATCAAATGTTTTAGTCTAATTTGACCAGTCTGCTGGTAAAATTCATTTTTCCCTTATTAATATCATTTAAAATTATTGATCAACAGTGAGCATAACATACTGTGTGGAAATAAATGTTAGCTGCCGAAATTACAACGAACACCACATCACTTACTTCTTTGTTTTCTCCCCACACTGTTCTGATCTGCCCGCTGTTTGATCCATGCTTCAAAACGACCTCCTTGGCCAAAACCACTGTTCCTGAACTTGCAGGGCAGCCCAGAATGCTTGATTCGCTGATGCTCCTTAAAAAAAACGTTTCTTGCCAAAATACCCACATCCCTCAAATCCACATTTAAGCTTGACACGGGCCGGTGGAAGGGGCTTCAGCTTAATCGGAGCCATTTATCAGCCCTTCAACTATGGACGATGAAATCCAGGCTCAACCAGTTTACTCAAGATGTATACCAAAGTAATGCAAGAGAAAAATAATCAAAAACACAACCTTCCACAAGGCAACACACCAAACCGCAGGGCTGCTTTTCTTCAAACCAAAGATACCTTTTACACTTTTTACACTGGCTTTGCCGCAAGGGCGCTGTTCAAACAGCGCCCTTGCGGCAGCGTTGAGCGTACTTCCAAACGAAGGAAACGAAGGAAAAAAACTGTTTTGCCTGTCGCCTTTACCTTTACGGCGGCCTGTCGGGCCAGGCTGTCGCGTGCTATGGAATACAAATCGGGCCCGACAGGCCGGTGAAGGAATTTTTACAGCAGAGGATTTTCTGGGTGACGTTTAAAAGGCCCTCTGTGCATAAGGCCCTCTATTCAAAGGTTCCTCGATTCATAAGTCCCTCGAAAAGACCCTCTGTGCATAAGCCCTCGATTTTCCATCGGTTCTTGCCGCACACTGGCTTGATATGGGAGAGGTGCAAATTCATGAAAAACTTGTTGAGTGAAAGAGGTGACAATTCTAATATTGAGTTTTTTTAGAACAAAAAATATTTTCTGCTTCCTTTCAAGATTTTTTTCTCACAGATTGTAAGATCTGTCGCAAGACCAACCGTGCCCTAAAATCTGTCGGGCACTTTATGACCCGAGAGCCCGACTTTTTGCAGCTCTGGACCTACGTTGACCTACGTAAATTTGTTCATGAGCTTCATGGTCAATAGCTTTTTCAAAGACGGTCAATTTAAAGTTCACGTCCGCCCCCCCCCCGCCATCACCAGCCCAGGGTCCGTAGCGCCCAGTAACAATACCGTGGCGCTGCCCGTAGGTAAGGTTTGGACTAACCCCAAGTTTAACACATAGTTGCTTACTCTAACAAATGACATTATATTGCTCTGGGGAAAGACGCCCCCTTTCCACCGGGAAAGTTGCCCATGGGGCATCTTTCCCCATTCGTTGAGGGGGCATCTTTCCCATCAGTACCCAAACTAGATAAAACCTGAAGGGCAAAGATCACACAATTAATTCACTCAAGGGAAATACTCAGTTAATGAGTTAAATATACCAGCATTCTTAATGTGAAGTCAAACAAAGCACGCATTCAATATTCCTCGAGATATCTGCAATCCATGTGGGCAATTTTTTCTTAGAAAAGAATCGAAACAAAGACTTACCCACCAGCTTCACGCAAATCACAGGAGGGAACTGAATTTTTGTGCGAGAAACAATCAAAGCCTCTGCTTTCGACCAATAACAATATTATTTACCAGTGGTTGCCCGGATTGCCAAAAGAGGGGATGGGGCGTCTTTTTCAGCTTCAAGTGACGGCCGAAGCCCTGTATTTGCCTTTTTTCCTTGAAACATTTATCCTGACAAATCCAGTATCAATAATACACCTAAACCTCGATAATAACGCCTAACAATAAAATAACCATCCACCCCCTCCCTCCCTACTTTCCAAAACACCTTAACACAAGCAAAAGGAAAACGGACACAGCGCTGAGGATAGACAGTCACAGTCACAATTACTCCTCAGCACAATGGCTTGTGAACTATTTGCATGTCGGAACTTTCAGTTCTGTTACTTTTTATAATTTCAAAATTCAAACCCGGTCCAAACAATCGCAGAGGCCACAAACACACCTTGGTAAAACGCCAGAGCAAGCAAAGCAAGCACCGAGTGGAAGGGAAGCATCTGGTCGACCCGAACTCATGCTACACCAATTACCATTACAAACAGGGACAATGTTTCAGATTAAATGGTTTGCGCATAACAGTAGCCTTTTTTAGTCTAAAATCCTACAATTTATATTGTAACCTCCCCCATTTCTTATCAAACTGTTCATGACTACCTGCGATTAGTGCTGCATATCAAGTTTCCATGTCAAGCTGAAGTCTAGCCTTTAAACGTTCAATTGCAGGAGGGCTATCATAATTATGAATCAATGATTTTGCGAGAATTGTATATGGTCAGTGACAACGTTGTTGTTTTTTCCTATTATCACCTTAGATAGATTAATGTTCTTTTCAACTCCACAGTTTCTGAGAAATATTTGTACCGTTATCCAAAAGGCTTGAAGTGCAGGGCATAGGAAAAATTTATGCTCTACAGTTTCTATTTGGCACTGGCATCTTTCACACAATGGGCTCTCTAATTTTCCAAATCTATAAAGCAGCAATCTTGTTTTGCAAATTTTGGTTAATATTTTGTAGTGCAGGGCTGCATAATACGTAGAATTTGAACAAATATGGACGGAATTATAACTGTCTGTCCAAGACTCGACAGAAAAAAGCCGTTCTCAACTTCTTTCCCACAGTTTAATCGGCTGATCATTGGTGTTTATCAAAAGTCTATAGAAATGACCCGCTCCATTATCTTCTGAAAGGGCAAACTAAACAACTGGGTGGATTATCGGGTTTTGTAAGGCTCCCTTTTGAATCTCACGCTTTATATCTGGCTTTAGTGATCGTATAAGCATGAAGTAATCCATTCTGTTTCCATATACAAGGTTGTATCTGTTACGTAGCGCTTCAAATGAAAGAATATTACCTTAACAATCTATAAGATCGTTAACTCTAACTAATCCTTTTCGAAACCAATGTTCTATTCCGGAGTTGGAAAATCTCACTGTGACATCGGAATACCATAAACCCATGCTCAAATAACCCTCACCAAACATTGGATACCTCTCGGATATCTGGGCCCACGAAAGCAAAACCTCTTTCCAGAAATTATTGTTCAAGCTATCTGCATATAGCTGAAGAGATTTTGAGCTCCTTTCCCAGATGGTTGGGTCACTGCTTACGCTACTTGCAAAAAGTTTTGTCCATGGATGCTGTGATTGCAGCTGCCTTCTGACCCAGGACGACTTCAGGGAATATAATATATCTATCTATGTCTACCATGCGAAGACCGCCGTCGCTGACATTACGAACTACTATCTCACGCCTGATTCTTTCTGTTTTTTCACCCCACAGAAAAGAGAACAGTTCTTTTTTATTTTTCAGTGTCGTATTGTTAGGCTTCGGGAGAGAAGTCAGTAAATGTGTGAATTGTGGTAAAATCATTGTTTTTACCACTGTGACTCTACCTATCAGAGTTAAAGATCTAAACTTCGACAGGTTGATACTATTTTGAATTTTTTGTAAGATATTTCCATAATTTAGAGAAAGAATCTCGGGTATGTTGTTTGTAAAGTTAATTCCCAGCAATTTAATCGATGAAAACCACTCAAAAGCAAAATTTTCGTCCTGCGTTGTCTGATAAATTTCTGTTCCCGGATGCTTTCCAAGCCACATGGCCTTACATTTGCTTTCATTAGGGAATAGGCCTGAAAACTTAGCGTATGTTCCGAGGTCCTCAAATAGGGCACGTATACTATTTATGTCTCCATCTAATAGGCAAACTGTGCCATCTGCGTACGCTGAAACCTTATAGACTTCTTGAGCAAGTTTGATACCCCGAATTCTATCGTTTAGTCTTATCTTATCGAGAAGATGTTCCAGTGCTAAGATGAAGAGGTAACAGCTGACCGGGTCACCTTGTCGACATGAACGTTGTAAGCGTATGGGCTGTGAGAGGTGTCCGTTATAAGCAAGACGAGCAAAGGACTCATGATGTAGCATTTTAACCCATCGGGTTATGTTCGGAGGAAAAAGTCTGGCATTTAGGCATATATCTATAAAGCTCCAACTCATTGTGTCAAAGGCATTTTGAAAATAAATTCCTATAAGCAAGTCCGTTTCTTTTCTACGATTCAATTCATCAATGAGATCATAAGTTAAACGGGTATTATCACCAATGAATCGGCCGGGTAAGAAAGCTGTTTGCTCAGGTTTTATTACAGTACCAAACACCTTCTTAAAGCGATTCGCAAGAGCACTAAAAATAATTTTATATGCGATATTTAACAATGTTATTGGTCTATAACCGCCTATGGTATTTTTGGTTTATTTGCTTTTGGTACTAGGCAAATAGTGCCTTCGCGCAGTGTTAAAGGGAGACTTCCAGAAGTCATACTGGACTGAAATAATCGCAACAAAACAAATTTGAGTTTTGACCAGAAGAATTTGTAAAACTCGGCTGGAAAACCATCCGACCATGGTGTTTTTTAGTTCTTCATCTTCCTTAAGCTGGCCCAGAGTTCTTCAACTTTAACTGGCTCCATCATCAAATTACTCTGATTTCGGGTTAGCCTGGAAAAATCAGTTTGCTCTAAATAGTTCATTGTTTCTTGTGGGTCTGTCTCCTCACCCTTGGTAAATAAGCGGTTAAAGTGTTCAACAAATGCGTTCATTATCTCCTTTTGACAGGACAACCTCTCATTCCTAGTTTTGAGTGAACTTATTGTTCTAGAAAGAATATGCCGTTTTTCTAAATTACAGAAATATGATGTTGGTCTTTCTCCCTGTTCCTGCCAGCGGTACCGTGATCTTATGATAGAGCCAGCAAGCTTAGCGTGCCTAATATCCTCGTATTCTTCTTTGGCTTGTTGAATTCTGTTTTGAAGGTTTGTATCATAGGGAAGCCTTTCACTTTCTTCAAGAAATTATATTTCCCTCCATAAAATTTGTTCACACTCTTAAGTCTGCTTTGATTTTTTATGCTATATGTGATTGTCTCTGTCCTTAGCTGAAGTATCAATGCTTCCCAAAAAAGCCCATCAGGGATTGTGATATGAATTTGATGAAAATTCTCAAAATTATGTTTGAAAGAGCTCACGTAAATCGGTGCAGCATACCGATCAATTACTTCTAAGAAAACCAAATTAATTTTGTCAGCATATGATTTGTCTTTTAGAAGTGACACGTTGAATTTGGACCATCCGTTGCCTTTTGTTTGACTATTAAGTTCCATCTTCAGAGAAATTAAAGAGTGATCTGTCCGGTAACCTGGGATGATCGTGCAGTCCTTAACGCAGGATGACAGACTAGATGACACGAGAAAAAATCAAGCCGAGCTTGTTTTACGTTAAGCTCATTTCGCCTCCACGTAAATCTTTGTTGTGCCGGATTTTGTTCCCTGTATATATCAATTAGTTCATGCCTTTGCATCAGCTTATGGATTTCTCGCGTAGCTCGAAGATTATTTTTCCTGACATAGTTTTGTTTATCTTTTTCCCAATCGAGGACTAAATTATAATCACCAACTACTATGATGGGGGCTATATTTTTGTTCATCTCTAAAAGCTTAGTACTCAACCTGGCATAGAAATCAGGTGTGTCGTCATTTGGTCCGTAAATTGTCACCAAAAGGAATTCTAAATCAGCAACCCTGGCTTTACAAATAATATAATTGCCGTCTACGTCACTTCCGAGTTCAACTAAGTCCACAGGCTGGTTTTTGCCAGTCAATATTGCTACTCCTCTAGAGTTATTTGTATATGCAGCAATAATCGCTTGTCGGCCCCAAGCATTTCTGAACAAAGCTTTATTTCCTTTTACGTGAATATCTTAAAGACAGTTTAAATCTGCCTTAAACTTTTGCAAATGCCTAAAAACATCTTTACGCTTTTTGAATCCAGCCAACCCTCTGCAGTTGACTGATATTATTTTAAGCCCGGTCATTTAAAAGAGAAAACCAATGGCAATATATATTAATACACTATGAAGTGTCAAGACTACTGGTGTACAAATTAACAAACAAACTTTCCTGACCAGTGGGGCGCCCAAAGACGCAGCCAAACCGCAAATTATGACACCATGATAAAGTGGCTACTGAAAAGAATGTCCCAATACGGCGGAAAACACCACAAAAGCCTAGAGCAGGCAGCAAAAAACAAAAAAACAATGTGAGTCAACAGAGAAAATATCTATCTTGCATATCCAAGAAGTAAACATTTGTTCAAAATATGGCAACGATGCAACAGTACGTAAACACTTACCAATGTTGTTCCTTGAAAATGTACCTTGTTCCAGCAAACAGGATTTATGCACATCGTAACACGCAATAACCTTTAATACTCGTCACGCAGCACTGCTGATATTTTACTCATATCTGACACTCTGATCTTTTGTCCATGTCTCACTTTCTTGCAGTACACCTCTCCATGCTTACTGAACAGGGATGGGGCGTCTTACCCAATGGGGCATCTTACCCCACTCTCCCCTACTAGTCGCTGGTGGGTGCGGATTGGTAACGGCGACCATTTTTTCTGAATATTTTCCTGCTTATTTGCGCAGCTGGGCTTCCTCATGCAGGGGTGTAACTTTGTGAAATTGTTTAGGGGTGCTTTTTCCTAGCCAGCCCATACAATTTTTCTGGCGATGTTAGGTGATGAAAATCGTTCAAAAGAAATAAAAACTTTACAGTCTGGTTGAAACATCTCTAATGTCTTATTTCTTGCTTTATTTCCACTCCACACTGTTCCCCCCGCGGGCTAAAACATGTTTTGGCCCCCCTGGTTTGAGTGTTTGGGGGAGCATGACCCTATCCCTCCACCCACCCCCGAATCTGCCAGTGACTGGACATACTTTAAGCCATACGCCCAAAATCCGTGGTGGCGGCTGCAACCCTAACTTTCGGACTATGGGGGCAGTGCCCATTTTCCAGCCGTTTCTGTACCTTGTTTTCGGTAACAAATCAAGCGATAAGCCGGGTCATTTTTGACCCCCACCAACGTCGGAAACCATTTCACACAACTTCAAAATAGTTCTTGCGCCCATGCTTTATTAACCCTCACCCCGGTGAAGGGTAGTTGAACACCCTCGAATTTTCCGGTGGCACGAAAAACGGGGGCGTGAAGCGCCGCCGTACTTGGCACATCTTATCCTTGATCGATTTCGCAACTTTCCCCAAATCTTTAAGGTTAGGTCATCTCAGGTCAGGGTCACCAATGTAGGTCAAGCGACCTCACCTCCAAAAATGTTTAAGGTGGCATAAGTAAGAAGTGGGTGAATCTATCATATTGAAACTTATGCTACATAATGGGCCGAACGAGTGCTACAAAACATTATCAGGGATTTTTAATATCAATGACCTAAGGTCAGATACGGATCATGCCCTCTGCTTTGGAAATAGATGGGAAAACAAATTGGGCTGTATTTGTGTAGATAAAGCTGATAATACCTTTATATGTCCAAATCGGCACGAATTGGATCATATAAATTGCATCCTGGGCCGCTTTTCAGGTTCATGTTGCAATTTTTACCTGCGACCTCTGAGAGGCCATCTGGGCTACTTAAGCAGTTTTCAGACTTACGTCAATAACTGCATGAAATGATGATACAGCTTTTATTTTGATACCATTACGTTTGGATTGCTATTGCGAGTCGATTTATATGTATATTGACTATGCTGTTATGTGGGCTGCTGCACGGGCTACTCCATTGTGCGCTGACTGTGACGTCAGCTCAGGTCGCATTGTGGTTGGCTGCCGCTGACCCAGAGGGTCTCTGATCATGAATGCACCAGTCGAGACGGAAAGCTCTTTGGACGAGGACGTGCTACAACACTAGGTTAAGAAGTGACCTTGACCTGACCTGAGGTCAGGTCATTTTTGTGTTTGACCTAGTATGGTCATATCATATGTCATTCGATTTTCCGTGCCGAGAGGAAGCGAATGGTGCCTACAAAATGATTTTAACTCAACTCTGTCAGACGCTTGAGCCCAAAAACTATGCTAAAAATGCCACCTTCTTTGACCTGTCATTACCTCAATATTAACTTGAGCCAAAAAGCGACAGATATAGTTTGTTCATGAACTTTTATGAGCTATCCACCAGCCTTCGCGTTTTTTCGCTATCCCGCTTAGGGGCCTAGTTCTAGAGGTGTTTAAACGCCCCCCACCATGACGAAGGTGGCTCGGATACCTACCGGGGCGGGTGTTAAGCTTACTGCTCATCAAAAGGTCACAGCTCGAAAAGCTGCAAACGTGGTGAAACCAGGAGCTTTGGTGTTTTTTTGCGAAAAAACTTAGGCGTGCAGAGAACCGGCTACCTATTAAGTGGTATTGGTTGCATTTTGCCGCCATTTAAAGTTTATCTGCGGTGTTACATTGACTAACAAAGTATTGAACACGTATTTAATAGGGGGAGCTTCAAGTGCCGACGTGATTTGTGATAGACAATGCATTTTCTCGTAAGAGCCTTACGTTGTATGATAAGCGAGATGTAAAGTTAAAACCGTAATTTCTGGTCCCATTGACACGCGCATTGACGGGGGTCTGAGCCACCTTCGCTTTGACGGGGTTGGCGGGTACCCGCCCCCCCCCCATCCCCTCCTAAGATATCGAGAACCACGCCAGGTAGCGAAACACGATAAACGGTGGTGGGTAGCCCAACCACTTCTCCACCGAAAATATTAGTACTATTTTTTTGTCAGGTCACATTTGAGGTCATTAGAGGTCTAAACATGCCGTCATAGGGATAACATGTAAATTAAGGATTTTGGTCATTACATCTGAACAAGTAAAGATAGAGAAAAACAGCTTGAACGATATGAATCCTTGCAGCAAGCCGAATCAGATGATATATAATATGACGTTGCTAGGTCAAATCAAGGATTTGACCTGACCTGAGGTCAAGTCAAGGTAAAATTAGGTCAAAGGCATATCATTAGAACCGCAGAGACAAGGCGAATCTAATGCAGCCAAAATAAACGCTCTATCACTATCAGATACTAAGTTATTCAGTTAAAACAATTTTTCCATGTATTTCCAATGGAGAGGTCATGGCCCGTACCTGACCTTAGGCCATCGATATAAAAAATACCAGAACATATTTTAGAGAAATTGGTGAGCCCATTGTGTGATATGAGTTTCAATCGGATAAGTTCACCCTATTCCGACTAATGCTATCGTAAACTGTTTTGAGGACAGGTCACTTGACCTGTACTGGTGACCTGATCTGAGATGACCTGACCATAAAATTTTGAGAAAAACAGTTGTTAAAAAAGATGAGAGAAAAGGTATGCCAAGTACGGCGGCGCTACGCGCCACCGTTTTTATGCTATCCCCGAAAAACCCCAGGGGGCGGATACCCGCCCCCCTCCCCGTCAATGTGCGTGTTAAAAATCATGCAGGTTTTCACATAAAGCTCTTGTTGGCAGGGTTGAGAATGCGTGGCCGGATGTGCCCCCCCGACTTTTGAAAACGTTCCGACGCGCCTGGTTTAAGAAGACTGTTCTTAAATAGCCTGTTGTTGACTGATCTTTAACCCGCGCCCGGGTGGGCCTCCGAGCCACCTTCGCCCTTGCCGGGAGGTGTTGGAACACTGCCCTCGAACTTGGCCCCTATGCGGGATAGCGAAAAAACGCGAGCGCTGGTGTATAGCTCATAAACATTCATGAAGAAGCTATATTAGTCACTTTTTGGCTCAGGTTAATATTTAGACCATGACAGGTGAAAGGAGCTGGCATTTTGAGTATAATTTTTGGGCTCTGGCATCTGACAGCTTTGAGTTAAAACTATTTTTTAGGCGCAATAGCCTTTCTCTTGTCACGGCGAATCGAATGATGTATGATATGACCATACTAGTTGTAAAGGCGTAGATGAGCTCTCTTCCTGTACTCACCAGCTCCAGATCGTCCTCCCGGCGCCCCGCCGCCAAACGCTGCTGGTGGCCCCCTCGGCGCCTGATTGGTCACAGATCACATGACACCGTTCACGGCGCATCCGCAGGCTAAGGCCCCAACACTAGGTCAAGTACGAATGACCTGACCTCAGGTCACGTCAAGGTCACTTTTTAACCTATCATAGTCAATATGCACATCAATAGACTCGCAATAGTAATCCAAACGCAATGGTATCAAAATAAAAGCTGTATCATCATTTCATGCAAAGTTATTGACCTAAGTTTGAAAACTTCTTAAAAAAGCCCCAGATAACCTCTCAGAGGTCATAGGCCAAACAATGCAGCATGGACTAGGAAGGGGCCAGGATACTACGGTTTGGATAATATGAAGGTATTCTCATCTGTATCTACACAAATACAACCCGGAAAACAAAAAATACAATACAATACAAAAAATCCCGGAATAAATTAAGCGGCTCTAGCGTTAAGCTAGAGCCATAATGTAGGCGAATCCTCTCGTTACGGGGAATCAAATTATGTAGGGTATGAACATGCTGTGGCAAAATTTAATAATGACCTAACCGAAGGTCAGGTCAAGAGCATTATCTGGTCCGGCATAAATGATATGCATACCGATTGACTCGTAATGATAATGATAACATCTCTATCATCACTTCCTGCCAAGTTGTCCTGCGAAGTTGCCTGGGTTTCCTGCGAACCCATATCTGAAAAAGGCTTAAATTGTCACAAATGATCTTACAGAGGTCACAGATCAAACATGTCAAGTTGGATCTTTGGGATGGTCCAATATACTTATATTACGAGAACAGGAAGTTGATTTACCCCTTGCCCTGCCGAAGGTGTTTTACTCCCTCGCCCTACCAGAAGATCAATTCGACCCCCTAACCGGTTGCAACCGTTTGAAAACTAAGAGAGGTGGAAAGACGCAGTAAAGCACAGCGTGCTACCCGTGACCTGAGCTTTCCGGCGGTGTACAATTTTCTTTTACCCTAGGTTAACTGGTGACCTTTTTGAGGTCCCAAAATTGTGAAATTTTGACACATTTAGAAAATCTCTTATAATTTGGGAATCATTTGACCTAGAGTAAAGCTCAAGGTGTCAATGGGTCTGTCTTGACCCAAGAAACTCCACAATATGCGGCATGAACTTGTAAAGCTACGCGTAACCCTGACCTTAGGTCAAGGTCTAACCTAACCGTTAGAACACCTCACATAACCTTAGGTCAAGGTCAGAGTCAGGTCGCCTTGGGTGATGCTCACCACTATGATACTAAATTCATTGCTGCATCTTGTCCCGTTCATGAGTTATTGCCAACAACAGTTACTAAAACAGTAACCTTTGCTGACCTTTGAGGACCTCTGGTGCCTTCGTTATGGACTTGGCCTCAAAATGGATGACATATTCCAGATTTCCTTTTCAGGAGCTTTTGAGTGCTGTTTTAAAACGTGATCTAGCTCTTCTAGAAGCTGGGTAACGCCCGGTTTTTCAGACTTATTTTTAGCACCAAAATTGCCTTACATGGGCTTAGAAATGACGTCATAATTCGGTGACCTGACATGACATTTACTCGAAATTTGTTCAAGATGTGTCAATCAAATTAATTTTGTTATGAAATTTCCACGCAGCATTGGGCTAAACCAAACTGTTTTTGTGTCATCGCGAAAATAGCGAGGGGCGTCGAATCGGCCCCCGAAGGACGAAGGTTAAGCAATATTGACTGAAATATAGTCATTTAAAAGTTTTTCCATGTATTTCCGTTGAGGAGGTCACCGGTAAATGAAACTGTCACCGATTTCCAAAAACCCGGAATATATGTTGTAGCACCGGTAGGCCCATTATGGTGTATACCTAAGTGTCGCATTGCTAGGTTAAACGTGTTCTTACTTATAAGTAACTTTACTTAACTTTACTTTACCTCTTGCACAAAAGCAATCCGATTTTTTTGTAGATGAAGTCACTTGCCTTAGCCTGATGACCTGATCTAACATGACCAAACTTAGTTTTTTTAGAAGATGCAGAATTTATCAACGAAGAGATATTCAAAATACGGTGGCGCAGCGCCGCCGTTTTTCCGCTATACTTGAAAAACCTTATGAAGCCCATCGGTGCTCCTCTCGGACGGGCGAGGATTAAGCACAAGCTACGTTTCCCAGATATTGGTCCGGATTTCCCTCCCCTTTTAAACAAGTTTCAAAGATGCACAGCTACTACACGTTGCCTTTTTGACCCTGCTTTGTACGTATAGCAGCTATGGACAGGTCTGATCTACATACAGTCTAGATAAATTCAGGAAGAAACTGCACCGTGGCATTTTGGAAAAGAAGTCCAGCAGGGAACTTTGTTTTTTTCTGGAAGATATTATCAAGGATGCAATAACGAGTCTAGCTGCACTCAATGGCATTGCTTCTGAGACCACGTTGACACGGCAGTTAACATTTTGGAGAACGCGCTCTTTCGGCTTTGGTCGCAGGTGACAGTTATCTAATTTCCATGGTTACTCCCGCCGTTTAAATATGACCTCATGCTGTAATATGAAACCTCCAGATCACTTAAGTAGTCTTTTAAGCTCGATACTATCTCTCCAGATCAATAGTTACTAGAGAGCTCAGAGTCTCTGACACTTTCTATTCAATTGCTAAATAATCCTGGCATTAGGTCCGAATAGAATGTCGCAGAATAGTTTTAGGGGTGCTTTTGGAAGTTTAGGGGTGCTTTTAAAACTTTTAGGGGGTGCTCGCGCACCCCTAAGAGTATGCAAAGTTACACTCCTGTCCTCATGATGCGGGTCCGGATATTTTTGATGTAGTAGGGGTAAGCTTGCTGCCCGCACCAGCAGCTACTCACTTTTTGGCAGCCCCTCCAAGTTCACAACGTTAACGCCCTCAACGTGGAGGGTGCCACACTTTACGAATTGATTTTTCTGGGTGGTGGCTGACAAGTCATCTTCAAACTCTTTGGCACTGGCCAGCTGGATATAGTCAAGAGAATTGCGAATTTTTCCTCATCTGTTTCTGTAAGGAAAGGTTTTACCAAGTCAGATGATGAGCCATGGCGCTAACACATTTCGGTTTAATAAAGCATAAAGCTTTATATCAACCAAGATCATGCAAAATAACAATGGTTGATCGGAGTCAGGTCCTTCATAACGCTTCCGCCGGTGTCACTCGACAATGTGATAATGACAGTACTTATATCTGGTCACAATACATTAACGGAAGCGAACAATAATTGTTGTGGTGTAATGACTCTTGAACTACTACCAGGTCATACGGCGTTGCTAGATTTCCCCTCTCGGGAGTTTTTTGTCTTCAAATCAGGTGGAACTTATTTATCCTTCGCTCTGGTGGAAGATCATTTTGCAACCCCCCCCACACCCCTTAAGGTTTATCCAAGGTGGCTGAAAACGGCAGTGCACAGCGCCGATGTTATTTGTGTAAGCTTTTCCTAACCCAATGTGTGTTTTTCCTGAACATTTCAAGTCAAACTCATGCACGGTCACGTCGCCAGGCCTGGCCAAGATCCAAAAATATTCAAAGTGGCCGCAGTGAAAGTATGTTTAATCTATTGATCGGAAATTTGTAGCACATAAGGCAACAAAGGACCACAATATGTGGTAATGACACTGATATCAATGACCTAAGGTCATGTACGGCAAATGACTTCACTACTGAATATCTGTGTGAAATTTGTGAAATGCGGGTTTCTCAGTAAATAAGTCCCAGATTAATTTCAAATTTCAACGTCATGTTTTCGTGGTCCATTCCTAGGCTTAAAATAAAGAATTTGTGCCCTGTAACATTTGATAGGTGTTATGCAATCAAATAAAAAAATACACTTTTATATACCCATGTTTTCTGTTTTCAATATTTTTCTGTGTTCTTTTCTGTGTTTTTCTTGTTTTCTATCTTAGAGCGGATAGTGACCTTGGCCTGACCTTAGGTCAGTTTTTTTTACAATTTGACCTGCTAAGCTCATGCCATACCTCATTTGGTTTCCCGTAGCGAAAAATGTCAACAGTTTTTAATTAGGTATTTGGGCTTTCGGGCGCAAAAAATATCGTAGGCGCCCACCCATAACTGTAAAAATGTAGCGATTAATTTTTGGACTACCTTTGGGCAAATTGGTTTATATATTTTCGGCATGTGCATTAGGCAGCATATTTGTCTGTTTACAGAACATCAACTATGTATGGTCCAGTATTGTACATTGCGGGTTATTTAAACACTGGATGAGCTTTGCCTTTGAATTTGGAATGACGGCAATTGTGTGCTATTTTTCAATGATATAACATCGACATGCTTGTGCTACACAGAGATACCCTAGCGCGTCGTTGGACTCAGTAGCTAACAGTTGATGAACAGTATCCACTTGAAAGGGCTGGTTCCCAAAAAGATAGTATAATGTGTCACATCTGTCATGTATGATAAGTCCCACTAACGCAATCACGGTGAAAAGGTACAAAGAAACTGAGGGAACTTACCATTTGAAGAGACCAAATACTCCGGCCACAGGTTCACAGTTTCGCGCGCAATGCCGGCCGGAAATAAAGGCTTGATGCAAACATGCTCCTTTACATTAAAAAACCAGGCACTTCGCTTATTTCTCAAGGATTTTCATGCTAAATATAGTGATAAGCGTGTCAACTGAATCGGGCTCATCTGAAAATTGAGTGGCTCGATCCAAATATAAGGCAAAATCGAGTCCGGAAATTAATTTCATGTCATTGGATGCTATTTTCGGTCCTTCATGAATCCATGAAATTGTTTTGCGTAAACTTACACCGTATTGGAGCTGATGTTGTTATGCGATATTCGAATTTGAAAATGTTGGTTCTAGCAATAGTGTATCAAAACTAATTTAATAAATAGATGGTGTTAAGTGATGCCGTTTTCACAAACAATGACACGAAAAGTGTAGTACTACATGGTTTTGATTAACCATTATATGTTTTGTGTTTTATGATCCTTGGATGGAGAACAAAGACTGAGTTTGTGTAAGATGATACAGGGGTGTAAAGAAACACAGTTCGGATTTTAGCGACTGTTTTTGAAATTGGTTTGCAGTGAATCAATTTTCAAGCATTTAATGACACGAAATGTGGATGATTAGTTCAACTGACTAGATAGATGTAAATTAACCCGAATAGATCGTGTCAATAAATGCGTTTGGGTATAATTGGAATCGCTTAAGGCAGGTATGAAAATCCAAAAAGTGTAAACTTTTTACAGTGTACGCGCGTGTTCTTCACCATTAGTCGCTGTCTTACAGCCTTAGGGCGTCCCACGTCAACATGGACCGCCTTTATTCATCTCCAGTGGCCTATTGCACCAAAAAAACTACCTAGGTAAAATAAAAAATACCTAAGTTGAATATTTACCTAGGTAGTTTTTTTCTGTTTCACCAACAAAAAACTACCTAGGTAAAAAACGCATCTAGGTAGAATTTTCACGAGGACGCTAAACACAGTCTGCGTCCGCCGGATAAAATAGTTGATTGAAATGAAGTCATAATATTGATAATGACAATAAAGTAATTTCTCCGAAGTTTTTCTAAAACACAGAAAATATTAAAACGAAAGTGGTGAAACTGCAGACGCTCGCGCTAGCAATAACATAAGTAAAATAGCGTAGTTGAGAAAACTCGAGCAAACTCGGTGTGTGCAGTGTGTTCAAGTAGTTTGTTTTGCAAGGACACGTATTGCAACAGTATTATCGGAATCAATTTGTCAGAAATTGCAAGGAATTATTAGAGGTGGCTGTTCAGTGACGATGGGTTCGCTGCTGATGTATTCGCGCTCTTCGTATCATTGATTGATTTTTTATGTAAGTATGGAAGGTGATGACAAGAAGCTTGCTTCGTTTCAACGAATTACAGATTTGGATTTTCAACATGCATAAGAGAAATATTTCACAGAACTTCATTTTAGGTTCATCATTGCTGATTATGATCGGAGACTGTGGCATCACGACTCTACTGCAACAACTACTACCAGACATTGAAAGCTCGCCGAGTCAGCACCAGCCCTCCTGATATACGGATGAACAACCTCATTAGTAGCAAAAAGTCCTCTCACGTTCACCAACAGCATCTATGCCCGCAGGAACCAGAAGCCGATGTGTCAATCAGAATAAATCAAAATCCATTCGATCCCGCTGGAATCGTGCTGTAAATATTCTACCACAGACTGCGTAAATTCAGTTAATTGAAAAGTGCAAAAATGATCCTAGTTCAGTGTGATATAATTTTCTAGGTACTCGACTTACAAACGAAGTGAAGAGGCCGCAATACTCATTGATACAATTTACCTCATTTTCTAAATTTGAAGAAGAAAAATTACATTAGTGACACCACGGTTGGATGTATCGTCTTCGTCCATCGTATAACTATGGTCTCTCGGTGTTCGCATGAAACCAGCATAACAATGATGGCACCTAGACATGGATAGTGGTATGTATGTGTAATATATAGATATGTCCACTGTATTATTCAGGCTATAATTTTAGGCGTGGTAATGGATTGTTTTTACAGCTTTCCTTATAGTGACGAGTGTTTTAACTTTAATACAGTGACAACAAGGAACTTGACTTATTTCAACGGATTCATGAAGTACGCAGAGGCAGCAGCAGGAAATGGGAAAAGTTCCTACACTCATAGCTGTAGGAACGTAGAAAATATTCGAGGTGGTGTCAAGGGACATTTTGAAATCATTATCTTTTAGTTAACGCACAGTGTTAATGGTTGAGTTATTGAATATTGGGATGGGGACATGGCGTCCCTGCCCACTCCCCCACCACCCCTCCTTCCTACTCCTGTGCCCACACTTGTTTGCTGGATGCATTATCTATTTGGTACAGCGTTTCAGTACAGGTGTGTCTAAGCAATATGGTATATATAGCAATATAACAGTATAGCAAGAGCAACTATGCGTTTTACTCAGGCATGAATTTCTGAATTCAGCACTTTGGTAGATAAAACCAAGTCAGGTCGAGGACAACGGGAAATAATCTTAATCCATATCCGGTCAATTTTAGCACGTCAAGGTAGCACCAACGTGTGTAGCGTCATCACTACGTCATCAGTGTAGCATTCTACCTAGTAAGCTATACTTTAAGAAAAATATTCATTTTCGCCCTTGAACATCCACAAAATGTCCCGCATTGTTCTCATATACCAATAACCTAGCCGGCCACGACCAATGCCGGACATGAACCGTAAAGCTCCAAGGCTGAAAGTTGTTTTACCCTCCTCTGAGCATAGGTAAATTTTCGGATCATATTTACCTTCTTTTGACAATTTTTGCGCGCGTGTGACGTTTGTTTGGAACTACTTTCAAGTTTGGCGCAACAGAAAAAACTACCTAGGTAAATTCCGAAAAAAATACCTAGGTATTTTTTCTAGGTAGTTTTTCTGCTCGCGCGTTGGTGCAACAGAATTTAGGTAAAAAATATTTTACCTAGGTAGTTTTTTTGGTGCAATAGGCCACAGCTGCCTTTTATTTTGCGGTTGGGCGCTACTTCAGGATTGACCGCGCCTCTTCAGTTCTAGGACGACCACTCAACATGGACCGCCTTCTAGTTCATGATTCTTCACCCTTCTACTCCATTGGCCACTTTTAACATCCTTAGGATGCCCCACTTCAACGTGGACCGCCCTCATTCACCTCCAGCCGCCCCTTATTTTGCGGTTGGGTCCCTCTGCTTCACGGCTGGCCGTCACTTTTTCAACCCTAGGGTGGCTCACTGCAACATGGGCTGCCCTCGTCCACTTTTGGCCGCCCTCCAGTGTATGATTATTCCGCTATGTCATAAAAATACATGCGTCATCGTTATGAAAAAATAGCGCTGGGTGGGACGCCCGCCATATTATGTTTGCTTCCCCTTCCCCTTGAAAATTTGTAAATCTCAAAAAGTCGCCTCGATGTAGAAAATTGTGGATTTCTTACCATCCACTGTGCACAGACACGGTAAAGTGGTATACAATTCGGCCCTAAAAAATCTCCAAAGGTCGTCTGGGAGTAGAATTCACTTAAAGTAGCTCGATTAGAGGCGCCCTGTTTTCAGATATCGGTATTGGACGAGAGACAAATTGAGAAATCTTTATATTTCTCTGGCGACCTTTTTACCATTAGTTTAGTCGTTGCTGTTCAAAACGGCATAGCAAACAGCAAACATAAGTGTCGCAAACTTGCGAATTGCAAACGCCACACTCAGGCGCCGTTCGTGATACCAAAACTCGCTCCTAAGGTTATAGATTGTCTGTCCCCCTTAACGAAATCCCGGATCCGTCCCGCATTTCATCACTACACCACAAGCTGTCACTTAGCGTCAAGCACCAAAGTGTGTAGGTGTGTGCGTCATGATAGTGTGGCTTATGCGTCAACTGCCAATCGGCGAGAAGTCCCGACTGAGGAAGGCGGATAGTGATCGCTTGAGCCTCTATCAAGACCATACATGATGCCCGGTACATCATCTTGACCTCACGATAGTGCTGCACGCTGTATCGTCGCCATCTCATGCAGCGCAAATGCCGTGACCGTGACCCTGACCAGGGTGCCTGAGGGTAATACTTACGATGGACTTACATCGTCATGACGGCACAATCTGCGAGTTAAGAGATCAACTAATGACCGCACGTTTCACCTTATGCCACCTGTTCCCCTGACATTATCATCTAGTTCTGACAAATCGTTCCTAATTACGGCGCCATCGCACCATACAGATATTTTTCAATGCAGTCCATGAGCCAGCAGCCGGATCCCGAGTGTGACAAGCCTAAAGCTAGCCCACCCACCCTGGCAGAAACAGGTAACAATGTCTTAAAGTAAATACCGAGTTCGCTCAGGTTTTGCGCTAGTTCCTTTTGAGTTAAGCTAATTGTTGGGCGTGCACCAGTTGTAGATATGCAAAGAGTTTGCCTGCAGTGATGAAATGTTTTCCAACTAAGGGAGAATTGACATGAACTCGTGACTATTTTATGGCGGGGATTATGGTGAACATGATTATATGATAATAAAATACTGTTCATATGTGATAATTATAGATCAATAGTAGTTCAAGAATGTTCATGTTTGTTCAGGAACGAAAAAATAGTTTATTTGTAAGCGTTCTATTTCGAACTGGGCTCTTTATCAAATAAGAATCTAAAATGATTCGTGTTTTACTTTGGATTCGTGTTTGATAAGAGCTGAGCTCGAAATACATTACAAATTAACCACTTTTCGGTCTTAAACTAGCATGAACATTATGTTGTATTCTACCATTATATGAACTCGTGAGTAAGGGTTTATCTAGATCAGGGCTTACCTTATGGATCAGGATCAGATCAGGGTCGAGATCAGGGTTTATCTAGTTCTGAGAGAGAACAAAAAATCCTCACTATCGGAATCGGAACCGAGGGGACACCTGGGCACTGTGCCCCCCTCCCCTTCCTCGCTCCTTAAATCGACCGAAAAAAACACTGAAGCAGTGCCTTATCCTGCCTTTCAGGATCAAGCCACGAGACTTTGAATAACTTCTCGCGGGTTTATCTGGTAACAGATCAACGTCATTGTCATCTTTCTGATATAGTAGTTTCTCCGCAAAAATATCAAAATTTTTGTGCAGCTTTCCCATTCGGCAACTTATGCTGTAACATGAGCCCAAAATGATTGGTCTTGATGTACTCCTTTTGTCATTGAAAAGGCATGAATTCTTAGTAAGGAACTTTGTCTTTAGAGCGATCGTCAGCGCGCCAATTAGCCCAAAATCCATGTACGATGGCCTAAATGTTCCGACTTAGCCTCATTTATTAAGAGTTTAAAATAGGGTGGGTAAAACGCTTGTATAAATCAAACAAGCATGGGCGTTCATTATTAAGGGCAGTTGCACCTGTGGAGCAACTTCTTACTTATGGTGAACAAATTGAGAAAATTGCTAGAACGCTAGAAATCCGTTCTGGTTGAAGTGATACACTCATGGGCAGAGTTTATTCGGCTTTACAGACCACCTGACGAGGATATTCTGACCGTAGTCTTGGTTCTCTATTTCCAAATTTAAAACAACTATTGTAGCATGGGATGAAGGGGTTTTAGATTCTTGGAGACATCATAAACCCTATTACCGCGAACCCTTTCACATGCCGACCTGCAACGTATTTATAACATACCGATGTTTTTGTTATCAATCTTTGATTCGAGGGCTACCAGGAGTGCGCATTGTTCGCTAGCCTGAATTCCTTCGCCCACATTGCCGTATCGATTGCACTTATCAGTAAGAATACAAAACAAACAGATTGGCCTATCAGAATTTATTACGCATCTTAAAACTAGTACCAACACTCCACAACTATGGATAAATAAATGGAGACTGACGGCATCGATTCACCTTACGTGGAGCATGCTCTCCATACGCATGAGAACAAAAACACATATTTAAATTTTCTACAAGTTATATCGCGATAACGACAATAGGTATCTCTTTTCATAGGTGGCTGAACCGCATTGTGTACTTTTGTACCGAATCAATAGAACCATGGCACCTGTTCTGGTCGTGCCCCACACTAAACATTTATTCAAATATAAAATCTGACTACGACCACATAATGTTACGTTCCTTTTGAAAGTCTGATTGGTTCCTTCCTTCTTTGGAGCACTGCAACAACTTGAGTACTGGTGCGACTGTCGCCATTGTGATATTTAAAGCCCGTCTTAGGAGGAAGCCACGGTGGCCATTTGAAGTGTTTCGGTGAAGCTTTAAGGAAGACATATTGCAGGAAAAGGAAGAACATGAATTTGCGAAAGTGGGGGAGATAGGAGACTGTCCTTGAATAGTCCTAGCCTTCTGCTGAAGAGATGGACGCAATAAAAACGTTTGCTTATGTCCTGCTGCTGCAACAAACCCTACACTTGATAATTCCTATAACGACACAACACACACATGAATCACACCACCACGCACGCACGCACGCACGCACGTACGTACGTGGGCCGCCACACATTACAGACTAACAGGACACCCGTAGATGGTTTTGTGTAGGTCTTTCTGGAACTGTATTGTATTGTACTGCTGTACTGTTGTATTGAACTGAATTGTCCTTTATTTCAAAACCAGATGATGTATGATAATAAACATAATAAAAAAGGAACTTTGTCCGGTGAGAGAATATGTTATTTATGTTCATACACTAGTATTGAAACATGCAGCAGGAAAGGTAGATGGTATGCAAAAAACCGTTGTTTTACACTGAGTAGCTCAGCTGTTTTGTTTTTTTTTGTATTTTTGTAGGCATTATTAACCATATAACTCTACTTTCTTTCGCTTTGGGATAGGTCTGAAAATAGCCGCTATCAGTTTTTAACAATAATTTGCTGCAATCTTCTAAGAAAAAATGTACCTATAACAAAGTAAAATGATCCTGTTTGTGAAACACTACCGTTTCTGTATGATTTGTCCTTTATTCGTTTGCACTGCCGTTTAGATGCATCCATGTTGACCTTTGGGAAAGGGGTATCGTACCCATTGATGAAATTATGCATGAAGTTGTATATCAAATCATTTGCAGACGACCATCGGCCGCTATGTAAAGAGCATCCATTGGCGGGTGGGCATCAAATCATTTCCGGGGTATCTTTATAGGGAATGTGGCACCTTTATAACGTGATTTTCACTGAGATAGTCAAGTTATAAAGCATGTCGAAAACCCGGTACTCAATATATCATTTGTCTTGAAACTCAAAATTTCCGTGGAGAAAAGCTAAAAACCTACCTGAAATGTACCCCAAATCTACGCCGGCCAGGCGACTGCAGTTGTCACCTGACGTCATGCTGACGTCACGGTGAGTAGTCAGTTTATTAAAACCTTTTGAATATGATAGTAGTTGCCAGATCGTGACGTCATGTACAGGCAGAGGTTTATTTCTTTCCATGAAGGAGCATTTTAAATAACAAAATATTGAGCCTTTTGTACATTTTTCAGAAAAATAATGCACCTTTTCATGATTTTCGGCTAAAAATACACCTAATTACACTAAATTCCGGGTTTCGACCAAGGTGCCACATTCCCATTAAAAGGAAAAATCCCTCACTTATAGGGCAGGGAATAGGGAGGGTTGTCTCTCACGAACCTTCTGATAAATCGGCGATTACAGTTTTAATGCTTTCAATCACACTCACTGTTCAATAAATTTGAGCCTTGGGGGGTATCTATTTCGGAGCGCACTGCATAGGTGGTTGTTGCGGGAAGGTAGCTATATGCGCCTGGGTGCAGCATTGTCAGAGCGGTAACCGTAGGCAGAGCAGGGGATCCTGTTTCAGGGGTGTATTCGACCGTTACGCCTCTCACAGCAAACTCACTCTCAGAAGTGGAAAAATACCCTGAATATCCCCTTAATAGTTCAGCGCCTACTATCTTCACTATCCCCATCCAACCCCGGATTGTGACATCGAGTTAGGTAAACAATTTCAGGTGTGTAGTGAGGAGGAATCAAAGATGGCTGTAGAAAATGATCTGATGCATCAGAGTCGGACCTTCACATTTGAACCCTTTTTATTGGCTGTTGGCGGCGCAGCGCTATTCGAAAATACGCGTAGCTGAGGCAGTCCTCACTAGGCCCGTGCCAATGGCATTTGTGTGCAGTGCTGGCTTAGAGATAGGAGTCTAGGAGAAGAGTCATGGCGGGCTAGGCAGGTGTCCTTGGGGCTCATGGACGGAATATCAGAATTGTTGTGAATTACTAAACATCAGCTCAACTGGCGTTAGGTCGGGCACTAAAGGTGTAGTACAGTCGCTTTTTTCTGGAAATGATACAAAATGTTTTTTCCTGAACCATGGATTTTTCTGGGGCTGTTATTCCTTTTGACTATCAGAACAACAAGAGGACAAGGTGAGTTTAATCTCAGGTAAGCTAAGCAGTTTCGTGTTGAAAATATTTGTTGTTCCAGGAAATTGCAGATGCAAGTTGCAGCATTCATCCCGTCACCACCTGAGGACACTCCAAGCGGTGTCGCACTTCAGAGATCCTAGAAAGTGCAGAGCTACTTTGCATCAAAGGCACTAGCTGCTGACACTTGTAATGTGATGAATCGTTCAACTCTTGATAAAAAAACAGCATTCGACCAGGCTAGATTACTAAGTTATCCCCTCACCGCCAGGGGTCCGATCGGACCCCCAACCCTCGTGGTTTGCAAATGATTCAGAACCAGGTTTAGTGACACGCACGTTGCTTTGTAAGAAGTTGGCATCAGGTTAAGTCAGGTCAACGAGTTATGAGGTACTTTTTAAACCCATGCAAAGCAATTCTGCTCTTCTAAAACTAGACTGACAAAACCAAGGTGTAAGTCAGTTTCCAGAAAAGCTGGATCATGTTTCTAAACATCATTCGAAAACACTTGAAACGAAATATGCGCGCTGTTGTTCATTTTCGGGCCAAGTCAATACCAAGGTCACCAAGGTCAGGTCTTGGAAATTGTTTGTGTCTATAACTTTCGAAAGAAACAAGACACGGTCTTAACACCCATATTGACGAGGGACTCGCCTTCATCCCTCTCGGCTTTTCCGAAGATCTGATAAAAACGGCAGCGCGTAGCGCCGCTGTACTTAGTCTACTTTGTCTGATCAATTTTACAACGTGTCAAAATTTTGGGTCCAGATCATTTCATGCCAAGTCACCATAGCAGGTTAAGTAACCTCAGGTCTAAAAAAGTATTAGATAGTATAAGCGATAACAGCGTTAATTCTTGGATCTGAAATGTATACCACATAATCAAGATACTTCTCTGAATTTTTCATGTCGATGACCTAAGGCCACGTACTTACCCATGACCTCTCCATTAGAAATACATGGGGCAACTGGTTTAAACGGCTTAACTTAAGAATAATGAAGGTAAAGTGTTTATTTTAACGGCATTGGGTTTATCTTAGCCTTGCCGTTCTTATGACATACTTTATTTCCAAATTTGATCTTGATCTGACCCCAATTCAAGCGAAATCCTAGATTTGACCTGGCCATGTCAAATTATACATCATTCTATTTGGTTTGCTGCAAGGATTCAAATTGTGTAGATTTGCTTGTTCTCTTCGACTAGTTCAGATGTAATGAGGAAAAACCTTAATATCCATGTTATCCCTGTGGTGACATGGCTTGTTCTCTAGTGACCTTAAATATGAATATCTGTCAAAGTGAAGGTGGCTCAGACACCGTCAATGGGCGTTTTAAATTCGGTATCATAGCGATGGGTATGACCGAATGATTCGAATGACGTGAACATGAGCTTGAAAAGTCATTATTGGATCTTGACCTCATAGAAAGATCGTAATGTGACCCTACTGTGACCTTACAAAGTCAAGCTGAAGATCATTGAACCCTTGGTTCAAAAAAAGCACATCACCTCCTTTTGTTTTGTTATAGGTTTCATCGTGCCCGCGGAAAAAGGAATTTCCTAAATGAGTTTAAATTTGACCTATTTTGGCTGTGGTGTTTACAAAGAGACCAGGCGGTGCCAGGTTTTGATATCAGCTCAAAACGAGCAGGATTGAAATGTCTGCATATCATTCAAAAGCTCCAAGAAAGACCATTCATTTATAATTATCATTCATTTATTCATTATCAATAACGAAGATACCACAAGTCACAGGCTCATGCTTCTTGGACGCGTTTTGTGTACCACATCACACCTTGCCGATTACAACAATGCAAATGTCATCGAGCAGTGAAAAAAATCATTTAAACAGTCAATAATTATCAGGGCACTCAGCAAAGCTTCAATTTTCATTTGCTTCAGTGATTACAGTTTGACGTGAATAGGAAAACAACTCATGGATTTGTTTATTTGTTTATTAAACATAATCACCAACAGGCTGATGCCCACTAACAGGTGAAGTCAGGTATTAAAACTCTCTCACCAAAAACTAACACATACACATAAACACGTCCGAAACACCCTAGTGCTAAAAACATACAAATGAGTAAAATGGGTGCTGTAAAAATAAAGTTATTAAAATAGTTTGAGCTCATTCCCTCTTCATATATTTGGTGCACATATACCTTGGTGACCTCACACTCTTAGGTCCCTTATGTACTCCACAACGCCAGCTCTAAAAATGCTATAGGTATCAACGAAAAAATCGGAGTTGATCATGGTCAAAAACCTATTAGCAGATTTTGGTATCCGGCACAGAAACCCCGAGGCAACCGTGTTTACACGGCCGCGTGGCTCGGCGAAAAGTCGCAGGTTGCGGGTCGAGCGGGGTGGAACATGAAGGCCAAAACAGTTCAGAAGAGTTTGAGAGGAATTTTTTTAGGAAAACATTGCTTTCAGAAACAGAAGATCGTGTTGAACTCTCCTTGCAGCAAGAGACTGGACGCCGAAATGCCGAAGAAGTGAATGGTAATTCAAAGTGCCGCAAGACTGAGAAGTATGAGAATTTAGCCACATCAAGAATTTGTGTTGTACCCGCTCGACCCGTTCGGCATGGGATTTGGCTACACCAGCCCAGACTACACTACCGTACTCCAAAACAGACCGAACGTTCGCGTTATATGTTGTGAGCAGTGTTTTGGTATTGAAATTTGTTGAGCGCAGGCCGGTTTGAAAAGATCGAATTAGCAGTCCTAGTGATTTGTTGGCCTGTCGTGTTATGCCAGAAACGTGGGATGAGAAATTCAGTTTTGAGTCAATGATTATTCCTAGGTCACGGATTTCTTCAACAGACTCTAGGCGAGTGTTTCCGATGTAGTACGTTGTCTGGACCGGTGTCCGCCTGAGGGTCAACGTAATGTTTTTACATTTGGATGGGTTAAGTTTTAGACCCCATCTGACGGACCACTGATGCAGGTGGCTCAGGTCCCTCTGCAGCAAGAGTCCGTCAGATGGCTGCTTGATTGTTCGAAAATTTTGGCATCATCTGCATAAAGGAGACAACTCGACTCAATTTCAGCCGGAAGATCGTTGATGAAGAGTGCGAACAAGAGAGGAGCATTTAGAGAGCCTTCAGGCACCCCTGAGCTGACGTTTTTCCACTCTGAGGTTTTTCCATTAAGAACGACCCTCTGGCGGCGGTCGGAGAGATACGGGATAAATCAATTTAGGGCTGAATCTTTCAAATGATAGGAATTTCGGAGTTTGTAGATCAGGAGTTTGTGATTGACACTTTGAAAAGCGGCCGAGAAATCTGTGTAAATAGCGTCCGTCTGGTATCCCTACGAAACGGCCTTCCACGCCGAATCAAGAAAAACAGACAGATTGCTGACGCACGACCTGCGAGGAACGAATCCATGTTGTTCAAGACAAAGAGCTGGGGAGACATGCCGAAATAGTTGATCGTAAGCAATTCGCTCCAAAATTTTTGCAAACAGGGAAAGAAGACTAACGGATCTGTAATTAGAGGGGTCCTTTCTGTCACCTTTTTGAATATTGGAATGATGTTGGCCATTTTCCATTGCGAGGGAAACATTCCTGAATCGAATGATTTGGAGACAATCTTATAAAGCGGCACCACCAGCTCCTCACGACATTCTAATATTATTCTAGCACTGATGTTGTCACTTCCACAAGCTTTGTTAGGGCAGATCGAATTTAGCGCAGACCTAACGGACTGTTCCGTCTCAAAGAATCGTGAGAGATTGTCAAGAGGGTAATCGGGAGCAGTCGGAAAATTTGTGACGGCGGGATCTGTAAATTTGTTGGCAAAGGTTTCATTTAGGAGGCCGGCTTTCTCGGTGTCGTCAGAAACTAATGAGCCATCAAATTTGGTGAGAACGCTGGAAACGGGAGGTTTTTTCTTTAACACGCGCACTGGAGGGGGCCTCGGAGGCCCCCCCACCTGTTTTTCCGAGGTGGCCGGAGAACCGCTTGCAGCGGAAAAACGAAACTTGGCCACATTCAACAGAATTTAATAGCGCGTCGATTGGTGAAGACTTTTTGAAAATCGGCCGAACATTTTTTGACTTATAGGCTTTCAAAGTCAGACCTGCATTTTGAGATCGCCGTAAACGCGCGGTCGGACCAGTTAGCTTGCATTGAAGACCGAGTGGTGACGTCATAACGTCATATAAGCGGGACTATATGTCAAGGTCACTTCACATGAAAATCAAGGTCAAGGTCAAAAGTCACAGGTCAAGGTCATATCTGCACTTTCAAGGTCACTGACCACTGCGCGTCCGGCCAAATGAGGTTACCCCGTCTGACATATATTATGCTATGACGTCATCGGTAGGGTACCCCAATACAAAGGTCAAGGTCAAAGGTCAAGGTCAAAGGTCATTGGGAAAGGTCAATTCTCATTTCCCGCCAAACAGTGGCTACAGTGTTAGTCAAAGTGTAAATAATAAGTAGTATACCATATGGTGACCTTAAAGGTCAATGACCTTGAATGACCTTGACCCAAAAGTTGCGGGGAAGCCTCTTTGAGACCTCTTCTCTATGAACCTTGTCCGCCTTTAGCTTATTCCCGCCATTTTCCTGCATAATCACAGCATTTATCAATCGATACCAGCATGGCCAATATTTGACCTTTACGACCTCGTTTGACCTTGAAGATATTGACCTAGGTCAATGAAAATTGGTCATCATGTAGATCACCATAGCCCCCGCCCACCTACCAAGTGGCGTTTTTCTAACCCTCTTAGTTTCCGAGATCTTAGGGGGCCTACCAGGCCCCCCTCCAGTGCGCGTTAGTGCCAGACCCCCTCCAGTGCGGGTGTTAAGCATTTGACAAATGACCAATATCTTTTAGGGTTTGTTTTCAGATCATCAGTGAGTTTTTGGAGATATTCATTATACTTAACGTTTGCAAGGTTTTTGAATTGGTTCCGTTTCAGGGAGAAAGTGGAATTCGTTTCCTCGCAAGGGTTACGCCGCATCCGTCTGAACGCTGCTTCTTTCAACCGAAGGGCTGTCCGCACAGCACGGTCAAACCAAGGGGGGCATCTGCGCCGGATAGTCACAGTGGGTATGTGGTCTGCAATGGCGGATTCAAGTAAGGCGTAAAACATATCCACCGCTTCATCTACATCGACGTCGTCAATCAGACCCCAGTTAACAAGTGACAAACTCCGACGGAGGCCAGGGAAGTCGGCCTCTTTATAGTTAAAAACAGAATGACGCGTTACAAGCGGGGGACGCCCAATGGGCACCATAAAATAACCTAAAATCTCACAGTGGTCACTATCCAAGTATCCATCACATACATCTGTACGAGAACAACGCAAAAACCTAGAAAACATAAGATCAAGTGTGTTGCAGCCACGGGTCGGCCTCGAAATACACTGTTTGAGGTCGATAAGCTCGCAGTCATCTAAAAACGTTGAGGCACGCGCCACCTGTCTCGCCATTCTGGGAACCACACCATCATCAGTCGCAAGCCATGTCACCTCCGGAAGATTGAAGTCACCTGTCAGGATTATACGGCTATCACTAGCAACATCATCAGACAGGCATGCAGTGAGATTCCTCAGCGCCGCGTTATCGTCCGGTGGTCGGTAGTATACCACCAGGGTCACGGCGACTCGCCCCAGGCGAATCAACAGAGTCTCAGTGTTCAGTGGATCTGGGAGGCGAGTCGGAAGCAAATCAGAGCGTATTGCACAGGCGACGCCACCACCTAAGCCACCACCTAATGAATGCGACATCAGTTGCTAGGATTAGCATTTTCATCATTAAACTAAAATAACCACTGATCGCATTAGACGCTACATGTATTGCAACTGCCAAAACAGCCATGCCGTGGCTGACCGTTGTTTTCTCTCAGTCAACTACGAGCAGGAGGTGAAGCAGGCGGTACTCTCCGGGTACGACCGTACCAGCCGGCCCTTCCCGCTCTTCCCGGCCGCGCCTGTCGTCACCCAGATCCTCGTCATGCTGCGCAGCTTCGAAATTGTGAGCCTTGAGGTGACCACAATATCGACACTGAGCCAGCGAGGGCTTCGTAGGCATGGTGACTGGCGCTGTCGATGTGAATTTAGAATGTGAATTTGGGCTCAGAATGTAAGTTTAGTGACTGTAGCTCCAAAAACCAGGGTCTCAGGGCTATAAACAAAACAAAAAGCACAAAATGCATGAGTTAGAAAGCACAGTTTCTGTTCAAACACTTGCAGGAAGCTGTGAGGGGCAATGCTGGGTAAAAACGATTTTTCGAGCACGGCTGGCTTAGCGCCATCTAAACACAATTTTGTGGTAGTTTTGAAGTCTACTTCCGCAACACTAAGTCATAACTTATTTTCTAATGCTATGTTTTTAATGGTGTAAGTTCAGAGCTGGGCGGTTCGTTGCTTATCTCCGCTAATCCGCTACTCCTCTTCTTCTAGACTTTATAGTGGAATAACGTTAGCGGTTTCTAAAACCTAAATGTAGCGTAGTACCGGGTAGCAGACTCAAAATAATTCGTTATCACTATCCCTACTAATAGACTGTTGAGGGAACCACTACCCAAAAAATAGGAAATGCAGATTTAAAGGAATGTTTTTCTACGTCAGAAAAAAACTATGTTTACTATGTAACTCACGAAACTATGTTTTGTGATTTTCTTCGTACATCTTACAATAAAGCTATAAATTTGTTATGTATTGTAAGGATTAGCAAGTGTTTTACTTGAAATTTATTTATGAATGGCAATTGAAAAATTAAGCAGTGCCCGATTTGTTTTTTACATTAAAACGTGGAGATGGCATAGTAGCAGAGTAACGGGTAGTAGTTTGCGATTCTGAAGAAGTACTAGCAGCGGAACAAGTTTAAGCTATTCAAGGTAGTGGAAATAATGGTAGCCATTTCCGAAAATTTGTTATGACACCCAACTCTGTGGAAAACTCACTTGAATCATCTGATTTTTTTGCTTGGCCTGACATTTTACGAACCATATCAGCACAGTAAATCAAAGATCTTTGAGAGCCCGCTAATGATGTAGAGTAGACATCTGATATCTTAAGAATGATAATGTTTTTCCTAAACGAAATTTAGCTAAAAGAGGCCATTACATAGGTTTATAGAAGAAAAAGTGTAGAGTTTTAGAAAAGAAAGCTAGAGCCACGGTATTGAAAAAATCCCATGCAGCTCAAAGTCCGCTCGAAGTCATTAACCCTACCCTATCTATAAAAACTCCCTTCAGTAAATGTGTAATACTGTTCCAGTTTTTTGGGCAAGTATTGATTCACGCGGACAATAAAACGTATTTTACATATTATTATTGTAACATGTAAGACGATCCGGGCACAAGGGTCCTCCGTCAGTTGGAAAGGTATCTAACATGTAATATTAGCGCATATGTATACAGGCATACGATAAAATATCACTATGTTCACAATTCAACACATTTCAACATGGTGACTATGTATGCATATCAAAATACCTAAGTGGTGCAATATTTTGAACTGTGAACATTGTGTTATTTTTTCATGTGTCTGTATAAATATGCGTTAGTTTTTTTCTTCAAAAACGATAACTTTTCAACTGACGAAGAAACTCAGTGTGCAAAACGTCTTACGTGTTACAAAAATATGATATCTAAAATACGCTCTATTGTCCGTGTAAATCTAACCGATACCTTGATAATAATTGTTGGGGTTTAACGACGCACCAACTGCCAAGGTCATACGGCGTCGCCAACTCTCACCCTGTTGGAAGGGATTTTGGGGATCAGATTGACTTATTCAGAGGCTCCGCCGGGACTTGAACCCGGGACCGGTGGCTTAGAAGACAAGGGTGCTATCCACTAAGCCACCTCATCCCCCCGATACCTTGATACTTCGTGATTTTATCTTGTTAGCTTATCATCTTAAGAACATATTTTGCATGATGAAAGGTCATTTTTTTATATTATCATGGCCGCACGCTTTGACAAATGTGGAGCATTTATAACATTACCTTTTATTTTCAGGATGAGTTCCACATGACCGCCACAATCAATGCGGTGGTATTCATGGTAAGTGTGAGAACGTCCATTGCAGGGGTGGGGATTTATATCTCATTGGGGTGCACCGATTTCCCCACCTAAAGCTTGGATTAGTGTGAAAAATAGGCTGTATATTATATATTTTATTGTCAGAAATTTGGAAAATTTCATCTAGCTCAATATACCTGTGTGAAAGCCAAAACAAATATGATATTGTGCTGTCACTTTTAAGTGCTGGTTATTGGCGGGCATCCCCAATGATTTTTGGAAACCCACGCCCCTGGTCCAACCAACGGTTCAGTCGACACTTTCTATGACCATTCGTGTTATATTTTAAACCAACCTCCCTGCATAACGTTTATTTCTGAAGATTTATCATCGCATACTGCTTGAATGGATTGACACGTAGAGGAACACTCTCCCTATCATGAAGACATACTTATTCAGATACCTGATTTCAGAAAAAATACTAATATGAGGACTCCATGAAAATTTGGGAAGGCAGTTTCCAAAACCCAGTTTTGGTAACAGTTATTGTACTAAACCTTGATATCTTAATGCGTCCTAACGTATTTTTCCACATATGTACCTAATTTTTTTATTACATTCTTCGTACCCACATTTGCTTTATCACACATCGGCTCAGTAAAGCAAATTTCGTTGCAATTTTTTCTTAAGGAGTGTGTACCGGCCTATTTTCGACCCTAAAAGCAGCTTTTATGGAGGAAAGGAAGATGAAAATCGTAAGAAAAATGTTTCATTTTCTTAAGTTTTAGGTTCAAATAAAACCGGAATAAAACCAACATAGTTCATTGTCTTAAAAAGTAATGATATTTATGACAGGCACAACGTAAACTTGCTTTCAACTGTACCTGAATACAGCACTTGATCGACACTCTATGTTAGATTCTATTTTTAATCTCTGGAAATTCAGATTCAAGGTTAAGGGTGGAGTGGAAAGTACTGCCGGTCATTTTATATAAAACTCCATCATTTGTTCGGAGTTTACAGACGTATAAAGCTTGTAAACTCGAAAGTACATTAGTCATTCAGTTAGAATGGCTCACAAGAGGGCGCGGTGGTATAGTGGTCAGCATGCTCGCTTCCCGCGCGCCAGACCCGGGTTCAAGGCTCGGCGGATTCCTTGTACAAGGATTAATCTGGCTCCCGAGGGACCCTTCCAACAAGGAAAGATTTGGCGACGAGATATGACCCTGGCTGTTGGTGCGTTCGTAAGTCCAAACATTATGAGGATGGCTCACTCGCTATGGCATGGCATTTTCATTGAACAGTGGAATTAAAGACTTAGACTAATCAAATTGTTGCAACCACATTGAAAGGAATTTCTTCGGTGTTTGAATTAGTACCCTAGTGCATTTCATTTATTTTTAACCATAAATTGTGTGGAAGTTCAACACAGGGAGCTCTGAGTGAAATGGAACATGCCACTAGTGTTTCCTCCGAGACACGCTTTACTATTCTGCTATTTCAGTAAAAAAACAATACAAATTGTATATTGATTTTTTAAAGGTACACTTCCCTCAAGGTTATACTATTGTACCTTTTCTTGTAAGGAAATATTTTTGCTATCATTAGCCAATCCTAAACTGAAAAAATATCAAATATCTACTGACTGGACCGACCTGATCAAACCAAAGTCAGCATAGTGCCATGCAACCCATGCCAACCCAGCAGTAGAACACAATCTAGGATTAACATAATCTAGGATACTTGCGAGTATCAGGTACGCAAATTTGCTTACGAAGATAAGCGTACGGAAAAGTTTTAACAACGAAACGCGTTCAAACAAATCTCGATATGATACTTGGCCAGGAGACCAAGCATTGGCTGGTGATAAAAAAGATGAAACAAGGACGAGTGGTGTTGGCTTAGGATTATATATGCCTTCTCACCGTTCATTTAAGCTATCAGTCTATCTAGAAGTCTTCATCCAGGTTCTAAAGTGAAACTGCCCGTCAGTTCTGCTGTCCAGGCAGCTCTGGTGTCTCTCCAAATAACAGTTCTGCCCTATTCATATTGTATGTTGGTGATTTGCGCCTTTTTGTGCGGCAGGGATGGAAAGACCCACGACTTGCCTGGCAGCCCCGTGACCACGGAAATACCCAAGTGATCACCTTTCTGCCCTCACAGATATGGATACCCGACATCGTCCTGGACAATGGGTCAGAACGGCTATTCTTTCGAGAATTTCTCACGGTCTTCTATGTATTGTATTCCTCTTATAGAAACATATGCATCTAGTCGGCTTCTAATAGTGAAGCCAAGTGGAAAAGAACCTTTGAACTAAGTTTTAGATACGTACACACGCCTAACATGCGCATTGACGGGGGCGGGTACCCGCCCCCCTTGGGTTTTTCAGAGAGAGCAGAAAAACGGCGGCGCGTAGCGCCACTGTACTTGGCACACATTTTCTTTCATCATTTTTACAACTTCTGTGAAAATTTTAAGGTTAGATCACCTCAAGTCAGGTCACCAGTACAGGTCAAGTTCTCTACAACATGTTCCGGTATTTTTATATCGATGACCTACGGTCAGGTACGAGCCATGACCTCTCCATTGGAAATACATGGGAAGAATGGTTTTGACTGAATTACTCATTAACGCATGGTGATAGAGCGTTTATTTTAGCTGCATTAGACTCGCCTTGTCTTTGCGGCTCTAATGATATGCATTTTATATAATTTGACCTTGACTTGGCTTCAGGTCAGGTCAAATCTTTGATTTGACCTAGCAAGGTCAAATTATATATCATTCGATTCGGCTTGCTGCGAGCATCCATATAGTTTAAGCAGTTTTGCTCCATCTTTATTTGTTCAGATGTAATGGCCGAAAACCTTCATTTGCATGTTAGGGAGACCGGGGTCAAATGTAACACGGGGCAATTGTAACACTGGCCATATTGTCTAAATTAATCAATGGATGGCGCTTGTGGCAAAACTGGAAATGTGCAATCAGCTGCTGCCTTTGTTAACGAAGTTTCAACTCGGTGCGGCGGGTAAGTCAGACGCTGTTCACAATTATGTGTTTTTGAGGGTGCTTTGTAACTTTTGAAATATTTAAAGATGATTAGCCTCTTGATGGGTATGATAAAGTACAGCGGAAACAGTTTCAGTGCATAAAGAGTGTATAATTAGCTACAAAATGAGCACATAATCTGTCGCCTAGGCCACCTCGTTGAGTGGCAATTTGGCTTAAAAAATTGCGCCTTGTGATGGGGACAATTGTGACATTTCTCTTGGGGTCAAATGTAACAATGTTACAATTGACCCCTATGGCCTTACGACGTATTAAAGTTGCTTCTACTGCACAAATTCAGTAGCTAGGTTGGTGATTTTATGATCAGGCGCGCACCCAGGATGTTCGTTTGGGGGAGGGGGCTGACGAGGGGACGTCAGGCTGATGAAGGGGGCGCACTTGTTCACGCAAAGGGGCCAATCTTCATACCCTGAGGGTGGGGGGCGGGGAGCGATGAACATTTTGCTTCGCAGACCTAGTGTCAACTGTTTTTGGGAGGAGGCATTTTACACGTTTTACACGTCGGGGATGGGGCAGGCCTGGATCCAGGCTGACCGTTGGGGGAGGGAGGGCAAAACGGCCTAAAATCGGGAAAACATGGATTTTGAAGAAAATTGACAAAAATCGGGCGATTTTCTCTGCTTGCCCTCCCCCCTGGATCCTCCAGTGGAGAGGGCGAGGGTGGAGTGCGGGCCTACTGCTCCCTGGGTGCGATACTGTTTATGACAATCACAGTGCTTTCCAATGATATGTTTGTTCGTACGGTTGGTATATGTTTCGGAAAAGTGGCAATGTGTGCTGCCGTACATAATATTTCTTATTGTGAAAAATTAACGATGATAATTGTGGTTTAAGGGCACATCTGCTACGGCTAGATGTCCCCAGTTTGAAAATTTAATGAGATTTCAGTCAAATTATAAATATATTTTTGTAGGTAGTCAGTCCAACAGGCAAATGTGCCCAGAATAATACGTTTCTGGTCCTAGAAAGGGTCATTACTTTTCGACAAGTTCAAGATTCGCTGACGGGACTGATAAATAAATTTTTGTAAACATTTTGAACGCTGTATATTCAGCTCATTTATATGGATTATTAGAAGCACCGGTTTTCGACTTTGTGTTCATCTTCTAAAACAAATTGCATCGGCTGTTTTCAAACAAACGTCTCGCACTTTCAGAGAATGCCTCGTTTTCGGCCACGCACCACCGAACGCGGGACTCGACTGGAGACGGTCCATGAAGCTGAAGTGAAGGCCAAAAATGCAGAAGTGTTCGCATTAGGATGTTTTTATGGTACAAATAAATCGTCGAAATTCATACGGCTGTAATATGGTACAATTGACCCTCGGTGTTGTTACAATTGCCCCTCACCTAGGGTCAGTTGTAACAGTTGAAGTAAATTTTTAAAAGTGAAATTTTTAACCCTAATTTTTTTCATTTTGAAATCTGTCTACGTCTGTCACAATGCAAAATCTTCAAAGTTGATGAAAATATAATCATAAGTTCTCTAACTCAAAGCAGCTAGAAATAGGTATTTCTCCAGAACCAGAAATGTGAAATTTGTTACAATTGACCCCAGTCTCCCCTATCCCTATGACGGTATGTTTTGACCTCTCGTGACCTTAAATGCGACCTGACAAAAAATAGTTCAAATATTTTCGATGGAGAAGTGGATGGGCTACCCAACGCCGTTTACCGTTTTTCACTACCTACCGTGGTTTTTGAGATCTTAGGGGGCGGGTACTTGCCCCCCCCGTCAAAGCGAAGGTGGCTCAGACCCCGTCAATGCGCGTGTTAAGTTTGGTCCTCTTGGTATAACGACTTGTGCAGTTTTCTTTTGTGTCTTACTTGCTCAATGTGATAGTCAGCGGGCCCGCGGTCTTCGGTAACTCAACCAAGACTCTTACACGAGCACTTGACAGGTCAGTTTGATTCCCACAAGCTTAAGTTTTCTGATTCGCCTTTGGCTACAAGTGCAATAATTTTGCTGTGGGCCCGCACCCGAACTCGGGTGTCGTTGGTGTTAAGGATCAGTCAATCGGTAGCGGTTAGTAGTCTCTTTGTCGGTAGCCGGCTCGAGGGATGCTCTAGCTCGGTGGTGCCAAACAAAAGCAAACCTCGTAGCCATTACTATCTGAATATCTAACCGTGTTTGGTATCAGCACTGTAACTGACGGACGTCCCCGCATCAACAGTGTGACACATCTGGAGCCCATTTTCGCTTCCGTTCCGGCTCTGGCTGTGTACTCCGGGAGGGTGGCCTTCTCGGCGCCGGCCACGTTCCGGGTGCGCTGTCGGAAGGAGGTCGACTCCTGGCCCTACGACCTGCAGAAGTGCACGGCGGTTCTGTCGTCGTATACCCAGGGTGCCGACCACCACCAGATTGAGCCGGTACCCATGGAACACGGAGTAAGCTCAGAAAATGTAGCCTTCCGGTTCTAATTATCGGATTCCGAACAATCCAATATCGATAGAGCAGGTTTTAAAAGTTTGTCGTCCAAAAGGAAGTGGTGTTACTGATTGTTCTGTGAAGAAAGCAATGGGCTACATTTCTAGAATCCAAGTACTGCTCCCTCTGTCCAATAACTGTTTTCGTTTTGGTCAGTAGGGTCTGAGCTTGGCGTTTTGTTGCGGTCTTGAAAACGTCCTAGGATTTCTAATAATAATTGTTGGGGTTTAACGACGCACCAACTGCCAGGGTCATACGGCGTCGCCAACTCTCACCCTGTTGGAAGGGATTTTGGGGATCAGATCGACTTATTCAGAGGCTCCGCCGGGACTTGAACCCGGGACCAGTGGCTTAGAAGACAAGGGTGCTATCCACTAAGCCACCTCATCCCCTCCTAGGATTTCTTATGATCGATATTTCATCATCTAACCACCCGTTTTTTCTGGTGGACGGCATCCAATAAAATAATTACAGCACTCGCGAGGTAGGCATTTGTTTTCTAACTCGCCCTCGGCTGATACAATAGCCTAGTTTACTGGCGCTAGTCCTAGAATAGGTACATACATGCATAACGTGAGCTTGGTGAACTGAGCTCAATTGAACCTACTTATGCAATAACGTATCCCATTGTCTTAGTTATGCTATTTTGAAATGCTGAGAAGTCCATTGTGAACACATTTGCTACCAATGTTTGTCAATGTGTCTATATTGGACAGGATTATATTATTTCCAGCCAGAGTTGGTGTACGCCAAGGACATGATCACCACGGACTCTCACTGGAAAGTGGTCCGGGCTGAGGGCCGTCTCGTGAACGCGACCTACAACTGCTGTCCCGACTCCATCTGGCACCAGCTTCACGTTGACCTCCACGTCAAGAGAGTATCCATGCTCTACGCCATCTGCTTCATCTTACCTTGTGTCGGTAAGGCTACTTGCACTATGTATCATATGTTAATATACTCGTATGTTAGATGTTGAGATATATTATATGCTTCATGTGTGAAAAGGCTGATGAAAACACTGATAGTTACTATTGTTACGTTTTATTATGTGTAGTATGCCACTCCCTTGCTTCTGACGATGTGCAGATATAAAGAGAGATTGGAATGTGCAACATTTGTTTGCAGTATTTGCTGTACAAGTGCTGGCGGTGTTCTGGATACCACCAGACTCTTCAGCGAAGGTCAAGGCTGCCTCCATCCACACTGCAGCTCTTGCGTTCTTCCTGATCATCCTGTTTTGGAGAATGCCTCCTTTCGGCGGCAGCACTGTACCAAAACTAGGTGACAACTGTGAACTTTTCGTTGTTGTTTTTCATTGTGAATTTCGGATGTGGCCTCATTTTTACCGACTTAGTTCTCGCTCATGTTCCAAAATAAACTTCGATGATTCGCAACGCAGATGAAGGTGGAAAACATGAATGAGTGAATGAATGAAGAACCTAATAACCTTTTCATTGTGAAGTGCCATGCAAGATCGGAAAAGGGAGAAGAAAAGAAGCGAATAAATATAAGACTTGTTTGGAATGGAAGATAGGAGAGATCATAAACATAAACAGGAGCGGAGGTAGAGGCAGATATAGATAGATAGGTAGAGAGATAGATAGATAGATAGATAGATAGTTAGAGATAGAGTCAGAGGGAGAGAGAGAGAGAGAGAGAGAGAGAGAGAGATGATTATTATTAAAACTAGGCTTGCTGAAAAGGTAGGCGAAAAGGGGCAACTCGGAGGATCATGTTCGAAATGGGTGAGAGAGCTGGCTGTAATGCAATCATCGCAACGAGCGGGGGAAGTCGTACAACTCTCAAAAGTATATATTGATAGTTACTACCCTTACTCATGTGTTGTCTTTTTCCCCAGTTTCGTTTGTAGCGGGCAGTCTGGTAATGAGCACCGTTGCCACGGTAACGGTGGTGGTGTCCTCAAACCTGGTGATGAGAATCAGCGAGCCTCCAGCAGCATTGCTGACGGTCTACGGAGGGATCATCTCCGTCGTGCTGCGGCTGGGAGACCTGAACCAACGGGTGAGAGAGCTTCGAGAAGTGCGTGAGAATATAATCATACTTGATAATATCACTCCAAGATTACCTAACTTCCACCCACATAGCCTGTACATTATGTCAGCCCCCGTCCGAGTGGCGCTCTGAGTAGTCTTTTCCGACGGGGTCATTTTATTCTCCCTAGCGCGTAGTCTACTTTGGTCTAAATACGGATACAGTAATTGCTCTCGTGAGCCGCCTGCTGCGCTGCTCAGTTCTCATTGCATTGTAAATCGTACAATAGTGTATTTTGCTAATGTAAAAACTTGTACCAGCTTCTATTCTCACTGGTCACTTATCTTGGAGAAAATTTCAATCAGGGGCAGATACAAGGTGGGTCAAAAAAGTTATAAAACGGAGGAAAGCACATGCGCATTATCCCCCCTTCCTCGCCCCTATCCATCAGCCTCAACTCTCATCCATATCCACGCTTTAAGCCCATTAAAAAAACACTATGTTTTTCACGATTTTTGGTCCCACACCTACCCGCCCGCCATCGCTCAACCATCGGCCGAGATCTGACACTGATTGCAGCCATGGCCCATGGGCAATCACGCAATCTAGGTCCGTTAGGGCCTGTTCTGAGGGGTGTAACATTGTGTAAAACTTTAATTTCATTGATGGGTCCAGGAATGAAAAGCCTTAAACAATGTTTCTTGAATATCTTATGAATTTCCCGTGTCCTAAATTGTGTGAAATCGCAGTGTTTCAACAGAAGAGGATGGTGAATATCCGGAGCTGATCGGCTTCAGCTGTATATTTTTTTTGCATATTACTGGGGTGGTGGTATATGTCTACCCACATATCTTCTCAATCGATGATTGTCATTAATCGACAAATTTGTTTTTGAGTGTTTGTTTGATGAAACACCTCCTAAATGGGTGCGTCAACCATAGCCGTTTGGTATATTTTCCTGCACTTGGCTAAATTACAGGTCTTGTGACATTCGTTTGGAGGTGTATGGTGGTCATGGTGATCTACATAATAGCTACATAATATATAATAGCGAGTTTCATTGACCTAGGTCAATATCTTCAAGGCAAACCGAGATCGTAAAGTTCAAATATGGGGCATGCAGAGACCTGCTGGAAAATGCCATGATTATGCGGAAAAAACCCGGGAATACATGAAAAGCAGACTAAGGTCATATAGGTAATGTCCCACATAATTTTCTACGAAATTTTGAGGTCAAGGTCATTTAAGATCACTGGCCTACGACGTAACAATATAACATATTCCTAAAAATTCACAATATAACTGGCAGAATAGCAGCCCTTGGGCTGAATATTAGGGTTTGACCTTGACAAAAAGGTCCTTGACCTTGACCTGTGACCTTGACGTTGAATTGGGTAGTCTTAACTATGAAGTCATAGCACCTAGAGACCGGGTGGCCGCGATATCGAAAGGATGTGGTAGGGAAATGGCCTATGCTAATGGAATACAGTGATGCTCATGCCATTAAAGTATGATGCCTCCTCAGTTAATTGCCTCGTGGATTCTATGATTTGCCTCGAACCCTCCACGGTCAGAACTATTTATCCTTCCACCTCAAATAATTATTTTAGCTTCTTAAACTTCTAGTGTTGCATACGCATGAAATGTCCGTCAGGTGTGGAGGTCGCATGTACCGTGTGTGTTGTATTGCCAATGAGTGTGTCAGTTTAAACAAGTCTTCAAAATCTGCATCGTGTATCATGGTGCCGAAAACTACCAAGGACTCGAAATTGGTGCCTACAGCTTACCCGCCAAGCATACTCGCATACCGAACTCATTTAATGAGCTCATACACTTGTTTTTCTGGAGCTACCGACACCGCGCACTACACACATACCTAAATCATGTATCCACTCACGTGTACAGAATGTCTCCTACACCCGTCCCCCCCTTAGTTTAGCAAGCAGGCACAACCACCATAACACCACGATGCTGCTTTTACAATCCGTCACACGACCCCTCCCCAACGAGGCTTGAACTCAGCGTCATCCTTCCCGCCCAGCGTGACCTCTCTAACCTCTGTGCCCCGCAGGCAAACGGCATGGCGGAAGGCAGCCGCTGATTGGTCGAGGCGCGTTCACTTGCGTTACGAAAAATTCAGCGGAAATGTCTCCATGGAAGTGATAGGACTTTAAAGCATAGGCCAGGATGTGTATTGGCAATATATTTTTCAAACATTCCCTGCAATGCTTTACCCCCTTTTGGACTGATTATCTGTTCCACCATTCGAGGCTGCTCTTCGGTACGGGTGAGGCGGTTGCAAAGTCAGCACAGGCAAGCCGGCGACCGAGTCTGCTGAATTCGGAAGTGTCGCGAGATGGGTCTCTGTTGAGTGGAGATGAGGGGGGGGGCTGGCCCAAAGGTAACCGAGGTTAGAAGAGAGAAGTACATACATGCATTAAGCTACAACCTAGCCGTCGGACGAGTGCTAGAGAGTGAGGATTAATAGAGAGCGCTGCCGAAGTACAACCAGATGATATACCAGAAGAGGAAACGTGCTGCTTTGCTCGGTGTTGGATGGTGAAAAGGAACAAAACCTAATTCGGGGTTAACAAATTATCGATGTTTTAGTACATTTCACCTTTTCTTGTCATACTGTGAAAACTAAAGCTCTATGGCGAAACCCAAAAGTCATAGGCGACGAAATGTTTTAGTCTAATGAGGGCACTCTTAAAGGATCCATCCTACCGACGTGGATTTTCGAAAAACAGTGGGGGCTCCCATATACGAAAACTGTCAATTATGACAGCATTAAGAGAACTATTTTATGATAAGCAATGCATAATCCAGCCCCCTGAAACACTAAAACCAAGTTGCGCTGCCTAATATGCCAAAAATACTAGGTGACAGGGCATCTCACATCCAGAGATAGAAATCCACACTTATTTCCAAAAGTTTCATTAAGCGTGACATTGAAAAATTATCTAGGGGACATACTTCTACAGCATAACATATTTTGAAAAAGTAGAATAAGTGATAGTAGAGGAATGATTTACCCACCATTCATTTAAAGCTTCCGCCCAGTGGGAAGACTCATCTAGCGGAATGGGCACCAATAACTAAAGAAGCTGCAGCAGCTGAAAAATTCCATTTTTATGATAATGAGATTCCTGATCATTTTAAGACCACCACAATTTGGATTAATATTTGCCACGAGCCGTCATTATCTAAGCCAGGGAAGGTGGTAGAAACAAACGCATCCTGATTTGAAACACTGGCCCTCAGACCACTAGATACTACACACAGAACCGCGTTCTGCTTTATTTGTATCTGAGGCGCTGTGTTTGTGGTTATTAAGTGCTTGATCAATGCAATCATTTAAGCTCGTCAACAAATCATAACCAAACAAGTATGTTTGCAAAAATATTATTTCAACGATATTTGTTATAGATTCTGGAAATATTCAGGACATACGGTGAACAAATAATAAGATGCAGTGTTTTAGTATTATCTCTTGCGCTCTTGCTTAATTTTCCTCAGTGGCTTTTCATTGTTTGACTTTTGTTTTGTGAAGAAATAAATCGAGAAAGTGACAGAGAAAAGCTTTCTGGAACATCCGAATGTTTCTTTCCCCGAAACCGAAAGAACGTATCCCAGATTTATAACTGTCCATAATAGAAACATTGCTATCAAAGGCGCTATTCTGAAAAAAGTTATTGAGGTATCTTTATCGAAGTCAGGTTTAAATTGTCGAGTGTTCACCACTGCTCTTTCGGAGCAACAGCCAGCCGGACAAATCAAGTCAGATATAAATGGAGCGAACATCAGAAGCCAGTCAAGTGGGAGTGACAGCCCCCAAATTACAAACTTAAATAAAAACGTTTTCCAGCACTTAGCTCTGATTCTCTTCCTCTCTATATCAGTTTCAATGGATGTCCAGTTTCCACACCCTGCCTATTTTGCCTTCTTTCATACGTACCTATAGCAACTATGGACAAGCCTGATCTACAGCCCTAGATAAATTAAGGAAGAAATTGCAACACCTACTCATCAGCCTTTTGGAGTAGAATTCCAGCAGTGGACCTTCATTTTCTTTTCTGAAACATTTTGCTAGTAATTAAGCGACAACAAGAATGGTGTTGACAAGAAGAAAGAGCTCATGTCACAGACTATTATTTTTTCGCACTTCAGGCTATTGGCTCGCTGAGACATTTCAGCATCAAGCGCGTGCTTTCTACTTAGACAGCTGTCTTATTTCCTTTGTTACTTCCGCTACTGAATTGTAGCATCATGCAATTATATTCAACCTCCAGATCGCTTTAATAATATTTTTCCCCTGAGCTATCTCTCCAAATATATTTTTTCTGCTCCATTAGTCTATGACGAAATATTGAAGGGATGATTTTCAAATTTGATAGGTGTTTTTAATTTTAGGGGTGCTCCCACATCCCTAAAAGTATACAAAGTTACATCCCTGACTGTTCACATATGATGTCAGTGACCAAAGGCGGGGGGGAGGTGGTGGCATTTGCAGACTTGCCGAGGATTTGCCGAGGAAGAGGGAGGGGTCTAGCTATTGTTGGCGTTTGCTGCCGGGGGAGGGGCGAGGGGACATCGGTGGAAATTATTTAACATATTGGCCTTTCTTTAACGGCTGAATTTGTTCTTGTCGTATTAATGTTGCGACTAGATAGCATTACGTGCTAAAGGATGATAATATTGTACGCAAAGCAGGATTGTAAACCAAGGTACATACGTTTCCAATCAAGAATAAAGTGAACGATCGTGTGGTATTTCTGGAGCGGAGGACCACACAGGCCTAACTGGGGCCTGGAGAATGGGTGGATACTTTCATTTGGTCAGTTTGCAGAAAACAGGCCGTCCATTTCATCCATACTAAGCTATAAGCATTATCACAATATTCTTATTTTGGTGCTCAAGGTAACCTTTTTTCGATTCGCAGACATAGGTCAGCAACCATGACTGTAGCACTGCATACCGTGCCGGATCTAGGCCGATGCTATTTTAGCGGAGAGCCAACAGGGCCCGAAACCGTGCAGCCTATGGGTTTTGGAGAAAGTTGGGGAAACTAAGTTTGTTTTGGGGGACAAATGCTTTCTTCCGCCACCCCTCGGCCCGCGCCTGAATGTGTTTCAGAAAAAAACTCCCGAAAAATCTGACATTGAAATTTTGGCGAACTTTTCTACTTTCTGTTCCTTTTCCTTGTTGCACCTTTAGTGTCTTCCACCATTGTTTTTCAGCTTTAGGAAAGCTTTGCTGACGAGAGGCAGGGGGTCTGGCAGTTGCTGACGAAGAGGGTCAGCCATTTACTGACGATTGATGACAATTGGAGAGGGGGTCTGGACGGAGCGAGAGGGTCCGGACATCCCCGCATTTTTCTGACGTCATGTGTAAACAGTCCTTTATTACAAAACTTCGGAAAACCGTATTAGACGATATATTTTCTGGCACACGACGTGACAAAATTGTGTACCAAACATATACCATTCCAGAAAGCTTGTATTGTGCAGTGTACTTATTCCAATTCCTGATGTAAGTTTGATGAGCCAAAATTCATCATTAAATTGCCTGGGCCACGCAACGGGTCGCAGCAATTGTCGGCCTGTTTTGTCCCATGTTGTGTCTGGACAGGTGAAGCCAGCTGTGTCCCCGCCCGCAGATGCAGCCAGCTGGGCAGGTTAGGTGACGCCAGCTGTGTCCCCGCCCGCAGATGCAGCTAGCGGGGCAAGTTAGGTGACGCCAGCTGTGTCCCCGCCAGCAGATGCAGCTAGCGGGGCAGGTTAGGTGACGCCAGCTGCAGGTGGGCAGGTCAGGTGACGCCAGCTGTGTCCCCGCCCGCAGATGCAGCTAGCGGGGCAGGTTAGGTGACGCCAGCTGCAGGTGGGCAGGTCAGGTGACGCCAGCTGTGTCCCCGCCCGCAGATGCAGCTAGCTGGGCAAGTTAGGTGACGCCAGCTGTGTCCCCGCCCGCAGATGCAGCTAGCGGGGCAAGTTAGGTGACGCCAGCTGTGTCCCCGCCAGCAGATGCAGCTAGCGGGGCAGGTTAGGTGACGCCAGCTGTGTCCCCGCCCGCAGATGCAGCTAGCGGGACAGGTTAGGTGACACCAGCTGCAGGTGGGCAGGTTAGGCGACGCCAGCTGTGTCCCCGCCCGCAGATGCAGCTAGCGAGGCAGGTTAGGTGACACGCCAGCTGCAGGTGGGCAGGTTAGGTGACGCCAGCTGTGTCCCCGCCCGCAGATGCAGCTAGCTGGGCAGGTAAGGTGACGCCAGCTGTGTCCCCCCTGCAGATGCAGCCAGCTGGGCAGGTTAGGTGACGCCAGCTGTGTCCCCGCCCGCAGATGCAGCCAGCTGGGCAGGTTAGGTGACGCCAGCTGTGTCCCCGCACGCAGATGCAGAGCCGACGCGCACCGTTCGCCGAGGACGGCGTGCCCGCCCAGGACAAGCAGGCGCAGGAGACGGTGCGGCGTGCCGAGTGGGCCGTTATCGCCGCAGGAATGGACCGCTCCGTCTGTTTGGCACAGCTCGTCGTCTTCGTGCTCATGGGTCTTGCCTGCCTGTCTTAGCCAGCTTGGGCGCCCGTTGCCCATTTTAGGCTCTATGACAGAGACCTACATCACCGTGGTTGCGCTTAACCATGCATGTTCCGGTACCTATACGGTGGCGATGCCAAGTCCCTCAATGCAAGGCCAGCTGGATACACGTCCCACAGTGCCTCTTAGGGAGCAGCCCCATCAATGCCCCCTCCTTCACCTGTCCCTTTTACGTGCAACGACAGCCGACACAAGTCATTAGAAATGTGAACCTATTGAAAATCTTAGTCATCATGAGCAGTTGTCTAGTTCTCCGATAGCCAATCCCTTCCTGCAAAACACAATAACACTAGCTATGTCTACACGAGCGACTGTATTGACCTCCAGTCGATAATGGTCTAAGCATTGTAGTAGAGCGTGCCAGGTTCGTATTGGTCACTAAGTTCAGTTCTTTTCGACAAGGGCTCGAGCATGGGCACTAGTCATCTTTCCTTCGCATTAGTGCCAAAAAGTATGATTGGTAAAAGTGTGCAAGCAGATTACAGTAAGGCGTTTTTGGTGGAACGTTTCCGCTCAAAAAATTAATTGAGAGGTCTCATTGCATGCCGCTATTACCAGATATCTTTTACGTTTTTGGATGAATAGGTGGTAGTCTTGGTGTATGTAGAACAGACAATGTGTGAACGTATACTGACGGCGTATATGTGTTAAATAAAATGAGCTCCTGATGAGTATGTCACTGATGGAAACTTATCCAGAGGCAACGGCCTGGTTTTGCGCTTGACTGTATTGCAGCTTTGTAGACTCAGCAGAGCTTTGAACGACGAGCCTGTTTTCCGGAGGTGAATACAGAGGGTGCGTCAGGAGAGGTCAGTGCTAGTCTTACACGCATAGCCATGCAGGGCTTGGAGAGCACAGCATTAATTTTCATAGCAATAAGGGACATTTTCTGTCAGATCACATACATCAGAACCCACCTCTTCCAGCGTCGATAAAAATTGGCATATTTACTCGCAGTAAAAGAAAGTTCGAAAACTTAACTTTAAAGCATTAGTACTACACGCGTAGGGCTATTTAAAATCCAACAATCATCTGGCTAATTCGCAACACAGCCTTTACATCTACTGCACAGCGGGGTGTTGATGAGTACTCCAGCCTCCTCTTTTGCGCACTCTTACGGACCTTTCACTGAAAGCGACACGCCAATACGCCAATGCTCCCTGTAGTTGGGCAAGTGTGTCTGTTGGGAGTGGCTCTAATGCAATAAAACACAATAAGGCCCACTCCGGCAAGTGTGCGGAGTTGACTTGCTTTTTATTTTGGGCTTGGGACTAGTTACGTCTCGAGACAACAAACTGAAACATTGACCATACATCGATAGTTGTCCAAGCAAAACAATATTAAATAAATTTAAGTTTTAGGGCACTTAACAGAGAGTTCAATGCATTTAGAACGTTAAGTTAGTACCCGTGCAAGGTTTTACCTACGCGAAGGCAGTCCCTCGAGAGTTGTTTTCAGGGGGCCTCGAGAGTCAGTCTCAGGGGCCTTGAGAACTAATCTCGGGAGACGCAAGTTATTATCAGGCACCCCATCAGTTCTGGTCTAAGGGGACCTCCTCTTCGGGGCTGCGAAAGCTAATATGGGGGCCCGAGAATAACTATCGTGGGTGCCGCCAAGTGCTGGTTTCAGGGGACCCCATAGTCTCAAAGACGCCTCTCACAGGAGGCCATATTTACTTTCAGGGGACCTCGAGAGTTAATCTGGGGTCCCGAGAATTAGCCCCATTTGTGCCGCAGAGTGTTGGTCTCAGGGGGCCACGAAGAGGTAATCTTGGGAGCCCTCGAGAATAGGCCTCAGGTTGTGCCTTCCAGTTTTGGTCTAAAGGACCCCGAGAATCAGTCTCGGGAAGCGCCCAAGAAATAGTCTCAGAGGGCCCCCGGGAGTCAGTCTCAGGGGCATCCGAGAGCTAATCTTGGGGCTCTAAGAGTAATTCCCAGAAGTGCTCCCGAGTTTTGGTCTCACGGGCCCGAGAGTCCGTCTCAGGGGCCCCAAGTTAGCCTTAGACCCCCGAGGGCTAATATGGTTTCTCCGAGAGTAAGTCTCAGAAGCGCAAAATACTCAGTCTCAGGGGCGCCACCCTCCCCTGAGTGTTAGTCTCAAGGGACGCCCCAGAGTCTACTTAGATGGCTGTCGAGGAGTCGGTCTCAGGGTCCCCGCGAGAGTCATTCTCAGGAAACCCCAAAGAGCTGACCTGGATGCCCGGAGGCTCAGTCTCAGGGGCCCCCGAGAGCAAATCTGGGGGGCACTATAGCTAGTCTCAGAGGTGCTGCCGAGAACTAATCTTAGAAGCCCCGAAATATTTTCAGGGGCCCTCAGTTCTGGTCTAAGAGGCCCCGTGAATCAGTCTCAAGGGCCCCTGACAGGTAATCGGGGAAGGGGCCGAAAATTAGTCTTGTGTGTGCCGTTAAGTACTGGTCTCAGGGGGCCCCAGAGCTACTCTCAGAGGCCCCCAAGAACTAGTCTCGGGAGCCCGAGTTACTTTCAAGGGGCCTTTTACTTTTGGTGTAAGCAGGGTCTCAGTCAGTTTCAGAGAACCGACAGTTATTCTCAGGAGTGTTAGCCTAGGAGGCCTCCAGGAGTTAGTCTCAGGGACCCCCCCGCGGCTGCCCTCAGGTGTCCCCGAGAGCTAGACTGAGCGAGCGACCCTCCGCTCAGAGTTAGCATGAGGTCCTCACGAGAGAAGTTCCAGGGGTCCCAGTAGACAGTCTTAGGGTACCCTGCTGGTTTTGGGGACCGAAGTACTGATTTACGGGACGAGTGTTGCTTTCGGGGGTCCCCAATTACTGGTCTGAGCTAGGGACAAGGCTGGAGATCTCTTCTCCACCCAGGGGGGGACTTCCTGGATGGTTTAACGCTGGCACAGCAATACAAGCCCTATACAAAGCGTAACGGAGACCCAAAGTCCAAGGGAGTCATGATCCCCACCCCCTCCCGATCTCCACCCATGGCCAGGGAGCGGTAAGTGAGCGGTTTCATCAGTAGGACCGTCCACGAAAGCCCGGTCTGCGACCTGGGCTAACGCCCCACCGGCGCAGGGGAGCCGCATGACAATGTGCTAAGAGCAAACCCTATTTCGTTTTCAATGTAGCTCTTCATAAACCTGTAGGTCAGTGTTATGATTCCTTCCTTTGAAATAACTAATAAATAGCTCGCGGTCAACCCCGGATTCGAACCGGGAACCCCTGATCACGCGCCAGGGCCTCCAACCACTAGGCAACTGCGCCATACTGTACCCAATCCCACTAGCCCTACACCTGTGACCCGTCAGGAGGTCACTGGACGGTATCGCTCAACCAAAGCGATGCCGTGATCGTGGCGCCAGGTGCTGTGTTTGTACAGAAAAGGCATGTTATAAAGTTTCTTCTAGAAGACGAACCAAACATTATATTGACCTAGAATCACTTTTATCGGCAACCCAGGACCCGAAGCTAGCTTCATGCTAAATTTCATCCACTTCCATACATTTCAAGAACTTGAAACCATGGTGAGAAGCAAACATGTTCCGAGAAACTTAGCTCCTTGAAATACCCTTTCGAACGAATTACTCGAAAGCCGTTGGAGATAAGTGGGTAGCGTAGATGAATGAAATGACTGCAATTAACTTTCCTATTCAGCCATGTCAATTCTGAGCTGGTGAGAGACATGTGCTCGGAACTGAGAAGGTGCAAATAAAAGGTTTTCTACTAAAATTTTATTTATACATATAAAATAATGAATTTCAATATCATCATTATTATCCATCTCCAAATAGTATCAGACCTAAGCAATGTTCTTTCATTATCTGAGATGAAAAGTCAAACCGACGCATTATATCGCGAGATATTAAGATTTGAATGAAATGTGCAAAAATGCAGTCCTCCGGCAGAATGACAAAAACTAGGTCAGAATTTTATGTTTTCCACTGGAAACTATGCCTAAGCTCAATAAAATTGACCTAGCTGCCTCCAGGTGGTTGTCTTTAAACTAACTGAAGTGTGCCTTCAGACATTTCGAGCTTATAAATCTGCCGTTGAATTTCAATAACTGTTTTGCTTGTATCAGAAATACTGCGTTTTGGCGTAATACATATTGTCGGACCAGTTCGAATTGTTTTCCTAGGTGGCCCCAGTTGCTTATTTAAAAGGAGGCAAATTTCAAGTTCGTCGCTTAAGAAATGAAAATGAGAAAAATGAAGAATTGAAAACATTTGTTCCAAAGTTTATCAAAAACTATTTTGAATTTAGATTCGGGGGCCTTAGTTTGGGCGTCTAGCGTAAAAGAGCTACCACACTACACAAATGCAGAGCCCTGGCATCAACTGTCAGAACCGCCAAGCGGCCAGAATAGAGCCTGTTGAAAAATCTCAATCCGCTTCGCTCCATGGATTTCGTCATGCGGCTCTGATAGGTGTTATGTGGCATCTGGGGTGTGCTCCCATATCCCTTTTATTGAGAGTCCTTTTTCCTTTCCATTTCCTTTAGAGCTTAGAACACAATTCAGACTATGGCTTGAAATCCAAAGCCAAAAAATATTTCGAGGATCCCATGTCCGAGAGAAAATGTATCTAAGCTCATTGCGTACAAAAAAAACTCAACAAATCTAAACATGCCGATCTGGCACCAGTACCGAAAGAAAGGCAAAAATTGATCAAGATTCGATCATCCACAACAGCAAATCAAACAGGGAATTTGACACTTCAGCTGATTCTAAATATGCAAAAGCCTTACCCCAATAATTACCTTCTTAAATATTTTGAAATAAGCAGTGTTAAAATTTTTTCATAGGAAATAAGACAAACAGGGGTAAGACAGAAATTGATGAAAATAATCCCAAGAGGAAAAAACGCATTAAAAGCTAGATATAATGACGGGGTGAGCTAAAATAATAGTGATATACTATATATATATATATATATATATATATATATATATATATATATATAAGAGGCGGACGCAGACCCGAGTTTTGGGGGGCCCAACCCATATCTGCCTCTCCTCCTGGGGTGGGGGGGGGTGGGACGAGCGATTTGGGTGCTCGACAGACCTAGTATAAGCTACCTCTCCAAGTACGTGATCACTCTCCTGGGGGGAGAATGGGGGCGAAGATTTTATTGCTCGACAGACCAAGTGCAAACACCTTTTTCAAAAAAATTTCCGGCCTTTGGGGGGCAAAAGATAGTATGACCCCCCTTCCAGGGCTTTGAAGGGGCATGGCCGGAATGCCCCCTGCATCCACCATATATAGTATATATGCATGTATGTACATATATAGCCATACACATACACATATATAACATATATTATTAGTTTGGCAGGATGTTTTCATTTTGGCCCTGATCGTTGAATATAAGGCACTTTTTGCCTTTGCGATATTCTTGTTGGTATTTTCGATCGACCGGATGATCTTTTTCGTTTTCATGTTTAGGTCAAATATGAGATTGCCTAGGGACATTTGCGGTGGATATATTATCGCTTGACGTTTTGGATTATCTAATAAATTCATTATCAAAAGCATACATACACACATGACTCACATAAAATCAAACAGTTAACGATTACATCAAGATAAAATCAGATCGAGCTGTTCGGGAAAGGTCATCGCAGCACATTTTTATAATCGCTACGCATCTTTTGAAAAACATATCACACTTCGTTACATGACATGGTTCGAAGTACACTTTTCATTGCACGGAACATGTATACTATTATTATGGAGTTTGCTGTTTTTAGTGCGAGATAAAACACTAACTGCACCGTTTACCTACGTAAGAGTCAATTTGCGATTGCTGTGTTCCACAGGGTAAGTATATATTGTGAGTGCAGTTGTTTGTTAACCCTTTGTTTGTTAACCCGTTAACCCCCGGTGGCGGGTACGAGCCACCTTCGCCCTGGTGGGGGGCTAAAAATGACCCCCACGATCTCAAAAACTAAGAGAGCTAGAAAAAAGTGCAACACGGCAATCGAAAGCTCTTTGAAAATGATATCGAAAAAATTTCAGTCATTTTTCTTGTCAGGTCAATATCAAGGTCACCAGAGGTCAAAACAGGTCAAAATCGCTAATATGAGGTGTACTAAGAAAACCTCATATATCTCAGTAACTATGATAGCTAGAAGCATTTTTCTAACACCATTTGGAAGCTCTTGAGATGCGCTTTTATTCCACTGGCATTCATTTTCGTGTCAGGTCAAAGCCTAGGGAGCTACAGGTCACTAAATATTGGGCATATTCTTGGGAATGTCCATAGCTACCCATGCATAAGGGCGTTTACTTTTTCGCTAATAGCTTCCAAACCAAACAAGATACAGCCATAGTTTATGCACCATTGCAATCCTCTCGTAAATACAAATCGAATGATATATGATATTGCTATGCCAGGTCAAATTTAATAATTTGACTTGACCCAGGTCAACGGTCTGACCCAACTTGACCTGGTATAGTCATGATGTATATCATTTGAATTCCAGTGACTATACAAACACTTTGGTGACAAAATAAAAGCTCTATCTTAGTTTATTCAAAATTTATAGAGGAAAACACCAAAAAAGCTTATTTGACCTAAGGTGACCTTTTAAAGGTCACAAGTCAAAAATTTTGGCATCAGCTTCAGAAATGGGCTAAAAGCAAGCCGCAACCGATGTTTGAAGTTGATTCCATCCATACTTACTGAGAAAAGCTCATTTCGTGATTTTCCCCATGTATTGACAATGGGGAGGTCATGCTCTGCACATGACCTAAGGTCACCAATATCAAAAATCCCGGAACAAATGTTGTAGCTCCTGGTGGCCTAATATGTGGTATGAGTTTCAACTTGATCGATTAAACCTTCTTTTAGTTATGCGGTCCTAAGTATTTTTTGAGGTGATGTCACTTCACCTAGCCTGGTGACCTGACCTGATATGACCTTGAGCCAAAATTTTCAGGAAAGATGTAAAAATGATGAAGGAACAGCTAGACTAAGTTTGGTGGTGCTGCGCGCCGCTGTTTTTGGTCCCTTCGGAAAAACCCGATGGGGGTCTAAAAAGACCCCCCACCCGGGCGAAGGTTAAGAGTTGGTGTGTGTTCGCGAATGGGGAGGGCTTCAGTGATCATGAGTTGTGTGCGGCTGGAGCATGTTTTCAGGCCTGCTCTGTTTTGTGTGAGGTGCTTTCGTGCAAGTGGAATCCCATGGTGTTCTGTCATGTGTTCCTTGAGTGTGCCTTCTTGTAGGTGCATGGTGAGACGACGTGAAAGTGGTGGTTGTGGTTGAACCAATGTAGCCTACGTTGTGAAGTCTACAATCTTCAATGGGGCAACAGAATTTGTAGACTACATTGGTCTTTTTTAAGGTGTCTGTGCTTGCAGTGATGTTATTTTTCATGATGACGCTGCTTGTCTTTTTTTGTAGTGTAATAAATGGTGAGGTCTAGGGTGTCATTTTTCTTCGTGCAGGTAACATTATCAGAGATGATGCCTCGATTAACCCTCTCATCAACTTTATAGGCCGTGCTCATGAAACTGCGGTAGTATAAACGAATTGTGTTCTCCTTCTTTTTGAGTGCTACTTTGCGTACTTTCTCCATACAGGTTTTGATTTCTTCATCTATTTCAGAATTCGAGTACCCATTATTTACAAGAATTTTTTTAGTCCTAGAAGGCTCAGATTGAAGCAGTGCATACGAGGAGCAATGCGTATGAGCTCGTCTAATGAAAGCACGCACTACACTTTTCTTATATCTGCCTGGGCATTCACTTTTGGCGTTCATGACGTTACCTGTATTCAGTGGCGTAGCCAAGGGGGGGTCCTTGGGGTCCGCGGACCCCACTTGGGCTGACCTTATGCACTGGAAAACACGAGCATTGGTCTCGTGAGCCCCCCTGAGCTTGGTCTCAGGGGGCCCCTCGAGCTCGGTCTCAGGGGGCCCCCGAGCTTGGTCTCACGGGCCTTGCGAGCTTGGTCTCAGGGGGCACCTGATCATAGGTATCGAGGACTCCAGAGTACCGAACATTAATCTCGGGGGCCCCTGAGCCCAGTCTCAGCTCCCCCCGATTTTGGTCTCAAGCACCCCCCTCCCCGAGCTTAATCTCACGGGCCTTTCGATCTTGGTCTCAGGGGGCCTCCGAGTTTGGTCTCAGGGGGCCCCAGAGCTGGTCTCAGGGATCTCCCCGAGCATCGGTATCCATGGCTCCAGAGAACCGAACATTGATCTCGGGAAGTTGGGGGAGGGGGGCAATATTGATCTCGGGGTGCCCCCGACTATCAATATCGAGGGATTTATGAGTGAGGCACGAGAATTGGCCTCATGGGACCCAGAGTTTGATCTCAGGGGCCCAAGCCTGGGCTCAGGGCCCCCTGAGCATTAGTATCGAGGGGCTCCAGAGTACCAAGCATTAGTCTCGGGGGGCTCCGAATGTTGATCTGGGGGCCCCCGAACATCGGTGACTAGTAACTCCTGAGAAAAGCGCAAGCATGGGCCTAAGGGTGCCCCCGAGCCTGATCTAAGTGGGACCCCGAGCCTGGTCTTAGGAGCCCCGCGCATCAGTATCCAGGGGCTCCGGAATATTGGCATCGGGGGAAACAAAATTATTTCAGGGGCCTCCAAATGCCGATCTCGGCGGGCTCCCGAATGTGTGGATGCAGTGGCGTAGCCAAGGGGTCCTAGGAGTCCGAGGACCCCCCTTGGGCCAATCTGAATCACTGCAAAGGATTCTCTGATCACGGGGCTCCCAGAGTCAGTCTCAGAAGCCCCTGAAGATTCGTTCTTGGGGCGTCACGAGTCGACCTCAGGGCCCCGCCCTGAGAGTCGGTCTCAATGCCCCCGAAAGTAGATTTCAGGGGGCCCCTAAGAGTTGGTCTCAGGAGCCCCGAAAGTCGGTCTCAGGGGTCCCCGAAAGTCGGTCTCAGGGGGGGGCGAGCTAGTCCCAGGGGCCCTTAGAGAGTGGTTTCCAGGGCCCCGTAATAGTCTATTTCAGTAGGCTCCGTGAGAGTCAGCCTCAGAGAACTCCAAGAGTCGATCAAGGGGACCCCAAGAGTTGGTTTCAGGGGACCACGCAGGGTTGGAAAACCCGTGTTTTTGTATAAAAAACGTGGGTCTGGGTTTTTGCGTTTTTTGTTTTTTTTCGGGTTTTTTATTTTTGTTTTGTAGCATTCTCGTCACACCGTTTCTAGATTAATGTCATTGTTTGAGCACACATTAAGACTGTGATGCTTTCAATATCATCGTTGCCGATCAGTCTTTGCCTCAGGAGGAGGAGGGAAGAAGAAACTCCTATTCCCGAAGCTGTTCTGGAGTACCCGATTGACGGCAGCATTCAGAACCCTTCATAGTTTCACGGGCACCCATGGATAAGAAAATGAAACGACTTTTGGCCAGAATAACTATTTTTAGGCTTATCAACTCACCCACTGCTATGGTCATACGGCGTCGTCGACTCTTGTTACTGTTCTATCTTAAGAGCTGGATTCTCCCTATTCAAGAAATTCACCGGACGTCAACCCGGGCGACCCCGTAGAAAGCAAGTGCGACAAGCACCACACCATCGCGCCCACAAGAATTTACTTTCACTTTTTTTCTACATGAGTAGCTCATATTCCTCACGGACAAATGCTAGCGCTGAAAATCTTAGTCCGGTACCTCAATAAAGACCAGATCACAATTCTCAGAGCATAGCAGGGGCGTATCCATTATTTGCTCAGGGGGAAGGGGGCGTGGATATAGGCTCGGGGGGCACTGCATGGGGCCCCAAGTGCAAAGATCGCTAATAAAATAAAAAGAACGTCAGCGGTGGCTGATGGGATTGTGGAGTGAGTCTGTGGTTGACGTGACTTTTACGGGCTGTTTTAACCTACCCTGCTTGTTTCCTTGCCTATCTATCGAATAAAGCGTGGTATCCTTTTTATTATTTTGTGACCCGGGGACCACCTCTGAGGTGCCCCCAACACGAATTCTTTGGGTAGTCTGAGAAAAATTGGCCGGCGCCTTGAGACAAAACCTCCCCTCCCGCCAGAAAAAAACTCTGAGTGGCCCGAGAACGAATCTTGGGATCCCCGAGACTAGCTCTAGGGGCCCCACGAACCAAAATCTTGAAGGTCCTCGAGACCAACACTGGGGGTCCCGAGAACAATTCTTGGGGTCCCCGAAACCAGCTCTCGGGAGCCCAAGGACCGAATCTAGGGATCCCCGAAACCAACTTTCAGCAAGGTTCGAGACCATCTCTATGTGCCCACGAGACAAACCCTCGAAGGCCGCGGAGACCAACTCTGAAGCCCCCGAGACAAATTCTTAAAGGCCATCCGAGAGCAGCCCTGGGATCCCCGAGAAAACTTTTCGGATCCCCCAAGTCAGACTCTTGGGCCCACCGAGACTAACTCTGGGGGCCCTCAGAGACCAGCTCTGGGCGCCCCCCCGTGACAAACTCTTGAGGGTCCTCCAGACCAACTCTGGAAACCTCGGGAAAACCTTTGGGGCCGCTCCAGAGACCAAGACTGGGGGCCCAGAGATAAACTCCGGTGTCCCGATAGCCGAATCTGGGGCCCCAATTCAAAATTTTGGTGGGCCCTGCCAGACCAACGCTTGGGCCCGTGAGACTTGCTATTGAGAGTCTCCGACACAAACATTGTGATGGTGTCCGTCTTCTTATAATCAACTTGTGGAACTTAAATCAGAAAACGACAGGAGGCGATGTGGGAAGCTCTTTACAGTGCTTAAGCTCAGCCAAGAGGAGAGGCGGTCGCCTCACCTTGCTGTACTCCAGAGGCTGCGCGCCTGGAGTGCAGCACGAAGTGACTCCACCACCATAAGCCTTAGAGGTTCCATGAGCTGGACAAATAAACTATTTGTGTGTCTCAGGTCAAAGTCAGTCAGAGTCACAATCTGAGACCGCATTGTTACTTTGGCATATTTTGCCCTGCAGAGAATATAAATAAATATATATATATATATATATATATATATATATATATATATATATATATATATATATATATATATATATATATATAGGTTGAATTCTGGAAAAAACTGCATGATGCAGACAAAAACCAACGTCACACTCACTCAGTCTGCGCCTGACCGGCTTGGGGCAAGGTCATGCCCGGTCGCGCTCGCCAGGCGGTGTGAGCCGAGGAGCGGGGCGCAGAGCAGGCAGTGCCAATGGACAGTGCTAGGGGCCTTGCGGTCTATTGATACTCATGAATAGTGTTTACAGGTGAACACTATTCATGAATCCTTCGTGAATCCTGTACATTTAGGAACACGAGGTGTTGTGTGTGAAAGTGTCAGTTGCCGCCAGCGAAGACATCAACAAACTCGCAAAACGTGAGTACAACATATCGAAATATGAGCGAATCCGAAAGTGAGAGAGATTCGGCACAGGACTCGGTGTTTACTGATGCGGCTTCCGGAAATGATGGCACAAGTTCTGTGCGAAAGAGACAATTATCTGTGACCGAGATGGCAAAAAGACTGGAACGTAAGAGAGCAAAAAACTCGCCGGGTGGAACCGTTCCACGATTGCAAGCGACGCCGGTGACACTCGAGGCAATCGAAAAACTAATTGAGGCCGGAAACAATCGCGTGATCCAGGTATTCGAGTCCAAATTCGAACAGCTTCAGCGACGTATTGAGATCCTGGAATCAGAAAGTCTCGAGAAGGATGAGAAGATTAAAAAACTAAGCACGGAACTAGCCTTGCGTCAGTCAGAAAACCAAAATCTGCAGGACCGGGTTCAGTCCATCGATGCCAACCGACGCCTCTCGTCACTCATACTTACATGTGACGACTTTGGCCAGCGTTCAGCCAATGAGGACATCCCAGCGAAGGCTGCGTGCGTGCTCAATAGCCGGTTCCATGGACTGGATGTGAAAAGCGAGGATTTTCAGGCTGCCCATCGCTTGCAGGATGACAATAAAGTCATTGTAAAATTCGTGCGCCGACCTGTGCGGGACATCGTCTATGAGCGTCGGTTCGAGTTGTTCTCGCGGAACACCAGTGGAAGAGGAGCAACGCCCAGTGGACCCAAGACGGCACCACTGTTTATCTCGGAATCCCTCATTCCTGAGAGGCAACAGATGTACCAGTATCTTCTCGCTGCAAGAAAACCAGAACACGGAGCGAAAGTAGCGTCGGTGTTCTCCCGGCGCGGGCAGGTGTTCTGCAAAACCACAGTCGGAGGGAACAACGTCCGCGTGAGAGACCAGGACCATCTTTTGCAGCTTCTTGGTGGGTCTCTACCCCCCTTACCCGAGCGAAGGAGCAGGACCCATCCACGATCATCGCCAAGACAAAGAAACGTGTAAGTCTGGGTGTCAGTGCGGCTGTAAAGCGTTGATCTTTCGGTGATACGGCTATCTTTCTGTTCTGTTTCTTCGTTTTCAACTGCACCTTTCACTGCACCCAGCGGACTGCGTTCAGGAGTGTTGTCGAGATTTCTGTTTGCATGAAATAATCTTAAGTCATATTGCGAATGAAACTGAACTTACCGACGTTAACGACACGTCCGTCGCATCATAAATCGTATTAAAACAGAATTAAAAAGTGTCGAAGAGTTTGATGTGCTTGAAAAGGTGTGTGATGTGTTTTGTGTCTGGTTGAATTGAAAAGCTTTGATAAAGCTCATATTTAGTTTTTTGTTTTACCGAGAAGCTCTAAAAGAAAACTTACATCACTTATCGGCCGAGTGGATACGAGTCTCAAGTGTTAGTACTGATTATGAATTTTCGACATCTGTAACGAAATTTATTAACTACTCACTTTAATTACTAATGACGCGATAATTAATGGTCCTTAGTTGTATTATTTCTCGTCCCCCCCATTATAAGTGCAGTCACACTCGACAAGGGCTCTGTCGGTACTGCGCAGTAGCCTGTCGGTTCATGACCACGGGTCCATCGTACGATGCACCCCGCCAACGCCTATGACGTATCGAACGCTCATTGGCTCACGAGATCTGACGCTGGTGTCGCCACGTGGCCTTGATTGCATAGTTCATCGCCTCCGACCAGTGCATCACTACTCTGTCGCCTATAACATTTTGTGTTGTATTTAGTGGGCGTATATAACAAACCCCCCCACCCGGTTAAATAAAGAAGGTGAGCTACGCTAGCGGCGGCGATGCCGCCCGCGCTAACTTTAACATGCAGACAAACACGGCGGAGGGGGGGGGGGGCCTCTGGGAAAAACGGGAGGGGTATTTTTTTTTTTTCCCCCCCCCTCCCCCCTTATCCCCCAATTCACCCCTATTATTCTTTTTACCCTTTTTTTACTTAAAACCCCCCCCCTTTATTAAAAAAATTTTTAAAAACCAAACCCACAAAAAAAAAACAAACAAAAAAAAAAAAATTTAATATTCCAAAAAAACAAAAAAAAAAATTAAAATCTAAAAAATTTTAATTATAAAAAATATTTTAAATTTATTTAATTTAAAAAAAAAAAAAAAAAAAAAAAATTTTTAATATTGCTTCCTAGACAATACGTTATCTCACCCCCCCCCCTGTGCATAAAAAACAAAAAAAAATAAAATTTAATAATTAAAAAAAAGGTACACCCCCCCATAATCAAAACCCCAAACCACCCCAAAAAAAACAAAAAAAAAAAAAAAAAAAAAAAAAAAAAAAACCCGTGGCCCCCCAAAAAAAAAAAAAATTTTAAAGTTAGGGTACTACTATGCTGATCGCGGGGAATATGTGCCGCCACGCCGCGACTGTGTTATTTTACCCGTGGGAAAAATAAGAGAGGGTGGGCGTGCTCAGCGGTAGGCCGCAAAGGTTTTTGCTCTGTTCCCCTTAAAAAGGCTTCAACACATATAGGCAAGTTCTTTTTGGTTTAGGTTTTCCCCTTTTTGATTTTATTAAATCCAAATTTAATTCTCCCCCCCTCCCTCCCTCAAAAAAAATAAAAATAAAAAAAAAAAAAAAAAAAAGAAAAGAAAAAACAAGGAAAAAAAAAAAAAAAAAAATTATTTTAATTTAAAAAATTAGTAGAACGTATTGTTCAGAAACAATTGACAGAATATCTTGAAAATCACAGGCTTCTTTCTGATGCACAACATGGATACCGGAAACAGCATTCGACTGAAACGGCTTTAAGTGTTATTACTGACACGGCACTTCGGGCTATGAACAGAGGTGAATTTCGATTCTTGTCTTGCTTGATTTTTTAAATGCTTTGATGTGGTGCCACACTCAAAACTTTCAAAACTTGCACTCTACGGCATTGACACCGCTGGTTCAGAGTTACCTCGCGGCCACAGCAGCGGTGCAGATGCAGGCAGTTGATAGCTCAACGGGGGGTTTTGAGACAGTGTCCTCTCCAAAACTCGGCATATTCCTATGGGAATTTTCCAGGAGGGGCCTTAAGTTGTACCTTGTTTTTTTGTTGCCAATGATCTGAGCCTGTGCGTGGGCGATGATGTCACGATAGTGCAATACTGCGATGACACTCAGATCATGGTTACTGGCAAGAAGATAGATTTATCAGATTTGGTCATTCGACTAGAAACTGCATTGAAGTCTGTATACCAGTGGTGTTGCTTAAACAAAATGAAACTGAACACGCAAAAGACTCAGATGATTGTTCTCGGTACTGGGGCAATGCTGCGCGACCTTCCCCGTTAGTTTGAACTTTTGTGGTGCCGTTGTGCAAGAAACGCGTTCAGTGAAAAATCTGGGTATTAATCGATAGGCAACTAAATTATCAGTCGCATATTGATTTAGTAGCGCGAAAATGCACTGGAATTCTTGTGGCACTAAGTACGCAAGACATGTTATGCCGCGCTCGGCACTGAAATGCATAGTACAGGCTCTGGTATTGTCTGTCGTTAGCTCTGTGCCTCCGTGTACGGGTCTTGTGGAACCACACAACCCCCCCCAAAAAAAAAAAAAAATTAAAATTGGGGGGAGGGAGAGGGGGAGGCTGCGAACATATTTCTGATGTTTTACCTCAATTAGGATGGTTCAGCCCAGCAACTCGTCGAATACCAAACTACATGTGCTGTGCGACGTATACTTAAGACTGGTTCACGCCTGCTACTGGCGACCATAGGCCCGCCAGCCTCTAATTTACATAATCACGACACGCGCCGAGCGGGTCTTTTCACTCTTCCACAGATTCAACAGACAGGGGTCAAAAAAAACAATTATTTGGCATTATAAAAAGAAAACCAAAGTGGACAAGGTAACAAAAAATAAAAAAAAAATTTGCAAAAAAAAAAAAAAAAAAAAAAAAAAAAAAAAAAAAAAAAAAAAAAAAAAAAAAAAAAATTTTAAAAAAAAAAAAAAAAAAAAAAAAAAAAAATAATAAAAAAAAAAAAAAAAAAAAAAAAAAAAGCCTGGGCTGGTGACACATTTATAGTTTGGCATTTTTAATGGTGACAATCTGAAATAGAGTGGTCGCCGTAGACTCAACTTTCGTGGCGTTCAATTTCTCAATTCCACTGGTCTGAATGTTAATGACCCCCTTTTTTCAAAACACAAAAAAAAAAAATTTTAAAAAAAAAAAAATCACTTGAATTTTACACTTAACTGTTAGGAACAACCAGCAACTAGTGCCGTTTTCATTGTCTAGTCATGGGTGATATGTTTCGACAAGTTTTTGAATGTGTATGATGTTTGTAAGTGAGTAAGTGGACATGTGTGTGTTCTAGGTGTGTTTGTTTTTTTGTTTTTTCCTTTTTTTGTGAGGGGGGGATTTTTACTTCAATGACGTGACAAGTGAAAAGCCCCTGTAATGGCGGACCTTCGTCGAATACACTGATTCTGATTCTGATTCTGATTCAGTGAGAGAAAGTGCAGTGATAGAGATACCTGTGTGTGTACAAGGACAGCCACAGATCAGCAGATGTGAGTACAGACTGATGAGCTCAGCTCATAGTGAGGCAGACGCCCACAGTGCTGCAGAAGATAGCATGTCAGTAGAGTGATGAAGGACTCGTAAGGTCAAGTACAGACAAGAGAGTGTTGGAACTTTGGCTGTTGCATCACCTGTTCACAACGCCAGGTGCAAATAAATCGAAATTAAAACAACGTTTCTTCGTCGAAATACGATTAGAGGTCCTACCAACTTGAAAACCATCATTACAGCCATACCTAAGGCACTTCTAGGTAACAACATCATGTAGTGGAACTGCCGCAAGTAGACTTGTTCGACAGATAAACACGGTCCATATACTACCGCAAAGACCAGGCTGGCGACTAATATCACCAGCTCTGGGGCTGAAGCTTATCATAATGAATATACAGTATTCCCTTTTCTTTTGGTTTCAGCAGCATTTTGAGGCACTTCATCGCGCACGGTCCTTAGGATGGTCGCTTCTCAATTTCGTTGTGGCTTGCCTTATCTGTGATTGTTACTTGTATCATCTCATTAGTGTGATAGATTGGACTTTGGTGCTGCTGCCGTTTGTGTCGACAGGAAATCTTTCTGTGAGCGTGTCGCGTGGTCGGGCGGCCGCCCGTCGAATGGAGGTTACTCCAACGCGGCACAAATACTTTTCCAGCGATGTCACTGCAAAGGGGCACCATCTACGCGGTACAGCGATCGGGCGGCTGCCCGGCCACGCGCCGAGCCCGTGCGAAAATGGTTGCAGGGAGTATGTGATGATTAAGCATGGGTCTGTGACCATGGTTTTCAGATTATTTAATAGCCAACGTGCTATACCATGTAGCATTTTGTGTACCACACACTCTCGGTTTCAAGTTGTTGGAGTCCTGAGAACAGCTTGAATTATGCTAAAGATAAGGCTTAAATCGGTAAGGGGATTCCCATTTATGAAGGCTAACTGTGTGTAAATACTTGAAAGATTCAAGGGACAATTTGCAATGAGCTGCTGTATTGACGCTGCGCTAATGTCATATCAGGTGCACAGTGAGTGTGGCCGGGTCCGCCCCGCCGTGCTTGGGCGGTCGCCCATCTCCACCTGGATGTGTCTGGCGTGGCTGTCCCGTCATCCCCATGATGAGGGCGTCTGTGTGGATCGCGGGGGCGGCCGCTGGAGGACCCGGTCACACGGTGGTGTTTGAATCTGTAAGTATTTGGGTAAGAACACAAGGAATCACGTGTTTATCACCTGATATCACCTGGACATAATACCGAAATGCGCCTGAAGGTTAACAAAATAGTTGAACTGCTAAATGTCATCAGTGACAGTTAGTGTGTGTCTTAGAACTTTCGTTGGTTACCATGGTAAATTTGTAGCATGCCGTGTATAGCGGTAGTAACTTTTTGCCATATGCTTTGACGTTTCTTGTTTCCTTTTGTTTCTCTTTCGATCTTGAGTGTGATATCACTGTAGATGTCAGCGCTGCCGTGTTCTGCGCCTAGCGGCGAGAAGGGATCGGGGATTCTTGGCCCTCCGATTCAAGGGCGTAAAATGTTTCGTGTTGGGGGCCGGGGGGTAGGGCGGAAAAGGAGTGGGGAAGAATTAAGACAAGAAATGCCTGAAAAAATCAGTTTGTCGATGTGTAGACCGGTTGCGCAAATCGTACATTTATCAATGTCAAAACGCGACTACAGATTTGGTCGTCCTTTTCGTTGCTTTAAAATTTCATCGAGACTGGTTACGATAGTATTTCATTTCCATCGGACGCCGATAGGTGGCAATAGTCTGCATATGCCACGCATCCTGTACTGTAACATGGCACTGGATCACTGCAGTCAGGGCAACGCGTCATACGTGAAATCCGGGGAATTAAAACATTAATGTATTAAGATGCCAGATTTTAAGATTTTGACTTTCAATGTCAGAGGAATACGTTCAGTCATGAGAAGACGTGCCATCTTTCGATTTCTCCACGTTAATTACCCAAACCACGTAGCTGTGTTACAAGAAACCCATTCTGTTCCACGCGATGTTTCCTGCTGGCAGAGGGAATGGGGCAGCCAAATTTTCATGGCTCATGGTCACAGCCGGAATGAATGTGGAGTGGCAGTTCTTATACCAAGATCATTGCAAGGAATATGTGTAGCTACACCCACATTTGCAGACCAGGATGGTAGGCTCTTAATCTTAGATTTGTCTTTTGAATATTTTTGTATTAAGCTCGTAGCGGTGTATGCACCCACTCAAAACAAACCCAGAGAACAAATCAAATTTTTCAGGTCGCTTAAAAATAAAATAGACACCATGTCAGATAATGAGATAGGTTATTTATTAATCTGCGGGGACTTAAATATACATTTGACTAAAAGAGAAACAAATAACAGGAATTTTAACCCTACTACAGCATCAAAGATCTTTACTGGGATTATTGAAGACCATAATCTGTCTGATCTGTGGCGAAGAAAAAATCCTGAGCTAATCCGGTACACTTGGAAGCGCCCTATGACCCCTTTACAACAGTCTAGAATCGATTATATTTTTGCAGGTCATTACTTTCTCTCCAATCATGTTATAAATAGCTCGGAAATAAAACTATCCATCCTTAGTGATCACTGTCTAGTTACCGCTGACATCACTATCTATTCTTCAGATCGGGGACCGGGGTTATTTCGCTTCAAAAATGATCTCCTACGTGATAATGATTTCATCAAATTAGCTAAAGAAGAAATGGTAAAGGCCACGGCTGGACATGGGATATACTGTCAGACTTCTGACTGGGGTTTAACGTTAGAAATTTTGTCAAGTAATATTCGTGTAATGAGCATCAAAAGATGGAAAGAAATTGGAATCAAAAAGCGAAAAGAAAACGAAAAATTTTTGCTCACTTTACAGAAATGTGAAGCCGAAATTGCTATCAATCCTAGTGAAGATCTTCTGCACCAATATCGAGAATTGAAGGATGTTGTAAACAACATTGAGATAGAGAAAGGAAGGCGAGCAATGGTTTATAGTGGTGCTCGGTGGATTGAGGACGGGGAGAGGCCAACTCAATATTTCTTAAATTTAAACAGGAGCCGAGCTGCGAAGAAGGATATTAACGTCCTGGAAACGGAAAGCGGTGAATTTATAACCGGAAATAAAAGCATTTTGGCCTATTGTAGGACCTTTTTTCAACAAGTATATTCAACCAGCCAAGATTGTTCAATCAATAAACAAGGCTCTATTTGTAGGGGCTTTTTAGGGTCAGCTGAGCTTCCGTGCCTGACTGAGGCAGAAAGAGCAATGTGCGAACAACCTATTTCAGGTGCTGAGTGCAAGGTGGCTCTCGACGCCATGATGAATAACAAATCCCCCTCAGTCTCGGGCTTCTCGAAAGAATTTTTTCAGTACTTCTGGCAGGACTTGGAAACTATAGTCTTAAACTATATCACACAGGCCAAAGAGAGGGGTCAATTCTTCGTTACGCAACGAAGAGGGGTCATCACAATGATTCCTAAAAAGGGAAACCAAAAATTATTAAGAAATAAAAGAGCAATCTGTTTGTTAGATATTGTCTATAAAATTGTTGCCAAAGTGATCGCAAATCGGATAATGACTGTAGTGCACAAGTTAGTTGATGGTGACCAGACAGGTTCAATTCGTGGCAGAAATATTGGGTGTAATTTAAGAATGATAGACGACGTCATTCAATATACAAACTCAGACAGTTTGAGAGGAATCTTGATGGCCTTAGATTTTCAAAACGCGTTCAGTACAGTAGAGCATGAATTTGTTTATGACACATTGGAAACATTTAGCTTTGGTCCACAGTTCATAAAATGGATAAAACTATTGCATAAAGACATGGAACTTGCAGTTATTAACAATGGGTATACTTCGCAATGGTTTACGCCAACACGTGGGCTACAACAAGGATGTCCATCTTCCAGCTTAATTTTTTGTTTAGTCGTAGAAATTCTGGCCACTAAGATAAGGGCAACTGACGCTGTAGAAGGGATTGCAATATCACAAGAAGCCTCCAAAATTTCACAATATATCGATGACACGACACTTTTTGTGAAAGACGCCTGTTCCGCTGATAATGCACTTGACGTTATTATTGAGTTTGGAAAAATATCTGGTCTTAAGCTAAATTTAGCTAAGTCACAATTCATGTGGCTTGGTGCAGACAAGAACTCTAGTGGCAGTATTTGCGATGTAGCGCCTTTGAGGCAGGTTAAAGTGTTAGGCGTGCAGTTTAGTGCTTTGCGGAAATGTGAGAAGGAGAACATTCAACCAGTCATCGGAAAAATAGAAAAAACGCTCAATCAGTGGTCCCAGCGTGATTTAACGTTGAAAAGTAAAATCACTATTGTAAAGTCATTGGTTATTTCCCAGCTAATATACATCACTTCAGTTGTCTCGATTGATAAAAAGTGTTTAAACACGATACAGAGCAAAATCATGAAATTTATATGGAGAGGCCGTCCACCGAAAGTATCTCGGGACGTTATGCATCAGGTAATAGAAAAGGGTGGCATGAATGCTCCTAATGTTGAAAGCATTTACAAGAGCTTGCGTGTTTCATGGTTCGTGAAACTATTGAACAACGGTAACCTAATGTCCTCTAGGGTTCTACGAAAAAGGCTGCAAATTAAATATGAACACATTTTACATATGAACTATGGTAAGGTTTGGGTCGATTCACGCAATATATCTTCATTCTACAAAGAAATGCTTACGTGGCTAAGAGACTGCATTCCCGTGAAGGAACCACAAAACGGTAGGGAAGTTCGACGAACATTTCTTTGGAACAACGCAGCAATCCGTGTGGGTGGAATGCCCTTCTTTAGTCGTAAACTTTATGAGCGAGGAATTATGCTGATTGATTACTTATTCGACAATAACGGGCAGACCATTCTATTTGAGCAGTTTAAACATAACTATCCCGGAATAAGACTGAATAAACTAATAAACATGGGTTGGCACCAAGCTATACCTGCACGATGGAAGTCATGGATCGTCAATACAAGGCGTTTGAATAGTGGATGGTGACCCAACATTGATATACAAAACAAGGAAGTAAACATAGCGTGTGTTAAACCCAAATTTTTTAGAGGTAAATGGTTACGTGAGGTCACCCCAAGCGCGCAAATCAAATGGATGAATGAGGCAGTCAATTTCGACAACTGGGGTGATGTGTATTCGTTACCCTTTAAAATAACAAAATCAACTAAATTGCAAAATCTCCAATTTAGAATCACGCATAGGTTTTTTCCAACAAAGAGATACTTATGTGTTAGGTCTGTTGTGGATGACCCATTTTGTGATAACTGCGGCGAAATCGAGTCCATTCAACATCTGTTTCTGGAATGCGAACCCGTCCGGCAGTTCTGGCATGCCCTTGTATCAAAGATAAATTCAAAGCTAGAAATGAATTGCCGTTTCAAGATTGACAAGAAAAATATCATTTTTGGATCCTTAACAGCATCACCAATAGTGAACTTCATCGTTCTGTATGCAAAGCAATTCATTGTAACTCAACGGTCTCAGGATAAGGATATGAACCTAGCTAACTTTGTTTGTTGTTTAGAAAAAATGTTCCAAATTGAATTATGCACCGCAGGCAAAAATGGAAGACTTCAACAATTCCAGTCACGATGGCAACCTTTCATTGATTCCAAATTTCAGTTCATTTTTTAGAAATCCTTTGAAATAGCGCACATCGACAAACTGAAATTCAGTAAAGTGAGCTAAGATGTGTTTATATAGTTTCGTTTCGGAAGGTATCCTTGGGGTGGGAGGGGTGGGTTGGTGCGGAAGGCGTACGCACAAGTTGTATGGTGCCCTGTTGGATTGTGACTTGGATGAGTCATGAAGCAGAAACTTTGTGTGTTATCTGTATGCTGTTTCGAAATATTCCAAATAAACATGAGGATTCGGAAAAAAACGTCACACTCAGAGACGGCATTGGTGTTATCCAGCGACTTTTACCTGTGGCAAAAAAAGATAGAAAATTGTGTTGCATAATGTGTAATTTGGGTGACATGCGGATTCTTAGGAATGATTTTCCTGGTAAGACGGCAATAATTTCTAAATGCATTTTTCCAGCGGGTTGTATGAGGTGGCATATGGTACCGATTCTGCCAAACTTTGGCCTATTCTAGTAGTAAAGCTTAGTGGCTTTAAAAGTGATATGAATAGCAAAACAAAAATGTTTACTCAGGGGCATCTAGAGAATGATTTATAAAAACCCGGTGGGTTCTATCCATTAAAAAAAACACTAAAAACCCAAAAAACCCGGGCAGTGGGTGGTGGGCAGTGCCAACCCTGACCACCGGAGATTCGATCTTAGGGGCCCCAAGAGTTTGTCTCAGGGGGCACTGAAAATTGGTATCATGGGGCCCCCGAGAGTCAGTCTCAGGGGGCCCCGAGCTAGTCCCAGGGGCCCAAAGTGTGGGCGAAAAGTCTATTTCAGGGGGCCCCTGAGAGCCAGTCTCAGAGAACCCCAAGAGTCGGTCAAGGGGACCCCGAGAGTCAATCTTAGAGGATCCCCGAGATTCGGTCTCAGGGGGCCCCCAGAGTCTTATGGGTGTCTCTCTCAGGAGCCAATATTTACTTTCAGATGGCCCCGAGAGTTAATCTGGGGGTCCGAGAGTTAGTCTCATTCGATCCGCAGAGTGCTGGTCTCAGGAGGCCCCCGAGGGGTAATCTTGGAAACCCTCGATATTCAGCCTCAGGCTGTGCCCCCCCCGAGAGTCAATCTCAGGGAGCACCCAAAAGTTAGTCTCAGAGTGCTCCCGGGAGTTAGTCTTAGGTACGTCCGAGAGCTAATTTTGGGATTCCCAGGGATAAGTAATTCCCAGGGGTGCTCCCGAATTTTGGTCCCATGGGCCCGAGTTAGCCATAGGCCTCTGAGGGCTAATCTAGGCTTCCGAGAGGCAGTCTCAGGAGTGCCGTGCCAAAGTCTCAGTCTCAGGGGTGCTTCCACACCTCCCCCTCGAGTGTTAGTCTCAGGTGGCGCCCCAGGGTCAGTCTCAGAGGGCCGTCGGAAGTCGTTCCCAGCCCCCCCCACACCCCAGAGACAGCCTCAGGGGACCCCCAAGAGCTAATCTGGATGGCTCCGAGAGTCAGTCTCAGCCCCCCCCAGAGCAAATCTGGGGGGCCCGATAATTAGTCCCAGAGGTGCTGCCGATAACTAATGTAAGGAGCACCGAGAGATTCTCAGGGGGCCCCAATTTTGATTAAGAGCCGCCACGAATCAGTCTCAGAGACCCCCTGAGATCTAATTGGGAGAGGGGCCGGGAATCAACCTTGTGAGTGCTGCCAAGTGTTGGTCTTAGGCGGCCCCAGAGCTAGCCTCAGGGCCCCCAAGAACTGATCTCGGGAGCCCGAGTTATTTTTAGGGGACCTTTCAGTATATAGTGAGCCGGAGAGGTAGTCTCAGAGATCCTAAATTAGTCTCACGAGGTCTCCAGGAGTTAGTCTCAGGGGTCTCCTGAGGCTGCCCTCAGGTGTCCCCGAGAGCTAGTCTCAGCAAGCATTCCTCCCCTTCCTCCCCCCCCACGCTCAGAGTTATCCTCAGGGCTCCACGAGAGTAAGTTCCAGGGGGTCCCAGTAGGTAGTCTCATGCTGGTTTTGGGGGACGTAAGTACTGATTTTCGGGAAAAGTGTTGTTTTCGGGGGGTCCCCAGATACTGGTTTCGGCGCCATGTGAAGTGCTAGGCCCCTGGAGATCTCTACTCGACCCAGAAGGCAGGGGAGGGGGTGGTGGGTGGTGGTCCAGGATGGCTTAACACTGGCATAGCAATACAAGCCCTGTACAAAGCCTATCAGAGACCTAAAGTCCAAGGAAGTACTCACCTCCCCAAGCCCCCGGGATCTACAAGCAATGGCTAGGGAGGAGTAAGTGAGCAGTTTCATTAGTAGGACCGTCAACGGAATAGGTTCTATATAGCATTTGGGGCACACTCCTATATCCCTTTTATTGAGCGTCCGTTTTCCTTTCCATTTCTTTTAGATTTTAGAATACAATCCAGAATATATCGCTTGAGATCATAGGCTCAAAGAATATTTTCGAAAATCATATGCCTATTGCCCATTGCGTACCAAAAAGAGACAAATTGAAACATGTCGATCAGGCACCATTACCGAAGGAAAGGCAAAAATTAATCTAGTTTTAGCATCCATAATAGCAAATCGAACAGGGAATTTGGCACTTCAGCTGATTTTCAATCTATTAGCTTAATACCAATAGCTACCGTCCTAAATATTCTGAAATAAGCAACTTCAAATATTTTCGTAGGAAACCAGACAAACAAGGGCAATGACAGAAATTAATGAGCATAATCCCAAAAAAATAGGTATGAAAGGTTGAAAATAACAATGACAGAGTGATCCAAGGTGACAGATATCTCAAGCGCCTATTGGTTTCGTAATTTCCTCATTTACAACATAGCAAGGGTACGAAAGTAACCGTGGTGAATTCACCAGGATCTTTCCACGGAATAGACGTTATATCACGTTGGGAACACACTACCATATCCTTTGTATTTTTGTTCATTTTTTCCATTTCTTTGGAAATTTTCTGATTAAAGAGTTCTTGAATTTGACACCCGGAAAGAATTGATAATCATTTCCCGAAGAAGACCATTTCTTCGTACTCAAAACCATTGACCTTCAATAACTTCATGCCTGATTACCAGAGAGGTAGAGTCAGTTTTAACATCATGCACGCAGCAACATATAATTTCCCGAAACGTGCCACAAAGCTGTTATTATAGCCATGCTGCCATATAGGTATGGACCAGCCTTAATATTTGGTGACCTAAATTTACCAACACTTGGTCGGATCGAGAGAAATGAAACTATAAACAAAATAGTAACAAACACGTAGAAAGGCATATCAAAATTTCCGTCGTGTGAATGTTATAATGCCAAAATATTATACGATAAATATAGGAGATGGACTCCAGCTACTAAGGGGGCCCCCCGGCCTGGGGCCCCCCGACGTTAGTCGGACCCCCTCCCCCTTGGCTGAATCTTGGCTACGCCACTGCCTGTATTTGACTGTTTTTTGTATACACTGGTCGTGAACGAACCGCTACTTGTTGAAACATGTACAGTCAGTTGCGAAAGTATCGTTCCGCTGCCGACCCACTAGTTTGGAAGTCACTGTACGCTGTAGCGCTGAGCCGGGCGAGTGGGCGGGCATTGGGCGGGGACAGCTGAGGAGGGGGTGGAACGCACGCCTCACACATGTTGTTTGGTCAAGTTGAGGTCAGTTATACATGGGTGCTACAACTGCAGATTTGAACTAAAATGAACGAAATGTCCGCATCACATGCCACCTGACGAGGTTTCTTTATGCCTCTCTTGAGATCTATAGAATTGGGATATTGCCAGGCGTGCACCAAGGATTTTCGTTTGGGGGCCCGGCGGACGAAGGGGGAGGGTTGATGGGAGATGGCATGTTTGACAGGGCATGACAGGCTACTGCAGGGGAAAAATTGGCCAGAGAGGGTACTTATCAGGTAAAAATCAATACATATTTGTCGTATGGTGTAAAACGCAAGTGAAGGGGTCATAAGCGTCGCCACCGCGCAAAAAAGTGGGGGGGGGCAGATAAACTCCAACCTGATGCTGACAAAAAACTTCCCACGTCAGGACAAAAAAAACTCTGAATTTGGGCTCCTCATTGCCTTCCGCAGCGGCTGGTTATAAGCATGTGCTGTTGTCTCCCATTTTGACTGAGATCAGGAAATTTTTGGCCAAAAAGTGGGGGACCAGGCCCCTGACCCCCCTTTCCAACGCTTATTTAAGGGGATACAATTATTATAGACCTGGCCTGTGGTTGAGTCACATATTGGGTGAATAATTCACCGCAGGGGCTACACACTGTGAGCAGTGGCGGTAAGGTGAGAGGAGAACTGGGACTAAAAGCCAGATCAAGCCCCACTTCAGCTCTTGATGGGTGACTGCAGCGGTCAATTATTACCAGAACCCACGTCGAGTGCCACGCCAGACATGGCTGAGGGCCGGCACTTTGGAGTCGAAGCGTTTGGGGGAAGGGGGCCCGGGCCCGCTGGCCCTCTCCTTGGGTGCGCTACTGGGTATTGCAGAGTGTGGCGGATTGAGGGGGTTAATCAAGGGTGACATTGACGTATCCCATTTCTACGGTTTTCTCTTATTTTCTTTGCAGACTTTTTTACGATTTTTAGGTCTGTTGTCCCCCAGACCACCAGTTCAAACTCGCAGGTAATTGTAAATTTCTTTGGATCAAAATCTCCCAACATTCTTGATTTTTTACAGTTCGGGGATCAACCTAGAAACAGATATCTAGGGAAAATTGATGCTACCTTTGCATATTAAATAAACTCTATACGAATTCAGACCAAAATATGTGTATGTGTAATTACCGAAAGAAAGGCACCATCATCAAAAGCATCATTGAATATGCCTAGTTTAAGTGGACATCACTGTCAAAGTTTGTCCATGGCGTATAGGGGGCATTCCATGACAGATCGACAAGTCGATAACACCCTCTTATCTCAGATTTCGGTGTATATTTTTGTGAGAGGGGCTATTGATGAAGCTGATGACCATTTTTCTATTCATTTTGCTCCCTGACTTACGGTTTGAAAATTTTAGCCTCAAGCATTTTGATCATATTCACTTACATGTCTTTTTTTAAGACGAAATTTTACCTGTATGATTCTAAAAATACCATGAAGACTGGATCTAGGTCTCTTAAGGACGAATTACGAATTTAGGCTCATGAGAAATATAATTGGAAAAATAAAATTTTGACTGTATTATACATTCTTGATTTTTTTTCAAAATCTATGAAAAATTGTTTTCCTTTGCCTTATTTTAAACTTTTTGAGGCTCATACTACTCTTTATACTTTTCTCTATAAGATTCAGCAATAAAAAGAATGGAGTCTTTACCAATCGTGAGTTCTGAGTTCCCAAATGTCCCGATCCCCACTTTCGTGAGGTTCGTGCGCCAGCGCGGCCCGCCGTGGCTGCGACTATCAAACGTCTCTGGTCACGAAAATATCTTCTTTTCCATGAATCCCACCATTGACACTTGTGTCAATGGTGGGATTCGTAGGGTATAAGGGTAAGGATGTATTTAAAACAATAAATTGTAATCAATGTCCCATTCCTTAACACCCGCACTGGAGAGGGGTCTGACAATTACGCGCACTGGTGAGCCCCTGAGCTCTCGGAAATTAAGAGATGTAGAAAAACTCCGGTTGGAGGCTGGGTGGGAGCTATTGAAATCTATACTATGACCGAAGTCGATTGACCTAGGTAAGTACCGTCAAGTTCAAACGAGGTCATAAGGGTCATGTATGAGCCGTGCTGGGGATTTTTCTGGAAATGCTGTGATTAAGCGCAAAAAAGTTAAGAATGCACTAAAAACGGACCAAGGTCATAATGAGAACGTTCCAAAAATGTAAACTTAATTTTTGGGGTTAAGTCATTCAAGTTCATTGACCTATAACGTCAAAATATGACATATTCCGTATAATTACACCATGACTAGCACCATAGCAACGTTGGACGGGAAGTGAGGATTGACCTTTACCCATGGCATTTTACTTTGACCTGTGCCTTGACCTTTACATTGAGTTATCTTAACTTTGACGTTGTAGCATGGTATACGTCATACTGGGTAACGTCATGCGATCGGAATCACCGGACCAATGACTTTGAGAATGCTGGTATGGCGTTGAACTGTGTGCTTGATCTTCATGTTGGGTGAACTTGACATATAACCTCATTTTATATACCGCTATAACTTTGCCAGTCGGTCTTTGACGCACGCGAACTGGTACAACATCGCGATTGCAGCGGTCTCAAAATAAAGGGTTTACCCTTGAAAGTCTATAATTACAAAATTGGGGCCGATTTTCAAGATAATTCGACCAATCGGCGTGCCATTGGATATTCTCAAAAGTAGGTATATAGCGTTTTTAGCCACGAAGGGTTCTCCGGCCACCTTGAAAAAAGTAGGTGAGGGCTTCCGAGGCTCCCCTCCAGTGTGCTTGTTATCACGCGGTGGTATGAGGTCCCAGGTCACCTTTACTAGCATGGGGGCGGGTACTCATCCCCCTACGATCTCAGCAACCATGCTTGGAAGGGAAAAGGAAAGCAGTGTTCCATTGCTTGCCTCGATCTCTACCAAAAAATGCTTATACAACTTTTCGGTCAGGTCATTTTTTGTGGTCTCGGAGCATAGGTGGATCCAGGATTGCCGATCGGAGGGGGCACCTTCCCGGGGGCGCCATCCGGACCAGGGGGCGCCACTTATGACCGGCAAAACCTATCAGATGGGCGCCAAATCCTATCGGTGGGCGCCGAATTTCGTATCCTGGGGGCGGGGTGGGAAGCGACGTTTCGGGGGCACCATCGACCTTTCAGGGGGCGCCGAGGGTCGATCGGGAGGGGGGTACGTGCCCGCCCTTGCCCCCGCCTATGTCTCGGAGGCCAAGGTATGTTTCCATAAGAATACAACGGAAACTTAAGTCTTGTATCGTAATGGCTAACAAACTATAAAAAGAGTAAAGTTATTGCCATCGCTGAAATGTATGTGCAGAAACAAAAAGTACTTAAATTAGCTACTGAGCTCAGAAAATGCTTCGATAAGGCAATCACGAGAAAAGGAACATTGAAGATTCACAAGTTCGTGCTGGTTAATTCGAAGACCATTATTGTGCATGAGCTCTCGAACGACGAGGGACAGAAGGTTCAAGTTTCACATTTAATATGTGAACTTCACTTGCGCCACGGGATGGAGTCGTTCTTCCGATCCGTGGGTCAGATCTTAACCCTCGGCCGGTGAGGGTGTTTGAACACCCCGTCAGTTTTTTCCGGCGGCAAGAAAAACGGCGGCACCAAGCGCCGCCGTACTTGGCACAGCTTATTCTTGATCAATTCCGCAACTTCCCGCCAAATTTTAAGGTTAAGTCATATCAGGTCAGGTCACCAGTGCAGGTCAAGTGACCTCATCTCAAAAATCTTTAATGTGGCATAAGTAAGAAATGGGGAATCCATCGAATTGAAACTTATACCACATAATGGGCCCACCAAGCGCTAAAACATATATTCCGAGGTTTTCATATCGATGACCAAAGGTCAAGTACAGACCATGACCTCTCCATTGGAAATGCATGAAAGAAAAGATATTGGGTTTTATTTGTGTAGATACAACTGAAAATACCTTCATATTCTCAAAATCGTATTATCCTGTGCCGCTTTCCAGGTTCATTTAGCAATTTTTGGCCTGTGACCTCTGAGAGGTCATCTGGGTTACTTAAGTAGTTTTCAGACTTCGGTCAATAACTTTGCATGAAATGATGGTACAACTTTTATTTTGATATCATTGCGCTTGGATTGCTATTGCAAGTTGATTGACATGCATATTGACTAGGCTAGGTAAAAAAGTGACTTTGACCTGACCTGAGGTCAGGCCATTTTTGTTTTTGACCTAGCATGATCATAAACATCATTCCATTTTCCGTGATGAGAGGAAGCGAATAGTGCCTTGAAAATGGTTCTAAAACTCAACTCTGTCAGACGCTAGAGCCGAAAATATACTCAAAATGTCAATTTTTTTACCTGTCATGACCTCAATATTGAACTGAGCCAAAAAGTGACTAATATAGTTTCTTCGTGAATTTCAATGAGCTATCCACCAGCATTCGCGTTTTTTCGCTATCCCGCATAGGGGCCAAGCTCGAAGGGGTTGTTCAAACACCCCATCTACCGGGGCGAGGGTTAATAACAAATGACATATTTATGTCAAAAAGTATTATTTGTGTTTCAGTGTTAGTTACGTGTACTAAAAAAAGCACGGTTGTCATCACAACTAACTGTAGGTAGCTAATGACATCATGATTGACTTTCCAGTGGTTTCAAAGACCATTCAGAATAACACGTTCTAACGTGTAATTCTGAACGAAAATAAAGTAAAGGACTTCGCTCCGCAGCCGAAGCTAACGCCGTTCGGTCCCTGTAGGTTCACATATGATATGGTACTAGCAGACTAATGGTACCAAGCGGAATGGGTCTGTAATTTTTTCAGGCAGAGGGAGAACCATTTTTTTAATGGGCTGGATCGTGGCTTGTTTCCACAGTTATGGACATTTCTCCTCATTTAGGGATTTGTTGAAAAGAGCGGTAAGTGGTTTGTATATCAGTATCGCCGTTAGCTTCAAAATACGAGGGAGAATTCCGTCGGGACCTAGGGATTTATTGAAATTGAGTGAGTTTAGTTTGTTCAACACTTCTCGCTTGGTGATAACGATGTTGTTTAAAGTTGGGCTGATTTCTCTGTTTCTGTCCATGTGAGGCTGGGATTGATCATCGATGTGCGGCCTGAATAACGAAGAGCAATATTTGTTTAGCAAGCTTGCTTTCTCTGTGTCCTCGGAGACTTAATCGCCGGAGTCATAGACCGAAGGGGTTGTGCTAGAAAGTTTCTGCCGTCCTATAATGGTTTTCAATCTATTGTGATATTGATAGGTTTTGGAGGGCTGCGGCGAGGAGCATGATCATAAGTAGATATGGTTTTGGCTGGCCTGTCTCCTCGAATCATAATCCTCGAATAATGTGTTTCTTTTTTACATCCGGATTCGAGGAGACAGGCCAGCCGACACCTACCTATTGGGATATTGAGATGGATTTTGCTTAAACTGGACATGCGTCGCTAAATTTTTTGCACCATCCATCTTTCCCAGCCTTCCCTCTGTCACGCTTCTTAGCCAATTTGAATTGCGATTACATTTGCGAATGCTTCTTAAAACCTCCGATATCACCCATGGGTTTCTCCCGCTGTTAATTTTTAATTGCCTTTTCATCTATCACCACTGATCACCACGCTTATCGATCTCTATCCGTCTCTATTAATCCTGACCTCTTCTGTATGGACACAACAATCCCAGTAGCATGCACCTGTCCGAGTTAGTCAAGGGCGCGCTCAGTACGGCTCCTCGCGCAGGCAAACCACATTTTAAAGGGGCAGCAGTTTGAAAAACAATACAGCACGCCCCGTGTTGAGGAATTAACGTGCCTTACATTTGCGCGTCCCCAGCTATACAATGGTACAGTTACTGTGCAATTGGCTCTCCTATCACCCCTAAACGGCGCGCTTCCTAGCACCTGCTATCTCTTCGCCGGGTCACAAGGTCACATTCTCCACAATCCCATGCCAGCTCAGCTCGTGCCGGCACCACCTGCTCAGGTCACGTGACAGCGAGGGTCGTCTCCGCAGACCACTCAACTCCGTGGCAGCAGGGGTGGCAGCATACAGAGACAACGGTAGGCAAACATACAATATAAAAGTATGAGAGACAGGTCCCCCAGTTAGATATAACGCGGCACATACACTAATGATGACGATGGCGGAAAGGCCAGGCCTTCCGCTGATCTTAGCCTGGACGCGGTGCTGCATATGGCGCCGGGGTGACTTAATGCTCGCCCGAAATACGGCCCTTGAATGTGCAAAATGGAGATCGGATAATTTAGAACCAAGGTTTCACAAACGTGCTAAATTTGGCATCAAATATTTTTAAAGTCGCGCATCCCTAAACGTATACAAAGGCTCTATCACAATGCAACCGGGTCTCAACTATCGCCTCTGAACGATGCGCTGCGTGACATCTGCTACCCCTTCGTTGAATCACAAGGTTACCTACATTGCCTGCATTCTGATGTCAGCCCAGCTCCACCTCCTCAGGTCACGTAACGGCGAGGGTCGTCTCTGACATGACAATGTGTGGAAAACTGAACATGCTTGCTCCTAGAATCATCATTTGGTAGGTTGGCATCAGTATTCAGTTTTGGAAAAAAACTCCCAAGCTATGCACAGCCAACCCGGGTTTGAACCAGCATGCTCTGTAAGAGAGCGGAACATCCTACCCACTACACCACGGCTCCGCACGCTGCCGCCACCCCACTAGTCCGGACAGGCGACCCGTTTGGAGGTCAAGTGACTCTGCCGCCAGTACCTCCGACTGATCGAGGACACTCGCGGTGACGGAATCTGGCGTTGAACGCTGGAGTGGGCCAGAAATTAATTTCAAGAGAAGCGCTGGCATCCCAAAATGTTATTGAAATCGATATTTCGGAACAGTTAAGATACAACAATCCGCTGTAACCACTGTGACTTCCCTATCATAGGTAAGATGGTGCTGCAAAGTGTCAAGAGACCGATCATATTGAGGGGCTGGCTCATCAGTCATTAATTAGTTTGAGTTCTGCATCCATTGCACCTCATGGGTGAATTCAGGGAAGGCAAGTGAGGGCACTTGCTCCCTTCCCTAGATTGAGCCTCAACTGGTGCGGCTTCTCCTAAAATGTCAGTGGCGCCATGATAAACTTTCGTTTGCCACCGTTTACTCTTTCCCTCAGGATGCAAATGAACACCCCACGATAAGTTTTGGTTTACCACCCCTCCCCCCTTCTGGCTCGGATGGCAACCCGCTTTCAATCATGCGTCCTCCCATAAGAAATCCTGTATTTGCCCATTCTGCACCCCCGACAACCATGTTATCCCCCTCCTGCCAACTTTCTGGCAATAATGTGACCTCAATGTGACCTCTGCTCTCCCCTCCGCCTCCAGGCAGTAATACTACCCTAAAACACACGGTCCTGCCTTCAATGGTATTTGGGGTTCAGCTCTCAATAGTGGGGAGGGATACTTGGTGGCCCACCGCAGCGGAACCGAGAAATTACCATTATGGTGCTTCGCCTCTCTGTTGGGGAGGCTCAAATACAGGAGTTTCCACGACTGAAAGTGAAAGCACTGGGTCACCCCACCCTCCCCTGCTGACCCCAGCCTCATCGGTCCGACCCGCTAACCGCTGGGGAGGTCGACCAGCCGAACAGGCCACGCCCTCAGACATGTGGTTCCCAAACTTCATATTTCCGCCTGGTCGGACACCCCTGGAACGGAACGATACTTTCGCAACAGACTGTACATCGAGAAATGGTATTTTGTTATTAATGCTGAGTTCTGACGTAAAGTGGAGGACCGACTTTTCTTCTAGACATGTTATGATATTATCTAGGTGGCTAGTGTCACGCACGTCTAAAAATATTTCGTCCACAAAACGGCAGAAGATATTGGGGGCGATGCTTTGGTCGGCAAGGACAAAATTCTCCACCTCACACATGTCAAAATTGGCGAATAAGGGGGCCAAGCGGGGACCCCATGGATATGCCATTCTTTTGCTTATAAAGCCTACCATTAGGACCTCGTAAGGGAGATTCGGTGGTGCACGCACAAAGCAGACCCTCTAAGATGCTAGGGGACAGTTTGAGTGGTGCGAGTGTTTTGTCCGAGTTATGGTAGATGTTTTGTTTTATTATTTGAATTGTTGTTTCGACAGGGACATTGGTGAATAAACTTTCCACGTCTATGGAAGCTAGCTGGCCTGTTGGCTTGTTGATCCTAAGGATATCTATGAATTCGTCTACAGAATTAAGATTGTACTTAGCTGGAGCGAAGGGCTTAAGTAAACCATTGAGACGTTTTGCCAGTTTATAGCATAGGGTGGGCGTCTGGGATATGATTGGTCTCAGTGGGTTACCGTTCTTATGAGTTTTGACATTGCCATATGCGTAGCCAGGTGCATACTCCCCTACCATCGTACCGAAAGGCACTCCACCAACGACTGCGTTAGCTGAGTCTATCAAATGGTTCACATTTGCCTTCAACGTATTGGTAGGGTCTCTTCTGATCTCTTTTAAAGTGTCAAAAGCCCTTTTAAGCTTATAATTGTCACTGAGGATAGCATCCATTTTACGCATATACTCCTCCCTATCCATAATAACATACACGGACGACTTATCTGCTCTGCGTATGATGATACGTTCATCTTCACGAAGCTACTTGGCGGCATCTCGAAATCTCTTAGTGATTATTTTGGTTGAAAATGTTCGTCTTTTTTATAACTTTCCCAGATGAGTTGGTCCTTAAGGTTTGGATTTACTTTTACTTTGTTTTCTTTTGTAGCTTTTGTATGTCTTGATGAAGTATCTCAAGCTCTGCCTTTTTCTCAATACAATTATGATTGGCTTGAAAATGACAGTTAATTCCAAGTTCAGGAAACTCAGCTTGGGCGTCACTTAATTCGATGGATGAGAGGTTAACATAAGCTTCTCTATTCTTTCGGAGCGTTATTTGACCATCGTATAGCTTGGAGAGCTTTTTTAGATACTCTAGTCTTGCTAACATGCAAAGCATTATCGGCACTAATCTTAAGTTCGTTAAGTATTTCTTGCCTTACCTTAGATGGTATGTTTTCGTTTTGAAGCTCGGCATTTAGCTTTTCTAGCTGTTCTTGATATTCCTTCACTAGTTTTTGTTTCTTTTTTATTTCTTCGCCGATAAGATTCCTCCGGTATTCCCTTGCGCAAATTGTTTCTCTTACTGTCGGGTCTCTTGCCCCGTGCTATAAATTGGCAAAACGTCTCAATGATTTGCTTAAGCCCTGCATTCCAGCTAAGTAAAAGCTTAAATCTATAGACGAATTCATAGACATCCTTAGGATCAAAAGCCAACAGGCCAGCTAGCTTCCATAGATGTGGAAAGTTTATTCACCAATGTCCCTGTCGAAACAACAATCCAAATAATAAAACAAAACATCTACCATAACTCGGACAAAACACTCGCACCACTCAAACTGCCCCCTAGCATCTTATAGGGTCTGCTTCGTGCTTGCACCGTCGAATCTCCCTTTCAAGGTCCTAATGGTAAGCTTTATAAGCAAAAGGATGTCATAGCCATGGGGTCCCCTTGGCCCCTTATTCGCCAATTTTTACATGTGTGAGTTGGAGAATTTTTTCCTTTCCGCCCAAACCATCGCCCCAATATCTTCTGCCGTTTTATGGACGAAGTATTTTTAGACGTACGCGACGCTAGCCACCTAGATAATATTATATCATGTCTAGAAGAAAAGTCGGACCTCCACTGTACGTCAGAACTCAGCGCTAATGACAAAATACCATTTCTCGATGTATGTACTTGTTTCAACAAGTAGCGATTCGTTCACGACTAGTGTATACAAAAAAAAAACAGTCAACTACAGGTAACGACATCAACGCTAAAAGTGAATGCCCAGACAGGTATAAGAATAGTGTAGTGCGCGCTGTCATTAGACGAGCTCATACGCATTGCTCCTCGTATGCGGGTGGAGGGGGCGCGGTGGTGGTGTGGTCAGCATAGCTGGCTTCGCAGCCGACCCGGGTTCAAGGCCCGGCGGCTTCCCTGAACAGGGAGAGTTGGCGACGCCATATGACCCTGGCAGTTGGTGCGTCGATAAGCCAATAATTATACTCCTCGTATGCATTGCTTCACTCTGAGTTTTCTAGGACTGAAAAAAAATCTTGTAAATAATGCGTGCTCGAATTCTGAAATAGATGAAGAAACAAAAGCTATATGGAGAAAGTACGCAACGTAGCACCCAAAAAACAAGGAGAACACAATTCGTTTATACTACCGCGGTTTCATGAGCACGGCCTATAAAGTTGATGAGAGGGATATTCGAGGCATCATCTCTGATAATGTTACCTGCACGAACAAAAATGGCACCCTAGACCTCACCATATATTACACTACAAAAAACAAAAGCAGCCTCATCATGACAAATCATCATCATCATCATCAAAAAACTATCATAAAAAACATCCCTGTAGCTTCTAAATCAACCCTTCTTTGTGGGAGTTGCTCGTTCGGGTGGTGGGGTCGGGGTCTCCGTGACAAGTCCATTGATGACTTCAGTGAGACTCCGACTCCAACAGTCGAACTGAGAACAACTTGGAGAAAATGTAAAAAATAATAATAAAATCACCGCAAGTACAGACGCCTTAAAAAGATCAATGTAGTCTACAAATTCTGTAGCCCCATTGAAGATTGTAGACTTCACAACGTAGGCTACATTGGTTCAACCACAACCTCACTTTCACGTCGTCTCACCATGCACCTACAAGAAGGCACACTCAAGGAACACATGACAGAACACCATGGGATTCCACTTACACGAAAGCACCTCACACAAAACACAGCAGGCCTGAAAACATGCTCCAGCCGCACACAACTCATGATCACTGAAGCCCTCTACATTCGCGAACACACGCCAACTCTTAACAAACGACTGCACTCACAATATATACTTACCCTGTGGAACACAGCAATCGCAAATTGACTCTTACGTAGGTAAACGGTGCAGTTAGTGTTTTATCTCGCACTAAAAACAGCGAACTCCGTAATAATAGTGTACATATTCCGCGCAATGAAAAGTTTACTATGAACCATATCATGTAACGAAGTGTGATATATTTTTCAAGAGATGTGCAGCGATTATAAAAATGTGCTGCGATGGCCTTTCCCGGACGGCCCGATCTGATTTTATCTCGATGTAATCGTTAACTGTTTGATTTTATGTGAGTCATGTGTGCATGTATGCTTTTGATAATGGATTTATTAGATAATCCGAAACGTTAAGCGACAATATATCCACCACAAATGCCGCTAGGAAATCTCATTTATGACGTAAACACGAAAACGAAAAAGATCTTCCGGTCGATCGAAAATACCAACAAGAAGATCGCAAAAGCAAAAAGTTCGTTATTATTCAACGGTCAGTGCCAAAATAAATATATGAATACACATATATACTATATATATATATATATATATATATATATATATATATATATATATATATATATATATATAATCTTCGATACAGAGACTATCGAATAATATTGCCGATTCACTTGGATAGCTTCTTTTGTTGTTTGATCAAATTATTGATGGTTTGTTTGGTTGCAGTTAGAATGTTTTTGGTCATATCAGAAAATTCCATTAAAAATATTACAAATATAAGTTCAAGCTTTCGAATGTGTTGGACATTCATTATCAAGATAAGAGACAGAGCGGCTCACGTTTCCCTAAATCTTGTTGTTTGAAAAATATATCATGGAGTAATGAGCTAAAATCAGTTGACGGAGCTTCTAAGCAGAGAAATATCATTACATTTTTTCAGACTACTTGCTATACAACTTATTCCATGAGTACAAAACTACAATTCTTCTATCCCCTTGTCACAGTTTTATCGTCACACTTCATTGACACATGGTTAATCACAAGGCATTACAATATAATAGAGAAACATTCACATTGTCAACATGCGATATGTTATACAGTACATACATCACATATATTCGGTTTTTTCCCATTATTCATCCCATCCCCGACAGTGATAACTAGGTGAGTCTTAAGTTATGTTGTGTGTTGACCAGTGCAAGTTGGTTGATGTATATTGCTTCAATGATTTCTATCTTGTGATCCAAGTGCGAATCGGCAATATTATTCAATATTCGCTGCATCGAAGAGGACATATTGCCCAACTACTCAATATATATATATATATTATATATATATATATATATATATATATATATATATATATATATATATATATATATATATATATCGGGCGCCTATTGCCTTGGTAATTTGTTCAGTTACAACATAGCAAGTGTACGAAAATAATTGTGGTGAATTCAACAGGATCTTTACGCAAAATAGACCTTATATACCGTCCGGGACATACACCCATATCCCTTGTATTTGGTTTCTTCTTTTAGTTTTTTTTTGTATTTCTTGAGCACGAAGTTCATGAATTCGTCACTAGTAAAGTATTGGAAATCATTCCCCGTACAGGAGACTGTAATTTATTTGTGCTCAAAACGACTGACCTTCAATAACTTCAATGTCAAAGCTTGCAAGGCAGCTTAATCTGATCACCTGGTGAAATGAAGTAGAGTCAGGCTTATCATCAAGGACGGAGCAGCATTTAATTTCCTGAAATGTGCCATAATGCTGTATGGGCCACTGTCATAAAGGTACACTGCTATAAAGGTATGGGCCAGCTTTAATATTTGGTGACCTAAATTTACCAACTCTTGGTCGGATCGAGAAAAATCAAACAATAAACAGAATAATAACAAACAATTAAAAAGGTACGGAAAAACTTTATTTGTGAAAATGTAAGGTAATATGATTCGAAAAATATACGAGATAGACCCCGCTTACTAAGGGGTGCTCCCCTGCCTGGGGACCCCCGACGGTTGCCGGACCCCCTTGGCCGAATCTTGGCTACGCCTCTGCATACATACATATTCGCATTTCCACGAAGACAACATAAAAGCCAACATAAACAACGGTTGGCGCAAAAATGCCGAGGCTAATGTAATGTAATACCGGATACTGACCAGCGCTCGCCGTATAACCATGTTTCGAAGTCAGCCATATTTGGTAAAATTTTTAGAAATGACCTGAACCAGGAAGACGTCATTAACACCTTTTAACACCTGCCCCGGTGGGCCCCGAGCCGCCTTCGCTCTGGTGCGGGGGTGTTCAAACCACCCCCCGTCGAACTCAGCACATATGTGGAAGATAAAAAAGGCGAACGCTGGTGTACAGCTAATACAAAATCATGAAGAAACTACATCAAAAAGTTTTTAGCTCAGGTCAATATTAAATTCATGGTAGGTCAAAGAAAGTGGCATGTTAAACAAGAGTTTCTAGCTCTGGCGCTTGAAAAAGTAGGGTTAGAATCATTTTTAGGCACCATTCGCTTTCTCTCTTTACGGCAAATGTAATGATCATGATATGACTATATTAGGTCAAAACTTAAAAATGGCCTGACCTAAGGTCAGGTCCAGGTCACCATCAGACCCAACATAGTCAAGCTGCATATCAAACAACTGGCAATAATAATTCAAACGTAATAGTATCAAAATAAAAGTTTGTTATAATTTCCTGCAAAGTCATCCACCCAGGTCCGAAAAGCTTTTTAAGTAGCCGGATGACCTCTCAGAGGTCGCAAGTACAAACTATGAACCTGGAAAGGGGCCTGGACGCTGCGATTTAAATAATACAAATGTATTCTAAACACGAATAGAGCCATTTTCGCCCAATGTCCCTTTTCCCACGCATTTCCAATGAAAAATTAATTATCCGTGTCTGAACCTAGGTCATCGATAGAAAAAAATTCCGGAAGAAATGGTGTAGTGCTTGGCGGGTCCATCATCTGGTATGAATTTCAATTGGATAGATTAACCCTGTTCTTACTTATACTATCTTAAAATTTTTGGAGGTGTGGTCATTTGACCTGTACTGTTGATCTGACCTGAGATGACCCGACCTTACATTTTTTTAGAAAAGAAAACTGCAAATTTGATGAAGGATAAGGTATGCCAAGTATGGCGGCACTTCAGGCGTTTATTTTTTTAGTTCCACCGCACAAAAACCCAAGGGAGGTGTTCAAACACCCCCTCCCCCACCGGGGCGAGGGTTAAGTATTCAATAAGTATATGAAAGGTGAAGTCCCAAAGGTGGGGTTCAAGCAGCTGCGAGACCACGCACCTGCTGTTCCGTGCTTAAGAATTGGGGATCCCAAATCTAATGTTACATTGTCTTGATGTAAGAACAGTTAAACCTTCTTTTCACTGTTAAAACCGGTTAACCACTGCCACTGCCATGCCAAAAACTAGTTCTAACATGGTAAAAGTTCAACTCGGGCTAGGTATGTATATTCGTATTGCAAATCCACCTTGATGACGACATTTTTGTTTTCCAGGCTTTCATTCAGACGTATTTCCCGGCTCCGCCGCACAAAAGCTACCATTGCCCCTCTTGGCCCAGTTTTGTTCTTGATATTTACAAATGACTTGATGTCTCACGTGGATTCTAAAATTGTCATGCACGCTGACGATGCACAATTTTGGAATTGCGGACTTCTTAAGAACACGCTTGAACTTCAGGGAAAGGTAAAAGCTACGTTTAAGCAAGCTCACACATGGTTTACCCAAAATAGCTTAAAAATCAACCCAACAAAAACTGATCTTGTGCTTGTTAGACCACGCCAAAGAAGATCATCACTCAAGTTCTCTGTGCGGTTTGGAAATACTGATGTTAAGCCTTCGCCAACCGCTAAGATTTTGGGACTCGTTGTGGATGATGGGTTAAATTTTGATGCACATGTTACGGCAGTAATTAAGAGTTGCTATGCTTCTCTTGGTGGCCTAGCAAAATTTTCGTATAGACTCCCAGAAGATGTAAAGAAAATGATTTTAGAAGCCCTCATATTCCCACATATTACTTACTGTTTGTCAATCTGGTCCGGATGCAACAAACTTCAGCGCAGTCGCATACAAAAAGTCATCAACCATTGTGCACGTGTCGTAGAAGGGGCAAGGATGTATAACCATCTAACACCCTTACTAACCGATTTAAAATGGCCAGAATTCGACGAGATAGTACAGGAGCATGAACTGACCACCATGCACTATATATTACGCTCTCAAAACGCGCCATGCAGTTTGCGTGGCCGTTGCACATATCGCGGGGAGGTCTCGGGCAGGCAAACCATAGCCGCCAACGCGGGCGATCTTCGCCTACCGTGTGTGCGAACCGAGCATGCACGGCAGTTTTTCGGCTATCGGGCCACCTCATTGTGGAACCTTGTCCCATCTAACGCGAAAAGCGCGAGGAGACCAGCCACATGTCGCAAACAAGCCAGACGCTGGATTTAGGAGAGACGTAGAGAGTAGAGCCACTGTTTAGAAAACAGCCGTTAGATACTGTTTAAAGTATTTGTGTACTTTTTCAAGATTGTACATCGTTCGGTTGGCCGGAAGAGACATTTTATGTGAAGGTCAATACATGATATGATGATGATGATGATTGCATTGGGAGCCAATCCGTTGGGTCACATGCAACACCAACATCAGAGCTTTCAAGGCGCATGTTCCACACGCGTAAAAAATGAGAGCAGAGGGGAACTACCCGCTAATTTTAATTAAACTTTCCAATTGGAACCAAAAAGCTTATAAAGCAGTAGGCAGGGAAAAGTAACAAGGAGTCCAAATCCGATCTCGCTGTTTCTAGAAGGGAACAGTGGCGGATCCAGGGGGGCAAAAAGGCAATTGCCCCTCCCAAACGGAAAAGCTCGGGGCAAAACTATGTTTTTGCCCCCCCCAAAGCGATCGATCTCCTTTTTTCCCCGACTCCTTTTTAGCTTGTAAGCAAGATTTTGGTGCTTCAACTCTCAACTTCAAACAGAATTAGTGAAGTTCAGTGTAAATATTGGGGCTTGGATAGAAAAAAAAATATCTTGAGTTCATATTTTTCACCCCGTGGCGTTTTTTTTTGCTTTTCGTCTCCAGTTCCCAAAATCCTACCGAAAAGGCATATTGTAACTCAATTTTGCACTGCACGTTTTTTCGACTTTGGTTTGCCCCTCCCAAACCATCCGGCTAAATTCGCCACTGGAAGGGAAGATTGTTTGTCAGCAAAGGGTTGAAGATTGACTACCCCCTCTCCTCTCCCCAACCTTTTTGTCGGTTGTGGTACAGGGAACAAACTATTTTTCAGCGATATCACGTGTTGCAATGAAGATATAACGAGTCGGAGCTCCCTACAGGAATAACACTTTTTCTAGTCAACTCTCCGCTGGAAGCTCGACTGTTCTGAACGTTACCCATGTCTTGAGGTGTAGTGCATTATTGCACATCACGATTGCAGACTGTACCGCACTTTACACAAGTACTGCGGTGCAGTGCGCAATAGACGCGTTAGTGCGGTGCAGTGCGCAATCCGATTTTTTATCCGGAAATTTAAATCCGCTTTGTTGGGTACCCCCGTCAATGGGCCTGTTAATACCCGCACTGGAGAGGGGTCTGGCACTAACGCACACTGGAGAGGGAGGGCCTGGTAGGCTCCCTAAAATCTTGGAAACTAAAAGGCGTAGAAAAAAGCCGTTTGGGGTAGGTGGGGGCTATAGTGAAATAAGTTATGGCCAATTTTTCACCTAGGTCAATATATTCCAGGTCAAACAAGGTCATAGAGGTCAAGGTTTGACCATGCTGAGGACTGAATGGAAAATGTTGTTATTATGCGGGAACAGGCGGGAATAATCTAAAGACGGACCAGGGTCATAGAGGGAAGGTTGAACCTTCCCTACAGTTTTGGGTTCAAGGCCATTCAAGGTTATTTGCTTATAAGGTCACAATGTGGTATACTACTTAAAATGCACATTATGACCAGTCCTGTAGCAACTGTTTGGCGGGAAATGAGGATTTACCTTTCCCAATGACCCTTGACCCTGCCCTTTGACCTTGAGCTTTGCACTGAGGTACCTTAACTATGACGTCATAGCATAATATACGTCAGACTGGTTAACGCCACTTGACCGGAAGCACTGAGGTCAGTGACCTTGAAAGTGCCTATATGATATTTTCCTGCTACCTCTGACCTTGACCTTGACCTTCATGTAAGATTACCTGGACATATCATCCCGGTTATATGGCGTTATGACGCAGTAACGGATCTAGGATTTCGTTAAGGGGGGCCAAGCTCGGAGGGCGCCGAACCTGGGGGGCCAAACCTGAGGGGCGCCAATTTCAGTGGCGGAGCTAGCCGGTCGGTTTGGGATGGGCAGACCAAAGTCAAAAAGCAAAAAAACGACACGCAGTAAAAAGCTGCGCTACCAATATCACTTGCCGGTAGAATTTTGGGTATTTGAGGCGAAAAGCTAAAAAAACGTCACGGGGTAAAAACTATGGGCTCGAGATACTTCTTCCTATCCAAGGCAGGCTATACTATGACTGGTTATACTATAACTGAGAATTATTGATATTTACTCCATGATTCTGATTAAGGGCTGTGCCCGAATATATAATCTTCAGTGTTTTTTACATTTCCGGATTCGAGGGGACAGGCCAGGGAACATCTTATCAACTTATGTTCTGTTTGAAGTTGAGAGTTGAAACACCAAAATCTTGCTTATAAACTAAAAAGGAGTAGGGGAAAAAAGAAGGTCGATCGCTTTGGGGGTCAAAAACATGGTTTTGCCCCGAGCTTTTCCGTTTTGGGGGAATGCCTTTTTGCCCCCTCCCCCTGGATCCGCCACTGGCCAATTTACCACCCAAAAGGCGGCCAGTGACAATGAAAAACGCGTTTAAAAAGGATTTGTAGATGCTTATTTTCATGAAAGCTTACTCTTAGTGAGGACATGTTCACGTTTACCATCAAGCATATTTCGGGCCAGCTAACGACTGGCAGCTTGGTAGAAAATGCTGAAAGCACCCACTGACACTAACTGAAGCACGACGAGCAAATAATACAGTTATCTTCGGTCATGGCGAAAACTGAGGTGTCGTATCCACTACCTCCACTTATCACAGCTGTCCTGGCTAACGGCTCCATACTGAAATAGCCGATTGACGCTAACCTGAGCCTCATAGGCCGTAGAACCTCTGCGGGCATGGGCCCCTGAGTTTTTGGTGACTTCCCTGAGTTTATACCGAGTCCCCTCAGCTGATCTGGGACCACTTTAGTTAACCAGGTTCTCACACTGAACTTGAAACCTATATGTCGCCGCTGAAGCCTATTAAGCTTTTTGGGGCCCTTTTATTGGTATAGGGCCCCCTCAACAGGCCCTGGGCCCTCTGAGCTAAAAGCTGGAACTCTGAGCTCTGAGCCCCAAGCTGGATTAGTGTCCCTTAAGCTGTTCAGGGTCCCCTGGGTTGGTACCGTTTTCGTTTAACTGATATAGATCCCTTCAGCTTGTTTGGGGCCCGTTGTGCGTATCTGGGCACTAGTTCGTCGAGGCACCCAGCTAGTCTGGCCCTATTATTTTTATGGGCCTGGGCCTCCTGAGCTGCTGCGGGGTCCCCTCAGAGTGACTGGGCCCCATGAGCTGAAAATTGGACCCCTGAGTTAGTTTTGAGTCCCTGAGCTTATTTAGAAACCGTTTAAATAGATAGGCACCCCACGCTGGTCTTGAGAATCCTGTGTTAACACTGAGGTCAAATGAGCTCGTCGGGGGCCCTTATCTGGGCCCCCTTAACTGGCACGGGCCCCTCAGCTGATTTTGGAGACCCAAAATCCCTTCTACCGGATTCCACCCACGCCAGATTTCCTCACTCCCTGAGGGCCCCTGGGGGCCATTGGGGATTTTTCCCGCGATCAGCGCTGGGGTCCTTCCCCCGAGACAAAGCTTACAACATGTCTCTGTCTCTATATTCTAGCGTCTGCCAGAGTTGAGCTAGAATCATTTTTAGGCACAATTCGCTTCCTCTCGTTACGGCGAATCATCAAATAATGTATAATATGACTATACTAGGTTAAAACATAAAAATAACCTGACCTAAGGCTAGGTCAAGGCCACCATCTAGCCTAGCATAGTCAGTATGCAAATCAATCAACTCACAATAACAATAAAAAATTGTATCAAAATACGGGTTTTATCAATATTTCCTGCAAAGCACTTGACCCAAGTCTTAAAACCTGCTTAGGAAGCCCCAGATGAACTCTCAGAGGTAACAGGTCTAAACTTGCAGCATGAACCGATAAAGAGGCCTAGGATACTATGATTTGGGGAATCCGAAGGTACTTCAAGCGGCGTCTGCACACATAGAGCAATTTTTCGGCAAATTTCCGTTTTACCCCATGCATTTTCAATGGAGAGGTCATGATTCGTACCTGTCCCTAGGCCATCGATGGGAAAAATCCCGAAATAAATTTATTAGTACATTTTGGGCCCATTATATGGTTCGATATATAATTCGATAGATTCACCCTTTTCTTACTTACGCCAACTTAAACATTTTTGGGGTGAGGTCACTTGACCTGCACTGGTGACCTGACCTGAGATGACGCAACCTTAAACTTTGAGGGAAAGTAGCGGAATTGATCAATGATAAGGCGTGACAAGTACTGTGTCGCTTCGCGCCGACGTTTTTTAGTGCCACTGGGAGACCTCGAGGGGGTGTTCAATAGGGTGTTTCAGCCCACTATAGTAAAATTTTGTTTGTTTGGAACGAAGTCATATCGACTTTCTCCCAGCTCTATACGTAAAACGGAATCGATTGACACCCTTAAAAGCAAAATAAAAGAACATTTAGAGGTCGCGCACTTTTATCACCAAAAACCATTACACTTGAAAGAGGCGCATTCTTTCTTGGTGCGCTTGGATATAGCCATCAGATGGAGTTCCACCACCCGGAGCAGGTACTGCTTCTGCTTCTCGTCCTTGACGAATCCGTTGAACCTCTTGATGAGGGCGATCTCCCTTTCCCGCTGTTTTTGTCTTGAGTCGAAACCTAAAGTCGTTGTGGCGTCCCATTTGATATAATGATCCTTCCCATATGTAGAAGGAGTATCGCAACAGATTCGACGCATATGTTCTAAATTCAACGTAATAACATATTCTAAGCCACATCAAACGATCAAACAATTACTGGTCAAACCAAAGGACAGGATAGACAACCGGAAAAACCAGGCCCAGTATACAAGATGGAATGTAATGACTGTCCAAAAATATACATTGGAGAAAGCAGAAGCATGATGGAAGTCCGACAAGACGAACACCGAGAATCTCGACAAAAACTAATCCGAGGGTCAAGTGTCGAGAAATTGTCGAGAGAGCAGCGGAGGCCACAGCGGAACATTCATTCAAGAAGGATCATTATATCAAATGGGACGCCACAACGACTTTAACTTTCGTCTCAAGACAAAAACAGCGGGAAATAAAAGAGGCAATCTACATCCAAACCACCAGGGAACCAAAAATGAATAAAAATATCGGCAAAGCTACCATCTTCTCTGGATTTTTGGACCTCTTAAAACGCCAGCCAAACAAGAGATTGAATTGAAAAATAGCACAGGCTTAAAGCTAATAATTTTAAAATGATTCATGTTCATAGCTAGGATTGTTCTTTCAAAGTGTACCCTGTCTTCGTGTATTTCTCTAAGATTGGAGATATAAAGGTTGAATGTGGTCATTGTGAATAGTGCTAAAAATAACCGTCTTACATTCATACTATATATTAAAGAGAAAAGGCCAAGATAATAAACAATATTTCGAATACGATTCTTTGTCAAGTTTTGAATGACCAGAAGTAAGGAAGTGTGTAATATTCCATATTTCGGTTTTTTGTTCCGTAAAACACGCGGACATTCGAGCCTACAACCTTTGTACACAGTGTTAACATGTTAGCAGCATATCTTCCTTAAGTTTCACGTTATTATAATATATACAATCGATGAAGGACAAGTACAATACACACACGCACATCGAACATGAAAATGAATACTGGGCCATCAACAGTAATCAGAACGAGGAGTACGGGACGGGAGGGAGTAGGCGCCATGATGAACCCTGTTTGTTCATCTGGGGCTTTTGGTTCCGGATTTCCAGGGACTCTTTAATTTTACAGTCAGCATCATCTTTGCATATGTGTAGTATTTCTATGGTGAATGTCCTGTCTGTGATTTGTGTGTCTGAATGGTGTTCTCTAGTGTGATCCCCTAAGTGTTTACCCCGTTCCTTTCGTCTTGCGTGGCCTAAATGTTCCATGAATCGTGTCCTGATTTGTCGTGTGGTTTCGCCTATATATATTTGAGAGCAGAGAGTACAGGTAATTTTGTATACTGTGTTTTTACGTGGCACCTACCTTTTAGTCCCGAGTTGCATGTGTGGCATGTTTTTCTGTATCCTCGTGGGCAGGGTGGTGGTTCGAGGGATGATCTGATGAGGGTGTTGGCTAGAGTACGACCACTCTTCCATGCTATTGAGATGTTGAGGTCTGATGATTTGACTGCGGTGGTGATTCTGTGTGCCAGTTGGTCGTCTATGAATGGGAGAGATATGTATGTTGTGGTTTTATACTTGTTTAGTCTAGTGTGATGATGTGGTTTGTAAAGTACCGAATGTTGGATGCGGTTGATTAGGGCTGGTGGGTATCCGTTCAATTGAAAAAGTTTGGAGATCTTCTCAAGTCCCCTCTTTCTTGCCGGTAAATCTGATCCCAACCTGATGGCTCTTAATGATTGTGAGTGTAGGATGGAACGTTTAGTCTGTATGGGGTGGGCTGAATTGAAGTTAAGTATGATGGGTGCTGTCATGGCTTTGATGTATGGATGCTAGGGAATATGCACCGTATGATGAAACTGCTAACCTAGATGCTGGTGTTTTTGCTCATGTTAGGTATGATACTGGCGCTAAACCTCCTCAGAAAACGAGCACGCAACCTAAAGTGAACCCACAAAAGTTTCTAAACCTGAGTCAGCGCACAACAGAACCTGCTTTAGCTAACCTATTGGAAAAGGGCCCAAACTTTGCTCTCACACGTCAGATTAATACCCATGTACTCAAAGAAGTAGAAGCGGGACTGGAACGGGGAGCCTTTGCAATACGATGGAAGGAGGACATACAAGAAAGGCAAAACAATAAAAATCAGAATTCTTTAAAAAATGTCAGCCTACCCCAATCAACCACTCAACACACGACATCCTCAAAAACACCACAATCCATACCTTTGACGCAACCACCAGCTCCTGACCAGCAGAAATCGGACCAACCAAGAACAGCACATAAAATAAATCTTAAACCTAGATTTAGTGACACTTTAACTTGCCAGGCACCCACGGCAAGCATAGTGACAGAACACTCACTAAAAAAATTTAAACAAAAAGTGATGGGACTATACAAACATCACAAACAAACAGCCCAGCATAACCACACTAAAGACGACATCAAGATGCTAAAACAATTGAAGGGGGACGAAAGCATAGTCGTAAAACGCTCCGATAAATGCAAGGGCATGGTAATTATGACAAAAGATGACTACGTCAATAAAGCACAGACAATAATAAGTAGCTACCAGCCTATAGATATATGCGCTACAAACCCTACAAAGAAACTAGATAAATCAACCGGAGTCCTGATCAAACACACCATGAAAGATAAACTTCCAGACAAGCTTATTCACGCAATCATACCAAAAAAATCAAGAGCAGCAGAGTTCAATGGATTGCCTAAAACTCACAAGCCCACCAATCCCCTCAGGCCTATAGTCTCAGCGTGCGGGGACCCACTCGACAAATTAACTTGGATGTTAGAACGGATTATCTCCCAACTTCTGGTTTTTGTTCCTGCCCACCTAACCAATACCTACGACTACCTCAACCGTCTAAAAATACGTTACCCCACTGGATTTTCCCAAGGCACAATAGCTTTTACGGTAGATGTAAATAATTTGTATGGAAATATTCCGACAGCGGAGGCCATTGAATCAACAATAAAAATGCTTAAAACCCACGTGAACAAAGTCGATTTATATGGCCTTACCATTCCAGACATTCAGTCCATTCTGGAACACTGTCTGAATAACAGCTATCTTAGATTCGGGAAAGATGTGTACAAACAGACTGATGGTATAGCGATGGGGAGCAGGATAGCACCCCCTCTGGCAATATTATCATGCATACTGTAGAATCTCTCATACTCTCATCAGACATACTCCAGCCCATAGAATATTTTCGTTACATTGATGACGTATTTGGATTGTGGACCCACGGAAACGAAACCCTAGATGATTACTTTAGGTTCATAAATGAATTCCATCCGTGTATAAAATTCAGTATAGAAAGATCTGACAACACAGCAAACCATCAAATTCCTTTCCTAGACACTCTTCTTACTGTACATCCCTCAGGCAAATACACTACCGAACTATACATCAAAGCCATGACAGCACCCATCATACTTAACTTCAATTCAGCCCACCCCATACAGACTAAACGTTCCATCCTACACTCACAATCATTAAAAGCCATCAGGTTGGGATCAGATTTACCGGCAAGAAAGAGGGGACTTGAGAAGATCTCCAAACTTTTTCAATTGAACGGATACCCACCAGCCCTAATCAACCGCATCCAACATTCGGTACTTTACAAACCACATCATCACACTAGACTAAACAAGTATAAAACCACAACATACATATCTCTCCCATTCATAGACGACCAACTGGCACACAGAATCACCACCGCAGTCAAATCATCAGACCTCAACATCTCAATAGCATGGAAGAGTGGTCGTACTCTAGCCAACACCCTCATCAGATCATCCCTCGAACCACCACCCTGCCCACGAGGATACAGAAAAACATGCCACACATGCAACTCGGGACTAAAAGGTAGGTGCCACGTAAAAACACAGTATACAAAATTACCTGTACTCTCTGCTCTCAAATATATATAGGCGAAACCACACGACAAATCAGGACACGATTCATGGAACATTTAGGCCACGCAAGACGAAAGGAACGGGGTAAACACTTAGGGGATCACACTAGAGAACACCATTCAGACACACAAATCACAGACAGGACATTCACCATAGAAATACTACACATATGCAAAGATGATGCTGACTGTAAAATTAAAGAGTCCCTGGAAATCCGGAACCAAAAGCCCCAGATGAACAAACAGGGTTCATCATGGCGCCTACTCCCTCCCGTCCCGTACTCCTCGTTCTGACTACTGTTGATGGCCAGTATTCATGTTCATGTTCGATGTGCGTGTGTGTATTGTACTTGTCCTTCATCGATTGTATATATTATAATAACGTGAAACTTAAGGAAGATATGCTGCTAACATGTTAACACTGTGTACAAAGGTTGTAGGCTCGAATGTCCGCGTGTTTTACGGAACAAAAAAACCGAAATGTGGAATATTACATACTTCCTTATTTCTGGTCATTCAAAACTTGACAAAGAATCGTATTCGAAATATTGTTTATTATCTTGGCCTTTTCTCTTTAATATATAGTATAAATGTAAGACGGTTATTTTTAGCACTTATTCGTGTATTTCGCTCAGTTAGGTTCATGTCATACAAGGCCATACATACCAGGTACGGTCATCCGGAGTTTCGAGCCAATCTTGACGTCATAGCATGACGTCATAAGTATGCAGACTTCGGCTCCATAGGGCTTATGTGTATACTTCAGCCATTTTCCAACGACTGCTGTGCCCAGCATATGTACGTTAGGACAAAATAATTGTATTTACTGGAAGACCCGTTCTGTGCCCTTTCCATGTTATATTTCGTGCTTTTTGGTCAGACGCACAAGAATGCCTCAAAATGCTAACTTTCCTAAGTCCTGCAAATGTGAGCCACAGCTTTCGTGACGCGCACCGGACACCTGCATTGCACCGTAGCGCAGTCGGTAGAGCGGCGGTCTACAAATCACAAGGTCGAGTGTTCGAATCACGGTCGAAGCATTGAGTTTTTATCCCCGGGGTAAACTAAAGCGGTTCACGTTAATACCCACGCATTCAACCAGCTGCTCAGAAACTCTGAGCTGGGATTGAGATTTTGAAATCGGTATTTCGGTACTACCAGTGTTAGATTTATCTACCGCTACCGAACCTTCGGTACTGAGCCTCTGCCGAAACCGAATGGCTTTCGGTCGTGCAGTGAATATCCACTGGGCGAATTAGAGCGTTTCAAATCAATATTCATTTATTGAGCAGGCATATAAACCCTTCCAACGGATTGTTAAGAAAATCGGAGCTGGCACTAAGGAATTGAGTTCGGTATTTCTGTACTAGCGGTACCGATACCGAATGAATCTACCGAATGACTTTGCGGAAGATTTGAATTTCCCGTTTCGACAAATAATTATTTTTTCCAGTTGCATAGGTACACAAAACCGTAGCCAAATATAGCTATTTATTATTTCTAACGCTGGAAATATATTTATAAGCCTTAAAAATAGTCGCAGAAGGCTTAGAAATACACAGAATAAATAATATAGAGGTCTTAAATGTAGTGATTCTTATATCATTATTTTTGCATTTTTATTAAAGCTAATAATTTAGCAGGCAATTTTCAAACACAACGCTAAAATCTGCTGAAACAGTGAATATAATTGGAATGGCACGTGATAAACATCTGATAGGGGAGCAAGAAAACATCCATTACCTACTACAAAGCAATGCTTTGGTGCGCCTATCTCCATTCACAAGCTGGTTCACATTCTCCCTAGAAAACCACCAAAACCTTAGTAGAAGTCCTCGTGTGTCCGCATTTGCGATACTAATTGACCGTGAAACCTCCAGTCACTAACCAGAACCTACAAGACTCAGCACAACCAGACGGGAGCTAGGACGGCCAAGCTTAAGTGAGCTCATCTCAACCCCTCATCGCAAGAATTAACTCGTTAGCCATCCACAAACTCGTTCACCAAACCGAAGGCCCACAGAAAAATAAAACCCTCATCAAAAAGTCTGGGGTTTCATGCAGGACAACACGCGCATCAACTGACACCACCGTAACACAAATAGCCAACGCGAGACCACCTGACGTAGAACATAATAATAAAATATTCCTGCATCGAGCTGCAAAGAACGCGGAATGCTCTGCCTGACACCGCGAGACACACGAAGAACAGACACAGCTCCAAAAAGAAAATAAAGAAGGAACTCCGACCCTAAAGCGATAATCATACGATGAGATAAGTACGACGATGAAATGATGAGTGTTTTGCGTTCTTGTGGAAGTGTGAGGCTAAAAGGGCTATAATGTGCGACTAAGATACATTGTGTGATTGTTACCGGACAATGCCATGATGACATTGGTAATGAGTATCCCTCAGAATGCAGCATAATTAAATAACTAATTTTTAAGATTTATAATATGTGTTTCATGGGTTCTAGAGTATATGAAAAGGATTTCAAAACGGTCTTTATTTATAAGGCTTTTTTAATATACAGGACCAAAACACCAAATCATTCGGTAATATTTTGGAAATATACCAAAAAACCGAACCGAATAGCCGTTTTAATCTACCGAATGCCGATACCGGGGTGGGGTGGGAGGGGGGTACATTTTAGGCGGGTGCATATCCAAGGAACTCTAAAACCTGATGGGTTTCAAATCCTATCGAGGCGCAAATTTCCACTTTCAGGGGACAGGAAATATGTAATCTATATTTCAGGGGTGCGGCATGGATATTTTTGGGAGCACCATAGAGGTTGATGGGGATGGGGAGGCATGTGCCCCATTTTCCACCCCTGGATCCGCATATGACAGCAACAGCACGCAAAACTTCACTTCTTGAAACCCAAATTTCCCCGTGATTTGGTTCAGGGCAGCCGATTCTTGTAATTCTTTTAAATACATCAACACTTTTTTCTGAGTTACGATGGGTCTGAACGTAATTGCCGCCACACAACCGCCTGTGCTAGCTATTACCGCAAACAGGTCAGCCAGTGACAGCAGTTACAGAATAGACAAACTTGGTGGTCCAGACGCAATAATTCTTGTTCCATTGAGTTTGCGTTGCTGATGCATCCATCCATCGCTGAAGTTTTCTGTTGAGCCTGTACCTATTCAATGGAATCACACTTCTTTTCTTCTCGTGGTGCTATCATTCAGGATTCAAAAGTCAGACTAGAACTGGCCGAGTGAAAGAAAACATCCCAGTACCGAAAAACTGAGCAACCTTGGTCCATGGGGGCAACTCTAGTCCACCACCAAAAACATGTTACATTGTTTTATGGAAATTTTTTGATGAGGTGCTCTGTGAAAACTTATGGCGGGAGAGATGGTCCACTATGTGCACTGCATATTGATAAGGAGAGCTATAGTGCTAGTGACTACAGGAAGTAGCAGGTGTTTTATAGATAGTTTTATTTTATAACGAAAATATAAACTTGCTAGGATAATGTATGAGACATTTCAGGTAAGAGGTATAACCAAATGAGCCATGTGAGAACGGACTCCGACCCTAAAGCGATAATCATACGACGACATGGAGGACATAGATTGAGGTAAGGAATATAAAAAAACTAATCCTGTTCCATGCACAATATTTTGTTCCAGTAGGGGTGGTCAATGTTTCAATCATATTTGTACTCAGAAAATTACAACTTCGGTCCACTCGACTACCAAACACAAATGATGAAACAAATCACACCACACAAATCCTGGCTGGCTCTTTAGCCTTTAGCAACCTTCTTTTGTCGATTAAAAACTTTATTTTATCATTTAGTAATATACTGGTGCCCAGTCCAATCATAACAATTATGTTTCCTTCTCCAGGCCCATGACTCCTATCCTATGGGCTCCAAAGTTCTACTCTCATGCTGAGATGGCAGGATTCCGGCTAGTTCTCCAATTTTTGCAAACTTCTTGTGTGGCTTCAAAATCATTATTTCATCATCTAATAAAACACAGAGGCCTAGTCCAGTCTTAACAATGCTGTTTCCTTTTTCATATCCATGACTCCTATTCCTCAGGCTAAGAGGTTTTGATTTGATGTCGCCGTTTTCCAAAACTGATTAGCACTAGGCTGTTTGTAAAATTCATCTTGGAAAATAAAGTGGGCAAGTGGATAGCTGAGAAGTTTGATAAAGTGAAAGCTGATCAAAACCCTTATTAAAGTTTAGGAATAGCTTTTTCATCAAAATTTTCATACAACCACATGTACTTTTGGCAGGTTTTTACACACCAGAATTTTTTAATTGTGCTTAAAAAGATATACCAGAAAAGAAAACGTAAATTTGATTAAAATAACAGACGTCAGTAGAAAATTCAGCTTGCCCCGTGTCGCTCTCCACCCAGCACCCTGGGATTTGGAACACTGAGATAGCAGGAGGCTCAAAGTCCAGGCGTCAAGTGGTGTGGGGGGGGTGATACCAGGCCAAAAGCTGCAGGTTGAGATGAAAAAGATTGGTGATGACAAAAAAGTGGAAATGGCATAGGAGACCAGTGATGAAAAGTCGTGTGAGAATTGATATCCCCGAGATAATACGATAAGAGGGGCATTTTGTTTTTTTCAATCCCTGAAAATAGAAATTTAGTGAAATTCATGCTCTAAAATACTGAAACACTTTTCAAATACTTTCCATGGAATAAAGAAGTTTATATGAGTCTCATGATTTGTCTGTAGACTGAATAAATCAGAAGCCAAGAGGGTGGTACAGAGTTGAAAAAGTACAACTTTGGCCATCTCTTTGACAGCAAAATAAAATTTGCCACTGGAACCAACATTTCAGAACTTCCCTGCAAGTGATAGCTGAAGAACTACACTTCTTGCCCGCAAAGATTCTGGCTCATCCATTTGCGAACAACAAAGTTACCTAGGGAAAACTGCAAAATGCCATAAATTTGCAGTGTTTTACCGTACATTGAAATTGAAGGGTAGGTATGTGCCATTAAATTGAGGTTCCAAAAGTACTTTTTATGCCAATCATTCTTCGTAAATAAGGAAAACACAAGTAATTTTCAGGAAAAGTCCAGACTTGATAGTTTCTACACATTTCCATATGCTGTCTGTCAAATATCTTTGTCCTAATAGATATTTGTCATCCCATGAACTATCCTAGTGTTGCCCAAAGAACGTTTGTAAGAGCAGATGGAAGTAAAGGCCGTGATTGACCTCTTTCCTCAAAACTTTAACTTCAACCACCAAAGAAACCCAGAAATAAATTGATTAAATATGCACCTACATCATTGACAAATTGAGTGATGGCAGAGCATCATCCTTCAAAATCATCTTGCTTTTCATACCAAGTGACCTTTTCAGGAGACAAGAGGGATCAAAGTCTGCTTCAGCGAAATTTTTGGAGCGTTTTTTATTTTTGGAGCAAAGAACGCTTGAAAGAGCAGATGGAAGTTACAGGCCGTGATTGGCCTCTTTCCTCAAAACTTCAACTTCAACCACCAAAGAAATCCAGAAATAAATTGATTAAATATGCACCTACCTCATTGACAAATTGACTGATGGCAGAGCATCATCCCTCAAAATCATCTTGCTTTTCATACCGAGGGACCTTTTCAGGAGACAAGAGGGATCAAAGTCTGCTTCAGCGAAATTTTTGGAGCATATTCTTGCCGTCATCACATTTATGGCATCAGCACGGGCACACTTGTGGACCCACTCCACACTTACCTAGGAACGATAGCTCTGGACTCTTCCGGTTGTTGGTGGAGTTACCCTCAGCCACTGAGGAGCTGCCCATCCTGAATACTTCACTGTAAAAAAATCGGCGCTTTAAGTTCAGAACACACTTTAATTACAACTACCTCACCCTGTTATCTCTCTGAAATATACTCAATGCCCTCAATTCCAACTGTCTCAGCGGCACACACACAACAAAACATCTCCGCAACGCCGCACAATACAACAAATATGGCGGCGATGTTCAAGTTCATGCTCACCGCTGATTGGTCAATTCGGTGACGTCATGCGTAGAAGTTGACACGTTACGGAGATAGGGATGACAGGCCCCTGATGTCATAGTGTTATCTTCATCTCCCTTGAAAACGGGGGCGGGATGCTCCCGAAATCGGTCGGGTTTTATACTCAGGCTAGTCATTGTGCAGAAATAAATGTTTTACATAATTTGAAGAATATTTCAGATGTGAAATAGAAAACCAAGCAAAAGAAAACCAGCGCCAGTATCAGTATGGAAATGTGTACATTCATAGGCGTAAGAACAGGGGGCAGGGGCTATGCCCCCGCCCCCCAATATTCTTGATTCTTAACCCTTAACCCTATGGCGTTGACTGGAAAGAAATGACTTCCAAATGCACCTTGGCCTCCCCAATATTCTGGACGTTCCTACCCTTATGTGTCGGTACATTTAAATACATTTGATAAAAAAGCTGCCAAAGTGCGCGACCTCTAAATATCATCGAAATACATGGAAATTTCGCAGAGAAACTTGTAAGCAGATGAGGTTTGAGGGGAACATCGATATGCGTCGAAATATTGCATTTTGGAACAATGAAACACCCTAGTGTTCAAGCACCCCCCAACGGGCCGGAACGGGGCGCGAATACTCTAGAACAGGGCTGAGGCCAAAAGGGAAGGCTCTAAACAATGTCTGAAATTTTGGGGTCAAGGTCGTTCAAGGTCATTGACCTATTACGGCACAACCCAACATATGCCTAATTTACGCTATAACTAGCGCTGTGCCCAAGCTTACCTCTTTCAAGTGTAAAGGGGAGCCCAATGGGAGCTTTTTCTTATCCAGGTTCACCTTGGTATTGAGGGGCGTATTTTTATTCAAGGTAACCTATACTACCCAGTGGCGCCTACCCTATGCAAGGGGCGCTTAGGCTATCCAGGGGGCGGCAATTTGCTATACATAGGGCGCCCTTATGCTCTCCATGGGCACCTCATTCAGAGGGTGCCTCTGATATTCAGGGGCGCTTTTCCTAGCAGGGTACCTGTGCTATCTTGAGGCTATTCTTATCAAGGGACGCTGCTGTTATTCAGGAATACCTACACCACTGTCGAGGGTCACCTTTGCTACCCAGAGGCGCCTTTACTTCTTAGGAAGTTTGGCGCCCGTGCTTAAAGGAGTGCTTTGGCATCGATTGATTGCTCTATTATTGGGCTTAGGTGCGCGTGAACCTTGAGCTCATGTAGCGCCCATATTGTTGCTAAGGAACACTTATGCTATCAAAGGGCGCCTTTACTATCCAGGGCCTCTGTTTTATTCAAGACAGTCTGTTCTATCCACGGGCATCTGATATTTCTGAGGCGGTGCCTAGGTTATTCAGGAGGCGGCTTTTTTCTTCACAGGGGCGCACTATTGCTTTCCAGGGGCGCCGTTACTGCCCAGGGGTGTCTTTCTATCCAGGGGTGCATATGCTGTCTAGGTGTATTTTTCAATCACAGACATGGTTAAAATACATGACCCTACGTTATCCTGGGGTGCTTTTTGTCTCCGGTAAGGCGTTATTTTTCTCTTCCGGGCACCAGTTTATCGAAGGGCACCTATGCTGTCCAGAGAACCTTTGTTATCTAGGGCTGCCTTCACTGTTAAGGGGCACCTTTGCTACCCAAAGGGAGTATTTTACTTTCCTGGAGTGTCAATTTCCATCTAAGGGGCGCATATGCTATCTTGGAGCGCCTTTGCAAACATGGGGCGCACTTTTCTATCCAGGGGCGCCTTTGCACTTGAGGGGGCGCCTCTGCAATCCAGGAGGAGCCCAAAATAGATGGAGAATAAAAATTTTGAAATAAGGCGCTCGGACAATGAAATAAAGTGCCTAGCTATCAGAAAGAGGCGCTCATCTGCTGAGCGGGGAGGACTGCTGGTTGGTGAGGGCAGCGTTCTCGGAAGTGGAGCGCACATACTGAAAAAGGCACCCGGTTGCAGCGATGGAGCACTAAGCCTTCAGTTATAGGTTAATGAAATGTGTTTAAAGGCAGTCCATGCTCAAATTGAGCGCTCGAGTCCTGTAACAGAGCGCTCGACTGTCGGACAGGTGTGCCAAACCATAGACAGTAGGGCAGCTGAAGATGGAAAGGGACACCTATGATATCCTGGGGGCGCCTGTACTCTCAGGTGAGGCGCTTGTTTTCTTTCTCAGGCGCCTAGTTTATCCATGGCCGCCTATGCTGTCCAGATCATCTATTTCAAGAAGGGTTACTTTGCTGTCCAGGGGCGCCTTTGCTATCCAAGGGCGCATATTATATCTGTAGGGCGCTTTATGCAAAGGGTGCCGTCCTAACCAAAGGCCGCATTTCACTTTCCCTGAAGTGCCTATTTCTATGTAAGGAGTGCATATATTATCTAGGAGTGCCCTTGCTATACGGAGACGCCTTGTTGTCCAGCAGCGCCTTTGCTCTTGAGGGGCGCTGCTCCAATCCAGGGTAGCTGAAGATGGATAAGGGACATCTATGTTACACAGGGGGAGCCTGTACTTTCCAATGGGGCGCTCATTTTCCTTCTCAGGCACCTAGTTTATCTAGGGGGCGCCTAGGCTATCCAAAGGCGGCTTTTCTATCGAATGGGTGCCTTCCTACGGGCGCCTTTGCTACCCAGGGGCGCCTTAGCTGTCCACAGCACTTGTGTTATCCAGGGTTGTCTTTGCTGTCCAGGGGCGCCTTTGCTATCCAAGGGTGCATATGACATCCGTAGGGCGCTTTTTCCAGTGGACGCCTAGGCTATCAAAGGGCGCCTTTTTCTACCCAAGGTGAGCATTTCATTTTCCTAAAGCGCCTATTTCTATCTAAGGGGCGCTTATGCTGTCCAGGGCACCTATGTTACCAAGATTTGCCTTTGCTGCCCAGGGGCGCCTTTCCTAGCCAAGGGCGCATATGATATCCGTAGGGCGCTTCATCCAGGGGGCGCCTAGGCTACTCAGGGGTGCATTAGTTCCCCATGGCGCAATCCTGCTATCTAGTGGTGCCTTTTCTTTGCCGGAGCGCTTTTGTTAGCTTTCTAAATTTCATCTTCAACATTTTACTGGGGCGCAAAAGACCAGTAAAGGCGTCTAGTGTTTGGGCAGGGGCGCTTTGCCATGGTTTTAAGGACTATGTGTTAATTCAAGTGGAATAAGTGGTATCTACCACCTTTGGTGCACGAAATGGGTACAGGCGCGCCGCTCATATCGGGCGCCGAAGGCGCCCGATATGAGCTAAGCTATGCTAAGGCACTTCGGAGCTAAGGGGGGCCCGGGCCCTCTGGCCCCCCCTTGGATCCGTCACTGTTATGACGTCACCACTCGGTCTCCAATGCAAGTAAACTGATCCCACTGCGCGATTACGGAGATCTCAAAATGCAGGTCTGACTTTGGAAGCCTATAAGTAAAAGAAGTTCGACCGATTTTCATAATTTTTTCACCAATCGACGCGCTATCAAATTCTGTTTAATATGGCCAAGCATCATTTTTCGGCTATGAGCGGTTCTCCGGCCATCTTGAAAAACAGATGGAGGGCCTCCGGGGCCCCCCTTCAGTGCGCGTGTTAAGGCAAAGGTGCGCCTGATCACTGCGCCTGATCCTAGGTCATTGATGTGAAAAATGTATCTGCTAACTTGTAGGTAAGACTTGGCGACCGTATCGTGCACTATGAACTTCAAATCAATATGGCAAACGGGGCAGTGTATTCTTGTCGGTTGTCTCATGACAAATACGAGTATTCACATGTTTTAAAGCTTCTTAAAACTGATTTCTATTTTACAGTGTAGCAGATTTGTTACAGCTTTAACATTATGACAGCCTAGGCACGATTGGCTTAGAGGTAAGGAGGTCGCCCAGGCTGTTTACCTGATAGGGGACAGGGGCAGCTCCACCAGGTCGGCTGGAGAGCGGGGCAAACAAGTCGATGAGCAAAACAAAACATTCGCCGGTGGGTTGTGGAAATGGTTATGTGAACGATATGAAACGGTATGTAGGTACAAGGCAAGATTCAAGAAGAAGAGGTAGGTAGATAAGTAATCCGGGAAGGACAAGGTACTCACGAGAGCTTTCCCATTTCAAGGACGACATCGGCACTTCATTTTTTATGATGTGCAATTTCTCGGGGTATGATCGATTCGAGAACGAATTTTATAGAACTCCATCCACCAGATTTGTTGCCATGACTCACGTTGCTTCCCCACACCCCCGATTTTGCCAATTTTTATTTTTTAAAAATATGTTTTCACGATTTTGGGCCACCCCCTTCCATCCATCAGCCTGGATCCGACCCTGAGGATGGCAGTGAAAGCTCTGGCAGAGGACTTTACTATATTTTTCGATAAAGTTTGTCAAGATTCAATGCTTTTAATTGCAAAATCTTAGTATTATCTTTTTGTGCAGTGTGGCCTCTCTTTTACGGCATGCCATCTCCTTCAGTATGTCCTTGATGTTCTTCAGTGGCAGCACCACCTCGGGGAGGGGCAGGCGGGGAAGCTGGCCTATGCTGCAAAGGTATGGCTTTGCCCCCCTAAAGTTCCAGGACAAATGAAAAAACTGCACCATACTTTTGAGAACATTTCATCGAAATAAGTGCTTTGTTTTTATGCTATGAAAATTCGTTTCTTGAGCGTGTGGAAAATTCAATATCTTTCATTCGACCACTTCATGATGCTTTGTCGTGTATAGAATCAAGAAACGAGAGATCAAGTTACTGACAAATATTCCACGATGGTTCCTGTCCCGGAGGCGCCTTTTCCCGTGCATACTGGGCTGGGGCAGGGGGTGAAAAGCAGCCTGCCAAGAAAGACCAGGCCTTCTGAAGGGCACCGGAGCTTGGCGAGAAGAGGTACTTATGCACAATCGGGGTCTGCTCCGCTCATTTGCCCCCTGATATATCCATGATATATTGAGCTGAGGAACTTTGCTTCCCCCTGACACAAGGCCTTGGTGCTGTCCCTGAAGTCCCTGATGATATTGAATCCTGCACTGTTTTGAATATTCTCATACCCACGGCACATCAAAAGTTCTACCAGATCCCCCTCCCCCTCCCGCAATGACTCCCACAATGAATCGCCTTGTGATATTATCGTAAGACAAGCGTTCTGTATTATTGTGTTATATTTAACCCACGTTTTTTTACCGGAGATATCACGGGGTCGAAATAGATCGAATGTAGGTTAACCCACGCCCAATCGGGGGATGGGCCCCTAAGGTTTTTCCCAACTAGCATGAAAACGCCGAGGTGCAGCACCGCAGTTAGGAAGTCTACCTCTCAATCCAAAATTTTTCCACCATCTCCGAAATTTTTTACCCCGGGTCACATTATGTCAGGTCACCTGACGAGGTCAAACAATGTCAGCTCACTTCAACTTTTGAGCTCTACTATAGCTACATTTCTAGCCCGACCAATTTGAAACTTTCTACACTTGATGATCCTTCCAGGGTCTATGAAATTATGAAATTTGTATCCGGAATTTTTCGATTTCGTGACTTGAGGTCAGGTTAAAAGGTGTCTTCTCCCATAGAAAAAGCACGGGAAAGGCTCTCTTATTATCTCAAAGTTACAAACATGATGGCAAATGCTCAGATTGTTCAGAAAAACATTCTTGGCCACACTCTTACGGATTCCAGAGGCAATATTTTTCCTTTGACTTTTCTGAAGTCATCACAGGTCGCCAGGGGTCAAAGACAGTATTTTGATGATAACTTTTGACCTAATCAAGCTAGAGCACTGAATTAAACGTCATCGTGCATGTCTCGTCACTGGATTTTTCATATACGACAAGGTCACTTTATGACCTTTCGCAGCCTAAGGTCATGTCTGGTCAAGAGGTGCCCTCTGGAGGCCAAACTTCCGGCGGGAGATCATTATGTTCCGCATAGCGGAGAAAGTCCTGGCATTTCCCTATCAAATGTACCTTACCAGATCTCAATAGCTCTAACGGCATAAGAGCTATGCACAGGTTTCTTCGGCATTGCATATTTTAGTGGAAATTGCCTATCGTGACCCAACTTGACCCCTGGAGGTTAAGACATTGACCCGGGAGTTAAAACATACGTATTAAAGGCAAACTGAATTCACACGATCTTTCCAAAGCAATTTGCAGATTTGCCCTAACCCTCATATTTTCGAACTTAGATTTCGGCCATCGATCCCCGGTGGGGTGAATGTGGCGCCGAACCCCCGATGGGGCGCGGGTTAATTTCGGAAATTCTTTGTATTCCAGGAACCACTAGGCGAAGAGGCAATGGATCATGAGCTGTGTTGCCACAGAGTCGAGAGATTGCTGCATGACCTTGTTAGGGACACAGATTGATCCTGACCGTAATTAAATGTCTTAATTAACCTCCCTATCTCCCGACAACATGGGTAAGGATGGTAGATCCATGATTGATTGGTAGCGGCTATTTGTGCTATGGCGGTTAGTTATTTCAGCTTCAGGTGAGGGAAAATAACACAATTGCCCGTTTTGTGGTGTTTCAGTCCCCATAGCACCCCTGACGAGAGCACCAGGAAAAGAAGAGGGATCGGTGACCTCGATGAGGAAAGGGCTCTGTGGCCTGAAGGACGCCAAAAAGGCATTGGACAATACCCATTTTTCATCTACATTGGGCACTAGGTTTACACTTTGCAGACTTCTGCTCCACTGCCCGTGGCGCCGAAACAGTACGCAGGTCACCGAGCTCCGATTTCGGGGGCGTACGCGACCGCTACGCCTCCCGTCAGTGCTCACCGGACAAAGGTGAAAATGTCAGACAAACATCCGCCGGGCAGTTGGAGCGTTCCAATACCTGTCTCTGTATCCGCCTCGCAGTGTAGTGCCAAATAGCGTGGCCGGTCAAAGACTTGCATTCGTCAAATTTGTTCAGGACGGTGCGTTTTATATTTCACTCGTGCGCAAGATATACTGCACAGTGATTTTCATCACTAGTCTGGCTGCATTGCTGTGTCCAAAACAGCGGAGACTGAGGCATTTGGCCCGGGTCAAAGGCTCGGCACGTCAAACTGTGTGCAGTGTAAAGGTGGGCAGCGGTGATCCAGCCAAGTCTGACTGATAAATCAGCTATGCTGGCGGTGCATGGGCTGGATCACACACCAAACCGCTGAGACTACTGCGACTGCTACTGGCGGAAACACTGCATAAACGCTGGCTAGGTAGTGTCATCCAACTTTTCACAGACTGCTTTAATCGTGCACGATGCATCTGCTTGTGAGATTGGCTTCTCTGGGATTGGCGTGTCTGATGGCCGTCAGCATAGCAAAAGGACAAAGTGGTAGGTGCTGTGCCTTTTCCATTCCGAGAATGTATGTGTACCGACAGTCTTTTCTAAAGGTAATGCTCTCGACTCGGTGTCTAAGTCTCACCATCATTATTAAGCTGTCAAATATGCATTTAACGTACAGCTATTCATTTCGGCGTGTCTGACAAAGAGGCAGGTAAAACTGACCTGAGCTCAAGTCAGCGCATAGCCATCCCAATGGAAATGCATGGGAAAATTGAATCAGGTTTGATGATTTTGCAGATGACTTTCTTTCTCCTTCGAGAGAACTACCTAACAGAACAAGTTCAGGTTTTCGACTCAAGCCTTAGTAATGCCCGGAAACGAAAGGCACGCCCTGAGTGATTAGAAGCCTACTGTGGTTTAACCTGTGCACTTATATAGGATTCGCTGCGGCGACCAGATACATCAGCTGTATGTATGTGCGTACAAACAATGACATGCCCGAAAATTTGCATAGGTGTAGGAAACTATACAAAAAGCAGCATTTACTGGGAAATTGGGGATATCCGTGGATTTTTTTGCGGAATTTTTCCTGAACTAGATCAGCACATAACAGCAGAAGAAGAGACTTGCTTGGCTTTGATATATTGCTAGTTATTTTCTTCTTTGATTCACATATATGAGTATCGTGTAAGTTCTGTAACAGTATTTTTTTCTTGCTTGTATCTTCATACAATGATAAGATATGAAATATAAAACACTTATTTTGCAAGGTCGATAATCTCCGCATTGTTTATTTTCTCTTCACTCGATCTGATAACGCTTAGAACGTAGATTTTATCGATTTGCGCAATGTATTGATTTGTCTTGTTATATTTGCGCATTGTGTGGAAAGGCCAGCAAAAATAAATCCTTTACATAAGCATGTCTCACAGTGAAACAGTGTCCCAGCAAGCTGTTTAACTTCCCTGGGATTTAAAGCACAGATCACTAAACTGTTTTGTGTTCATCGAAAGACTAGGTTGCATGAGTAAATTTATCCCAGAACGCATTTTCATTGCAGCACGGGGCCATAATTTTCAGACAGAATCATAGAAAGCCCACATTTAGAAGCTCTTTTGCAATCGGCTTGCTGATTAAAAACAAAATTCCAGAGGTTTTCTATACCTGCCAAGGCTCAGAAGAAGCAATAGAGTTGATACAGTTATATTTGAGCGACCGCTGGTAAATAAATTGACCTTCAAATAGGATGGCCCAAATAACTTACGGCCGTGCACAGTTAAGTTATAACGTATCAACATTTACACTGTGGCTGACCGTTGTTTTCTCTCAGTCAACTACGAGCAGGAGGTGAAGCAGGCGGTACTCTCCGGGTACGACCGTACCAGCCGGCCCTTCCCGCTCTTCCCGGCCGCGCCTGTCGTCACCCAGATCCTCGTCATGCTGCGCAGCTTCGAAATTGTGAGCAGCGAATAGCAGGGGCAGATTGATGATTCTCTTGGGGGATGAAGGAATTTAAAGGATCCAGAATAGTCCAAGATACCTTTATTGAAGTGTAGGTTTAAGAGGAATTCCTTCACGCCTAAGTGACGTCACACGCTCACCTGTGCAAGGCTGCATCAAGGATGTATCAATTATCTCCAGAATAGTCCAAAAAACATTTTCAAGCAGGCATCACACAATTTTGAGTCTTTTCAAAATACCCAGCGGTGGAAAAATCCTTCACGCCCATATGACGTCACCACGGACCGGGCCTTGCTCTTGGAGGAGGGCCAAGACAGGTTTATTGGTTCATTGGTTGGAGTGTCCAACAAGACCTGGGATATTGATTGCCACTCTCCATTTTTTCTGTCGTGTTTCAGCCCTAGCTTTTCTATTTATTTCGATAGATTCATGCAGTGTAGCACCGAAGGGGATAACACCGAAGGGGATAGCACCGAAGGGGATAGGGGATAGCACCAAAGGCAATAATAAAGTGGAGTAGGTATTTATCAGGCAATATAACGAAAAGAACCTAAACCTCAGCAAAATTGAATCTGTGAGCATTCACAAGTATCAAAATCTTAAAAATAATGTTTAAAAAATGAGAAACAACATGGTCATGAGGGAAAACCCTTTCTTTTCCTCCCCTTGCATCCAGCCCTAGGTAAGGAGCATGTAAAGTAACAGACAATGATTAAGGTAGGTAGGTATAGTAAGATGAAATCGAGTAGTTAGCCCAACCAATCGGACCCCCTTTGGCTTTTTACAAATGATCCTGAGCCGATTCAAATGAGACGCATGGCGCTTTGCAGACCTCTAGGGTTAATACATTTGACAGCTCATGAGCAAAAATTGACGTCAGGTCAGGTTAGGTCAATGAGTTATGACGTCATTTCTAAACCAATGTAAGGGAATTCCATTCTTCTCAAATGAAGCTGACCAAACCAGTGTGTAACTCCGCTTGTAGAAGAGCTAGATCAAGTTTCTAAACATCATTCGAAAGCTCTTGAAACGCAAAATCTGGATGCTGTCATTTATTTAGAGTTCAGGTCAATACCAAGGTCATCAAAGGTCACCAAAGTTTTTTATTATTTTTGCCTATGACTTTTGAACCAAATAAGATGCAGTAATGAGCATGACCCAATAATTCGAATGATACGCAATGCGACCTTGAAAGGCTACGTTGTTGGTGCACCCTAAAAACCCCGATCTTGGAACGTCATTATTTGACCCTTTCGATCATAATTTGGCCTTACAAGGTCATGCAGCAAATTATTTGAATCCTTGGGTCAAGACGAGCACACTGATGCCGTTTGTTTTCTTATTGTTTGGTTGTTTTGTCTCATGGTTCCGAGTTATGAGGGATTTTCTAAATAAATCTAAGCTTGATCCATTTTGGCCCGCCATGACGTCACGGGTCAACGGATATGGCTCTAACTCGGCTCCCGAGAAGAAGATGGCCAGGCACTTCCAACACAATTCAATGTTTCCCTGTCACGCCTGGTTCCCAGGATCATAGGTGATCCGATCGAACCCCCGCTTCCCAGGCGGAGGAGTGCACCAAAAGAGCCCCAGAGTTGCCGGGTAAAGAGGACATACGAGGCTAACAGCGGTCAGTAGAAACGTGTATACAAACATTAGCCAAAGTTCCTTAAAACACAGCTAATGCGTGCAGATGATGCGGCCCACTTTGTCGATACGTAAACACGCGCAGTGGAGAGGGGTCTGGCGTCAACGCCCAGCGGGGGCGATTTTAAAATGCCCCTCAAGATCTCGGAAAGCAAGGGGGTTAGAACAACACCACTTTGGAGTTGTTGGGACAACGGTGCTCCACATTATAATCCATTTTTATTTACCTAGCTCATTATCGTCAAGGTCAGACAGGATCTAAAGTTTCAAATCTGGGCCGTGCAGGCATGGGCGCCGAAAGCGGGGACGGGGGACGCGCCCCCTGTCGGCCAACCAGGGGGACGTCCCCCCAAATTTGTTGGGTCAATCATCATTAATGCTGTCAGGTACCGAATATGCTCAAAATTTGCCTCCCCGGTCAGCACCAGCCCGGGTCCGTCCCCCCCTGCGAAAATTCCGTGGCGGTGCCCCTGCGTGCAGGGGACATATAGAAAAATTCAGTGGTTATGCGGAAAACACTTTGAAACACTTTGAAAGCGGACAAAGGCCATGGAAGTAAGTTCTTGCAAAATATCCTCAGAGATTTTTAAGTCAAGGCCATTAAATGTCATTGATCTAAGACGTCACAAAATGATATACCTATTTACAGTTATGTATGTACACAGGGGCGGATCCAAGGGAGGGGGGCCGCAGGGGCCGCGGCCCCCCCTCGATGGTAAAGCGCCCCTCGGCACTAAGGCACCCTCGGGGGCCGCCTCCATTTGCTCCACATTTGAATGCCTAACGAAAATACTGGCGCCCCGTGGTAATTCTGCTGCATGCAAATACCACATTTTGACAACCCACCCTGTATCACTGGCGCCCCCATGATGCATCATTGGTGCCCTTGTTTCACTCCACCGACGCCCCCAAGCCTCTTTCATCTCTTGACATCCCGGTATATACCGCCGGCGCCCCACTCTCCACTACAAGCGCCCCCATCTTCTAAAAATCCGCTCTATATCACTGGCGCCTCCATGGTGCAGCATTGATGTCTCGTTTTTGCTCCAACGGTACCCCCCACGGGTCACTGTGGGCGCCCCATCTTTGGAACCCCGCATGTACCACCGGCGCCCCAATTGGGCATCATTGATGCCTTCGTTTCACTCCATCGGCAACCCCCAAGCCTCATCGTGGGCTCTCCCACTTCTTGGCATCCTGCTATAAGCTATTGGCGCCCCAATCCTCACCACGGGCGCCCCCACCTTCGGAAAATCCGCTCTATACCACTGCCGCCTCCATGGTGCAGCATTGATGTCTCGTTTTTGCTCCAACAGCGCCCCCACGCGTTACTGTGGGCGCCCTACCTTTTGAACCCTCATGTACCGCCGGCGCCCCCATTGGGCATCATTGGTGTCTTCTGTGTACTTCACCGGCGCCTCACGCTTCACCGTGGGCGCCTCTGCTTTTTAGAGCCGCTCTTTACCATCGGCGCCCCCGTGGTACATTATTGGTGCCTTTTAGCTCAAATGGCGCCCCCATGCCTCACTGAGGGGCTTTAACCTTTTACCAGCCCGTTTTATACCAGTGAGCCCCCACTCTCTCTCCCCGCTATGTATGTACTACTGGATCCCCACTCTCCACTACGGGCGCCCCACCTTCTAACAAAATTCTCTATATCACTGGCGCCCCTCCCCCCTGGTGCATCATTGGTGCCTTCGCTTCACTTCACCGGCGCCCCCAAGCCTCCCAAGCCTCATCGTGGGCTCTCCCACTTCTTGGCATCCCGCTATAAACTATTGGCGCTCCAATCCTCACTACGGGCGCCCCCACCTTCGGAAAATCCGCTCTATACCACTGGCGCCTCCATGGTGCAGCATTGATGTCTCGTTTGTACTTCAACGGCGCCCCCACGCGTCACTGTGGGCGCCCCATGTGCTGAAACCCCGCATGTACCGCCGGCATTCCCATTGGGCATCATTGGTGTCTTCTGTGCACTCCACCGGCGCCCCCACGCTTCACTGTGGGCGCCTCCTGCTTTTTGGACCCGCTCCTTACCTCTGGCTCCCCCATGGTGCACATTGGTGCTTTTCTTTCGCTCCATTGGTGCCCCCACACTTCACTATAGGCGCCCACACATTTCTGCTGATTAGTTGATGCATCATTAGTATCTTACTTTTGCTCTACCGGCGCTCAGCACCCCCCCTCTTCCCCCGCCACGCGGCACTATGGGTGCCCATTTTTTGACAGCATTGTGACGTGGCGTGAGCACCTACAACGCCTTCGCACCGTTCTGGAGAAGATCCGTGATGCTGGCCTTGCCTTGTCCGCGGAGAAGTGTCAGTCTGGAAAGGAACACCGTCGTGTCTGTCACTGGTGGCAGCGGAAATGGCAGTGGTGAGGCTGGTCCATGGGTCTCGGGCAGTGGCTTTGACCCGTACGTTTGGCTGCGATGTGACTCCATTGCGTGGCGTAGCTTTAGGGACCATTTTTACTAGTGAAGGAGGCCAACATCGCTCGCGGCGTTCAGATTTGGCAGGACTCGGCGTATCGTAGTTGAGTTACGACTGTGCTAGTGGGTGCCCCCGCCGACTAATTCGCGAGGAAGTGGCCCAATCGGCTTCTTGGGTGAAGATGACCTAGCCATTCTTGCGGCTGGAGGAGCGATACGTCAACACTGAAGCCATTGAGGTGAGGATAATCCGTTTTGAGGAGGCCACCCAAGGGGATGATGAGAGCCTGGCTGTTTCTGACTCGTCTGCAGCGCCTGGCGGGGGACGCTTTTTCCAGCGAGTCTGCAGACATTAAGCGGAAGCGCGTGGTTTGGGGTTTTTGGTGGCCTGCGGGACGAGATATTCGGGAGAGGTTATTCGGGAGAGTTGGATGAGGATGGTCTAATGCCAAGGAGTATGACGATATTTTGAAATTGCAGAGACCTCTCGTGCGGCCAGCATGCCGCTACCCTCCCGGCAGCCGCCATCATCCGTGGGGAGCCCGTACGCGGCTGCCGTGCAGCAGGACGCGCAGCAGTGGCGGCGGTGCAGCCGATCGGTCGCGGGGCGCTGGCCGACCCAGCGGCACCGGCGCACCGCCCACCGCCCGCGGCAGGTCGGTCGCCTCGATCCGCCGGGGAACCGCGCGCGGCGGGGTGACCGACCAGTTGGTGGTGCTACTCGCGATCGCTCCAGGGGGATGGGTGCAATGCCGGAAACGACTCGAGAAAACCCGGCATGGTCCCCGCCGCGTCACACATGTTGGGGGCGCGCACCAGTAACTACCCCTGAGCAGCAAACTATCAGGATTTTCTGTAGCGGATCCACCCGCTGTGAGCCCCACGGAGGATCCGTTTGAAAGGGATTCCACTGTTTGCCACTGGTGCGTGAAATTCCCAAGTGAATTTTGACTTCCAGCTGGTGCCAATCAGAATTATCGCCACAATCAGCCCGTGCCGCTGTATTTGTATGTTATCCAGCCCTTATGTTTTCTGGAATGGAACCATGGCACTACTGGTCGGGCAATGGTTGATACCGGCGCTGACTGGTCCCTGCTGTAGCGGAGGAGTTGACACCCGAGAAAAGTTTCTATTCGTCCATCGCAGGTCGGGGTCGCGGCGTCGTGAGGATTCCCGGCTGGGGAGGTTTATCGCTGTACGTATCGCCGATGTTGACGTGCCTGATCAGCGATTTGTTGTCGTTACCGGTTTGGTAGTTCCGGCAATATTGGGAATAGACTTCTGGTCCCGTTCGGCGCCTGAGCTGGACCTGCGCGGGCCGACTGGTTTGGAGGAGTGGGGTGTGAGCTGGGCTGTTCGCGCCTCCCGCCCCGAGCGTGACGCTCAGCACGTGGAGTTGAAGGTGCGGCGTGACGTCCGTCCCTCCGGCGACCGAGGCCCTCATTCCGGTTAAGAGGGTGTTTGACACCAGGTGAGGAGTTTTGCCCAGCCAACGGCGGCGGAAGGTCCCTGTAGGGCCTTACTGCGTGGTGAGGCTTCGAGGACGCACCTTGTGGTTGAGGCGCTAATATTGGGGCTACAGGAAACGCTTCGAAGGGGGAGGTGATGCACTGGCCGTTAGATTTTGGATTGAAGGATTTGAGCTAGTACGCCTAGTATGTGAACATGAACCTTTAACATCGGAGACGAGCTAAACGACTCGCAACGTTCTGACGACACCCTCTCGCAGGTTCACGATGTTTTCAGTGGCGGCGAACTTCCCGTGGTGCGTGTAAACGTTCACACCGCATCACATCGTCCGGGTCCCGCCCGTGGCATCTCGCCCTCGGCGCCTGTCTCCGTTGGGAAGAAGTCCGTGGGAGCTGTCCGTTGATTATGGGCGTCATCCGGCGTCCACGCCCGTGGGCGGCCTGTGGTTGCGCCAGACGAGGACGGAGCTGCGTTGGCTGTCGATTACCGACGGGTAACGCTGTCTCAGCTGCCGCTACGCTGCATCACATGGAAGACCTGTTGACCGCCTGGGCAGGAAGTATTTTGTTCTTGACGCCAGGTGGATATCATCGCTCCCTGCCCGGATGAAGCTGGGCCACGCGTTTGTGGTCCGTGGGGTCATTTGATATGTGCGAACTCTTTGGTCGCTGGGGCGGTTCTCCTTCGCGCTGATGTCCGCCGTGCTGGGGCCTCGACTTACGGGCGTGTGTTTTAGATGTGTTCTTTGGTCGTGACGTGGCGTGGCCCCGCCTGCCCGTTCTGGGAGATCCGTGATGCTGGCCTTGCCTTGTCCGCGGGAGTGTGTCTGAAGAACCGGGTGTCAGCATGCCCTGTGCCTCCACCGCCTCCATGGGGCATGATGGGTGCCTATCGTTAGCTCCATGAACGCACCCCCCCCTCCCAAACACATCCCTGCCAGAAACCCCATGCAGCTTCTCTTTACTTTGCATTTCTTGCATCCCAAACGTGGCCCGTTGTCTTACCAGCGCCTCCCCTTGACAACTCCCACAAATTTCACTGAATGCAAGTACCCCCAAGCTGTATCACCGGAAGCTCCAAACTTCAGCTTCGGTTTCTCCTTGATGACCAAATTGCGCCGTCAGCGCTCTTCCCATGCACCGTCTTCTCCTCCCTGTTGCCCAACCAGTGGCCCTATTCGTGTACCCCCCTTCTACCCTGTTGTTACCCTACCAGTGTCCCTATGATGGATTATTTGCTCCCACAGACGCTCAACTGACGGTTCCACGCCTATGTACCTCAGGCGCCCCTTTCCTGCAGCACCGGTATCCATAACTCCAGTCTCGGTATCGCCTCGGTGAAGTATCAGCGTCCCCCCGATGCACTATCACCATTACCATCCCTCGCCCCGAAAGCCTAAATAACTAACTGACTAACTCACCAAACTTTCCCCGGCTATAGACCACCGGCGTCCCACAGGGTGTACCACTGTACCACACTGAACTTTTGGCACTCCCATGCTGCATCACCGCTGGACTCATTTATAAACCTAAGCAACCCCTCATATACCATGCCCCCGGGTCACTAATAGGCGTCACACTTCAACGTGAACCTCCCTCATCGATTTTTTGACGCCCTCTTCTTTATGATTAGGCGCCCATATTTTACGATTGGCCGCCCTTTGCAGCTCTAGAGCGCCCCACTGCAACATGGACCGCCCGTTCCTACCTTTGGTTGCCCTCTTCTGCATGATTGTTCTCCTGTTCTCCACTATTGGTCGCTCCTCTGCAGATCTAGGGCGCCTCACTTCAATGTGGACCCCTCACTCACCTCCGGACGCCCTCTATTTTATGGCAGGGAACCCCATATTTCACGTTTGGCCACCCTTTTTCAGGGCTTGGCGGACCTCTGCGACGTGGACCGCCGTCATTTACCTACATGCGCCCTTAACTCTGTGACTGGGCTCCCCGTTTTCACAATTGACCCGCTTTTCAGCCTTAGGGTGCCCCACTGCAACATGGACTGCCCTCATCCATTTTTAGCCACTCTCTTCTGTATGATTGTGCGCACCGTCTCCACTGCTGGCCGGTCTTGTGCAGCCTTAGAGCATCCCATTTCACCGTGGACTGCCCTCATTCACCTCTGGCCGCCCTCCGCTTTGTGGTTCAGAACCCCTATATCATGATTGACCGTCCCTTTTAGCTCTAAAGCGGCCAAACGTAAAATTGATCGCTCTCATCCACTTTTGACTGCCCTCTAGAGCATGATTGCGCTCCCATTTTCCACAATTGTCTGTTCTTTCTTAACCTTGGGGCGCCCCACTTTTACGTGTACCGCCTTCAACTTCGGATGTCCTCTACTTTGTGTTCGGGTGCCCCAATTTCACGATTAACCGCTCTTTTTCAGCCTTAGGGCATCCCACTGCAACATGGCACTCCCATGGCACATGGACAGCTCTCAGCTTTGAGTGGTAACAATTGCCCCGAGTTCTTTTAATGTTTGCTTTGGGTATCGATCGGTGTCATTTTGCTCCGTTACCACCCAGGATCCCCCAGGGCGCATTCATGCCCATCCGATGTGTGGTCGTGTGCCCGTCCAATATGTGGTTGTGTCGTCTTTTGCAACAAGAACATGCTACGATGGAATAAAGGGGACTGGTAAAAGTAATGTTTCTTGGGAAGCAAATTTTGAGCACATGTACCAATATCCCTTAAATGTGTTTAAAAAACATTCCGGATCTATTGCTAACCCTATAAGCGGTTGACTTCGATCATTTACTTTTTTTGCCGAGGTGTTTTTTTCGCAGTGCCACTAATTAAAGGCTGTGTCCAGACAGCAATGCGAAATTCCCACGTCATCTGTGTAAGAAAAACATTGAGAGCTCGGCAAGAGGCACCTGCTTTCGGTTGCGTCCTCTCCCACAAGTTTGTAAACAGCAAAAAGTTTCGCCTTATGTAGAATATTATGGATTTACCCTTATCCGCTCCGCACAGACAGGGTAAACTGCAACGACTAGTTCGCAAAATCTCCAAAGGCGGTCTCTGCGCAAAGTCTGCTTCAAAACGTAATCCAGGTATAAAGTGCCCTGTTTCATTGTTGCTTGTTTAACTAGAGGCACTTTTAGAAATTCTGCCTTTTCTTGGCAACGTGTTTTTTTAATCGGCACTTTTTCAAATGGCATCACAAATACGCAAAATTAGCATCACAAAGATCCATGATACCAAAGGCTGACCCCAAATGGTAGTCTGACCGCCCCCGGAGACTTCGCCTCCCCTTATCGAAATCCTGAATCGTCCATGTACCCAGTCCTCTCGGTTGTTGATCAGTGATAGAAAAGCTCGGTCAGTGTTGGTCAGGTGCGATCTCTAACATCATCACCTTGGATAGGTTGAGTTTGCAGCCGGTTTGATAGAGCTGGAAAATGCCTTGGTGATCGGGGAAGGAGAGTTGATTGGGTGATGAAACTATAGTAGGGAGGAACAGAAACGTAGCAAAGGGGTAGAGCGGCTAGCGCAGTCGCATGAAAGGCACTCGAAGGGAAAAGATCGCGCAAAGGGCAGCCAGTCTACGCCAATCTATAGCCCTGTTCCAGCTGTCAGCACAGTTTTGTCAGCAGGACCTCTAACCTCTCCTCCAGAAAAGTAACATCAGCGCCATAATCCCCTCTTGCTTGTCCTAAGCAAAGGGAACTCAAACCTTTATACCATTAAAAAACATTAGGCTGCCACTTCGTGCACTTACGGTTTTTCATCAGCACAAAGAGCAGGCCGTCAGCCCGTAAAACCTCTAGAACTAGTTCCCGGGGAGAGGCTACAGTCCGGTGACGTAGGCGCAACGCGGCCCGCTGATTGGTGCTGACAAAACTGTGCTAACAGCTGGAACAGGGCTTATGACAAACAGTAAACCTTGGGGACCAGCATGACTTGCTGTTACAAGCGTGATTCTCTGCGGCAAGCGACGCCCTATATGTGACCTTCAGGATCCCCTAGGGGCAGAAGAACACTCTTTAATCAGGTGGGTCACCTGTTTTCAACCGGGCCCTCTGTGACAAGCATGACCAGCACATCATTCCGTGGTCGGCAGGGCCAAATGCAGTCAGAAGAGCCTTCTGTCTGCCACCGAGAATGCCCTCTGTGGCCAGCGGGGGATGCTGTGACAAGTAGGGCCCTCTACGGTCAGCAGGTCCTTTGGGACCAGGAGTCTCCTCGTTATCAATAGGGCAATCTTAGGTCAACAGGGATCTCTGTAACTAACAGATCTTTCGGTCGCAGTCCGGGCCATTTCTTGCCAGCATGTTTTTTTTTGTCGGACAGGGCGATACCCTCGGTGGCCATAAGAGCACTCTGTATCGTAAATATATATTTGGAACTGAACGCACAGTCCATAAAAAGGGTACTCTGGGACCAACAGGTCTTTCCATGACCAGTAAGGCCTGCCATATTCTTGTGGAAGGTCATGAGGTGACCTGAGGTCTAATCGGGAAGTCGCTGGGCCCCCTGCATCCAGGCGAGGAACCATCCATGACGGTCTTTGACTGCTGTGAGTGGGACTGGTGGGACCCTTAAATCCATTAGGATCTAATTTGCCAGTTAGCAAGCCCCTGGAGATAGCCGGAAAGTGTACAGTTGCACACTGTGAACGTCTTTAAGTTCACTTTGGTCAGTCGAGGGTCCTATGTCGCTGCCAGAGCACAGCGAAGACAGGACAACGGCCAAAATCTGATATAGCTAATTATAGTTGCTGAAAAATTTCAGGTAGATGCCGCTGAAGGGAGACACAAACACATTTTTCCGAGTTGATCGCTGATATGGGTATCCATAAACTGGGCCTTTGCTTGCCTTAGGGTCGCCAGGGGCCGTATCATGATGCCAAGAGTACATAAGAATGGGCGCACGCACGTCGATATTTTATTGTGATTTCCAGCATGCGCCCGCACTGCGCAGGTGGGGCCAAATCAGCATTGTGATCGTACAGCGCACCTTAGATCGGTATGCTGATATTCTGCTAGGCTAGGTCGGTACTGGTCCCTTTGCATCCCGGGTACGCTTGTCCTACGTCGAGCGTGGCTACGCAAGGAAGGAGGTCAAAGTACCGCATTGAAATACGGCAAGTTACTTGTCTCAGTCAAGTCTTAGGAGTGCATAATATTAGAATATAGCCTTAGAAATGTTTACAATAACTGGGGTCTTGAAGTAAGCCAAAGTCCATGAACTTAAGTCATAGATCCTTCGTGGCTGGCTAGCTCAGATTAAAGGGAACTGGGATCATTGCTCTGACCTAGTGGTTTATTAGACCCTTATGGCTAGTTAAGGCCCTGTGTGCTAATCATCTTCATATAAGCAAAATCAGTAGTCCATGTAACCATAATGGGGCTTCCCAAAGTGTATCTGGATTTGATCTGACATGTCCTGTAGAAACCTAATCCCCAATGACAAACATAGGATCATTGAACGAGACGGGCCTATTCTAAACATTCGTTGGTCTTCTACAAACTATAACTATAACTATATAACTATACTATGATACGGCTTCTAAAGATAATTTGGATCACCGATTGGGGAGAACATAGTCCCCATGCAGTCTCCCCGGGTCCCAAAGTGTCTTTACTAACCGTGGGTTCCAGTTTATCAATAAAATAAACGCCAAAGAGATACATTCACCTTTTACTTCTGCTGAGATGTATTTTAGATACATTCAAAGCTATGATGTTTCCCCAATTTTTTTAAAGAAGATATGAAACTAATTACCTCTTTGACCCCCGCCCCAGTGGGGGCTGTTTGAACACCCCCTCCGATTTTTCGGGCGGCAGGAAAAGCTTGGGTCATCTCAGGTCAGGTCATCAGTGCAGGTTAAGTAACCTTACCTCAAAACATGTTGAAGGTGGCATAAGTAGGAAATGGGTGAATGTATCGGATTGAAACTTATAACACATAATGGCCCCACAGAGTTCTCCAAAACGTTCCGGGATTTTTCATATCGATGACATAAGGTCAAATACGGACCATGACTTCTCCATTGGAAATACAGAGGAAAACAGAAAATGGACTGTATTTGTGTAGATAAAGGTGATAATACCTTCATATTCTCTAAATCGAAGTAACCTAGGCCCCGTTTTGGATTCATGCTGCAATTTTTACCTGTGACCTCTGAGAGGTCATCCGAAGCTACTTAAGCAGTTTTCAGACTTAGGTCAATAACTTTGCATGAAATGATGATACAGCTTTTATGTTTATACCATTGCGTTTGGATTGCTATTGCCAGTCGATTGATAGTCATATGGACTCTGCTAAGTTAAAAAGTGATTTTGACCTGGCCTGAGGTCAGGTGATTTGTGTTTTGACCTAGTACGCTCATATTATATATCATTCGATTCGCCGTGACGAGAGAGAGCAAACAGTGCCTACAAAATTATTCTAACTCAACGCTGTCAGACGCAAGAGTCCAACAGCTTTGCTCAAAATGCCAACTTCTTTGACCTGTCGTGACCTCAATGTTAACCTGAGCCAAAACGTGACCGATATAGTGTCTTCATGAATTTGTATGAGCTATCCACCAGGGTTCGCGTTTTTTCGCTATCCTGCATAGGGGCCGAGTTCGAGAGGCGGTGTTCAAACACCCCCACCAGGGCGAAGGTGACTCGGAGACCCACCGGGGCGCGGGTTAACTGGTTCAGTTCGCAAAAATACTTTAAAAGGGTAAAGAACATACAATTTGGCGCCCCCAGCCGGCCTAAAAATGGCGCCCCAGGCCATGAAAGTAGCGCCCCCCAGCGCTGCGGCTCCCCTAGCGAAAAATCATGGAACCGCCCCTGTATGTGCACTATACTTGCACTACATAAACCATTTGGCGGGAAATGAAGGCTTTATCTTGCCTGATGACCTCTGATCTTGACAGATGACCTTGACCTTGAGTAGTTTTTACTATGACGTCATAGCATAACATTTGTCATTTTGAGTAGCATCATCTGACCGAAAGGATTGGGATCGGTAGCCTTGAAAATGCTTATATGACTTTGACATTTGAACTTGACTTAACCTCCAGGTGAGGTGAACTAGACATTGCGGGCATACGGCGTTATTACGTCCCCACTTGGTCTGCAGTGCAGGCGAACTGCAGTGACCGCGCGATTGCGACGATATCAAAATATATGCCTGACTGAAAGCCTATCAGTACAAAATAAATTAACCGATTTCCAAAAATATTTCACAAATTAAAGCACCCAGAAGCTCATTCAAATTTTCACCAGCAGCGGTGCCCAGCTGAGAATGGCTCTCCGGCCACCTTGGAAAAAGGTTGGGAGGCACTTTAAGACTCTTTCACTGGATGTGTTGAGGGTAATTGTTCGGGGTTAACGACGCAGCAACTGCCCAGGTTATACAGCGTCACCAACTCCATCCTATTGGAAGGGTATTGAGGGTTTAGGTTGTAAGTACATACTTATTCAGAGTACCCACCGGGCCTGGAACCCGGGACCTGTGTCTCAGGAGGTAGCTGCTCTACACCGAAAAATTGTTCGTGCACCGTTGGTACAACGAAACATTTTAAAAGCGTGGTCAAAATTTGTACCTTTAAAACGAGCGTGCTCCTGCGTGAAACGTGTAACCTGAACTGGAGCCAGTGAACCTACACTCATTACCCGTGCATCTTCAGTGCGTTATCGATCAACAAGGGAAAGCAACGTAGTACTCATCCAGTGCTAGTCCGCATTGCTTGCTGGTGTACCATAAAATCTTTGGAGCTTTATTGTTCGCCCACGGATTATAACATATCACTGTTTGCTACCAAAAATACTTCAAACAAGGCAAAGTTTCTAACGTCAACCCTTTACTTTCAGGAGGAATTACAGATGACTGCCACAATCAATGCGTGGGTTGTACTGGTAAGTCGCGCAATAATGAATGCTTTCGGGCAAACCATGAAACGGCTTCATAGAACATATATGTTTCACCCTAATTGACGTCTTCCATTGTCCAAATTCAAATGCACAAACGCCATACAACTCATTTCTCAGGCCAAAAGACTAAAAGAGATCAATGACTGCAGACTTCTGTTATGTTTCAGCCTATTTGTCTGCGTGTGCGACAGGTTTGGGAGGATCATCGGTTATCCTGGCAGCCCAGTGACCACGGAGACACCTGGGTCATCAGTCTTCTGACCTCGCAGATATGGTTACCTGACATTGTGCTGATGAACGGGTCAGAATTCTTGCTTTCGTTCTTTTTTCCATGCCTGATCCACCAATCCTAGTACACAAATTTCTCGAACACTTTCAGTCACTCCTAAAATCACGGTGCAGTGTTCCATCGTCATGCTGTCCTTCACATGATTCAAACGTAGCTATATATTGAACTAAACTAGAATTGTACGACTCACAAAGCTACAGGCCAAAGCATAAAGAAAAACAGGATGAATAGGCACAGCGTTGGGCCCATATGGTGTACGGGCTTTTTGTAGGTAGATAATCTTTTCGGGGCAAGAGGGGGGACAGGTTATTCGCTCATTTTCGGGAATACATATCATCTGTTTAAACGATGGCTTTCGTTGCCGTCTCAGTAATTTCATTTAGCTTTAAAGTTTGCCGTATCTGAAAGACGCGTCTCCATCGGCAGAGTGACGCACCTGGAGCCGATATTCGTCCACGTTCCGCTGCTGGTTTCCAGCTCTGGAATGGTCAGCTTCGTGGGGCCGGCCACGTTCCGGGTGCGGTGCCGGCAGGAGCTGGACTGGTGGCCCTACGACCTGCAGAAGTGCACGGTGATCCTGTCGTCGTGGACTCAGGACTCCGACCACCACCAAGTCGAGCCGGCCGCTCTAAGAGACGGGGTAGGTGCAGACGGGGCACGGCCACTGACCACGGGTAGATTTCCTCTCCAACCATCGTCAAATCTAAAGGATTTTGATAATCATAACTGGGATTGAATTGATGTAAGATTTTCAACAACAAATAAATACAAAATAAACAATTTTGACGGCAGAAGATGAAAAATACGCCAATAGTATATACCTTACCCTTCACCCCGGTGGGGTGGGGTGTTTGAACACCCACACTTCGGGTTTTTCCGGCGGCACGAAAAACGGCGGCGCGAAGCGCCGCCGTACTTGGGATACATTATCCTTGATCAATTCCACCACTTCCCCAAAATTTAAGGCTGGGTCTTCTCAGGTCAGGTCACCAGTGCAGGGCAAGTGACCTCACCTCCAAAAATGTTTAAGGAGGCATAGATAAGAAATGAGTGAATCGATAGAATTGAAATGTATACCAAATAATGGACCAGGATTTTCCATATCGATGACCTAGAGTCAGGCACGGATCATGACCTCTCCATTGCAAATACATGGAGAAAACGAAGAATCATGAACAACATGGAAATGGGCTGTATTTGTGTGAATAAAGCCGGAAATACCTTCGTTTTCTCCAACTCATAGTATCTTAGGTCCCTTTTTAGGTTCATGTTGCAATTTTTGGCCTGTGACCTCTGAGAGGCCATCTGGGGCTATGTAAGCAGTTTTCAGGCTTCGGTCAAAAACTTTACAGGAAATTATGCTACAGCTTATATTTTGATACCATTACGTTTGTATTACTATTGTGAGCCAATTGATGTGCATATTGGCTATGCTCGGTTAAAAAGTGACCTTTTCCTGACCTGAGGTCAGGTCGTTTTTGTGTTTTGACCTAGTATGGTCACATAATACATAATTTGATTCACCGTGACGAAAGAAAGCGAATGGTGCCTAAATATATATTTTAATTCAACTCTGTCAGATGCTAGAGCCCAAAAAAATCTACTCAAATGCCACTTTTTACCTGTCATGACCTCAGTATTGACCTGAGCCAAAAAACGACTGATATAGTTTCTTCATAAATTGTTGCGAGTAATCCAGCAGCGTTCGCATTTTTCGCTATCTCGCATGGGGGCCGAGTTCGAGGGGGTATTTAAACACCACCACCAGGGCGAAGCTGGCCCGGAGGCCCACCGAGGCGCGGATTAATACCCACACCGTTGGACCTCTGAGGCACCTTCACCCTGGTAGGGGGGTTTCAAACATCCCCCTCGAACTCGGCTCCTATGTGGGATAGCGAAAAACGCAAACGCTGTTGCATAGCCATCAAAAATTCATGAAGAAACCACATGAGTCACTTTTTGACACAGGTCAATATTGAGGTCATAACAGGTCAAACAAGGTAACATATTAGAGCAGAGTTTTTTTGGGCTCTAGCGTCTGACAGAATTGAGTTAGAATCATTTTTAGGCACCATTCGCATAATCTTGTCACGGCAAATCAAATTATGTATGACATGACTATACTAGGTCAAAGCGTAAAAATGACCTGACCTGAGGTCAGGTCAAGGTCGCCAACTGACCTAGCATAGCAAATATGCATATCAATTGATTCGCAATAACATTCCAAACGTAATGGCATCTAAATAAGCTTTAACATAATTTGCAGCAAATTTATTGACCCAAGTCTGAAACCCTGCTTAAGAAGCCCCAGATGGCCTCTCAGAGGTCAAAGATCCAAACTTGCAACATGAACCTATAAATGGGCTTATAATACTATGATTTCGACAATAAGAAATTATCCCAAGCAGTATCTCCAGAAATAGAGCAATTTTTCGGTCGATTTCCGTTCTCCCCATGCGTTTCCAATGGAGAGGTCGTGATCCGTACCTGGCGCTAGGTCATGGATATGGAGAATCCTGGAATATATTTTGCAGCACTCGGTTGGCCCAATTATGTGCCATAAGTTTGAATTCGATAGATTCACCCTTTTCTTACTTATGCTACCTTAAACGTTTTAGGCGCGCCCTAAACCACCAATGATGATGATGATTGAACGTTTTTGGAGGTGAGGTTACTTGACCTGTACTGATGACCTGACCTGAGATGACCTAACCTTAAAATTTTGGGGCAAGCTACGGAATTAATGAAATATAAGGCGTGCCAAGTACGGTGGTGCTTTGCACTGCCGTTTTATCATGTCACCGGAAAAACCTGATGGGGGTGTTCAAATACCTCCCGCCGGTGCGAGGGTTAAACCCTCTATAACTTCCTATCCCAGAGTTTGGTTTCCACAAAATATATGAAAATCGACGCAAAATTTAGGCAAAAGCCTCATGTTTCTGTCACGTCCGCAGACGCGAGAACAAGAAAGCCCACTCTCCATTCCACCATGTCCAAATTTGCTCGAAATGACCAAGTGCCGCCCTTAAATTTTGACTCACGCAGCTCTGAGGAAAGCAGTAGGAACTGTCACCTTTCTCCAGCACTCCTGTAAAAATTAGATAGATAGATAGTTTGGCGTTATTTGATAGTGTTGACTTGTGATTAGTGGTCGGTTGATGATGATGTGTTATTTCCAGCCGGAGTTGGTGTACTCCAAAGACATGGTGGCCACGGATTCCCACTGGAGAGTGGTCCGGGCTGAGGGCAGTCTCGTGAACCAGACCTACAGCTGCTGCCCCGACTCCATCTGGCATGAAGTGAACATCGATCTCCACGTCAAGAGAGTCTCCATACTCTACGCCGTCTCCTTCATCTTACCCTGCATAGGTCAGACTACTTGGCAACTATTCGGCGAGTTCATATGTTACATGGCCGTTGAAAAGGTGTTCACCTACCGAGCTTAAAATCGAATACATTTTTTGTCAGCATCTTAACACCCGCACTGGAGGGGGTCTGGCACTAACACGCACTGGAGGTGGCCTGATAGGCCCCCTAAGATCTCGGAAACTAAGAGGCGTATAAAAACGCTGGTTAGAGGGTGGATGGGGGCTATGCTGATCTATATCATGGCCAACTTTCGTTGAACCAGGCTGCTATCTTTCAGGTCAAACGAGGTCATAAAGGTCAAATCTTAGCCATAATGGGGACCTATTAGGAAATGCCGCGATCAGGTCTATAGGCAAGGTTACAATGAATTTTTGGTACAATTGTTGGGTCAATGTCATTCAGGGTCATTGACCTATGAGGTCAGAATATGGCATGTTACCTATAATGTACACTATGACTAGCACTATAACAACTTTTTAGCGGGAAATAAGGATGTATGTAAATTTACCCATGACCCTTGGCCTCTACATTGTGTGACCTTAACTATGACGTCATAGCATAATATACACCAGACCGGGTAACGCCATTTGAGCAGAAGCACAGGGGTAAATGACTTGAAAGTGCTTATATGACCTTGACATGTGACCTTTGACCTTGACCTTCATATGAGGTGACCTTGACATATAATCCCGGCTATATGGCGTAATGACGTTCACACCTGGTCTCTAATGCAAGCGAGCTGGTCCGACCGCGCGATTCTGGTGATCTCCAAATGCAGGTCGGTCAAAAAAATCAAGCGATTTTCAAATTTATTCATCAATCGATGCGCTAATAAATTTTATTAAATGTGGTCAAGTATCGTTTTTCGATTGACCCCGGCGGACGACGAAGGTACAATCACCGTAACCGTAAGCAACAGTGTTTCTTACTATCCACTTTTGGGTTGTCCTATCCCCCCCCCCACCACTGGATTCCACCGTCGGCTGCCTCCATTTTTCAGTGTTAGCGATACACGTGCTGGCCGTCTTTTGGATTCCGCCGGACTCTCCAGCAAAGGTCAAGGCTGCTTCCTTCCACACCGCCGCGCTGGCGTTCTTCCTGATAAGCCTCTTCTGGCAGCTGCCTCCTTTTGGCGGCGGCACTGTACCAAAAATAGGTGAGATCGTTTTGGAGGGGTCACCGGGGAAGGGGTAATAGAAGGATGAAGAGAAAACAAGACAAAATGGAAATGAGTAAGTAAGCAAGTCAGAGAGAGAGAGAGAGAGAGAGAGAGAGAGAGAGAGAGAGAGAGAGCGAGAGAGAGAGAGCTAAGCTTGCAGGAAGAGTCGGAGCAAAGGGACAGCTCGGGGAATTATTTTCGAATTTTCCGAGTGAAGTTGAAATTATGCAATCAGTGCAGCAAAGGAAGGAAGTTGTAAAATGTCTGAAAAAAAACATCTATGGGCAATTGCTACCCTAACTCATGTGCTGTCCTTTCCTCAGTTTCGTTTGTGGCGGGTAGCCTGGCAATGAGCACCGTTGCCATAGTAACGGCGGTGGTGTCCTCAAACCTGGTGATGCGAATCAGCGAGCCTCCAGCAGCATTGCTGACGGTCTACGGAGGGATCATCTCCGTCGTGCTGCGGCTGGGAGACCTGAACCAACGGGTGAGAGAGACACGAGAAGTGTTCCAGAATATCAAGACCATGTGAATACCACATGGTTCAGAACTCTGAGACTGACTATGTGATCCCAAAGTCTGGCTTCATTTATGAGTGGGGATTTCACAAGACTAGCTTGGTGAGTCTGTTCAAAAAGATTCTTGTCGGTGAGCACTGTGAGAACATGGTGTCTAGCGAAGCATTCACTTCTAACAGGGGTGAAGACGGGTATCACCCGAATTATGCTCGGGGTCCGGGGACAGGCAGGTGAATATTTGTAGCTCTGACAAGCACATCTCTCATCCCTGGGGGCCAACCCTGCAAATGTGAATGTGTCATGACTTAAAAAACACTTGACAAATTATTAGCTTTTTGAGGCCATCAGTGTTGGAATTCCCACCATGTCCCACCAGGTTAGACCGATTGGCCATCGGTTTCAGACTGAGTACAACACAACATGCGATACAGCCTTAAGAACACTGCACACCACTTAAAAAAATAGCTATCCGTGTATTATCCCACCGCACTGGTTTGGGCAGTTTATTTCCTGGGGCTTAAAATTCCACCGCAATTTGATTTCGGTTTTTTTACCGAACCCAGTAAGCAGGGGAGAAAGCGGATGCTGCAGAAATAGTTTGAATGTTTCTGACAGGGTTGGCAGGTTTTTGCCACTGGGTGGTTTTTACATGGTTAAAACCGGTTGGCATAAACTAGTTCTTGCCAGTTTTTGCCACTTTTTGTCCCATTTTTTTAAGAATGATAATAATGATTGAATTATTATTGATGATACAAAAAATATCTGTATTTTAGCCCTTATGCCTAAAAAGGTCTTTAAATCGACGTTACCCTTCTACTCCCTTTTGAACGGTGCAGCGGCGCTATTCGGCATCATAGGAGTTCCGCATCGCTTAGCTGTCTTTCTCGACTTTTCGCTGGTAAGACCCAGCAAAAAATAAGAAATATTATTTAAATATATCTTGAAATCCTATGACTTAGGTCAAAGAATGGTTAACGGATTATTTGGAGTTATTTTTCAGTCTCATTACGATACAGTAATTGACTTTAAACTAATTCCTAAATGTGTATAATGTATCAATAATGTATTTGTGCTCCCGCTGTTTGAACGCTCCTAGCCGCACAAAGCAAAATAATCAGCACCAACCATTAAAACATACGAAACCACGTACTATATAGCATCAATTAGCATGTTTATGCTTGTATGGGCCCAGCATATGTAAAGATAACCGCCTCAGTGAAATTTCAAAGTAGTGATACCCAGCAGCAATAGAAGAGAATATTTAAGTCCTACGCTTTAAAGATCTTAACCTTCGCCCGGGTGGGGGGTCTTTTTAGACCCCCCTCGGGTTTTTCCGAAGTGACCAAAAAACGGCGGCGCGCAGCGCCGCCAAACCTGGTCTAGCTGTTCCCTCATCATTTTTACATCTTTCCTGAAAATTTTGGCTCAAGGTCATATCAGGTCAGGTCACCAGGCTAGGTGAAGTGACCTCACCTCAAAAAATACTTAGGACCGCATAACTAAAAGAAGGGTTAATCGATCAAGTTGAAACTCATACCACATATTGGGCCCACCAGGAGCTACAACATTTGTTCCGGGATTTTGATATTGGTGACCTAAGGTCATGTGCAGAGCATGACCTCCCCATTGTCAATACATGGGGAAAATCACGAAATGAGCTTTTCTCAGTAAGTATGGATGGAATCAACTTCAAACATCGGTTGCGACTTGCTCTTAGCCCATTTCTGAAGCTGATGCCAAAATTTTTGACTTGTGACCTTTAAAAGGTCACCTTAGGTCAAATAAGCATTTTTTTGGTGTTTTTCTCTATAAATTTTGAATAAAATGAGATAGAGCTTTTATTTTGTCAACAAAGTGTTTGTATAGTCACTGGAAGACAAATGATATACACCATGACTATGCCAGGTCAAGTTGAGTCAGACCGTTGACCTGGGTCAGGTCAAATTCTTAAATTTGACCTGGCATAGCAATATCATATATCATTCGATTCGTATTGACGAGAGGATTGCAATGGTGCATAAACTATGGCTGTATCTTGTTTGGTTTGGGAGCTATTAGCGAAAAAGTAAACGCCCTTATGCATGGGTGGCTATGGACATTCCCAAGAATATGTCCAATATTTAGTGACCTGTAGCTCCCTAGGCTTTGACCTGACACGAAAATGAATGCCACTGTAATGAAAGCGCATCTCAAGAGCTTTCGAATGGTGTTAGAAAAATGTTTCTAGCTATCATAGTTTCTGAGATATATGAGGTTTTCTTAGTACACCTCATATTAGCGATTTTGAACTTTTTTACCTCTGGTGACCTTGATATTGACCTGACAAGAAAAATGACCGAAGATTTTCGATATCATTTTCGAAGAGCTTTCGATTGCCGTTTTGCGCTTTTTTCTAGCTCTCTTAGTTTTTTTAGATCGTGGGGGGTCTTTTTTAGCCCCCCCCACCAGGGCGAAGGTGGCTCGTACCCGCCACCGGGGCAAGGGTTAAGCTACCAAGGTACCTTTACATAAAGGTACGTTCAAGAGGGATTCCTTCACGCCCGCGTGACGTCACACGGGCGTGGAGGAATACCTTAACCTTTGGGCCGTGTGTTACACTGCTGCTAATGGCACTGCCCGCTTACAAATTTGTGAGAATACACGGTAATCAAGTTTATCTCAAATGAACAAATAAGCATTTCATCTTCGATTCTTTGCCTCTTTTTTGCAACAAATTTGGATATTTAATCATTTAATTTTCCCGTGTTATATGCTACGAGGTGTGACGTCACATCCGGTGATCTGCGCTCAGCGCTTGCTGTTGGAGGGGTCTGTTAAAGGGAATGTGGCACCTTCATAACGTGATTTTAACTGAGATAGCCAAGTTGTAAAGCAAGTCGGAAAACCCGGTACTCCATAAATCATTTGTCTTGGAACTCAATATTTCCGTAAAAAAACTAAAACCTACCTGACACCCGCCCCCTCATCAGCCCCTCGCCGGGCGGCCATTGTTGTGAGCTGCTGGTGTGACGACATATGCTGACATCACGATGAGCATCAGCAAATCGAAGCCCTTCAAGCGTTTCAAGTATGGTAGTCGTTGCCAGATCATGACATCATCCACAGGCAGATATTTATTTATTTTCCTAGAGTATTTAAAAAAATATTGAGCTTATTGAACATTTTTCAGAGAAATCATGAGTGGTTTCATTATTTTTGGCTAAAAGTACGCCTAATTTCACTAAATTCCAGGATTCGACCAAGGCGCCACATTCCCTTTAAACTACAACCCCAGCAGCAAGCACGAAGAGCCCGGGGAGCAGGCACGACATGTTTTTCATATCAAGTTAAGTATACATTAAACAAAGGTGCAGATCTAGGGATACTGAGCTTTGACTAAGGAAACCAGGTTGAAACTACATTTCCTCTTTTTCCACCCGGCATGGAACCCTTTTTTGGTAAAAATTCCTAATCTCAGTCAAAGTAGGAGAATATCGGATGTTTTTATAACCAGCCGGTGCGGAACGCAACGAGGAGCCCAGATGCGAACAGCTTTTTATCCTAACGTGGTAAATTTCTTGTTCGCATGAGGTTGAAATTTAGCTGGCCCCCTCATCTTTTGCAGGTGGCGACGCTCATGATATCAACACTCATTTTCAAATTGCATATAATGTTTTTCCTCAGAAGAATCTATTCCAAAAAGTAAGTAGGCGGAGTAATGTTGGCAGCAGCATTATTATTATTATGAGTTTAAAAGTCGTGTTAAAAATGATCATTATCTGCCAAGTTTTTTGTTTTTTAGACCTAAATTAATATTGAGAGAGTAGACACAATAATAGAAGCTTTCGACGTCAAGTCATCCTCAGCTAAATAACTTCGCAGATAATGGTCATTCTTAACACCACTTTTAAACTAATATCACAAAAAGCTTCGTTTTACTTTTTACAGCTACTTGCTCCGATCACGCTCAGCTCGAACGCATTTTTTTAGATATGTGGTTAGTGGAAAATACTAGCCACGCATGGTGCCGCCTGAACGAAGTCTTTTTAATCAGGTGTCTCCTGTTGGCGTGAAGAAAATTTCTGATCACCTGGTGCTCGCATGAAGAAAGTAAGATAATACCTGCAACACGACAATTTGTAGGAAGACGCTACGGAAGATACACCTTTCCATTGAATCTTGTGATTTGATTTCTAAGCGTTCCATTCGCAGTTAGGAGCTTCAATTGCCCACAATAGTTATTAATACTCACCCCATTGTGCCTCAGATCCACCTTCGCCCACTTCCAAATCCCAGGGCGCTGGGTGGGGAGCCGCAGCTGAACAAGTTGGATTTTTCACTCAATTCTGTGTGTTGTTATTTTACTTATTTTCCCACTCACTTTTCAAGTGGTGCCTTTTCAGCCGAATTCAATAGCCCTGGTGTTTATGAACTCATCAAACGTATGGAACTAAAACAATTTTCGTGGAAAATTAATTGCTATACTGTAAATAAGTGAGGGATGTAATAGGGTTTTAATTGACTCTCAAAATATTACTTGAATATTCCACTCGCCAACTATATTTCCCAATATGAATTGTACACTCGGCATACTTCAGGTCAAGGTTAAATTAGGTTAAATGCATATCATTAGAGCTGCAAGGATGAGACAAACCTAACGGCGTGATAATAAAAGCACTTGTCACCATTTATTACTGAGTTATTCCGTTTAACCATTTTTCCGTGCATTTCCAATGGAGAGGTCATGGCTCGTACTCGACTTCAGTTCTTTGATATCGAAAATACCGGAATATATTTTAAAAAATATTTTGGGGTCATTATGTGATACGAGTTTCAATCGGATAAGTTTACATTGATCTGAACTCTGACTTAAGCTATCCTAAACTTTTTTGAGGTGAGGTCACCTGACCTGCACTGGTGACCTGAGCTGAGATGACCTAACTTTTAAATTTTGAATAAAGTTGTAAAAATGATCAGGCACAAGGTATACCAAGTATGGCGGCGCTGCGCGCCGCCAATTTTATTCTATCTCCGAAAAACCCATGGGGCGGGTACCTGCCCCTGTCAATGCGCGTGTTGAACACCCTCTAGAACTCGGCTCCTCGAAGCAAAAAAAAAAAACACGCGAAAGCGCTGAATAGCCCACGAAAAATTATGAGGATAATATGTCATCAACATTTTTTTGCTCAGGTTAATACCGAGGTCATGACGAGTCAAGGGAGTGAAATTTTTTAGAATACTTTTTAATCTAGCGCCTGGCTGGGTTAACTTGGAGCCAATATTCAAGCGTCATCAATTCCTCTTATTACAACAAACCGAGTGATACTACCATTTCAATAAAAGAAGTCATTTTAAGCCGTAGGTATCTTCCGAAATAGAGCCATTTTTCGACCAATTTGTGTTTTCTACATGCATTTCCTATGGATATGCATGACACGTATTTGACCTTAGATCTGCGATATAAAAAATCCTGGAATATATTTTCTAGCCCCCAGTGGGTCTATTATGTGATAAGTTTCAGATCGCTAGATCCTGACTTATGCAATTTGTAAACGTTTTATGAGGTGAGGTCACTTGACCTGGCCTGGTGACCTGACCTGAGATGACCCCAAATAATCATTTTCAGGAAAGTTGCGTATTTGGTCAAAGACAAGTGATGCCCAGTACGGCGGCGCCCTGCGCCGCTGTTTTCCGACACTGTTCGAAAAACCCGAGAGGTGTTCAAACACCCTCTCCCCACTAGGGCGAGAAAAGTACAGTGAAACTACTCACATTGCCGTAACTTAATTCAGCGAATAATTAGGAAATGATTTCATGGGCCCACATTGCCTCTTTGCCTGTATTTTGATTTAAGAGTCCCCATGTCAGAATATAAAATATGATAGGTACATAAAATACTTGGCTGTTGGTAGAGGGTCAACCAATTTTTCCCAGTCCAGTATAGTTAGCGAGGAATCCTGACCAGAGAATTGCCAATAATATTGAAATATTCCCTAATTCTCTCATCAGATTCGCATAATCAACAGCCTAAGAGCTCGAAGACAATCGACATGCCGCGTTAAGCAAGCAATTAAAGAACCTTGACTTCTTTAGAATTGAACTTTACAGCAGAGAGTCAAACGCTTTGTTTGAATATCAAATGTCATTAAATTATCGGTCTCTGAACACCTACTACCAGAGGAAGGTTCAAAGTGTGACATTCAGAAATTCCACTGTTCTGTTTGCTCAGTCAGCAAAATCGACGAACTGCTTACTTTAAAAATGAGAGGAATAATCAGCTTCCATTCAAAATAGTGGACAAAAATATATCAAAGGCCCAAAGCAGACGCATATTCAGACATTGGAACCTCAGTGCCCGTCACTGAAGAAGAATAAAGGTAGGATTTGGCAATGTTTGAAACCAGGCTGATTTTCTAATCTCACCTCTCCACGTTTTCAGTGATGTATGTCTGGTACCTACGGATTAGATTTTATCACTTCTGACATTTTCCAGAGTTTTGGTGTAAGCTGGTTGTTCATAACATTCTGAACCATGATGCCTAGAAAATAAAATACCTGGTTACACACCAGTCTTGACCAGAGACCATGGCAATGTCATCAATTGCTTCACATTTAGAACTGCTCTTTGCATTAGAATGTCTTTCTGGTCTATAATTGTCAGTTGAAAGGTTTTTGCCACTTTTTGCCACTTTTTCCTGGTAAATACCGGTATTTACCAGTTTGGCTGGCATAAACCTAGTTTTTACCGGTATTTTTCCAACCCTGGTTTCTGATCGAAGCAGCTTTCTTGAACACAATTTTTCGCGGCAGTGCAGATGCGCTGTACCGGTTTGGTACTTCTAAGTGCTCATGGCAGGTAGCCTGTCGAATATGTCGTTCGCCTTGATTTAACGGGAAGTTTTTGCTTGTGAGTTCTGATCTCGGTTGTTTCTCCCGTTGGAAATTCTTGTCTGGAGCGTTACTATTGCTTAATGTACGCATTCTCTTGGTTTCTTTTGCTGCCAAAACGAAAAAACAATGAATGAGATTGGAGTTTCCGTCAGTCAGTATATTTTCTTAATAGGCGTTCTGAGATTAGTCCCTTTGTTCGCTTTTCAAGTATCGTGCGAGAATTTAGATTCGAGACAAATTTAAGGGAAAAGTAAAACCGTGATGTAGATTCTGGTTAGGTGACGCCAGCTGTGTCCCCCCTGCAGATGCAGCCAGCTGGGCAGGTTAGGTGACGCCAGCTGTGTCCCCGCCCGCAGATGTAGCCAGCTGGGCAGGTTAGGTGACGCCAGCTGTGTCCCCGCACGCAGATGCAGAGCCGACGCGCACCGTTCGCCGAGGACGGCGTGCCCGCCCAGGACAAGCAGGCGCAGGAGACGGTGCGGCGTGCCGAGTGGGCCGTTATCGCCGCAGGAATGGACCGCTCCGTCTGTTTGGCACAGCTCGTCGTCTTCGTGCTCATGGGTCTTGCCTGCCTGTCTTAGCCAGCGAATGCGAATCTGGTAGTTGATAGTTTTTTATAACAATAATGTCGTGTTACACCGATGAAAGAATTGGTGCTTAGATCACTCTGCACGCGACATATCCCAATCGAATTCGCACCTCGCCGTGCTCATTTCGTTATCTCTGTTAAGAGAAAATAAAGCAGCGGTTTCGGTGCCTCAGAAAATGTTCATGTAACCATCGTTGTCTGAGTCCCCGCCCCTCCTCCCCCATGTATAAATGTAAGGAAATAAAAAATCAGATCGACGGCAAAAACACCAACTCCAGAAGGTAGGCCGTTTCGAAAAAACGTCTACTGATCGTAGGCATAACCCTAGCAACAACGAAAAACCTGATACTCAAGCTTAGCATCAGATCATAATTTCATAGCATTATACTAGCATGATTCGGATGAATGCGCTGAGTTCCTATGAAACCAGGTTCGGCGGGTGCTTTCGCTCAGGACTCGAGTTCACGAAGGGTTGGAAATGGTCACATCCGCACAGCACTCTGATGCTTTCCAGCCATTTGGAGACCAGCCTCGCTTTCGAATTCTGGCATCAAAGTATCTTCGCCGGAATGAATGTTCCATCGGATCGCGGCTCTATCCATGCGATTATGAAGCCGTGCTGTTGTCATGCAAGAAGCCATAGCATGTATACACTATTTGTGTCTGGAAGTAGGTAGCGACACCTCACCATAGACGATATAGCCTACGTAACAGCGTCAGTGCGTGAATGTCATGTTGTTTAAGCGTAAAAAACTGTTAATGTCAGTTATGTGTTAAGTGTAATGCACGTCAAATGCTTCAAGAACAGGATATGCAAACCCGGAAACCTGTCATGCTTGTTGAATATAAGTGGGTTAAACACTGATATGAGGCAAAATATCGTTTTATTCGCAAAACCGCTACCAAAAGCCTTAGTTTTTACCTTTCTATATTTGAACACGGGCCTGGAGAAGAGCAGACCTGCAAACTTGGCAGCCTGAGTAGGTGGCTTGCTATTGAACAAGAATGAGCCGTACTTTTGTCCCTTTCCAACCGGGCAAAGGTGGTGGATTTAATGACGATTAGCTTGCATGTCCATAAATAATACTAGTCCTACAGGCGATATGCCAACCGGGGCCAGTTTAGTACGCACAATACTGAAATGCGCATAGGCTAATTCCAAAACGAAGTTGTACGGCTTCCAATAGATGTCCTCGCCTCTTTTCGGAGACGCTCTCTCACAGTCTAAGACTGTAAAATACATTGCTTGCGAAGTGAAATAATAACTCGAAAATAACAATCTAAGTCAGGAACGAAGGACCATATACGTAAATGAAGGGACCATGACATTAGCCAGAAAGAAGAGGTCATAATGAAGTGTATTAACATTGGCATCGACCCTATCCGTAAGTTTCGATACGCAGCCGTGTTAGCGGCACTGGGTCACCATTTCGAGAGCGGATATTGTATGCCGAATACACACATATCAATGCTATTCAAGGTCGAAGGAGTCCCGAAACACCATCATCTATTCTTCGAGTCACACTCCCCTGCCATTTCCTCCAGCGTTGACTTATCCCTTCCTCCATGGTCTCGCCTCTTCACATGCTCAACCACTCCAATTAGGCCACTCCCATCTCGACCCTCTCATCGTGGTTCTCCAGGACAGAATCTCTTCGTCATCCCCTTCTTCACCACTCACCACCTCCTCCGAGCACGCAGTGACCTCCCTACTTCTTCTTGCTCTTGTCGTCGTCCTTCTTGTCGTCCTCGGGCGGGTTTTTGGCGCCGGAGCCGGAGCCGGCGATGCTGCCCATGGCGCGGCGCACGTCCTCCGACTGCGGGTCCACGCCCGGCAGGCTCTCCAGCACCGACTGCAGGAACGCCGGGTCCGACACCACCTCCAGGTAGTCGTCCTCGCCCTGGCAGACAGCAGCCGCCACACGCGCGCCAGTCAGCGGGGCCCACGCCGGCAGATCCGTCAAAACAGCGGCCGGTTCGCGTCTGACTACATGGCTGCCTAACATAAACCAACTAAGCTTTTAGTGGGGATACGACTGGGCTGCATGCAAGCGAATGGTCGCAACATACAATTGCAATTTTGTACCGATTTTACATTTCACAGTCGTCATTTCTAATGGGTAGTAAATAATCAATCTTGTTCATGTTGGAAGGAGAAAAAGACGATCAAACAGCAGCAACTTAACTCTCTCCCCCATCCGGAAACATCAGGAGCCAATGGACGGGCAGTCAGGGAACCCGTCATAACAGGATGGAATATGCAAGCGGGAAACAACACACAACAGCATGGGTGCTGATTGGCCTGGTGGCTTTGTTGCCAGGCTCGCCGGCTCTATCTGCGTGGCGGCGGATCGCCTCCATGTCCCATCTGGTCCAGTGGAGACACTCCTTAAAATGCAGCGCCAGTATTCCCTGTAATTGGGCAAGCCTCTCTTTTGGAATTAGCACTAGTGAAACATAAATGAACAGACCAACCAATAAATAATCTTCACATGCTCTTCCAATGCGCTCGCAAAACGGGTAATCAAAGGCTGTGGTAAAACGTAGCCCACCTTTTTCTTTTCCTCGGTTGTATCGGTCTCCATGGGAGTTGGGCTCTCTTCCACTGCTTCTGTGGGGAAAACGGGTCACTCAAAATAAACCATCATTCCCCGCAACAGGTGCGGGAACTGCGAAATACAAACGTCCTGAGCCAGCGTGCTGGTCTGCTCGCTCGATATAAAGGCAACATTCTGAACCACAGTCAGTCAGCTGAACCACAGCCTAACAGTGTCGTAAGGGATGAACATATGCGGAGCCTTCACCCTGGAAACGCCCAAATTAGTGCACGCTTCTGGGGATATTTACCACAAAACACCCCCGCAGCGACAAGTCACACAAGCGTTCCACTTCCTTCATTCGTACTAGAACATACAGCTACAGCTCTCCCCAGCGACCCAAACTACTAATGACCAGCAAGGCAACAACGCACCCAACGCTTAACCCTCGCCACACCGGGGGTATCGATGGCCCCCCACCCCTAAGGTTTTTTTCAAGATAGCAGAAAAACGACGAAACGCAGCACCGCGGTTGAGGGCTCTATCTCTCACTTCATCATTTTCCCACCATCCCTGAAAATTTTTACCCCGAGTCGCCCAAGGTCAGGTCACCAGGCGAGGTCAACCAAGGTCACCTCACTTCAACTTTGAAGCTCTGTAAGAGCTACATTTCTTAGTCGATCTATTTGAAACTTGCCACACTTCATAACCCTTCCAGGGTCTACAACGTGTATATCCGGGATTTTTCGATTTCGTGACCTGAGGTCAGGTCACGAGGCGACCTCTCCCATTGGAAAAGCATGGGGAAAAGCTGTCTCATGATCTAAAAGCCACAAACATGATTTCAAACACTCAGACTGCTCAGAACAGCGTTTTTGGACACCCTTTCCCGGATCCCAAGGGTAATATTTTTCCTTTGACTTTTCCAAGGTCATCCAAGGTCACCAGGGATCAAAACAGTATTTTGACAATAACTTTTGACCTAATTAAGCTAGAGCACTGAAACAAACACCATCGTATTTGTCTCGTCGCTGGCTTTTATTTGATATACGGCAAGGTCACTTTCTGACCTTTGATGACCTCAGGTCATATTAGGTCAAAAGGTGACATCTGGAGTAGAGGTAGGGGGTACAATTTTTTTGTTTCAGATCCTGGTTGTACTGTATTTTTTGGGGGTAATATGACCTAATAAGGAAATAAAAAATGCAGAAAAAATATTTGTACAAAACCCATCAGCACCACTCAATTTAACTAATTAGCTTAATGAGCTGCAATAGAGTTGCTATATCTCCCGAGCAAAGCCAGTTAGGGCTAATTTGAACCTGCCTAGCCCCACTAAGTCGACAATAAGTATTCCATATAAATTGCTTTCAGTGAGAGAATTACCTTATTTTATCTAATTAAATTAATTATGCTAATTAGCTGCAATAGCGTTGCTTTATCCCCTAAGCAAAGCCAGTTACGGATTTGAAGTAACCTTCCCCCACTAACTCGACTATAAGAATTTCAAATAAAAATGTTCCGTTATATGATTGCCTAAGCTCTCCTAATTAAACTAAATATGTTAATCAGATGCCATAGAATATATATGTCTCCCAAACTAAGCCCGTTCTGGCTAGTTTAGAGTTAGCTCCCCAAGGTCACTATAAAGATCTGGACTAATATACTTTCAGGTGGACAATTGCCTCTAGGCTATGTCAGAAATATTTGGAATTGTTTATTTGTGCCCTAATTAACCCTTGTAAAGCTGTTTGAACATAACAATGTGATGGATATCCACCCAAGCTCACCATGATGCACCCAATCCATCTGCCCCTTGTCACCGGCCTTCACTAGACCTGCCCCTAGGGGCACGTTCTCAACAGGTTCATTTGCTTTTCTGACACGCACGATTCCGACACATTCCGACACGCACAAGAGCGCAGCGTCGACCTCACTCGCCGACGACCTGCTCTGCGAGTCGGAAGGCGTGGTGAAACACATGGTGCTGTACCACGAGTGGCGCTTCACGAAGCCCGGTTACGCGTTTGCGTCTCTGGTGCACGCTATGCCGCTGCTGCGCCGATTGATTGCGGAGACTGGTCGCAAGAACTTCTTGGTGAAAGCGTGCAATCTTTACCTTGAGTGCGAGGTCTTCGAGACTGAGCTGCGCGTGCTGGCATACTTCACCCAGATGGTGATGTTACCCCTGCTCCACTGCATCGATCAATGCTCACAGGTCCAGCTGCTCAAGCTCCTGCTGCAGCTGTAGGTCGACCTGGCCCGAGGCAGGATGGACACACCGCAGCAGTGGCGCGTCATGTACCGCCACGTGCCGGTGGAACCGCCGTCGAACGTCCTAGAGCAGGAAGTACTCCAGCAGATGTGCGCTGATGGCAGTCGGACTGTAAAGCTGCAATGCGGACGCGAGTACAGCTTCACAGCCGAAGACGAGGCACCGCCGCGCGCCACACAGCTCCACTTACTGCCAGAGCTGGATTTGGCAAATAAGCCAACACACAACGTCGATGCCGAGCGCGACTTAGCAAAGTTCAGCCACCTCGCGGCAGTTGCTAAGTTCCGGATCAAGAAGTTCTCTGAAAAGGGCATCCGAACAGATATGACGCCGTACCAGTCGAAGATCCAGATCGTTGACCGAGTCACCATCGCCATCAAGTCGGTTCTCGCCGATGGCGAGTCGTCGTGGGCAGCCCAGCTGCGTAGGCTCCTGCGCGAGCGATTGCAGCGGAAGTCGGCCACCAGCCACCACCAGCGCGACTACATGCGCCACCTCTTGATGGAATGCAAGCGCTGATGCGGTCCGTGCACAACAGTCGACGAGCTGCTAGTGGCTATCCGGAACAAGCCAGACATCGACGAGCGGCTCGTGCGCACTGAGCTGGCTTTCCACAGGCATTCTCGCCGAGCAGATGTCACAGCAAGACCAGAGCTTTTCAAGCTCGTGCGAGTATCACATGCTGAGCGATTTGAGAATCTGTGTGTACTGCTAAGTCAGGACACAAACGAGGCAAGTGGCGCTTGCCGAGGCTCGATTGTGAGCTTGCCCACAAATGATGAGCCGGCCGTGTGTTTGCGTTCACAGCAGGAGGCTACGGCAGGCGGGGACGGTGACTGTGCGGACGCTGTGACCAGCACACCTGTGCCTGCACTGATGGTGCTGTCGGTCGTAATGTGGGAGGCGGCGGTAGACTGCGTCGCTTGGTTCCTGTGCTACCCAAATGAGGTGCGCGAGGATGGGAACATCGTCGTCGAGCACCTCGAACGGGTGAACAAAAAGTCCAACTGACTGTGGTGGCACCCGGTCGTTGAAGACGTTCAAGTCACCTAACCAGGACAGTTCTTTTATTGCTCCGTTGAGGGCGAGTGGTCCTACTCTAATCCTCGAGCCATTCGGTTCCCTTTGACGAAGTTCCAGTCTGTCGCTAACATTGGCGGACGCAGGGGGGGGGGCATTCCGGCCATGCCCCCCCCAAAGCGCTGGAAGGGGGCCAAACTATTTTTAGCCCCCAAAGACCGGAGAATTGTTTTGAGAAAAAATGGTGTTTCCGCTAGGTCTGCCGAGCAAACAATAATTCGCTCCCACCCCCACCCCCTCCCCCCAGGAGGGCGATTATGTACTTGGAGAGGTAGCTTATACTAGGTCTGTAGAGCACCCAAATTGCACGTCCCACCCCCCCACCCCCCCCCAGGAAGAGAGGCAGAAACGGCTTTGCCCCCCAAAAAACTCGGGTTTGCGGCCGCCCCTGGTCGCTAATGTCTTTCGCCACAACCATGTCGAAAATTGAACACAGAGACTGGGTACTTTGGGATTTGTTCGGCCTAAGAAGCTGAACTTTGACAAATCCTGAATTAGATTTGTGGTCGGCCCGGATGGTCGATGGTGAGCGCGTGCTGAGTGGTGTTGTTTGGGTCTGACTGCTGCACTGGGATTGTGTCAGCCTGAGCCTGGTGAGCTGACAGTGGGTGGTGCAGTCATGAGAAATTTCCTGCTGGCAACGTTAACCTGGGTGGCCATATGAAGTCGTTGGGGGGATGGAAGGAGATTCATGAACCGTGTTGTGTGTGCTGGCGTTGAATGGAGGATATTCAATAGGATTCAAGGGCTTCGATTGGCTGATACTCATCGTGACGTCAGCATATGTCGTCACACCAACAACTGACAGTCTGTGTCCTGCTGCTGAGGGTACATGAGGGGTACATTTCAGGCAGTTTTTAGCTTCGCTTTACGGAAATTTTGAGTTTCAAAACAAATGATATACAGAGTACCGGGCTTTCCGGCATGCTTTACCACTTTGCTATCTCAGTTAAAATCACGTTATAAAGGTGCCACATTCCCTTTGACTATATGAAATTACGCAATAGTCTAACCGAAAACATGTTCATTGAAATCCTTATAGTCTACTTAGTGGGGGGTAGGTATCTTCAAATTAGCCGTAGCTGGCTTTGATCGGGGGATATAGCAACTCTATTTCAGCTAATTAATATAATCATTTTAATTAGTTAAAATTAGGTAATTATCTTACTGAAAATATTTTAGATGAAATGCTCATGGTCGACTTAGTGGGGGTAGGTAGCTTCAAATTAGCCATAACTGGCTTTGCTTGGGAGATACAGCAAATCTATTGCAGCTCATTATGTTAATTAGTTTAAATAGGTGGTGCTGATGAATTTTCAGCGAACCAATTATTTGTCATTTTTATGTAAGGTGTGATCAAATGCCATCGAATACGCACAGTACCCGCTTTGTACCAGCTAAATTGCAAAAGCTGACTCCCTACCCCCTACCTCTATCTGGAGGTCAAACTACTGGCGGGAAGTCATTACGTTCCACGTAGCGGAAAAAGGTCTGGCAATTTCCTATGAAATGTACTTAACCAGATCTCAATAACTTTAATGGCATAGGAGTTATGCCTAGTTTTCTTAAGCATTGTATATTTGAGTGAAAATAGCCTATTGTGACCTTTCTTGACCTCTGGAGGTCAAACCATTGACCTGAGCTCTTAAACATGCGAAGTAATTTCTTACTGAATTAACGCGAGTTTTCTAATGCACTTTGCAGATTTGCGCTAGCCCCCATATTTTTGGAGTTAGAGGGGGGCATCGATGCCCCCGGTGGGGCGAAGGTGGCGCCGGACCCCCGGTGGGGCGCGGGTTAATTATAGCCCCGGTGGGTGGGGGGTGGCGGGGGGTGGAGTGTTTAACACCCCCCCTCGGATTTTCTGTTGACACGAAAAAAATGGCGGCGCGAAGCGCCACCGTCCTTGGCATTCCTTGTCCTCGATCAACTCCGCAACTTTTCCCAAACTTTTAAGGTTGGGTCATCTCAGGCTAGGTCACAAGGTGCTGGCCAAGTGACCTCACCTCCAAAATTGTTTAAGGTGGTAAGAAAAGGGTGAATCTATCGAATTGAAACTTATACTACAAAATGGGCCAAGTACTACAAAATATATTACGGGATTTTTCATAACGATAACCTAGGGTCAGATAACGACCTTTCCATTGGAAATGCATGAGGAAAACAGAAATTGGCCGAAAAATTCCCTATTTCTGTATACACCGCTTGGAATACCCGAATATTCTCAAAATCGCAGTATTCTAGTCCCCTTTCCAAGCCATGTTGCAAGTTTGGAACTGTGACCTCTGAGAGGTCATCTGGGGCTACTTATGCAGGTTTTCAGGCTTGGGTCAATCACTGCAGGAAATGATGAGAAAGCTTTTATTTTGATATTACGTGTGTACTGTTATTGCAAATTGATTTATATACATATTGACTATGCTAGATTCGATTGTGACCTTGACCTGAACTTGAGTCCGGTCAATTTTTATGTTTTGACCAAGTAGAGTCATATTATGCATCATTCGATTCGCCGTATCAAGAAGAAGCGAATGATGCCTAAAAATGATTCTACCTCACCTCTGTCCAATGCTAGAGCCCAGAAGCTCTTCTCTAACATGACACCTTCTTTGACCTGATCGACCTGAGCAAAAAGTGACCGATGTAGTTTCTTCATAAATGTACAGAGCTGGGACTACCGAATGAAATTCGGTATTTCGGTATTTCGGTACTACCGGCGGTAGACTTTATCTACCGCTACCGAATTGTCTGTACGAGCCTCTACCGGTACCGATACCGATGCCGGATGGATCTACCGAATGACTTTTTCCGGTAGATTTGAATTTCCCGCGCTTCATTCAATCGGGCAGTGGATTTCCTATTCGTTCCCTCGGTCGCGGTTGATTGAAGATGCCAGCGCGAGCTACACAGGCAACGTGGCCATTGTTGGCAGCATCCTTTTATGGTATTTTGCGTGAAAGAAGAAAAGAGATCGCAGTCTCAGCAGAGTGTTGGGAGAGGTAAGTAGTCACTTGCTGCTGTGTGAGGACTGAAAGTGCACCCGTTTATAACGGTAGGGGCGGTCGCAGACTCGAGGTTTGGGGATCAAACCCAAGCTTCTCCTCCTTGGGGGGGAGGGGATGGGAGCCAATATTTATCTTTTTTATTTATCAAATGGGCGAGGACCAGGGAGCATGTGGTCAAGAGGGAGCACTTTCGCGAAGGGCACCGGGAGGCCTGGATCAAGCTGTTCATCCGGTACAACACCGCCCTCCTCAGCTCCGCGGCAGCAGAGAGGCTGTTCAGCACAGCGGGCAACATCCTCCACCCCAAGAGGTCCTCCTTGACAGCCAGAAACTTCGAACAGCTGGTGCTGCTCAAGGGAAACAGTAGAATGTTCAAGGCCGCCCTGAAGGAGGACCTCAAGAAGGGCCCCGACACCATCCAGGAGTAAGAAGAAGAAGAAGACGGCAAGATCAAGGCAGCTTTATTTGTGTTGCAAAAATTCTTGGCTGCTTTTTTAAATAGTTAATTGTAATAAAAACGTGCTATAACAATTTAATCAACAAAGTTTCACTGCTTACTTTTTTCCTGCTGCATAGTTATATAAAAGTGTTGCCGAAGATAATTTATTAGATTTTACGATTAAAAGTTTTTAGGTATAGGCTTTGAAACATTAAAGAAAATGGTTCCAAAAGGCTCTTAAATAATCAAATAAATGCTTTAGGGGCTCTAAAAGATAGTAAAGGCTTACATATGTTTCATGGGCAATAAAATGTATTAAAAGGCTTTTTAGAGTTTTTATAAAGAAGGTTTTTTAATCTACCGAACCGAAATACCGAATACCGAATCATTCGGTAGATGTTTTGAAATCTACCGAAATACCGAACCGAATGACCCGTTTTCATCTACCGAATACTGATACGGGCGGTAGAAAAAATATACCGAATCCCAGCTCTGTAAATGTATATGGGCTTTCCACCAGCATGCGCGTTTTTTCGCAATCCCTCTTTGAAACCGAGTTCCGGGGGGATTTGATCCCCCACCAGGGCGAAGGTGGCCCGGAGGCCCACTGGGGCGGGTATGTTAGAGTAGAATCTGACATCCTGCCTGCCTCGTCCCCGGGAGACGGCGCTACTCACGGTCGGCCATCGACATCTGCTTGCCTCGTCTCCGGGAGACGGCACTACTCACGGTCGGCCATCGACATCTGCTTGCCTCGTCTCCGGGAGACGGCACTACTCACGGTCGGCCATCGACATCTGCCTGCCTCGTCTCCGGGAGACGGCGCTACTCACGGTCGGCCATCGACATCTGCCTGCCTCGTCTCCGGGAGACGGCGCTACTCACGGTCAGCCATCGACATCTGCCTGCCTCGTCTCCGGGAGACGGCGCTACTCACGGTCGGCCATCGACATCTGCCTGCCTCGTCTCCGGGAGACGGCGCTACTCACGGTCAGCCATCGACATCTGCATGGCGTAAGCGATCTGCTCCTCCTCAGTCATGGAGCCGAAGTCGGGCGTGGCCGCCGTGGGGGCCGCCGCGCCGCCGCCACCGCCCATGGACATGGCCAGCGCCTGCCAGGGTCGCCGCTGCGTCAGACGGCGAGGGGGCACCCGGAGTACGGGACTGTACAGCGGACGGCCACCAGATACAGCTGGTGGGTAGCTTGTTAGGCTACAGGAATTTCATAGGAAGTGGCAAGGCCCGAAATTTGAAATTTAGAATACAAAGCTGGAAGCGAAATGAAACAGATGTTCACTACATAAAACAGCTGAGAATGGTAACATATTAAAAAAACGTAGACGCTCAATGATAACATAAGAAAATTGTAGATAAAGTAGGGCCATTTACACAATGATACAAGACATACAATACAAATGCATTCATTCAACCCTCATGCTGTCTACACGTTCTCATGATGTCTAGCCAAACTATTCAAGGCCCAAATCAGTAGCTTTTACCATCAGCGCCAGATCTGTCACCTGTTCCAGCATGGCCTCCTCGGTGGTGGTGGCCCTGGCGGCGGGGGCGGTGCCGCTGGCCGGACTGGCCGCGCCGTCGGCCGCCGCGCCCGGCGCCGGCATCACTTGCTGCTGCTGCTGCTGCTGCTGCTGAAGAGCCCGCTGCTCGTCCATGGAGACACGCAGCGCCAGCGCCAGCTCCGGGTCCTCGTTAGGGTCGACCCCAAACTCGAACCCGGAGCCGCCGCCCAATCCGGCCGCCGGAGCGCCGTCCTCGCCCTGAGGGAGGACCGGCCGGGCTCAGCCACGCCGCGCTTCTGAACGGGGTGATAGTGAGCAGACTTGTTGATGACTCAAATTTTCTTGAGTCGACTCAACTCTGACTCACAGCTCAATGGCTGACTCCGATTCTGACTCGACTCACTGAGTTAAAAATGGTGAGCCGACTCGACTCAGGCCAAATTCAGAAGTGAGCCGACTCCATTCCACCTCAAATCAGCATTGAGTCGGAGTCGATTCCAACTCAGAAAAGTGGCAAAATATGCACAGAAAAAATGCTCATTTCCTTCAATAGTATGCAAACTCCAGTATATTTATTCATGGCGTTAATCTAACTGCACATTTCCTTTAATAATATGCCAATTTCAATGCATTAATTCATGACAGAAATTATTCCTGCATAGGAATGAAGAAAGATGCTAATCGCGAACAGGTGAGTATGAGGAAGGGCCTCATGGCTCTGCATTTTAAAGGCATGTCCTTCATGAGCAGTCATAATTGAACCAATAAGCAACGTTTCAACTGCAAAAAAACGAATCAATATTTGAACATATGATATTTTGAGAGGCAATCCCTGCCCCAGAACATTCTGAACAATCCTGTGACGAACTTAAATTAGAAATAAATACTACACTGTGCACTGCCCCTATCCAGCACCTCACCAAAACCAAAAACAATGATGAATACTCGCCTTGTCCTCCCGAAAATGCTGTGGTAAACACGTAAACGTTACAGATGACGCATTAAAGACATTACGAACCTAGCTTCGGGTAACGCAAACCTGACGATGGAAAGCACTTTAAAAATCACGTAACCAAAAAGGCGTAAGAAAAATCTGTAGGTTCATGTTAAGGTAATCATGCCTTCGGGGTACTAAAGCCTAAATGACCAGCCATGTCATTGTGTTATTCTGCCGGCAGAACGCAAAATACTGTGCCGCACGCATGCGCAGTACCGTATCATGGACTACAAGATACCTCACTGCGCATGCGTGCGGCATACTATTATGCGTTCTGCTCGGCAGAATAACACGGCTACTACTCTAGCATTTTGTTGCGCACCATGATCGTTTTGTGACTAATGTGGCGTGTGGGGGGCAGCAGTGTGAGAGTGGTAAATAAAAATAATCGGCATCATCATAATTTGAAGAGCGGGCGGTGGTTGTTTGTGATTGAGAGGATTGATGTATATTTTTCAGTTTATGAGTTTCACAGTTTGAAATTACTCAGGCTACGCCAGAGGTAGGAATGATATTCATTTTCCGTAAATAGGCAGTTTTTATCATCTACCAGTGGCTGTTCTCAAACCACGACAAATCAAGATAGTGCTTTGAAATAATCAGACAATTGAAGCTTTTAGTTTCCGTTTCGACCCATTTCAAGGCTTATGTGCAAAATACGACTTTTTGGTACCCCCTTTCTGATGCTGATACATGTTTTTTAGTGTTTTAGCCAAAGGAAGGAAGAAAATAGAAAATAAAGATAGGGTTTCCTAAGAGTGAATTACCTTTTGCATGAGAATGAGCTTAGGATTTTGGATGGTGTGCGTTTTCAAAATTGAAAAAGTCTGATTTTGTGCCTAATCACACATTTTTCTGTATGATTCTGCACGCCATTGCTAAGATTAAACGGTAAAAACTATCACATGTGTGTGCTTTTTAAACTATATTTTACATAACTTGTGTTGCTAACAACTGATCCAGGCATGGGTCTAGTGTGGATATGAGAGTAATGAATTACCTGTTATTACCAAATAGCAATATGAAATCCTTCAAAATTAGATGTGAATTTTTTTAAATGTCTGTCATGTGATCACTTATGTCAAGAAAATAGTGTTGAGTCGACTCAAGTCTTGACTCACAGCATGGAGGCTGACTCCGATTCTGACTCGACTCAACTGGTTGTCAAGTTTAGTCGACTCTGATTCAACCCAAACATGAAGTTGAGTCGACTCAATTCTGACTCAAGCAAAATTTGAGTCGACTCTGAGTCGACTCCGACTCTGAGTCACGACTCAACAAGTCTGATAGTGAGGTCATCTGGATTGATAGTGTCACATCACAGCATTGTTTAGACCAGAGCCGGGGTATTTTATACACGTCTGAGCCTGGTTGGAAGGCGCTCATAGCGTTAATGTGCACATTGAATGCAAAATAGAAAGCTTATTGATTTGATCGACGTTGCATACAGCAATGCAACGCCATGATTACGGCATTTCAAGAGAAATTCGATTCGAGTGACAAGAAGGCAATGGCGGTTCGAAAACTTGTCATCGCGGGGAGAGGTGACATTTGGAGGAGGGGGCACCTTGCAAACAAGAGATACAGCACGTTTAGGCGGGTTCTAGATATCGCATCACGAGGGGACCACAATTACGTTCCGAGGGATGCGACTGGTGCTTTTCTCTCCTGGATCCACCTTGGAATGAGACAGTATCACCTGGACCAAATCATAGGACGAGCCTAAATACCACCTGCAAACGGCTTAAGTCTATTTCCAACTCACAGCTCGCAGATATGCAGCCTCTACATTCGTGATTTCCCAATGCTGAATCATGGCCCCAATTGGGGTCACAGAGCCATTCTGAGTGGGTCACGAGGGCCAGTGAAATTAGCGAGGAATTTCAAGCTGACCCATCTTTGATACAGTCCCAATCACTTAGGGACTCGCATATTTATGACACCCTCATAAATTGAAAGGAATTTATTTCACTATTCATTCACTTTCACGACAGTTGAATACATTTGGAATGTTTATATTAGGTTACAGGCGTACCAGCAGTAAGATCATACAAAAGCCATTACATTTTTAAATAATGAAGACATTCTACGAAAGCAGAATACCTCCGCTTGAGGACGTAAAGCACAGAAGGAACTTTCTGAAGAAAAACGGGTGTTTTTTTGTAAGATTTCGAGCTACCTTCTTACTAGGCATGCCCAAAGGTAACGCAATCAGCGACAACGTATATGTGTAAAGCTGTCTTTCCGACGATGGTGATACTAAACAGCAGGACCGTGAAGCCATTGGAACCTGTAATACCATTTGTGGTGCACCATGTGGGCATGACAGCGAACTGAAAAATCGTTGAAAAAAATGGAATAAATATATGTGCTCTCTTCATCTTCATTATTCATTCGTGAGAAGTTGTTTAACATTTGCAACCAAGACACGGGCAGAATTAGTCCTAGTTTTGAACCGATCGTTTTTAAGCGAAGGGTCATGAAGTCGTATCAGATTTGAAAATGGCAATCATGTCCTCGGCGGCTCTGTCATCGGTCAGCCTTACCTGCAGGGTGAGGGAGGAGACCAGTGCGTCCGACAGGTGCGGCCCGTCACGGGTCAGCCTTACCTGCAGGATGGGAGAGGAAACGGTGCGGCCCGTCACGGGTCAGCCTTACCTGCAGGATGGGGGAGGAAACGGTGCGGCCCCGTCACGGGTCAGTCTTACCCGCAGGATGGGGGAGGAGGCGGTGCGGCCCGTCACGGGTCAGCCTTACCTGCAGGATGGGGGAGGAAACGGTGCGGCCCCGTCACGGGTCAGTCTTACCCGTAGGATGGGGGGAGGAGGCGGTGCGGCCCCGTCACGGGTCAGTCTTACCTGCAGGATGGGAGAGGAAACGGTGCGACCCGTCACGGGTCAGTCTTACCCGCAGGATGGGGGAGGAGGCGGTGCGGCCCCGTCACGGGTCAGTCTTACCTGCAGGATGGGGAGGAGGCGGTGCAGCCCCGTCACGGGTCAGTCTTACCTGCAGGATGGGGGAGGAGACGGTGCGGCCCGTCACGGGTCAGTCTTACCCGCAGGATGGGGGAGGAGGCGGGCGGTGTGGCCCCGTCACGGGTCAGTCTTACCCGCAGGATGGGGGAGGAGGCGGTGCGGCCCCGTCACGGGTCAGTCTTACCTGCAGGATGGGGGGAGGAGGCGGTGCAGCCCCGTCACGGGTCAGTCTTACCCGCAGGATGGGGAGGAGGCGGTGCGGCCCGTCACGGGTCAGTCTTACCCGCAGGATGGGAGAGGAAACGGTGCGGCCCGTCACGGGTCAGTCTTACCCGCAGGATGGGGGAGGAGGCGGTGCGGCCCCGTCACGGGTCAGTCTTACCTGCAGGATGGGAGAGGAAACGGTGCGGCCCGTCACGGGCCAGTCTTACCCACAGGATGGGGGAGGAGGCGGTGCGGCCCCGTCACGGGTCAGTCTTACCTGCAGGATGGGGGGGAGGCGGTGCAGCCCCGTCACGGGTCAGACTTACCTGCAGGATGGGGGAGGAGACGGTGCGGCCCCGTCACGGGTCAGTCTTACCCGCAGGATGGGGGAGGAGGCGGTGCAGCCCCGTCACGGGTCAGTCTTACCCGCAGGATGAGGGAGGAGGCGGTGTGGCCCCGTCACGGGTCAGTCTTACCTGCAGGATGGGGGAGGACACTAGTGCGTCCGACAGGTGCGGCCCCGTCACGGGTCAGCCTTACCTGGGGGAGGAGACCAGTGCGTCCAACAGGAGCGGCCCCGTCACGGGTCAGCCTTACCTGCAGGATGGGGGAGGAGACCAGTGCGTCGGACAGGTGCGGCCCCGTCGGCACCGTCACCAGGTGGCTGCCCGTACCGTCCTTGCCGTTGATAGTGTTGATGAACTGGCTGAGAATCTCTGTGTTGGCAGCCTGTCACAGATACCAAACCATCAGAATGAAGCACAAGAAGGAAGGCTTTTAATCCTCGCTCATGGGGAGCGTTTAAACCCCCCTCGGGTTTTTCCGGCGACACAAAAAACGGCGGGGCTACGGGCTGCCGTTATCATTTCCTGAAAAGTTATTGACCCAAATCTGAAAACCTGCTCAAGTAGTCCCACAAGACCCCTCAAAGGTCCAAGATCCAAACTTGCAACATGAAACTGGAAAATGGCATAGAATACTACAATTTGGATAATGGGAAGGTATTCCAACATGTATCTTCATAAACAGAGCCATTTTTGCCCAATTCCCGTTTTTTCATGCATTTTCAGAGAAGAGGTCATGATCCGCACCTGACTCTAGGTCATTGATATGAAAAATCGCAGAATGTATATTGCAGAACTTGGTTATGAGTTCCAGTTGGATAGATTTGCCATGTTCTTACTTGTGCTATCTTAAACTTTTTTGGAGCAAAGGGGTCACTTGACTAGCACTGGTGACCTAAACTAAGATGACCCAACTTTAATTTTTTGTGAAAATTTTCCGAATGCATTGTAGAAGGATAAAGCGTGCTAAGTATGGTAGCGCGAAGCGCCACTGTTTTTTTAGTTCCACCAGAAAAAACCCGAGAGGATGTTCAAACATACCCCACCGGGGCGAGAGTTAAGTATCCAATGATTATATTGGACAATAGAGTCCCAAAGGTGGGGTTCAAACTGCTGCAAAACCCTGCTGGTCCGTGCTTAAAAATTGGGGATCCCAAATCTAGTGTTGCATTGCCTTGATGAAGTACTGTTCGATTATAGTATACCAAATATAATTCGATTATATTATACCATACTCGGAAACACTTCGAGGGCTTCGATTGGCTGATGCTCATTGTGACGTCAGAATATGTCGTCACTGCAGCAGCTCACAACAATGGCCGCCTGGCCAGGGGTACATGAGGGGTACATTTCAGGTAGCTTTTAGCTTTTTTCTACGGAAATATCGAGTTCCAAGACAAATGATCTATAAAGTACCGAGTTTTCCGACTTGCTTTACAACTTGGCTATCTCAGTTCAAATCACGTTATTAAGGTGCCACATGCCCTTTAACCCGCGCCCCACCGGAGGTCCGGCGCCACCTTCGCCCCAACGGGGGTAATCGATGCCCCTCTAACTCCGAAAATATGGGAGTTAGCGCAAATCTGCAAAGTGCATTAGAAAGCTCGCGTGAATTCAGTAAGAAATTACTTCACATGTTTACGCGCTCAAGTCAATGGTTTGACCTCCATAGGTCAAGAAAGGTCACGATAGGCTCTTTTCACTCAAATATGCAGTGCCTAAGAAAACTAGGCATAACTCTTATACCATTAGGGCTATTGAGATCTGACAAACTACATTGGATAGGAAAATGCCAGACCTTTTTTCGTTATGTGGAACGTAATGACCTCCCGCCAGTGGTTTGACCTCCAGAGGTCACCTCATGACCTCATATGACCTGAGGTCACGAAAGGTCAGAAAGTGACCTTGCCGTATATCATATGAAAGCCAACAAGCCAACAAGACAAACACGATGGTGTTTGTTTCAGCGCTCTAGCTTAATTATTGCCCCCTCCTAGATCCGCGAATGTGGGGCCAAAGTTACACAAGTACTGCGGTGCAGTGCGCAATCCGATATCTCTCGACGTAAGACTGTACCGCACGTTACACAAGTGCTGCGGTGCAGTGTGCAATCCGATATCTCTCGTCGTAAGACTGCACCGCACGTTACACAAGTGCTGCGACGCAGGGGCGGACGCAGGCCCGAGTTTGGGGGCAAACCCATGTCTGCCGCCCCTCCTGGGGGGGGCGTGCCATTCGGGTGCTCGACGGACCTAGTATTAGCTACCTCTCCAAATACATCATCACTCTCCTGGGGGAGGGGGGAGGGGTGGGAGCAAAGATTTAATTGCTCGACAGACCTAGTGTAAACACCTTTTTCAAAAATTTCTCCGGCCTTTGGAGCGGGGCTAAAAGATAATATGGCCCCCTTCCAGCGCTTGGGGAGGCATGGCCGGAATGCCCCCTCCTGCGTCCGCCAATGCTGCGACGCAGTGTGCAATCCGATATCTCTGATTTTAAGACTGGCTCCGCACGTTACACAAGTTACACAAGTACTGCGGCGCAGTGCGCCATCAGGCATCACTGCTGGTCTGTCTCGCACTCACTGACAAATTAGAAGTCAGTGCCCGTTACAGACGTATTGCGGCGCAGAGTGCTATCAGGCCTCTTCTGTGGCTAGCCCGCCCAGCATAACACTTTGACTATGCGTAAAGTGGTTCAGTGAAGCAGCCAGGTCAAGCAATGCCACAGCCCGGATCACACATGCACTTTATGAGCGCGTTTGGTACGGTTGAATATTTTCCCGCGGAGGCGTTTGTTCAACTAAAAATAAAACAAAATAGCATCGGACCCTCCCCTACTGAGCGGTACTGTACTGATCGTGATCATTGCCAAGGTAGTGATGATGATGATTCCGGCCGTCGGCGATGCCCTAAGAAGAGCGTTTCAGAGGCGCCCCATCCGCCGGAGGAACACGGCCAGTTGGCGCGGGCCCGCCAGCGTCTCTCCGACGGTCGGGTCGCCACGATCGGGGATGTCCCGGCGCAGGACACCCCGCGCACAGCCTACGGTTCCGAGAGAGGGGACTAGATGCAGTGGCGGATCCAGGACTCCATTTAGGGGGAAGGCTGGAGGCTCGAGCCCCTCCCATCATTGCCTCGGAACAGGTTCCGGCTATGCATTAGCTATAGGCACTCTTGACATGTCGATGAGGAGAGGGCTTGAGCCCCTAGCCCCACCCCCTGTATCCGCCACTGGCTGGATGGGACTTAGATGGCGGAGGCAGCGCGGTAGCGACGCCATTGTCATCCGCCTACCATCACCTCTACCGGAGCCGCCAACGGAGGCGGCAGCCACGCACGGCCACGGTGGGGCTTCGGGTGATGGGGCGGGGTAGGCCGGCGTACCTCACGCTCGGACTTCTGAGAGCGCCACAATAATTTCTGAGACGTATCGACGCACCAACTGCCAGGGTAATATAGCGGCGGCAGCTCTTTCCCCGTTCGAGGGGTTTCTAGGGACCCGGATTGCTCCTTGCTCAGGGAATACCAGACCTTGAAACCCGGTCGGCCGCGTGGAAAGCAAGGTTGCTAACCACACCACTGCTCCCCTCTCAGAGCCGGAGACATCGAGAGCAGGCAGGGGCCCACGGACTCGAGGTAGTCGAACCGATTCCAGCTTCACTGATAGCTCTCAAATAATAATATACCCCAGATTCAAATCTTGGAAGAAGGTTCCGATTTCTGAGATTTTACTTCCTCACGTTAGGAACAGAAAGGAAGCAGTGAACCGAACGGCAAAGTCAGCAGTTGATCCGATTCTGGACTCGAACTCCAGATAAGGTATCATGCAGAGGCCAGTGGAGCAGCCGAACGTGAAAACATACCTGAGAAATTGAACAGCCGTATTCAGACAATATCCGGCTAGTTGCCGGTAGTGCAGCTCACCATTTCTCCGAAGCTGATGATATCGACATTGACCTTCTCCTTCTTCAGTCGCTTGGCCACCTTGATCATCTCCTTGTCATCAGCATCGATTGGGGAGCCCACGAAAAAGATGATACGCGTCTTGTGGTTCTTGCTTTGACGGTGTTTCAACGCCAACTGCGATCAGAAAACTTCGGTTAAGGTAGATTCCAATTACCCGTTGGCACATCAGGGGCGTCGCCACCTGAGGGAGGTCAAGCTTAGCTCTATTTCTAAATATTTTTTCGACCAGCATTAGAACTGATCTAACCCCAAATTTGCGCAGACAACAGCAGGGTTAGAAAAATGGGCCATCAACTGAAGAAGTTTCGGTTTAAAAAGAGTTCGGCTCTGGTCAGTACAGATTAATGACCGGTTCCACTACCATCTTTCACACATTGGTAACTGGTAACAGTGATGGGCACATCTGTTCAGGCGTCCACAGAGACGGAAGGGAAGACGGGTGCCTTGCCAGGGAGCGGTAAGCACTTACATGGGCGATCCTGATGCTGGTGACGAAGTTGGACTCGCCGTTGGGCGTCACCTCGTGCAGCTTGGAGAGGATGCGGCCCGCATCCGTGGTTAGTGTGGTCAGCACCTGGCCTCTGCCGCCAGAGAGACTCTTTTACACACTGCAGCCAACCCACATGGACAAACTCGCGCCATCGAATGCGAACCAGAACCGCCTCACAAATTCCGAACTCACGAACACAGAAACTCACTTCCAGAATGAGCGTTAAAATCGTGGACGCCGTGGGATATATGCCCGTACTGATGAAGTAGGGTCTGGTGTCTTGCCTGAATTTCAGCCCTTCATCGACTATTTAGTATCTTTCCCCGTTCAACGCGATCTTAATCGCTTGCAATGGAGCAGGGTCCTAAAACTGCTTTCACACAAGGTGGAGAGTGAGGCCAAAATTCCAAAAAGAGGCCAAAATCCCCCGCTTTCTTAACATGCCTCATTTTTGTGGATCATTATTTCCAGGCTTACAAGTCCCACCACAGCCTTTTTCCTGGACATGTTTACTGCTTCTTACCAAACCAATACTTTTTCAGGATAATTCTTTGATTTAGGACTGTATTTATATGCCTTCGGATTCAATTTAGGGGCCCATGCCAGGGACGCTTCAGCAGGGAACTGAGACATGCTTTTGTTTGGAGGAATGAGCTCATGTTTTTATTATTCAGGAGTGCATGCTTTATGGATGATCTTTTCTGTCAATATATGTGTATGGTATGAAGTATAAACAGCAACTACCACCATCTTTTTTGTTTTGACTGACAGTAGATGAAAATATCTGCTGTAAAATGAAAAAGTGAAGAATCATCATTCTGCTACCTCCTAGTGGAGTGAAAACATGTTGATGTTCCGCAATTGTAGGTACCTCATATATAGATAGGATCTCATAACCCTGAATCTCTAACCCATTAACATAAACTAGGAAGCTACATAATTTCTAATATTTATATATAGAATACATTATTTGGCCCTGATGCCATGGTAAATAACCAACCAGATAAAATCCCTCTTCCCCTTATTTTGATATTCTCCAACATTCACCCATCCAAGCACCACACAGGCTATCATTATTTAATGCAGGACGTGGGGTTTAAACACTCAACCGCTGCCAGGATTATTTTGCTTCAATGTGTGAAAACCATCAGCCTATATTTGTATGCACAATCAGTTCAGATTATGAAAATAGCAAGCATATCTAGCCTTAAAAATCATGAGTCGCAAAAGGTAGTCTGAGCATTCCTCCGGGCTGTGGAAAACTTTTGCAAGGTAATATGACCTCACCCAGTACTGTACTGAGTAGGTAGGTACCCATCTATCTCCTGTAGATATTTAAGATGGGAGAAATTGTTCGATTAATCATGAATTTGCTGAAAGGTAGGCTGCAGTATCACGGATAAGAAATGAACCCTCATCCACAATATCCCTTCCAACAGCAAACTCAAATTCCTTTCACGCATTCACTCAATTTCCAGTCTTTCTTCCAATAACCTTTCTGACCTCAAAATTCGGTATTCTCCGCCTTGGTGATATTCCCGCCTCAAGACAGGGCTCGCCAAGGTTACCGAAGTAACTAAAAAAACTCACCGCCTGCACTTGCACACCCATTCATTACACCCGAGATCATTTCGGCTCCCCAAATACGACAAAGTGACGTCATTGTTCCGAATGGACGAAATCCAGCAGAGGCATTTTCACCGAGGCCAATTCGGTACTTAGATGTCTTTGGCATCCTATTTCTCATTAATGAACGCACGGTTGAGAGCAATCGAACGCTAGAAATGTTACTAAAGCATTTCTCAACTTCAAAAAACTAACAAAAAGAAAAATAATTATGTATTTTACGAAATATATTGAAAGGTGGAATCGGCCTCACTTAAAGTGGAGATTTTGACCAAAATCACGATGTAGTTCCGAGCGTTTGAAAAATTTCAAACAAGCTCCAAAACCGCATAGTAAAAATACCTAGAAATTTTGTTTTTATTTTTCTTGAAGAAAAAATGTATTTCCCTACAACTCTTTATCAGTAAAATAATATATATCCTGATTTGTTCATCAATGTCTCCAAAATTGAAAAATAGCCAACAAATCAGGGCTGACTTTGGCAGCCTCTTTTCAAATTATAAGATTACTTTCACATTATTGGTGGTCTTGATAACCCGCGCCCCACCGGGGGTCCGGCGCCACCTTCGCCCCACCGGGGGGCCATCGATGGCCCCCCTCTAACTCCGAAAATATGGGCGTTAGCGCAAATCTGCAAAGTGCAATAGAAAGCTCGCGTGAATTCAGTAAGAAATTACTTCGCATGTTTTAGTGCTCAGGTCAATGGTTTGACCTCCAGAGGTCAAATTAGGTCAAGATCGGCTATTTTCACTCAAATATGCAATGATTAAGCAAACTGGGCATAACTCTTATGTCATTAGAGCTATTGAGGCCTGGTAAAGTAAATTTGATAGCAAATTGCCAGTAAATTTTCCGCTATGTGGAACGTAAAGACCTCCCGCCAGTGGTTTGACCGCCAGAGGTCACCTCGTGACCTAATATGACCTGAGGTCACGAAAGGGCAAAAAGTGACCTTGCCGTACATCAAACGAAAGCCAGTGACAAGACAAACACGATGGTGTTTGTTTCACCGCTCTAGCTCAATTAGGTCAAAAGTTATTCTCAAAATACTGTTTTTGACCTCCGGGGACCTTGGATGACCTTGGAAAAGTCAAAGGGCAAATATGACCCCTGGGATCCGTGAAAGGGTGTCCAAAAACGTTGTTCTGAGCAGTCTGAGTATTTTCAATCATTTTTGTGACTTTTATATCATGAAATAGCTTTTCCCCATGCTTTTTCAATGGGAGAGGTCGCCTCGTGACCTGACCTCAGGGCACGAAATCGAAAAATCCCGGATATACACCTTGTAGACCCTGGAGGGGTCATGAAGTGTAGAAAGTTTCAAATCGATCGACTTTGAAATGTAGCTCTTACAGAGCTCTAAAGGTGAAGTGAGGTGACCTTGGTTGACCTCGTCTGGTGACCTGACCTTGGGTGACCCGGGGTTAAAAATTTCAGGGATGATGGGAAAATGATGCAGTGAGAGGTAGAGCCCCAACCGCGGTGCAGCGCCTCGTCGTTTTTCTGCTATCCCGGAAAAAACCTTAGGGGGGCCATCGATGGCCCCCCGGTGGGGCGAGGGATAAGAATCTACGTTTCATTTTGATCCTTTCAAATGCGACTTGTATCCTATTCTAATGCGAATAATTGCCGAAAATTCAAAAGTGGACGAAAACGAATGCGCCTCGATCCAATCGGCCTCACTGAGCAAATACCCACGTGAAGTCTTTCCTTCGCCTGAAATCTGGTAGCAGCCAATGCCAAGCCAGCTCAGGCAAAAGTATGCGCCATCTTTTATATTTTAATGGGCCAGAAACTTCTGGGACATGACAAAGTTTATTATACCTCCAGAAAACCTTTGTTGCCGAACTTTTCCCATGTCACCGTTTGTGTTTTTTCTGCGGGTTTTATATTTTAGTTTATGACAAGCCGGATTGTTTTGTTTTACGCTGCGTTATCATGGGATTCCTCTGCCAGGTGAGGTCAAAACAAGTCCCTGGTGAGCCCTAAACAAATCTGAAAAAGATACATTTTCCACTTAAAATTGTGAATTTCAGGACACTGCAATGGAGAGCCATCAACTCAATGCTCCACATGTCATCTTCCGCCCCCCCTCCCCCTGTCATTGCCACGTCGGAACCCATTTCATCCTCCCTCCCCCAGCTCAGGAAAATCCGTGGTAAGGCTCCAAACGTCGATCACCCCCCCCCATCCCCCCAGAAACGAGGTCGAAAGATCATTACTTACGATGCAGTAGCCCTGAAATTGAGGATACTGCTTGAAACATTTTCGCTAACTTGAATTTCTACCCTGCTCTGCAGCAGCGCCTCTGTGAGGCCCTGTACCGACAGCACGATGCTACGTACCCACTGGAGGTGATGAGACCACAGTTGTTCTCGGGATTGGCCCTGGTCTTGGCATGACAGACCATGCCGACGGCATCCTGCTGAGCTGCTATCCGCGAGGGCACGAAGTCGCCGTTTCGCATGTAGTCGCTGTTGTCGATGCTGCAACAGAGCGAGCACTCTTCAAATATATTGATAGATTATGCTTTGTCTGGAGATATCTCTTATTGTTGGTTGGGTCCGATGATACATCCCTGAGACTAGTACAGCAGTAGGTCTTAATAATACTGATACTAATTAGAAACTTTTGTTCTATTTACTTCTTCAAGGGGCTTTGCTTTACTTCCAATGAGCCCTGTGCACAGAATGGCAATTGGGTTTGAGAGGCCCATCCTAGGGGCATAACCAGGACAGCCCAGACGACTCAATGCAATGTGTGTAGTATAAATAAAAACCCTTGTTAACAAGCGCAGATTGGAGGGAGATGGGTAATCTGGCCATGGCCTCCCCAAAGCAGAGAAACAAGAGTGTCAAACACTCTTTTACCCTGCCCCCAGCGTTTCATTCACCAACTGAGGGAGGGTGGATTAGGAAGTATAACATTAAGTGTTTTAGTCCATTAGGAAGGTAAGTTTTAGAAGGCTAAAACATTCCGATGAAGAGGGAAAATTGACGGCCTTTCGCGCACAATTGCTTTTAGAGTAATGTGGTACACAAATGTTTTGTCAATGTGTGCTTGACACATTGAGGACCCTCCCGTTTTTATTATTATTTTAGTAACATTTTTCTTTTCAAAAGAAGAGGACAGTAAAGGACAGAGGTAGGCATAGGAAAGAGAGATGGATATTTAATTACAAATGGAATTAGAGATTGCCTTGGAGCAGGTAAAGGTGGATGCCTTGTCTGAGCTCCCAGTTTCAATTTCAATTTATTTATTCAATCGTCGATGGGTATTCCCAATTATGGACGAAATCATTGTGATAAAATTATATACATACATGCACGAATGATAGCAACACTTACAGAATAATAAAACATCATGCTCACATCGCTAAAAATGCGCCCTAAAACATATTGTATACATTTATAAAAAAACACCACATACGGAATAATAAAATATAATACAACGCTAAAATACACTGTGGTGGTTTAAAACAGACCCTAAATCACAATGCTCTTAAATATTCAAAAACCTCTCTCCGAAACGTGCAATAATCGTCATGAAAGAAGTCAGACGTTGGGCATTTTTTTAGAAACCTGTTGACTTCACGGGGCATCCTTACAAAAAGGCTGTTCTTAACAGTGTTCACTCTGGCACACGGAACTCTAAACAGCGACAAATTGCGATTGATTCTTAATGGAGTGGACAGTGAAAATGAGCTGACTAAAAAACATGAGTCAATGCGTCTGCGATAAAGGTTTCTCAAGAACATAAGATCATAATAATTTCTACGATATTTAATTTCTACGGCTCAAATTATTCCAATGAAAAAGAAAACTATGCCTACAAAAGGCAAAAACACTCACAGTAGTCAAAATTCAGCCTCCTACAAGGAAAAATAATATTTACAGAATGAGGTCCTACTGGTAAGTAAGTCCCCAGTTTATTGATCAGTAGTCATCAAGGAAGATTTTCTTCATAATTATTTTGAATTGAGATTTTGATTTAGGAATATCATGCAAGTCTTGGATTTTTGTGGCAATTATTCTATTCCATGTCTTTGGACAAGATAATGTGAAGGAAAATGTTCTGTACCTGCTGTCGGCCAATGGTTCAACGAAATGTGTAATCCTTCTTGTGGTTCTATGCTGCCTAGTTAGTTCAAAGAAGACGGAGTATGAATCTGGCAGATCATTATTAAAAAACCGGTGAAGAATGAAGAGTTTTTGTTGCAAAATAATATCAGTGAATTTTAGAATGTTCAATGATTTAAATATGGGTGAGGATGGAGCTCTATGGTGTGCTCCAACTGTCAATCTTATTATCCTTTTTGAATGATACATATCTTTTTCAGATTACTCTCAGAATGAAGACATTGTTTACAAGCGGCTGATGTGAAGAATTAATTCACTACATCGTACCAATTCCAGCAGCCGTCGCCTGCAGTGCTGAGTCTTTTTTAAGTACCTGAGGCTAACATGGGTTTGATCACCAAACAATCAACCAGATCCGCTCCTATACGCTCCATGCCACCCCTACTTGAAAGGCCAGTAAACTCAACTCTGGTCATTTCAAATCAACAGACACATCCAATGCATTGGAAATTGGCAGCCTGTTAGTAAAGCTAGCATAGGACCCATCCTTGCTGAGTGGTATTGGTCCTGGCCTTCCCAAGGTAGTGATGGTAATTCTGAGCATGTCTCTATGTCTTTAAGCTGAGCTGAAGGGACTGGGCTGAAAAAAAAATTCCAGAGCTTTACACATTGTGAAGAAATATGCATAGACAAGTATAAATTATTAAAAAACATGCTACTTTTGCCATCAAATCTGATTTGATGTTTTCATGAATAGAGCACATTCTATTATAAGTATGACAAAGGAAGGGTGGGTATGGTTCAAATGACAGGATGATATACCCACCTTCCCTTTGACAGGACTGGACTTTTGGACAGGACTGCACATTAAAGGGAATGTGGCACCTTCACAACGTGATTTTAACTGGAAAGCCAAGTTGTAAAGCAGGTCGGAAAACCCGGTACTTCATATTTCATTTGACTTGGAACTCGATATTTCCGTAGAAAAAAGCTAAAACCTACCTGACACCAGCCCCCTCAGCCCCCGTCGCCGGCGGCCATTGTTGTGAGCTACTGGTGTGACGACATATGCTGACGTCACGATGAGCATCAGCCAATCGAAGCCCTTGAAGCGTTTCAAGTATGGTAGTGGTTGCGAGATCGTGACATCATCCACAGTCTGATATTTATTTCTTTTTCTAGAGGAGTATTTTGAAAAACTAAATATTGAGCTTATTGTACATTTTTCAGAGAAATCATGAGTGGTTTCATTATTTTTTACTAAAAGTACGCCTAATTACACTAAATTCCAGGATTCGACCAAGGTGCCACATTCCCTTTAATGCCAGACCCCTCCCCAATATGCCTGTTAAGGATTCGACCATCACCCAATGGAAAACACCATGTCACATTTAAACATTTTGAGATTTTGGTATCATTTGATGCAAAAAAAGACAAGCTGCATCTACTTATCACATGATTTGACAAATTTGATATGACATGAATCATGAATTTGCTCAAAGTTTTGTCTCATATTGTTTTTTTTTCACATCAGTCCCGAAATTTGCTAATGTAAGGCTTGACTAAACCTTAACACGCGCCCCGATGGGGGGGCGAAATTCGCCCCCTCCTGGTTTTTCCCAGATAGCTAAAAAACGAAGAAAAGCAGAACAACGAAACTTACAATACCTTATTCCTAATCAATTTTAGACATATGACCAAATTTTTGACTTAAGGTCATGTCAGGTCAAAGAGCTATTCAGGGTCAAGTGACCCGACCTCAAAACCTAAAATTAGGAGTTTGAAGCAGCACCCAGGGAACATTAGCAAACCGATCAGTTTGAAATTCCACAATATGATAAGGTCATTAGGTTCTACAAATCTGCTATCTCAGAATTTTGATATTGGTGACCTAAGGTGGGGTCAATTTTTTGGTCACCCCCATTATAAGTCTATGGTGAAAAATAGAATGGACTCGTTTTCAGGAAATACTGGATAGATAAGGCTGAAAATCCTCAAACTGTCTATTCTTACCACGATCTTGACTATAAAGGTGAGTTTTTGAGCATCTGACCTCTCCAAGGTCATATCAGGTCACGGGAGCAGAGAGTGATTGTTTTGCCAATAACTTCTCACTGAATTGAGATAAAGCTCCCATTTTGCTTGCATTGTGTTTGCATTGTCAAGGGGAGTCGATTGATATGCAACATGACCATACCAGGTCACTCTGTGACCCTGACCTAGGTCAAGGTCAGGTAATTTTGACTATTTGACCTAGCAAGGTCATATTATACATCACTCGATTTGCCGCGATGAGAGGAATCCAATGATGCATAAAGACTTGCTCTAGGGCAGGTCTAGACAGGGAAACATACACTGCTCTGTTGTAAGCCTATGGAGCATTCTTTGACCTATGCTGACCTCAATACTGACCTGACATAAAAGTTCTTCCTATAAATTCCCTTCATCTTGTCAAGGGCTTTTAATGCTGCCCGTAATTTTCCTTTAGCTTTCGTGGGAAACAAGATACGGAAGGGGCGAAAACGCCCCAGAGGGGCGCGCCATGCAAGGGACCCCAGTGGGGCGCATGTTAACATATTATTAGCTCACTGAACCATAGCTCAGTATTATGGTAGTAGGCAGATCACATCTTGCGGTTCAAAAGGATCACATCAAAAGGTCCACTGATCAAAGGGTCTAATGTTCATAGGCTCTACCCTTTGAAAGTTAGACCTTTGAGTCCAACGTTCAAAAGGTCCAAAAAGGCGTGTGCAGATGCTTGAGAGTGGGGTGTGTGATGCCGCAGAGGCGTGCTAAGACACATGATTATAGGAGGAAATGAGTGTTAGGTTAGGTTAGGTTAGGTTAGGTCAGGTCAGGTCAGGTCAGTTGTGTATGCCCTTGGTCCCTATTTCCTAGTCTGGGGATATCACCCCTCTTTCCAGATTCTGAGTACGCCTCTGGTCTGGGTACCACTTTGGGACATGTTTTAGAAATATCCCCACATTCTGCAAGAAAATCCCTAGAAGTGAAACAGATGGAATGAGGGAGGGTTTGAGTAGTGTTAAGTAACCTACATGCCAAAGTTATCAAACCACGTTCACTCAGAATACACTTATCATCTGGAAAACATAGCACAATTGAGCTATAACACCGATGACTGCATTAACTACCTGATTGGACATAAATATCTATAAAATTTACAGACACAGTCCTTTTCTTTGGTTCAATGGAAAACAGTGGGTTACATTTATCATTTTAATATTTAAATACCATTGGATACAGAAAGACAAGCTACATCCACTCATCAAATGATTTGAAAACACACTAAAAATATTGGCTTATATTGATTTTTCACATCAGTCCCAGAGACTCGCTAATGTAAAGCGAAAGGGAAAATGCAACCTCCCATAAAATATCCAAAGTGTGACAAGTGCTTTGAACTTTAACAACTACTTTGAAGACAGTTTTTCTCCATTTGGTGACTGTTTCCAGCTGATCCAACACCATTCATTCCTGAAATGAAAAATAATTACAAAATGTCCTTGGATCACTTATAATCCCACCAGCACAAATGGGTTAGCATAACAAAATTAAGAAATAATTGCTTACCATATCATGGTACTTTCAAGAACCATCCTTGCTCTCTCCTGAAGACTTTCAAGAAAAATTAAATAAAGCAAGCTCGACCGGCCTTAGAATTCCACAACACAGAACGAACAACTCGGCAGTTCTCCCCGCAAAAAACAGCGACCACAACGTCGACCAGGGATTGGCAGGACTTGAAGCAGCTTTCCTTCTTCTTACTGCTCACGCCGAAAAAAACGCTCTATATTCCTGTAACCATTATCCACCGCCTTCCTTGCTGAAATAAAATAAAGCATCTGCAACACGGTTCCTCAATCTGCAGCAACAACCTTTATTACTACCCTGGCAACAACGACCAGCATAGGCGACAAAGCCCTGTTCCGCTGTCGCACGTTTTGTGCGGACCTCTAACTCCCTCCGAGTACATCGCGCCTATCGCCTCTTGTTTGTTCTAGCAGGGAACTTAAACCTTTAAACCATTAAAATATTGGCTGCACTTCGTCTCGGTTTTCATCGCACAAGCGGCCATCGCCCGTAAACCTCTGACTGTTCCCGGGGAGGCTACAATCCTGTGACGTGGCGCCGCGGCCCGCTGATTGGTGTGACAAAACTGTGCTGACGGTGGCGGCAAAATTCACAGCCCGACGACGACAAAGGTATCTTGGCTTGGACGATGATGACGACGATGATGACTTTCAACTCTACAAGGATTTTCGCCTTTTCCTGGTCGCAAAGATTTCCCCTTTACACCAATGAACGAGCATTATTTTGGATATGTTAACATGTACTACCAATCAAAATTGACTTTGTCAAATATTGGGAACAAAGGTACAATTTATACAGGACTGTAGCGGTGCTAGCTGGAGTTGGATTTCTAGAGGACCCATCTGAAAAGGGTCTATATCAGATGTTCCTCACGATCAAATCTTCCCATGTATCAAGTCTTCCCCTCGTTCACATTTTCCCCACGTTCAATTTTTCCCCACGATCAATTCTTCCCCACGATCAAAAGTTTCACAGTAAAGTTTACTTCAGAGCCAAGGTTTTTAGTATACTGTTAAAGTCCCGGCTCCTACGTCATAAACCCAGGCCGAGGTATAAAACTTCAAACCTTGAAATAAGCACCCGAAACAGGAGTAAATGTCTAAAATAGTGATAAGGTGAGGTGAATAACGTTAGGTAACGAAACGCTCATTGGCGTTGACACTAGCGGGGCTAGCCACCTGGTGGCAGGATACCGAAGCAGCTGAGCAACCGAGACGCTAGTTCAGCAACTGGCCGCTAGAGGGGAAGCCGGCTGTTTTAGCTCTGCCAGGATTACTGCCTTAGGATTATGGGATTATTCTGGCCATTTTTACCTACGTGTGAAAGCCAGCCGCACATGACCGAATTCGTCATGAGAGTCGTCTGGGAGGAGATAGAGGGCGTGGAGGCATTGAATCCATTACATCTAGCTAGGAATGTATGTTATTTCCGCTAAGACTCTTCGAATTGGGGTCCGTATTAGCCTCTGACCTTATGGTAAAGGCAAAATTTCACATTTTCTGTCTTTGGATCGTATTTGTTTTGTCCTTTTCTTTCGCTTTTGTCTGTACTCGTCATGTTCTCTCAGGGGCGCAGCCAGAGCTTTGGTATGGGGGGGCACACCAACTTTGAGGGGCACCCCGGGGAAAAAGGGCACTTTTTAACGTAACCTAAAAAACTTACTATATCTTTGTTTATATAATTTTTGGGCATCTTTGCTTCATTAAAAATGCAAATAAATCATTGAAGGAGAAGGAAAACGCGATTAAAACCGAAAAAGGAAAAAATATTACCAAAATATCATGGAAGTAGCCCAAACACGACTGTTTTGGATAGATTTAAGGACAAATCAGCCAACTCACACAAGTACTTAACATCGGAGAAATCAGCGGAGCATGTGATATCTGTTACAGTGTGCAGGACAAGGCATATTGGGGTCTAAAATTCATTTGTTATGCCCACTGGTTTTGTCGTGACGAGTGAGCCCTGGCTAAACGCGGATTAAGTACCTTGCCTCCCACAATCGCCGTGGGACGAGGAGTGGCATAGTGTCTTTGAAAGAACACATTTTTGCTGCCGGAAAAATTTGTGAGATACCTTTTGAACACGTTTATTAAGTTCCATGTTCTCAAGGATCGGTCCCAGTTAAGATTAAATAAAAGGTGAACAGGCCGGTGGTTTGGATGGGGATGGTGTGACTGGGCTGAAAATTGTGAAAACTAGTTCTTCATTTAAATTAATTAGTAGAAATCCTGGTTTAGGGGACTGTGCTCTGAGGTCAGGGGCACATGCCTTTTTATCATCCCTTCCCAGAATCCACCAGTACAATAAACAATTTATATAACCTGGGGTGCCTAGGTATCACAAGCCGTTTTAGAGATTCCTCATTCCTCGTTAGCTCCGTTTTACAAGGGGAGTTTCCATTGCGTTTTTATTCCCCATCTATTCAAGACCAGCTCTGGGGCCCCCAAGTGTGGATCAGAGGCCTCCAGAGCAGCTTCCCCATCCCCCAGTTGTGCCTCCAGGGACTAGACTAGCTCAGTGACCCCGCCCCGAGATTATGGGAGTTGGCCTTGTGTTCTTATTATCTGTCTATTCAAGACCACCTCAGGGGCCCCTGATGTAGATCAGGGCCACAGAGCAGCTCATGCTTCACCGAGGGACTGGACTAGCTCATCGGTCCCAGAGATGAGGTCATCAGACTAGCTCAATTGGTCACAGATAGGCTCATAGGGCCTTAAACCAGTTCAAGAAGCCCCAGAACAGTTTAAGGCGCCAGATCACCTCAGGGGGGCTCAAGCCAACTTAAGGGGCTCTCACAAGCTCAGCGCCCAGACCAGCTCAGGGTACCCTCAGAACCTAGATCCGCTCTAGGGCCCCAGATCAGCTCTTGGGGCCCCAGATCAGTTCAAGGGCCTCAAGTCAGGCCAGGGGGCAAGATCAAGTCAGGGCCACTAAATCAGCTCAGGAATTCCTCACCAGCTCGGGGCCCAAGCAGTTCAAAAGCCACAGAGCTGCTCAGGGAACACCAGATCGGCCCATAGGGCACCAGATCAGCCTCGGGGACAAACAATCAGATCAGTGGTCTCCGACCAGCTGGGGGCCCAGATCAGCTCGGGAATACCAGGTCAAGTCAGGAGGCACTTAATCAGCTCAGGAGCTCCATACCATCTCAGGGGCCCTCACCAGCCCTTGAGGGCCCAGCTCAGCTCAGGGTCTGGGATCTGCTCAGGAAATCACGTAATCAACCCAGGAGGCCCGGGTCAGCTCAAAGGGCACCATATTAGCCATGGGGCACCAGACTAGCTCAGAGGGAATAAGATGGGCTCAGGAGACACACTGATGACTCAGTAGGCACCAGATCGACTCAGGGGGTATTAGTTAAGTTCAAGAGGCAGTATATCTGCTCAGGGTGCACCAGATCGATCAGCGCAGGGGGCAAGTTCAAGTCAGGGGCACGAAATCAGCTCAGGGATCCTCACCAGCTCGGGGCCCAATCAGTTCAAAAGCCCCAGAGCTGCTCAGGGGACACCAGATGCCCATAGGGCACCAGATTAGCTTCGGGGATAAACAATCAGATCAGTGGTCCCCGACCAGCTCGGGAATACCAGATCAAGTCAGGAGGCACTTAATTAGCTCAAGAGCCCCATACCATCTCAGGGGCCCTCATCAGCCTCTGTGAGCCTAGCTCAGGGCTTTAGAGTTGCTCATGAAATCACGTAAGGAGGCCCAGATCAGCTTAAAGGGCACCAGATTAGCTCAGGGGGCACCAGCTAGCTCAGAGGGCATCAGATGGGCTCAGGAGGCACCAGATCGACTCAGGGGCATTAGTGCAGCTCAGGTGGCACCAGATCGATCCGCTCGGGGGCCAGATCAGCTCCCAGCGCTCCAGACTATGTCAGGAGTCTAAATCAGCTCAGGGAGCAACATAACAGCTCAGGGGACACAAGGTGGGCTCAGGGCCCACCAAACCAGCTCAGGGGGGCACCAGACCATCTAAGGAGACATCAATAATCAGCTGAGGGGGCACCTAATCAGCTGAAGAGGCACCATATTGACTTAGGAGACAGAATCAACTTGGAGAGGCACGAGATCAGCTCGGGGGTCCCGAATCAGCTCAAGGGGCGCTAAATCAGCTACTAAGGCACCAAGCAAGCTCGGAGGTATTAGACTAACTCAGAGGGCATTATATAGATTCAGGAGGCACAATTATTTGCTCAGTGGGGCACTCGATTGACTCAGGGGCACCAGATCGGCTTAGATGGCAAGTAATCAGCTCCGGGGGCCAAGACCAGAGCTCAGGGGGACCCGATAAGCTCAAGGGGCACCAGTTTAGCTCCGCCCGTACGATTATTGGCGACGATGAGGCATTATCTGGAAACGGATTACGTGCCTTTGCTCTTCCCGGGTGGTTGGAAAGGCGACAGAATGCTCTAACTGACCAAAAAGGCACTTAATTGTCAAACAATAATTCAAATCGCCAAATGCAGTCTAGTTCCATCTAGGCTCAACGGCTTGGGGCACTAAATTTCGAGCGGCACGGCCCAAATTGGGTACACCACCTGGAAATCAAAAGGGCACCCCGGCAGTGATGGGGGCACGTGCCCCATGTGCCCCCTCCCCCCACCGGCTGCACCCCCGGGACAGTAGATCAACTCCGGGAGGCATAAATAAGCTCAGGGGCCCCGGATCAGCTCAAGGGGCACTATAACAGCTAAATAAAAGGACACCAGGCAAGCTCGGGGGCATCAAACTAACTCAGAGAGTATTATGTAGATTCAGAGGGCACATTTATTTTCTCAAGGGGGTACCAGATTGACTACGAGGGCACCAGATCAGCTCAGAGGGCACATGATCAGCTCCAGGGGGCAACAGATGAGCTCCGCCCGTACGAATATTGGCGATGATGAGGCATTATCTGGAAACGGATTACGTGCCTATACTCTTCCCGGGTGCTTGGAAAGGCGACAGAATGCCCTAGCTGACCAAAAAGGCACTTAATTGTCAAACGGTAGTTGAAATCGCTAAATGCGGTCTAGTTCCATCTGGGTTCAACGGCGTAGGGCATTAAATTTCGAGCGGCACGGCCCAAAGGGGGTACACCACCTGGCAATCAAAAAGGGCATCCAGCACCGATGGGGGCACGTGCCCCTGTGCCCCCTGGCTGCGGCCCTGGACAATAGATAAACTACGGGAGGTCTTAAATAAGTTCCGGGGGCCCGGATCAGCTCAAGGGGCACTAAAACAGCTAATAGGGCACCAGGCAAGCTCGGAGGCATCAGACTAATTCAGAGAGTATTATATAGGTTCAGAAGGCACAATTAGTTTCTCAGAGGGGCACCAGATTGACTACGAGGGCATCAGATCGGCTCAGAGGGCACATGATCAGCTCCGGGGGCCAAGACCAGAGCTCAGGGGGCACCCGATGAGCTCAAGGGGCACCAGATTAGCTCCGCCCGTACGATTATTGGCGGCGATGCGGCATTATCTGGCAACGGATTACGTGCCTATACTCTTCCCGGGTGCTTGAAAAGGCGACAGAATGCCCTAACTGACCAAAAAGGCACTTAATTGTCAAACAATAATTTAAATCTTCAAATGCAGTCTACTTCCATCTAGGCTCAACGGCGTAGGGCACTAAATTTCGAGCGGCACGGCCCAAAGAGGGTACACCACCTGGCAATCAAAAGGGCACCCCGGCACCGATGGGGGGGGCACGTGCCCCTGTGCCCCCCCTGGCTGCGCCCCTGTGTTCTCTTGAAACTTGTTCTGATAAGGTCAGTTGTGTCAAGCTAGAGCGCTAAAATAAACGTCATTGTAAAAGTCTTATGATCTCATGTCATATTAGGTCACGAGGTAGCCTCAGGAGGTCAAACCACTATCAGAATGTCATTATGTTTCACATAGCGGAGAAAATTATGACATTTTCCCATTAAATGGAAATACGCGAAAACAAATTTATTGGCTACAGGGGTCGAAAAACTGACCATTTTGGCATTCTAAATGGTGACAGCCCAAGGTGGACAAGGTGACAAAAATTAGCTGAAATGTTTGCTCCAGACGAATAACGGAACAAATAGCCAAAATTTGCACATGCAATTTAAACTCGCAATGTTTTTCAACAACTAAGATGGTCCAGGAGTATCCCTTGGTATCCCAATAACTCAAAACGTGCCACATTTTGCAGCCTGGGCTGGTGACACATTTATAGTTAGGCATTTTTAATGGTGACAATCTGAACACTTTTTGGCCCCTGATTGGCTAGATCAAAAGGTCACAAAAAGTTGTTTCAGAAGTCCTATTCCAATTTTTACGAATTCGGCCTGCAAATGCCTTAAAATTCCTTTCAAAGTCAACATTTCTAGACAACTTTACCGTTACATCTCTTATCAGTTAATGTGACGTATCCACGGCTAAGGCTATCAATTTCTCTAAGAATTAGGTTATATCTATCCTAATTAGTGATGTAGAAGTTCAGACTACTATAAAAAAATTACTTAAGAAAAAACATTCCAAATCCCTTTTGAAACAGAAATATAGGGCTTAAAAGAAATCAAAATTAACTAATGAGAAGCCTAGGATTCTCATACCGGGGTCACGTGACCTATCTGATGCAAAAGTTTCGTCATTCTGGGGCTGAAGCAGAAAACGACTCAAGACCCGAGGTACGAAATGGCTGAAGATTTAAGTAGGTAATTGTATTTTTTCCGTTTCTAGGGCAAACTAATTCATTTTTAGTTTGTAAAGGCTTTGTAAAATTAATTCACATACAAATACAGGAGAGACATTTGTATTACAAGAAAAAATTACTTTTCAACTTTAAATAGTTTTCGAAAATAAGTGATGGATGAAGGTTTCAGCATTTTATCGGAACTGTTAACTTATTTCGATAATAAGTGAGTGGCCTCCCAAAATTTTGTCGAATATTTAAAGATAATTGACAGTTTCCTAATCAGGATTTTTCAAATAGCAGGAAACCACAATCATAATTTTTTCGCGTATCTCCCTTTAAATTTACTTTACTAGATTGCAATGACTCTAACGGCATGAGAGCTGTGCCTAGTCTACTTAAGCATTGCATATTTTAGTGGAAATGGCCTATCGTGACCTAACTTGACCTCTGGAGGTCAAACATTTGGCCTGAGCGCTTAAACATGCGAAGTAATTTCTTACTGGATTTACACGAGCTTTTCAGTGCCCTTTGCAGATTTGCGTTAACCCCCATATATTCGGAGTTACAGGGAGGGCATCAATGGCCCCCGGTCGGGCGAAGTTGGCGCCGGACCACTGGTGGGGCGTGGTTTAAAGCTAGCCTTTACGTATATGGAAATTTGCAGCGTGGCTAAAATAACAGCTTTATGGCACATTTCGGGAAATTAAATACTGCTGTGTATTAGTTCGAACACTTTCACACATATGGTGGCTTTTCAAGCGCCGTCGTAATGAACGTGAAGTGATGAAGACTATGAAAGGAGACGGTGTGCATGATATTAAACCTGACTACCTCAATTCACTCTGGTAATCAGACTTAAAGTTATTGAATGTCAGTCGTTTTGAGCACGAATAAATGATAATCTGCGGGAAATGATTACCAATTCTTTCCCGGTGTCGAATTCACGAACTCTTTAATCAGGAAATTTCCAAGAAAATGAAAAGAAAAATTAATCAAAATACAAGGGATATGGGAGTGCGTCCCGGATATAACGTATATTCCGCGGACAGATCCTGTTGAATTCACCACAGTTCTTTATCACCCTTGCTATGTTGTAAGTGAGCAAATTACCAAGAAAATAGGCACCCGGATATCTATCGCCTTGGCTCACCCTGTTGTTATTTTCAACTTGTCATACTTCTTTTTATTTTTGGGATTATGCTCATCAATTTCTGTCATTGCCCTTGTTTGTCTAGTTTTCCCACGAAATGTTAAAAACGAAAAGTTATTTATTTCAGAATAGTTAGGAAGGTAGTTATTGGGGTTACGCCTATATATTTAAAACTAGCTGAAGTGCCAAGTTCCCTGTTTGATTTGCTCTTATCGATGATACAACTAGATTATTTTTTGCCTCCTTTCTTTCAGTATTGGTTCCAGATCGACATGTTTCAATTTGTTTTTTTTTTGGTAGGCAATGGGCGTAGATACATTTGTTCCGAGACATATAATTTTCGAAAATAGTGTTTGGGCCTAGGATCTCAAGCAATATATCTGGATTGTATTCCTAAAATCTAAGAAATGTTAAGGAAAAAAGGACGCTCAATAAAAGGATAAAGAACTTTGCCCCAGTTGCTATATAACACCTATTCCGTGGACGGTCCTGCTGATGGAGCCGCTGACTTACCCCTCCCTAGCCATTGGTTGGAGATCCCAGGAGATTGGGGAGGTCAGTACTCCCTTCGACTTTGGGTCTCTGATAGGCTGTGTATGGGACTTGTATTGCTGTGCCAGCGTTAAGCCATCCAGGACCACCACACATTGGTGCCCCCTGAGCTAGTACCTATTTTGTGCCCTTGAAAGGGAGATACGCAAAAAAATATTATTGTGGTTTCTTGCTATTTGAAAAATCCGGATTACGAAACTGTCAATTATTTTTGTATCTTCGGCAAAATTTTGGGAGGCCACTCACTTATTATCGAAATAGGTTAATAATCCCGATAAAATGTTAAAACCTTCACCCATCACTTACTTTTCGAAAACTATCTAAAGTTAAAAGTAATGTTTTTGTAATAGAAATGTATATTCTCATGTATTGGTATTTGAATTAACTTTAAAAAGTCTTTGAAAATACAAAATGAATTAATACGCCCTAAAAACGAAAAAAAACATAATTACTCACGTCTTCAGCCGTTTCGTACCTCGGGTCTTGAGTAGTTTTCTGCTTCTACCCCAAGATGACGAAACTTTTGCGTCAGAAAGGTCACGTGACCCCCCTATGAGGTGACTGTACGTTCTGATCGGTCAATTGTGATTTCTTAAAAGTCCTATATTTTTGTTTTAATATTATTTTTGGCTGTAACTTTTTTAAAATAACTTTTTATTTAATAGTTTTAAACTTTCATGTCACTGCTTAGGAAAAATGGGACCGGTTTCTTAGAGAAATTGATAGCCGTAGCCGGGGGTAGGTCATTTACATCGATAAGAGGTGTACCGGTAAAGTCGTCTAGAAATGTTGACTTTGAGAGAAACTTTAAGACATTTGCAAGTCGAATTCGCAAAAATGATAATGGGACTTCTGAAACAACTTTTTGTGACCTTTTGATCTAGCCAATAATTTTTTTGCGTATCTCCCTTGAAGCTGATCTGGGCCTCTTGAGTTGAGGAATTTCATCAGCAGCTCTAGGGCCCTGAGCTTAGCTGGTCACACTGAGGCTGATGAGGGCCCCTGGGCTGGTATGGGGCTCCTGGCCTGATCAAGTGCCTCCTGACTTGATCTGGCACCCCCGAGTTGATATGGTCCCCGAGCTGGTCGAGGTGCTGCCTAAGCACCCCTGATTATATAAATTGCTAATTATACTGATGGATTCTGGGGAGGGATGTGCTAAAAAGGCATGTGCCCCTGAGCTCAGAGAGCAGTCCCCTAAACGAGGATTTCTACTAATTAATCTAAATGAAGAACTAGTTTTTCACAATTTTCAGCCCTGTCACACCATCCCCACAAAACCACCAGCCTCTTTACCTTTTTTACTCTAACTGGGACTGATCCTCGAAAATATGGAACTTGATAAACGCGTTAAAAAGATATCTCTCAAATTATTCCGGCAGCAAAAATGGTCCAATGCCACTTTGCCACTCCTCCTCCTACACCCCTAGAGGGAGCCGCGGAACTTAATCCGCGTTCAACCAGGGCTCACTCGTCATGACAAAACCAGTGGACATAACAAGTGAACTTTCGACTCCAATATATCTTAGCTTGCACATAGTGAGATATCACAGGCTCCGCTGATTTCTCTGATGTTAAGTACTTCCATGAGTTGGCTGACTTGTCCTTAAATCTATCCAAAACAGTCATGTTTTGACTACTTTGATGAGATTGCGGTGAAATTTTCTTTTTCCGGTTTTAATCGAGCTTCCCTTCTCCACCAATGTTTGATTTGCATTTTTCTCGTACCAAAGGTACCCAAAAGTTAATATAATTTAAGATATAGTAAGTTTTTAGGTTACGTTAAAAAGCCACCTTTTACTCCTGGCGTGCCCCTCAAAGGTGATGTGCCCCCCCATTCGGAAGTTCTGGCTGCGCCCCTGCTTGTCACCGAATAGTGCTGACGGACCCAGGCCCCAAGTTCGGAACGGTGGGGGGAGGGGGGCAGCTAAGTCAATACTCTGGAGATAAAGCCTGACGCGGCTGCCCTGGAAGAATCTCTGTTAGTCTATGGAAACGTGCTACTTTCAGGAGTGGGACCTAGCTATACTTCCACCACTGCCTGAGGCAGTGATCACGGTCACGAGTCACGGTCAGAGTTCACCCACCTCCCAAAATGGTATTGTATTAAAAAACTCACATATTCCCTGGCTCTCTCGCATAAAGTGGGGAAAGCAAATTTCTTCCTGCCCATACCTTGAATGAAAATGTAAGGAATCAACACGGGGAAATAACATCTTGGTATAACGCTTATGTCATGGAGCGTCGGCGTTACTAAAAAGAACTATTATATTTCACAAGCTAATAGGAGGGGATTAGGATAGATGGTGAGACCTCTAAGATTAAGATACAATACATTGCTTTACTCTTCAATTCAATACTTATTTTCAGATCACGTCTTTTCTGGTGTACGCATTGATCCTAGGGTCTACCCGTGAAGTGGTGTATTTACTCTGGTTCATTGCGGATTTCTCTCATGGCTACGGAGCGCTGCCAGCCCGACCTCAACAAAGAGGAGGGTACACCCAGTCATCCATCAATTACGCCCGCCGTGAAATACCGCTGTGGGGCGCGAGAGGGATAGGGCTCGTAATAGCCATGACACTTCCTCACGCTCAACACAATGCGCCCGTATTGCCCGTGGAGGCGAATTTCGAAGAAGGGATGAAAAGGTATGCTTTTGCGGTAACACAAGTGTTTGAATAAGGTGGCCACAGCAACAACATGTCAGGGTATCACTCAACCCTCTAACAAAAAAAGCTTTAGCCGGCTGATACTAAGTCGTCACCCGATACGTGCGCCGGCGACAGTCCTGATACGTGCCGGACACGACAGTGGAGCCAACCGTACAATGGCTCCGCGGTGGGTGGGGTGGAGGGGACCATCACTCAGCGCTGCCGGGATGCTTACCGAAGGGTTGGCTACAATGTACAATACCAATTAACCGAGATAAATCAAACAGCTCCTGACAGTTTCGTGAAAGACGATTGCCAAAGATGGCACCTTTGTGTCAAAAACAGGCATGCGTCTAAGCCTTACCTACGTCCGTCCTGGGAGGAAGCCGGAGTCACAGCACATTCACTCATACAGTGATCACGTACAATATAATGATGGGCCCATTTATAACTGAAACTGATAGTCTCTCCGCCATCCGTAATGCCGCCCTGCCCATAGCGTGCGTTCCCATTGTGTAAAGAACCGGTCATATATAATCTACATTATACACTTCTGGCAATATAATTATAAACTGCTGTGATTACCTGGAAAGTGAATATTTGTAAATATTTCTTAACATTTTGGTAACTGTCTTTACAACGACTGTTTCATTCACTTACGACCCAAGTGCTGCTTCCACCGATTTCGGGTGCCGAAGACGAACGAAAATTGGCGACACCTTGGATACGAACAGTGAATGCTAGACCAAAGCTCGAAGGAAAAACCATTTGAAGCTGGCCTTTTTTATTTTGTGCCACCCCTGGTTTTGAGTAAGCTTTCCCCGGCATACCATTGGGCGTCTCACTTGAACATGGACCACCTTCATCGATTTTTGCTTGCCCTCTTGTTTGTGATTGGGTGCCTATATTTCATGATTGACCGCCCTTTTTTCAGTACTGGAGCACCCCACTGTAACATGCAACACAAACCCCCTTTCAAGGGGCCCGACCCCAACTCAGGGGGTATAAGATCAGCCGAGGGGCCCGTAACAGTTAAGAGGTTTCGAACCAGGTAAGGGGTCATTGACGGCTAATGGAGCCCTAGTGCCAAAACCTGGGTTTCAAGATAAGCATGGGAGCCCTTACCATCTAGAAGGGACCCAGATAAGCTCAGGGGCTTAGAACCAGCTCAGGGGCCCCAGATCAGCTGAGCAAGTAAAAAAACTCAGGAGGCCAGACCAACTGGGCCCCCAACGGGCTTAGAGGCCCCAAAGCAGCGTAGGGTCTAGATCAGCGCAATGGAGCCTGGAAAAACTAAAAAAATCCAATGCCATCTCAGGGGTTCTTACCAGCTCAATAAACACCAATCCAGCTAGGAACCCTACGATAAAGCCAAAGACATTTTGAGTAGATCCTCTTAGGGGCTCTAGACCAGCTGGTGCCCGTCTCAATAATTCCACCATAGTGGTTCTTCTCAGCTCAGGGGGCCCAAACAGCGTGTGGAGTCTAAGGCCATGCCAGTAAGCTCCTTTGCAATACCCTCTCATGGCCCCAGAACAGCCCAGGGACTACTTGCAAAACTTACTCGCAGGAGGCTCAAACCTATCTCAAAGGTCCAAAATCCGCTGAGAGGCCCCATACCAGTTAAAAGGACCCGAAAATCTCAGATGAATCCAGTACCAGGGTTTCAGGATTAGTGCTGGCACCTGAATATCTAAAGTGGCCCGGAAATATTGTGGCTACAATTGGCCCCTGCCTTGCTTGCGGGACTCCTTTGGTCTCTGCCCTCCGTGGCTACAACATCCGTCCCTGCTTGGGAGTAGTAGGTAAGTATTATATCTTAAACTCTTAATTCAAGCAGGCTCCAGAATACTGTATGCGATCTGTGATGGTCCCATTTAGTGATCTTAGCTGAAATTCGGCCAAACCCTGGATTTTTGGAGATTCAATCAAATTTTGAACGGACCTCAGGGAGTTTAAGGCCACTTCATAGTTTTGTGAGCGTTTAGAATGCTCAGAAATTTCGCCCCAAAACGTTGTTTAACTTTTCTTTTTTGCTCCCCGACATGTTTTTATGCATATGCGTTTTTACGAAAATTTACATCTTGCACGGTTGTGCCCCCAAAAGCTATTCTGGGCCTCCTTCGAGGCCGCCCCCATCAGGGTTCGCCCCCTCCTTGAGCAATTTCTGAATCCCCTGGGGCACTAACGGTGAAAGGAACTGAACTATTCCACATGCTTACTTCCATTGATGAGTCTGATGCTATGAATTTTTTCAGCATTTCATTGTGTGTTGGTGTGTAAAGGATATGAATTATGGAATTCTTACATTTCAGACTGTTTTTTAACATGACAATGAGGGGGATCATTGATATTAGCTGCGGGCTCATAATTTTTACAAACGTATCGTTTCCTGGATTATTTTATACAAGATGAACATGAGGCTGAGTTTTAGTCATTGCACAGCAATGTCTGCTGAATGGGGGAAGGGCTACAATTCTGCCTCGTACCTGGCAGAGCATTATGTTTGACTCTTATTGCTTCTACGTTGACATATAAGCGTGGTATATGTTGGCTACAAAAAAACTTGTGGAGAGTGTGTTACTCTGTTAATATATCTGTCATTACGGATTCGAAGCGGCATCTTGAACTGGGCACCCTATGTTAATTACATATATGCATTTCTGTAGTCCAAACATAAAGCACCATGCACATTGGCTTTTCCATTGTACCTGCCGATTTGACATTTTTCCTGGCATCAAAGGTATCAAGGGCGAATTCAGAGTAAACAGAAGAGGAGAGTGGTTACCCTCTGATCAAGTCCTCGACTACACTACACTGCGATTCGGCATTAGCTGGTGCAAACCTGGTCTATGTGCCTCCCCCTCGATAATGAATCCTGTATCCGCCCATGACTAACTTAACCCTACTTCCAACGGGCTTCCGGCTACCCCTATTTCCAACAGAGGGCAGATTCTGCCCCCGAAGATTTCAAAAGTTACCCGACCGATTTTAAAAATTCACACTGCAATCGATTCATCTTGCGCTAATCTCCATTTAAAAAAAATCCCAAAATTTTGAAAATTGAGGGTAAGTGTTTCAAAATATACAAAATGTCTGCCTTTTTTAGATTATCCGTAACTCTTGTCTCTTAGGCTCTATTTTCACAAAACTGGTATGGATTGAAAGGGAATTGCTTGAACATGGTGATATCTTCTATTTGTAGCCATGACATGTATTTAGCGCGCACGCACACACACACACACACATAAGTATGGTTAAAACGCACAACAGGAGATCAGCGTTTAAGTCCAGCGGCAGGCGCCGCACGAAACTCGTTAGATCAAACATGAGCACAGGCCGAGTAAAGTAACAAAGGGAAAGTGACGGGAAGAAGGTAAAGGAAGTGTAAAGAGATGTGAGGTACCGATGAGACAGTGAGACGGTGAGAGAGACGCAATACCGTGTCGGGCTGCGAGACCAGAGAAAACCAGCTCGGGCGGCGAAGCGAGCAACGCGGCGGCGACGGGTCCGTAGCGGCGGGGTGTGGGGGGGGACGCAGGCGAGCTCGCCGGGATGCCACGGGGCACGCGTTCGCGCAAAGCAACGGATTTAAGATTCCGACGCGGCCGGCCCGCGGGGACGCGGGAGCAGGTCGGTAGCGGCGCGGCGGACGTTGTTCGAGTACCGGGACCGGAGGAATGAGGAGAAACAAGAACAAGGATAATCAGGCTTAAGACATACTGGAACATATCAATATCAAAAGCACACGGGTTATGGCTGAGTTGAGTTGGGAACAATCAGTACAACAGATTGAGACAAGTTCTATTTTTTCCCCAATAAGAAACTGCACAGACGGCCAAAAGAGAAGGAAGAGAATAGAACAGATATTTTCGTTACAGTGCCATCTTGTATGGACAACAGTAGTATCATGTCGGAGTGTTGTATGAACATTTGTACTATTGGCGTATTTATATTTTTGTATCTTTTGTTGTATTTTTTGTATATTTTTGTATTTACATATTTGTACCTGGCGTATTTAGGTGAAATTAAAAATTCAAGGGCGGTTTAAGGGCCAGAATTTTGGGGGAATTATATGATTTTTGCTCGTCTTTTTGCAGAAATACATACGCCAGGTAGAGTGTGATATCTCTTATGTCAAACAAAATGATCAAATGCCAAACATATGTCAGATGTGGATTCAGGGAGGCAAGTAGGGTAAGACAAACAACCCCGCCTTTCAGATATGGCTACTTTTCAAATTACCCCGCCTTTATCCACTCTGCTCGACCCGGGGAACACTCCTGGATCCACCTATGGATGGATTGTGTCCATTTGGTGTAGGGATTAAATGCATATCTTCGATGCTCTGCCCCATTCAATGCAGACACAAAACTAAAATGAACTTGAGTGTGAGTGAACTCCCCCCTCACCCCTAATTACGGTACCTGAGCACGTCGATGGCTTCCTATCATTATATAACACACATATCGGCTCAATGCATGGTTATGTTTAGCCCTCCCGTCCATTCTATAGGCAGTATATTCACTTTGGAAGGTTCGAATGGAAAACATTGTAGACCCCCATTATGAACTCCTGGAACCGCCTATGGCAAAACATTTATCGAAATACACATCAACGGCCGCTAATTGTAGGACAAAAGCAACGCAGGCGACAATGCTCGGCTTCTAGACAAACCCCCAAATTAGCGAGTCAGGCGGGTACCCGCCCTTAAGATCTCGACAACCGCGCTAGGTAGTGAAAAACGGTAAAAGGCGTTGGATGGCCCATCCACTACTCCATCGAAAATATTTAAACCATTTTTTGTCAGGTCACATTTAGGGTCACTAGAGGACAAAACAAGCCGTCATAGGGATAACATGTAAATGAAGTTTTTTGGCCATTACATCTAATCAAGTAGAGATAGAGCAAAACGATTTGAACTATATGAATCCTCGCAGCAAGCCAAATCGAATGATATATAACATGACCTTGCCAGGTCAAATCAAGGATTTGACCTGGCCTGAGGTCAGGTCAAGCTCAAATTGGGCAAAATTCATATCATTAGAACCGCAATGACGAGGAAAATCTAATGCAGTTTAAATAAACGCTCTATCTTTATTAATTACTGTGTTATTCAGTTAAAACCATTTTTCCCATGCATTTCCAAGGGAGAGGTCATGGCTCGTACCTGGCCTTAGGTCATCGATATCAAAAATTTCGGAACATATTTTAGATAACTCAGTGGGGTCATTGCGTGGTACGAGTTTCAATCGGATAAGTTCATCCTGTTCCTGCTTATGCTATCTTAAACTTTTTTGAGGTCAGTTCGCTCCACCTGTACTGGTGACCTGACCTGAGATGTCCTAACCTTTACAATTTTGAAGAAAACAAGTTGTGAAAATAATGAGGAAAAAGGTATGCCAAGTACGGCGGCGCGTAGCGCCGCCGTTTTTATACTGCCTTCCAAAAGCCGGGGGCGGGTACCCGCCCCCGTCAATGCGCGTGTTAAGATCCTACCTGGGGCCCCTGAGCTAAGGTGGGCCCTAAGCCAATCTTGAGCTCCCTGTGTTGAACTGGGTAGCCCCTGGGCTGGTCTGGGCCGCTGCACAGTTATAGGGCCCCCTGAGCTGAGCTGGGGACCCAGAGCTTAAATGGCCCCTGGAGATGTTCTGAGACCCAATATACACCGACCTTTGGGGGCGCCCCTAAATTGAGCTAGGGCCCCAACCTAGTTAAATAGTTGGTGCATATGCAGAGAAAGTGCCAGAGGGGAAAGCAACCACAGATGGAGAAAGCAGGCACCCTGAGGATCAGCTAGGGGTTGATGCAGAGGCATGGAATGAAAGACCAAGAATGAACACCAACGGTGCGAGGGCTGGTCCGAGCCAGAGAGGCGAACCGAGACGCCAGTTCTTAGAACTGATGGCAATGAAAATGAGAAATATCTTTTGTACAGAGACTAACCCTAAATCCAAAAAAAGGTGATGGCCGGTCACGCTGCGCAATATGCCTTAGTGGGTTCACGATACATGTGGGAGGGGGGGTTGTTGCAGAGGATATCATTTTCGTGTGTGGCACGTACATACCTTTAGTGGGCGCCTTGGTTCGTGAATGGCGAAGAAGCCTTAGCGATCATCGTGGATACAGAAATATACGCGTGTTTCTTTCGCTTCTTGTGGGTTTGATAAACCAGACCGAAATTTCACACATAAATTGAAATAACGTTATCTGCAGACGTGGCAGCCAGCATTTGACTTGTGTCTTAAACGACTGATATTAAAAGCAAACGACAGCAATCTTTCGACCGCCACAAAATTCTCTATTCCATCGCTTAAACCCTCTACGCAAATCAGAATATTTCCTCCCGGATAGGATCAACGCATGCGTTCCTATTCAACTCACGACTATTGTAACATGCGACTTTGTCTATTAAAGTCGTCGGTCTTCTGGTGCTGGAAGCTCCTTAACCGTCCATGTTGGGCACAGCAGCATACCACAGAGGCCTGTCGCAAAGAGGCCTGTCGCAAAACATTTTTACCGTCAGATAGGAACATTTAATGCTAGAGCGTTTGGAAACTGAGTAGCGGGGAGGGGATAGCAATATTGCCACTCCGCAGACGCTATCATATTAAACAAGTGAATCTAAGCATTTATGTACAATTATATATTGAAATTATATCAAACTGAAAAGTATACATGCCAAATATCTTGCAAACAAAGAATCCAGGCAAAATAAGCCCGTGCTTGGGGCAAAGTGGTCAAAATAACTTTGGTTTACTTTTTGGTTTCCTGTGCAGATATCTTGTATTTTTTGCCTTTTTGTCCCCTCTAGTGTCTTCAGAATTGAACATGGGACAAAATCATGGTACAAAACATAAGAAATGGGGATTAAAAGTTCTTCAAAATTGAGCAAATATCACTAGGGTGACCGCTTTGCCCTGGTCTCCCCTACTATTGTTTGGAACTGATCGGTTGCCAGATATTCCTTTGACGCAGCGTGAAACTTGTTATATTGGGTTCTGAGGTTGGGTCGCTTGCCCTTGAATAGCTCCTGTATCTGGCATGACCTGACAGAAAATTTAGTCAGGTGCATAACACGAATTGGGAATAAGGCACTGTAAGTTGTGCTGTCCTTTGTTTCTTCTTTTTTTGCGTTTCTTGGGAAAACCAGCAGGGAGAAATTTTTCCCCTGTAGGGCTCATGTTAAAACAAACAAATAATGGAAGACAGAGGGATATTACGGGTTATTTTACTCTTTGAAGGTCATCTCTCGCTGAAAATTTAATTCCATAACAGGCCCATTGAGGGGTGCTAGGACGGATATGATACAATGGAAGGCATTGAACAGTTAGGTATGTACATACATACATTGTTCTTGCATCACTTATTTAAAATGTCATCAAACAATCATAAAAAATCCTGCTGCCAATTCTTACAACGGATAAGCCACTGAATAATTAAAAAAACAGTACATTTTATAACTCTAATCAGTACCAAGTCGCGTAACCCAACCCTAGGTCACCGGTAAAACGGTAATGTTTGATTGTTTTTGCCAACTTAAATTTAGACGTCATCATATTTGATTTGGGTCTTAACGACTCAAGGGATCTACAATTAATATAATGCTAATTATTAGTCTCTAATATATGGCAAGTGGAAAAGTAAGGTTTTTCATTGGGTCCAAAAAGTGCCCGAGGCCACAACTCAAAAACCATTAAACGGGCGCAGCTAATAATATCACAGCGATAATCTGCGCCTCGCAAAACCAATGTGACAAATTTTCATCAAATTCTGACATGTAAGGTGCTATCGCTCGGTCGATTTGTCGTGGGATGCCCCAATACCTTGACGCGCAAGCGATCTCGCGGCCGTGGCCTGCCCCAGGGGTATGTCATTGCCTATCTCCCTGTGTGTCACCCGGCGCCATCTTGAACTGTTGACGTCACGCCTCTGCACGGGATCTGCGCATCTGCGGCTATTGCGGCGCCTAATAGAAGCGCAACAATTCAAGTACCAGAAAAACAATCCGGATAGTTGAGATATTTGATTACAAGGTAGTTGAGCCAGTGTGATCAAGAATGTGGTGCTTGTTCTTTTAATTCTATTTTCCCAGTGTCTCTTTTGCCTTATGATTATTGTGATGGGAATACTATGAACTAAACCATGGTTATTTGTGCTGTTGCGGGGTGCTCCTCGTGCCCAAGAAAACCAGAATGTGCGAACTTATCCTATCGTTAGGTAACGATCAATTCTGATACCCGGGGTTACTGAATGCTGCATAGTAAAAGCAGGGTGAACGAACAATGAAGTGAACCGACTGGTAATGAAAGACAATTGTCTGGGCTATGCAGTGATACCATTTTCGATTTCATACCTTTGACACCTCTGCTAAGACAGCGTTTTACTTTACGGAAACTGGTCTCACCGCCGTGATCATTAGTGATTGAGTCGGGCGGGCTCCAGTGGCATAGGTTCCCCGGATCTCCGCCAGGTGGCAAGCGTCGCGACGCCCGATATTTGGCTAAATTTATAGGAAAAACGCTCTTATCTAATAAGGATCAGAAACAAAACCTTAGCTTCCAACGGTTTCGTATGTAATCGGATCTTGGCTATCACGCCATGCCCAATTCTACTCTGGGCTACGTGCCGGTCATCGGCCCATTTCAGATTCATACCCTCGTGTCAGTATCTTTTAACCATTGCAAGAAGCGCAGAAATCGGTGACGAATTCAGAAAGCCCCTTCCAAGAGGGACATTCCCTTAGCACAAGTCTTAAGTACGAACAGTTTCGTATGCAGCGGAAAATGCGCTATCGATTGGTATGCCTTCACATTCAGTGCATTCTGCCGGAGATCGGCCCATTTTAAGATGCGAAGACCTTTCTACCCGTGCGAGTAGAAATATTTTCGCATTTTAAAATGGGCCGATCTCCGGGAAAATGCACTGAATGTGAAGGCATACCAATCGATAGCACATTTTCCGCTGCATACGAAACTACGCGTAGCTAAGACTTCTGCTAAGGGTATGTCCCTCTTGGAAGGGGCTTACTAAGCCTCCACCGGCCTAGATTTCTAAGATTTCCGCTGGGCAGCAAGCGCCGCGTTACACACAATTCGGGTTCAATTTGCGGAAAAATTGGTCTTCCAAAACTTTCTTTACTGAGAAGCAGGCCTAACACGGTGCTGACGCACAATTTCGTGAGCAACTGGACCTCGGCTTATATCTAACTCGTCGTAAAGCTGCTGGCAGATCGATGGCCCATTTCAGATTCATACCAGCACAGCAAAAATCTTAACCACTCCCGGAAGCATATGAACCAGAAAATAAACTCTTCAGCCATTCGCTATGAAAATATATCCTGAGAAGAGGTCTGAAGTACGCACAGTTTCATATGAAGGGAACATCGGATGAATTCTGTTATTGTCTACATAGGCACATCGTGAACTGCGGTCTTAGGCACATACATATAGTTTCGATGCAATGGAAAAAGGCAATCAAACTTAATTAATTCCCATTCGGATAATTCACACGGAGGTCATCCCAATAAAAGTTCCAAATGCTTTCATTTCCCACAGCAAGCTTCCAACAGCCAGAACTCGTCAGATTTCTGTTAGGCATAGGCGCAGGGATTTTTTCCAGGTTGGTGGTGGGGGCAAAAGTTGTAACCAATGGTGGGGCCAAATACGATTCGGTCTATCACTTGATTTGTCGACAGAAAAAGTACGGAATCGGCTCAAAAGAGCACAAAGAGGGCCCTGCTTGTTACAGAATAGAGTGCTGAAGAGGGCTCAAGAGGGCCCTGTCTGGTATAAAATGCCAAATTTGGCCACAGAGCATAGTGCGGGCGAGCCGCACTTCGCGCGGCTCGTGTCCTCAGGAGGACCATTCGGGCCCTCAGGGAGGGGCGGCTGTCCCTGCCGCCCCCCCTTGGCTACGCCCCTGAACCACTTCACAACTACGGAAAGTAGAAACACAAGTTTCATTAGCTTACTCTGTAGATATATCCTAAAGCTGAACTCTTAAGTACGCGCAGTTTTCTGTGCAGTCGGTGACTAAAAACTGAAAATATTCTGGTATGATTTTAAGGTAAGTGGTTTTACCTTCAGGTCGGCATATTTAAAAAGCAAAGGTTCTGCCCGCTTATCCGGTCAGCCAGCAATGACCGAAAGCCCCGTAAACCCTGTTGGGTTACACCATAACACCTTGTTACGCTTTATTTGATCCAGCATATAGGCTATCATCTAATATTCAGTTCTTGGTTTGATCATTTGTATCCGTTCATATATCGACTGACACTTCTGCATGTAACATAGTGCGTACACCGATACATGCCTGTAAGACACCAACCTAAAATAGACCAGTGGCAATTTTAAAGTAAAATTAACCAGGCTCCCCAAGCACGGGGCCCCTTTAGTTACGCCGGTGGGCACCCAACCAACCATTAGCAACTCAAGAAATGTAAGATAGTGAAACACAAGTAAGATAGACACCCGCCGTCCACATCGAGCGGATGAAACGGCTGAGCGGAAGGACAGAGCGGAGGTACCGGTGGGGAGGGGGTCCACCCGGAGGTATGTGGGGCTCTCCGACCCATCACTGGGGGGAGGGGGACAGCAGGTCCGCAGTGGCGGCTGAATAACGCTACAGTCCCGGAATGTCAGGCGCACTACCCGATGGGCGGCACGCCGACCCCCTTCCCCCTCCCCCCCCCCCACCGCCAGCGGCCGCGCGGGGCTGTTGGCGTGTCGGACGGGCGCGCCGGCCCAACAGATCCGACCGCCGGGGCAGGCCACGGCCGCGAGATCGCTTGCGCGTCAAGGTATTGGGGCATCCCACGACAAATCGACCGAGCGATAGCACCTTACATGTCAGAATTTGATGAAAATTTGTCAGAGCGGTTTTGCGGGGCGCAGACTATCGCTGTGATATTATTAGCTGCGCCCGTTTAATGGTTTTTGAGTTGTGGCCTCGGGCACTTTTTGGACCCAATGAAAAACCTTACTTTTCCACTTGCCATATATTAGAGACTAATAATTAGCATTATATTAATTGTAGATCCCTTGAGTCGTTAAGAGCCAAATCAAATATGATGACGTCTAAATTTAAGTTGGCAAAAACAATCAAACATTACCGTTTTACCGGTGACCTAGGGTTGGGTTACGCGACTTGGTACTGATTAGAGTTATAAAATGTACTGTTTTTTTAATTATTCAGTGGCTTATCCGTTGTAAGAATTGGCAGCAGGATTTTTTATGATTGTTTGATGACATTTTAAATAAGTGATGCAAGAACAATGTATGTATGTACATACCTAACTGTTCAATGCCTTCCATTGTATCATATCCGTCCTAGCACCCCTCAATGGGCCTGTTATGGAATTAAATTTTCAGCGAGAGATGACCTTCAAAGAGTAAAATAACCCGTAATATCCCTCTGTCTTCCATTATTTGTTTGTTTTAACATGAGCCCTACAGGGGAAAAATTTTCTCCCTGCTGGTTTTCCCAAGAAACGCAAAAAAGAAGAAACAAAGGACAGCACAACTTACAGTGCCTTATTCCCAATTCGTGTTATGCACCTGACTAAATTTTCTGTCAGGTCATGCCAGATACAGGAGCTATTCAAGGGCAAGCGACCCAACCTCAGAACCCAATATAACAAGTTTCACGCTGCGTCAAAGGAATATCTGGCAACCGATCAGTTCCAAACAATAGTAGGGGAGACCAGGGCAAAGCGGTCACCCTAGTGATATTTGCTCAATTTTGAAGAACTTTTAATCCCCATTTCTTATGTTTTGTACCATGATTTTGTCCCATGTTCAATTCTGAAGACACTAGAGGGGACAAAAAGGCAAAAAATACAAGATATCTGCACAGGAAACCAAAAAGTAAACCAAAGTTATTTTGACCACTTTGCCCCAAGCACGGGCTTATTTTGCCTGGATTCTTTGTTTGCAAGATATTTGGCATGTATACTTTTCAGTTTGATATAATTTTAATATATAATTGTACATAAATGCTTAGATTCACTTGTTTAATATGATAGCGTCTGCGGAGTGGCAATATTGCTATCCCCTCCCCGCTACTCAGTTTCCAAACGCTCTAGCATTAAATGTTCCTATCTGACGGTAAAAATGTTTTGCGACAGGCCTCTTTGCGACAGGCCTCTGTGGTATGCTGCTGTGCCCAACATGGACGGTTAAGGAGCTTCCAGCACCAGAAGACCGACGACTTTAATAGACAAAGTCGCATGTTACAATAGTCGTGAGTTGAATAGGAACGCATGCGTTGATCCTATCCGGGTGGAAATATTCTGATTTGCGTAGAGGGTTTAAGCGATAGAATAGAGAATTTTGTGGCGGTCGAAAGATTGCTGTCGTTTGCTTTTAATATCAGTCGTTTAAGACACAAGTCAAATGCTGGCTGCCACGTCTGCAGATAACGTTATTTCAATTTATGTGTAAAATTTCGGTCTGGTTTATCAAACCCACAAGAAGCGAAAGAAACACGCGTATATTTCTGTATCCACGATGATCGCTAAGGCTTCCTCGCCATTCACGAACCAAGGCGCCCACTAAAGGTATGAACGTGCCACACACGAAAATGATATCCTCTGCAACAACCCCCCCCTCCCACATGTATCGTGAACCCACTAAGGCATATTGCGCAGCGTGACCGGCCATCACCTTTTTTGGATTTAGGGTTAGTCTCTGTACAAAAGATATTTCTCATTTCCATTGCCATCAGTTTTAAGAACTGGCGTCTCGGTTCGCCTCTCTGGCTCGGACCAGCCCTCGCACCGTTGGTGTTCATTCTTGGTCTTTCATTCCATGCCTCTGCATCAACCCCTAGCTGATCCTCAGGGTGCCTGCTTTCTCCACCTGTGGTTGCTTTCCCCTCTGGCACTTTCTCTGCATATGCACCAACTATTTAACTAGGTTGGGGCCCTAGCTCAATTTAGGGGCGCCCCAAAGGTCGGTGTATATTGGGTCTCAGAACATCTCCAGGGGCCATTTAAGCTCTGGTCCCCAGCTCAACTCAGGGGCCCTATAACTGTGCAGCGGCCCAGACCAGCCCAGGGGCTACCCAGTTCAACACAGGGAGCTCAAGATTGGCTTAGGGCCCACCTTAGCTCAGGGGTCCCAGGTAGGATCTTAACACGCGCATTGACGGGGGCGGGTACCCGCCCCTCGGCTTTTTGGAAGGTAGTAAAAAACGGCGGCGCTACGCGCCGCCGTACTTGGCATACCCTTTTCCTCATTATTTTCACAACTTGTTTTCTTCCAAATTGTAAGGTTAGGACATCTCAGGTCAGGTCACCAGTACAGGTGGAGCGACCTGACCTCAAAAAGTTTAAGATAGCATAAGCAGGAACAGGATGAACTTATCCGATTGAAACTCGTACCACGCAATGACCCCACTGAGTTATCTAAAATATGTTCCGAAATTTTTGATATCGATGACCTAAGGTCAGGGTACGAGCCATGACCTCTCCCTTGGAAATGCATGGGAAAAATGGTTTTAACTGAATAACACAGTAATTAATAAAGATAGAGCGTTTATTTAAACTGCATTAGATTGTCCTCGTCATTGCGGTTCTAATGATATGAATTTTGCCCAATTTGAGCTTGACCTGACCTCAGGCCAGGTCAAATCCTTGATTTGACCTGGCAAGGTCATGTTATATATCATTCGATTTGGCTTGCTGCGAGGATTCATATAGTTCAAATCGTTTTGCTCTATCTCTACTTGATTAGATGTAATGGCCAAAAAACTTCATTTACATGTTATCCCTATGACGGCTTGTTTTGTCCTCTAGTGACCCTAAATGTGACCTGACAAAAAATGGTTTAAATATTTTCGATGGAGTAGTGGATGGGCCATCCAACGCCTTTTACCGTTTTTCGCTACCTAGCGCGGTTGTCGAGATCTTAAGGGCGGGTACCCGCCTGACTCGCTAATTTGGGGGTTTGTCTAGAAGCCGAGCATTGTCGCCTGCGCTGCTTTTGTCCTACAATTAGCGGCCGTTGATGTGTATTTCGATAAATGTTTTGCCATAGGCGGTTCCAGGAGTTCATAATGGGGGGTCTACAATGTTTTCCATTCGAACCTTCCAAAGTGAATATACTGCCTACAGAATGGACGGGAGGGCTAAACATAACCATGCATTGAGCCGATATGTGTGTTATATAATGATAGGAAGCCATCGACGTGCTCAGGTACCGTAATTAGGGGTGAGGGGGGGAGTTCACTCACACTCAAGTTCATTTTAGTGTTGTGTCTGCATTGGCATCGAAGATATGCATTTAATCCTTACACCAAATGGACACAATCCATCCATAGGTGGATCCAGGAGTGTTCCCCGGGTCGAGCAGAGGTGGATAAAGGCGGGGTAATTTGAAAAGTAGCCATACCTGAAAGGCGGGGTTGTTTGTCTTACCCTACTTGCCTCCCTGAATCCACATCTGACATATGTTTGGCATTTGATCATTTTGTTTGACATAAGAGATATCACACTCTACCTGGCGTATGTATTTCTGCAAAAAAGACGAGCAAAAATCATATAATTCCCCCAAAATTCTGGCCCTTAAACCGCCCTTGAATTTTTAATTTTACCTAAATACGCCAGGTGCAAATATGTAAATACAAAAATATACAAAAATACAAAAAAAGATACAAAAATATAAATACGCCAATAGTACAAATGTTCATACAACACTCCGACATGATATTACTGTTGTCCATACAAGATGGCACTGTAACGAAAATATCTGTTCTATTCTCTTCCTTCTCTTTTGGCCGTCTGTGCAGTTTCTTATTGGGGAAAAAATAGAACTTGTCTCAATCTGTTGTACTGATTGTTCCCAACTCAACTCAGCCATAACCCGTGTGCTTTTGATATTGATATGTTCCAGTATGTCTTAAGCCTGATTATCCTTGTTCTTGTTTCTCCTCATTCCTCCGGTCCCGGTACTCGAACAACGTCCGCCGCGCCGCTACCGACCTGCTCCCGCGTCCCCGCGGGCCGGCCGCGTCGGAATCTTAATCCGTTGCTTTGCGCGAACGCGTGCCCCGTGGCATCCCGGCGAGCTCGCCTGCGTCCCCCCCCCACACCCCGCCGCTACGGACCCGTCGCCGCCGCGTTGCTCGCTTCGCCACCCGAGCTGGTTTTCTCTGGTCTCGCAGCCCGACACGGTATTGCGTCTCTCTCACCGTCTCACTGTCTCATCGGTACCTCACATCTCTTTACACTTCCTTTACCTTCTTCCCGTCACTTTCCCCTTGTTACTTTACTCGGCCTGTGCTCATGTTTGATCTAACGAGTTTCGTGCGGCGCCTGCCGCTGGACTTAAACGCTGATCTCCTGTTGTGCGTTTTAACCATACTTATTGTGTGTGTGTGTGTGTGCGTGCGCGCTAAATACATGTCATGGCTACAAATAGAAGATATCACCATGTTCAAGCAATTCCCTTTCAATCCATACCAGTTTCGTGAAAATAGAGCCTAAGAGACAAGAGTTACGGATAATCTAAAAAAGGCAGACATTTTGTATATTTTGAAACACTTACCCTCAATTTTCAAAATTTTGGGATTTTTTTTTAAAATGGAGATTAGCGCAAGATGAATCGATTGCAGTGTGAATTTTTAAAATCGGTCGGGTAACTTTTGAAATCTTCGGGGGCAGAATCTGCCCTCTGTTGGAAATAGGGGTAGCCGGAAGCCCGTTGGAAGTAGGGTTAAGTTAGTCATGGGCGGATACAGGATTCATTATCGAGGGGGAGGCACAGAGACCAGGTTTGCACCAGCTAATGCCGAATCGCAGTGTAGTGTAGTCGAGGACTTGATCAGAGGGTAACCACTCTCCTCTTCTGTTTACTCTGAATTCGCCCTTGATACCTTTGATGCCAGGAAAAATGTCAAATCGGCAGGTACAATGGAAAAGCCAATGTGCATGGTGCTTTATGTTTGGACTACAGAAATGCATATATGTAATTAACATAGGGTGCCCAGTTCAAGATGCCGCTTCGAATCCGTAATGACAGATATATTAACAGAGTAACACACTCTCCACAAGTTTTTTTGTAGCCAACATATACCACGCTTATATGTCAACGTAGAAGCAATAAGAGTCAAACATAATGCTCTGCCAGGTACGAGGCAGAATTGTAGCCCTTCCCCCATTCAGCAGACATTGCTGTGCAATGACTAAAACTCAGCCTCATGTTCATCTTGTATAAAATAATCCAGGAAACGATACGTTTGTAAAAATTATGAGCCCGCAGCTAATATCAATGATCCCCCTCATTGTCATGTTAAAAAACAGTCTGAAATGTAAGAATTCCATAATTCATATCCTTTACACACCAACACACAATGAAATGCTGAAAAAATTCATAGCATCAGACTCATCAATGGAAGTAAGCATGTGGAATAGTTCAGTTCCTTTCACCGTTAGTGCCCCAGGGGATTCAGAAATTGCTCAAGGGGGGGGGCGAACCCTGATGGGGGCGGCCTCGAAGGAGGCCCAGAATAGCTTTTGGGGGCACAACCGTGCAAGATGTAAATTTTCGTAAAAACGCATATGCACAAAAACATGTCGGGGAGCAAAAAAAAGAAAAGTTAAACAACGTTTTGGGGCGAAATTTCTGAGCATTCTAAACGCTCACAAAACTATGAATTGGCCTTAAACTCCCTGAGGTCCGTTCAAAATTTGATTGAATCTCCAAAAATCCAGGGTTTGGCCGAATTTCAGCTAGGATCACTAAATGGGACCATCACAGATCGCATACAGTATTCTGGAGCCTGCTTGAATTAAGAGTTTAAGATATAATACTTACCTACTACTCCCAAGCAGGGACGGATGTTGTAGCCACGGAGGGCAGAGACCAAAGGAGTCCCGCAAGCAAGGCAGGGGCCAATTGTAGCCACAATATTTCCGGGCCACTTTAGATATTCAGGCGCCAGCACTAATCCTGAAACCCTGGTACTGGATTCATCTGAGATTTTCGGGTCCTTTTAACTGGTATGGGGCCTCTCAGCGGATTTTGGACCTTTGAGATAGGTTTGAGCCTCCTGCGAGTAAGTTTTGCAAGTAGTCCCTGGGCTGTTCTGGGGCCATGAGAGGGTATTGCAAAGGAGCTTACTGGCATGGCCTTAGACTCCACCACGCTGTTTGGGGCCCCCTGAGCTGAGAAGAACCACTATGGTGGAATTATTGAGACGGGCACCAGCTGGTCTAGAGCCCCTAAGAGGATCTATTTAAAATGTCTTTGGCTTTATCGTAGGGTTCCTAGCTGGATTGGTGTTTATTGAGCTGGTAAGAACCCCTGAGATGGCATTGGATTTTTTTAGTTTGTCCAGGCTCTATTGCGCTGATCTAGACCCTACGCTGCTTTGGGGCCTCTAAGCCCGTTGGGGGCCCAGTTGGTCTGGCCTCCTGAGTTTTTTTACTTGCTCAGCTGATCTGGGGCCCCTGAGCTGGTTCTAAGCCCCTGAGCTTATCTGGGTCCCTTCTAGATGGTAAGGGCTCCCATGCTTATCTTGAAACCCAGGTTTTGGCACTAGGGCTCCATTAGCCGTCAATGACCCCTTACCTGGTTCGAAACCTCTTAACTGTTACGGGCCCCTCGGCTGATCTTATACCCCCTGAGTTGGGGTCGGGCCCCTTGAAAGGGGGTTTGTGTTGCATGTTACAGTGGGGTGCTCCAGTACTGAAAAAAGGGCGGTCAATCATGAAATATAGGCACCCAATCACAAACAAGAGGGCAAGCAAAAATCGATGAAGGTGGTCCATGTTCAAGTGAGACGCCCAATGGTATGCCGGGGAAAGCTTACTCAAAACCAGGGGTGGCACAAAATAAAAAAGGCCAGCTTCAAATGGTTTTTCCTTCGAGCTTTGGTCTAGCATTCACTGTTCGTATCCAAGGTGTCGCCAATTTTCGTTCGTCTTCGGCACCCGAAATCGGTGGAAGCAGCACTTGGGTCGTAAGTGAATGAAACAGTCGTTGTAAAGACAGTAACCAAAATGTTAAGAAATATTTACAAATATTCACTTTCCAGGTAATCACAGCAGTTTATAATTATATTGCCAGAAGTGTATAATGTAGATTATATATGACCGGTTCTTTACACAATGGGAACGCACGCTATGGGCAGGGGCGGCATTACGGATGGCGGAGAGACTATCGTTTCATTATAATAATTGTTGGGGGTTAAAAACCCCACAAACCACAAGGGAAAGGGGGGCGCCAACCCCACCCTGGTGGGAGGGGGGGTTGGGGGGAAGAAAAAATTATTTAAAGGGGGCGGGGGGGGGGGGGGGAGTTTCAGTTATAAATGGGCCCATCATTATATTGTACGTGATCACTGTATGAGTGAATGTGCTGTGACTCCGGCTTCCTCCCAGGACGGACGTAGGTAAGGCTTAGACGCACGCCTGTTTTTGACACAAAGGTGCCATCTTTGGCAATCGTCTTTCACGAAACTGTCAGGAGCTGTTTGATTTATCTCGGTGAATTGGCATTGTACATTGTAGCCAACCCTTCGGTAAGCATCCCGGCAGCGCTGAGTGATGGTCCCCTCCACCCCACCCACCGCGGAGCCATTGTACGGTTAGCTCCACTGTCGTGTCCGGCACGTATCAGGACTGTCGCCGGCGCACGTATCGGGTGACGACTTAGTATCAGCCGGCTAAAGCTTTTTGTTAGAGGGTTGAGTGATACCCTGACATGTTGTTGCTGTGGCCACCTTATTCAAACACTTGTGTTACCGCAAAAGCATACCTTTTCATCCCTTCGTCGAAATTCGCCTCCACGGGCAATACGGGCGCATTGTGTTGAGCGTGAGGAAGTGTCATGGCTATTACGAGCCCTATCCCTCTCGCGCCCCGCACAGCGGTATTTCACGGCGGGCGTAATTGATGGATGACTGGGTGTCCCCTTCTCTTTTGTTGAGGTCGGGCTGGCAGCGCTCCGTAGCCATGAGAGAAATCCGCAATGAACCAGAGTAAATACACCACTTCACGGGTAGACCCTAGGATCAATGCGTACACCAGAAAAGACGTGATCTGAAAATAAGTATTGAATTGAAGAGTAAAGCAATGTATTGTATCTTAATCTTAGAGGTCTCACCATCTATCCTAATCCCCTCCTATTAGCTTGTGAAATATAATAGTTCTTTTTAGTAACGCCGACGCTCCATGACATAAGCGTTATACCAAGATGTTATTTCCCCGTGTTGATTCCTTACATTTTCATTCAAGGTATGGGCAGGAAGAAATTTGCTTTCCCCACTTTATGCGAGAGAGCCAGGGAATATGTGAGTTTTTTAATACAATACCATTTTGGGAGGTGGGTGAACTCTGACCGTGACTCGTGACCGTGATCACTGCCTCAGGCAGTGGTGGAAGTATAGCTTAGGTCCCACTCCTGAAAGTAGCACGTTTCCATGGACTAACAGAGATTCTTCCAGGGCAGCCGCGTCAGGCTTTATCTCCAGAGTATTGACTTAGCTGCCCCCCTCCCCCCACCGTTCCGAACTTGGGGCCTGGGTCCGTCAGCACTATTCGGTGACAAGCAGGGGCGCAGCCAGAACTTCCGAATGGGGGGGCACATCACCTTTGAGGGGCACGCCAGGAGTAAAAGGTGGCTTTTTAACGTAACCTAAAAAACTTACTATATCTTAAATTATATTAACTTTTGGGTACCTTTGGTACGAGAAAAATGCAAATCAAACATTGGTGGAGAAGGGAAGCTCGATTAAAACCGGAAAAAGAAAATTTCACCGCAATCTCATCAAAGTAGTCAAAACATGACTGTTTTGGATAGATTTAAGGACAAGTCAGCCAACTCATGGAAGTACTTAACATCAGAGAAATCAGCGGAGCCTGTGATATCTCACTATGTGCAAGCTAAGATATATTTGAGTCGAAAATTCACTTGTTATGTCCACTGGTTTTGTCGTGACGAGTGAGCCCTGGTTGAACGCGGATTAAGTTCCGCGGCTCCCTCTAAGGGTGTAGGAGGAGGAGTGGCAAAGTGGCATTGGACCATTTTTGCTGCCGGAATAATTTGAGAGATATCTTTTTAACGCGTTTATCAAGTTCCATATTTTCGAGGATCAGTCCCAGTTAGAGTAAAAAAGGTAAAGAGGCTGGTGGTTTTGTGGGGTTGGTGTGACAGGGCTGAAAATTGTGAAAAACTAGTTCTTCATTTAGATTAATAAGTAGAAATCCTGGTTTAGGGGACTGCTCTCTGAGCTCAGGGGCACATGCCTTTTTAGCACATCCCTCCCCAGAATCCATCAGTATAATTAGCAATTTATATAATCAGGGGTGCTTAGGCAGCACCTCGACCAGCTCGGGGACCATATCAACTCGGGGGTGCCAGATCAAGTCAGGAGGCACTTAATCAGGCCAGGAGCCCCATACCAGCCCAGGGGCCCTCATCAGCCTCAGTGTGACCAGCTAAGCTCAGGGCCCTAGAGCTGCTGATGAAATTCCTCAACTCAAGAGGCCCAGATCAGCTTCAAGGGAGATACGCAAAAAAATTATTGGCTAGATCAAAAGGTCACAAAAAGTTGTTTCAGAAGTCCCATTATCATTTTTGCGAATTCGACTTGCAAATGTCTTAAAGTTTCTCTCAAAGTCAACATTTCCAGACGACTTTACCGGTACACCTCTTATCGATGTAAATGACCTACCCCCGGCTACGGCTATCAATTTCTCTAAGAAACCGGTCCCATTTTTCCTAAGCAGTGACATGAAAGTTTAAAACTATTAAATAAAAAGTTATTTTAAAAAAGTTACAGCCAAAAATAATATTAAAACAAAAATATAGGACTTTTAAGAAATCACAATTGACCGATTAGAACGTACAGTCACCTCATAGGGGGTCACGTGACCTTTCTGACGCAAAAGTTTCGTCATCTTGGGGTAGAAGCAGAAAACTACTCAAGACCCGAGGTACGAAACGGCTGAAGACGTGAGTAATTATGTTTTTTTCCGTTTTTTAGGGCGTTTTAATTCATTTTGTATTTTCAAAGACTTTTTAAAGTTAATTCAAATACCAATACATGAGAATATACATTTCAATTACAAAAAAACATTACTTTTTAACTAGATAGATTTCGAAAAGTAAGTGATGGGTGAAGGTTTTAACATTTTATCGGGATTATTAACCTATTTCGATAATAAGTGAGTGGCCTCCCAAAATTTTGCCGAAGATACAAAAATAATTGACAGTTTCGTAATCCGGATTTTTCAAATAGCAAGAAACCACAATAATATTTTTTTGCGTATCTCCCTTTCAAGGGCACAAAATAGGTACTAGCTCAGGGGGCACCAATGTGTGGTGGTCCTGGATGGCTTAACGCTGGCACAGCAATACAAGTCCCGTACAAAGCCTATCAGAGACCCAAAGTCGAAGGGAGTACTGACCTCCCCAATCTCCTGGGATCTCCAACCAATGGCTAGGGAGGGGTAAGTCAGCGGCTTCATCAGCAGGACCGTCCACGGAATAGGTGTTATATAGCAACTGGGGCAAAGTTCTTTATCCTTTTGTTGGGCGTCCTTTTTTCCTTAACATTTCTTAGATTTTAGAATACAATCCAGATATATTGCTTGAGATCCTAGGCCCAAACACTATTTTCGAAAATTATATGTCTCGGAACAAATGTATCTACGCCCATTGCGTACCAAAAAAAAAACAAATTGAAACATGTCGATCTGGAACCAATACTGAAAGAAATGAGGCAAAAAATAATCTAGTTGTATCATCGATAAGAGCAAATCAAACAGGGAACTTGGCACTTCAGCTAGTTTTAAATATATAGGCGTAACCCCAATAACTACCTTCCTAACTATTCTGAAATAAATAACTTTTCGTTTTTAACATTTCGTGGGAAAACTAGACAAACAAGGGCAATGACAGAAATTGATGAGCATAATCCCAAAAATAAAAAGAAGTATGACAAGTTGAAAATAACAACAGGGTGAGCCAAGGCGATAGATATCCGGGTGCCTATTTTCTTGGTAATTTGCTCACTTACAACATAGCAAGGGTGATAAAGAACTGTGGTGAATTCAACAGGATCTGTCCGCGGAATATACGTTATATCCGGGACGCACTCCCATATCCCTTGTATTTTGATTAATTTTTTCTTTTCATTTTCTTGGAAATTTCCTGATTAAAGAGTTCGTGAATTCGACACCGGGAAAGAATTGGTAATCATTTCCCGCAGATTATCATTTATTCGTGCTCAAAACGACTGACATTCAATAACTTTAAGTCTGATTACCAGAGTGAATTGAGGTAGTCAGGTTTAATATCATGCACACCGTCTCCTTTAATAGTCTTCATCACTTCACGTTCATTACGACGGCGCTTGAAAAGCCACCATATGTGTGAAAGTGTTCGAACTAATACATACTGAAATGTGCCATAAAGCTGTTATTTTAGCCACGCTGCAAATTTCCATATACGTAAAGGCTAGCTTTAAACCACGCCCCACCAGTGGTCCGGCGCCAACTTCGCCCGACCGGGGGCCATTGATGCCCTCCTGTAACTCCGAATATATGGGGGTTAACGCAAATCTGCAAAGTGCACTGAAAAGCTCGTGTAAATCCAATAAGAAATTACTTCGCATGTTTAAGCGCTCAGGCCAAATGTTTGACCTCCAGAGGTCAAGTTAGGTCACGATAGGCCATTTCCACTCAAATATGCAATGCTTAAGCAGACTAGGCACAGCTCTCATGCCGTTAGAGTCATTGCAATCTAGTAAAGTAAATTTAAAGGGAGATACGCGAAAAAATTATGATTGTGGTTTCTTGCTATTTGAAAAATCCTGATTAGGAAACTGTCAATTATTTTTAAATATTCGACACAATTTTGGGAGGCCACTCACTTATTATCGAAATAAGTTAACAGTTCCGATAAAATGCTGAAACCTTCATCCATCACTTATTTTCGAAAACTATTTAAAGTTGAAAAGTAATTTTTTCTTGTAATACAAATGTCTCTCCTGTATTTGTATGTGAATTAATTTTACAAAGCCTTTACAAACTAAAAAATTAATTAGTTTGCCCTAGAAACGGAAAAAATACAATTACCTACTTAAATCTTCAGCCATTTCGTACCTCGGGTCTTGAGTCGTTTTCTGCTTCAGCCCCAGAATGACGAAACTTTTGCGTCAGATAGGTCACGTGACCCCGGTATGAGAATCCTAGGCTTCTCATTGGTTAATTTTGATTTCTTTTAAGCCCTATATTTCTGTTTCAAAAGGGGTTTGGAATGTTTTTTTCTTAAGTAATTTTTTTTATAGTAGTCTGAACTTCTACATCACTAATTAGGATAGATATAACCTAATTCTTAGAGAAATTGATAGCCTTAGCCGTGGATACGTCACATTAACTGATAAGAGGTGTAACGGTAAAGTTGTCTAGAAATGTTGACTTTGAAAGGAATTTTAAGGCATTTGCAGGCCGAATTCGTAAAAATTGGAATAGGACTTCTGAAACAACTTTTTGTGACCTTTTGATCAGCCAATCAGGGGCCAAAAAAGTGTTCAGATTGTCACCATTAAAAATGCCAAACTATAAATGTGTCACCAGCCCAGGCTGCAAAATGTGGCACGTTTTGAGTTATTGGGATACCAAGGGATACTCCTGGACCATCTTAGTTGTTGAAAAACATTGCGAGTTTAAATTGCATGTGCAAATTTTGGCTATTTGTTCCGTTATTCGTCTGGAGCAAACATTTCAGCTAATTTTTGTCACCTTGTCCACCTTGGGCTGTCACCATTTAGAATGCCAAAATGGTCAGTTTTTCGACCCCTGTAGCCAATAAATTTGTTTTCGCGTATCTCCATTTAATGGGAAAATGTCATAATTTTCTCCGCTATGTGAAACATAATGACATTCTGATAGTGGTTTGACCTCCTGAGGCTACCTCGTGACCTAATATGACATGAGATCATAAGACTTTTACAATGACGACTATTTTAGCGCTCTAGCTTGACACAACTGACCTTATCAGAACAAGTTTCAAGAGAACATGACGAGTACAGACAAAAGCGAAAGAAAAGGACAAAACAAATACGATCCAAAGACAGAAAATGTGAAATTTTGCCTTTACCACAAGGTCAGAGGCTAATACGGACCCCAATTCGAAGAGTCTTAGCGGAAATAACATACATTCCTAGCTAGATGTAATGGATTCAATGCCTCCACGCCCTCTATCTCCTCCCAGACGACTCTCATGACGAATTCGGTCATGTGCGGCTGGCTTTCACACGTAGGTAAAAATGGCCAGAATAATCCCATAATCCTAAGGCAGTAATCCTGGCAGAGCTAAAACAGCCGGCTTCCTCTCTAGCGGCCAGTTGCTGAACTAGCGTCTCGGTTGCTCAGCTGCTTCGGTATTCTGCCACCAGGTGGCTAGCCCCGCTAGTGTCAAGGCCAATGAGCGTTTCGTTACCTAACGTTTTTCGTTTCCAACCAAAGACATAGAGCAGTGTGAGGAGTGGAGACACAGGTGTGCAAGGGAGGATAGATTTAGCGTGAAAAATGAGCGCATTTGCTCCCTGCACTTTTCGGAAACTGACCTGGACACCTCATATGTGTGCAAGATGGCCATGGGATTTAAAGCCAAGCCGTGTCTAAAGCCAGGTGTCTTGCCATCCTTGCACCTTCCAGCTCGTTTGTCCAGGTGAGAAACTCAACTACATGGAAAATTATAAAGATTTTCCATGTACATTGAAACACTGTTCCCTAGTATTCAGAATGTGCTTACTTCTTGTTGAGGGAGGTGGTGGGCGCTCGAATCCTGCCTCAATTAGACAGACTTTTTCTTCACTAGGGCAAAATGTTTTGTGATGAACTCTACAAACTCCACTTAAAAATGGTAATAGTTGCTTCTTTAGCCTTATTTTGGGGTATCTCTGTGGCTATTGGGGTCAGCATGTTTTCCTCACTTTCTAACCACTGCTCCGGACGGGCTATGGGGTCGAACGCCCATTCCTGGCATATGTATTTGCGATATTCTTTTGCTTTTCCATTTCTCTTCTATGTTTTTTATGTTTGTTTGCTGCCGACTTATTTTGTTCTTTTCCTTTATTTCGTTTTTTGGTTTGATTCGATTAGTGTAATAGCTTGGACTCGCCGAACATGACTTTTTCTGTTTGTTTAAATTGTTCAGTTCTGTCTGCTTTTTTGTGTGTTTTTCTGTTGTTTTTAGTTTTGTTTTGATTCCATTAGCTGCTCTCACTGATTGCATGCTCTGATTAAATGTTTTTAGTTTGATAGGTTTGTACGCTGCTTAAGTGCTTGTCCTATTTTCTTATGTTTTATGTTTATTGTTTATGTTTGTTTATTTTTCTTGCTTTTATTAAATCAGTGGTTTCTTAGATTTGATATGCTTAACATATGTGGCCCCCTACTTACTACTTATAGCTTAACTTTGTTAGTTTTTGTTGTGTCTCCTGTTTTGTTTGTTCCTGATTTTATTTTGATTTTAAGTGTGTTGTTGCATTATATTTCTGTTCTGTTTCATTATTATTTAAGGCTCATCTCGTTTTGTATGTCTTTTCTTGTTCCATGGTTGCTGCTTCTTTGCTGGCGGTTTATGTTTTGTACCTATGTTATAATAATTTGCTTTAATCTGAAAACTGATCGCCTACTTCCTCTTATTCTCTACTCTGTGCCTGTGACATTCTGTTCTGTTGCTTCTTATTGCTTTGCCCTGTTTCATGTCTTCTTTTGCGTCTGTTGCCTGTCTATTTGAAAAATGAAATAAAAATTTGATGATGATAATGATGATGATAAAAAAGGGGAAAAGCTGCCCCAAGTAATTATTTCTGCCCCATCAAAACTTTAAACATGCTGAAATACTTTGAAAGACCAAGCTTTTTGTTTGCATTCAAAGCATATAAAAATTGATCCATTGCTTTTCAGGAGTGTATGTGCGCCTGCTTCTGAGAGGTGTGCACGGAACCAGAGAAGATCAGACCACCAGCTGGTTGACCAGGTGCTGACAGAAAGGTTAGTAAACAACTTTGACTCAATGAGTGGTATTTAAAGCTGGTGTGGTTAACTGGTATCAATACTACCTCTGAAGTATTAATGCAGGGGCTCCCAAAAGTTGGAGTCAGAAGGGGGATGGGAATACAGAATATTTGAACCGTCTAAATTAAATAAGGTTCAGTGTTGGAATTTTGTAGAGGGGATTCAGACTTTTGGTGCATGTACAGCAAGGGGGGTTATTGGCAACTCAGATTCTGAGCTAGGACGTTCTAACTGAGACCAAATAGCTCAGATTGCTTCCACTATGCATGCATAGTAGGCTAGTCTTCCCGCTATAGGTGGCAGGCCGGAGAGACTGCATGCACAGTGGAAAAATCTGAGCTATTTTGTCTTAGGTTTAACATCTCAGCCAAGAATCTGAGATGCTGATCACTCCCATGTAGAAGCATAATGGATGATTCTGCCTACCTATCAGCCTCAAATGAGATGTGAATTATTAATTGTTTAACACATATATTTTATGAAGAAATTATTACTCATCCAGATGTATTGAACCTTTGTTTCATCATGCTCTGGATTGTAATCTTTATTCAGAATCTGAATTTGTATTCCTCTTTCATTAAGCAATGTGCACGAACTGTTTCTGGTCAATATATTTGGAAGAACCAAAATTTTGCATGCTCTGTATGTCCCAGAACAATTGCACTGAATTGTCACTGCCCATCCCTTCTGTGTGAAGATTATAGATTTTTTGGGTTATCAATATAGCCGTACCCAGTGGTGTATACAAGGATGACCAGGGGGCTTAAGTCCCCCACCAAATGTCGTGGTGCTTATAGTAAATTCATAGCTGGACACTGTTGGAGCTGGAGACTGTACGATGGGATTACTGGTGGATGGGATTACCGTTTCGGACAATTTTTTTACCACTGCATCCCCGCCTTCAGAATCATGTTTTTATCAGCGGGACAGAGAAGTGTTGCTGGAATCATTTACTAAGGTAGTTGCACATTGACTTCAGTGCTTCCTTGGGGATTCCTGCTGTAACTTCATGAAAGCACTGCATTTTAGTGAGAGGTCCATAGCACTGAATTTTCCTGAGAGGTCCAGAGCTGGCGCTAGTGATGCTAATCAGAAACAGAGGAACTACACAGAATGCATGGTATATACCCACATACAGGGAAGGCCTTCCAACTTTTCAGCGTCATCTGGGGTGAGGAATGGAATATGGCTCAGTAGGAAAGCATACTGCATACCACAAATGCCTGGAGCCATAAATTTGGCCTGGCTGTCTGCTCCTAGGAACCGTGGTCTGCTCCACGTCTTTGAACGCGCCCCGCTGGGGTCCCTTGCATGACGCGCCCCGCTGGGGGGCGTTTTTCGCCCCGATCCGTATCTCGTTCCCCGAAGAAGCTAAAGGAAAATTACGGGCGGTGTTCGGAAGCTCTTGACAAGACGAAGATAATTTATGAGGATAATTTTTATTTCAGGTCAATATTGAGGTCGGCATAGGTCAAAGAATGCGCCATAGGCTTACAACAGAGCAGTGTACGTTTCCCTCTCTATATCTGCCCCCAGGAAGCTAGAGCAAATATTTATGCATCATTGGATTCCTCTCATCGCGGTGAATCGAATGATGTATAATATGACCTTGCTAGGTCAAATAGTCAAAATAACCTGACCTCAACCAAGGTCAGGGTCACAGAGTGACCTGGTATGGTCATGTTGCATATCAATCGACTCCCCGTGACAATATAAACACAATGCAAGCAAAATGGGAGCTTTATCTCAATTCAGTGAGAAGTTATTGGCAAAACAATCACTCTCTGCTCCCGTGACCTAATAAGACCTTTGAAGGGTCAGATGCTCAAAACTCAACTTTATGGTCCAGATCGTGGTATGAATAAACAGTTTGAGGATGTTCAGCTTATCTATCCAGTATTTCCTGAAAACGAGTCCATTCTATTTTTCACCATATACTTATAATGGGGTTGACCAAAAAATTGACCCACCTCAGGTCACCAATATCAAAATTCTGAGATAGCAGATTTGTAGACCCTTATGACCTTATCATATTGTGGAAGTTTCAAACCGATCGGTTTGCAATGTTCCCTGGGCGCTGCTTCAAACTCGTAATTTTAGGTTTTGAGGTCGGGTCACTCGACCCTGAATAGCTCCTTGACCTGACATGACCTTAACTAAAAAATTTGGCCAGATGTGTATAATTGATCAGGAATAAGCTACCTTAAGTTTCGTTGTTCTGGGTCTCTTCGTTTTTGAGCTATCTGGGAAAAACCAGGAGGGGGCGAATTTCCCCCCAGCGGGGCACGTGTTAACCGAACTATGTCGGCGATAGTGGCTCGTGGCAGTCCCACGCAGAAATGTTTTGTGAAAAGGCTGAAAGAAAGAGCAGTCGTCCACCTTTTAGGTGGGCAAGCCAATGTTTCAGCAAGTCACTAAGAACTCGGAGAGTGACTATGATTTAAACCTTAGTTAATTTGTCTCTCCTGACAAGCGGATGGTATCTGGGATAGTTTGTACTTATATCTTGTTACAGATACATGGACGAAGTAAATAATGCATTGTACAGTATGTTTATAATTATGTCACGCTATAAGTACGGACATACCATGCTGTCGTCCCTAGTAGTTTACGCTTATATTTTCCCATAGCCATGGGCGTCGAAAGCGGAGGGGGCGTCTCCCCCTACTTGAGAATCAGGGGATGTCCCCCTTAATATGTTGGAATTGACTTAGTTTTTCCCATTTTCTCCCTATTATTATGTGCCTGATGCGACTTACGAAAATGTGTTGGCAGAGTGTATCGTCGATAACATTTTCCGAGACAACAACTCTGCTGAAAAATCAAAACTCATCTCCCACCCCACCCCCGGTCATCACCAGTCTGGGTCCGTCCCCCTCCCCCAACAAAAATAGCGGCGACGCCTCTGCCCATAGCGTAATAATAGGATACTGCAACGCCGGGTGACCCATCCAGCGCATGAAACATGAAAATTAACCGCTTTGAGGCGAACGTTCCCGTTATCGTAGACACTTCTAATACGGCTCATTGGAATCGGAATCGAATCTATAATGTAAAAAGGTGGGTTCCAGATTGAATGCTAAGAAAAAAGTTGTTTTTGGGACGACCATTGTGTTATACTTACACATTTACAACACTTTTACAGTGAGACTACCAGCTGTACTACTGAAGCCGAGCAAGTAGATGATCCACCCACGGCACTCCCAGAAGTGTTAGACGTATCTAGCAAGGTCACGCTGCTGGATCCGCTGATCGAGATCCAGAACCTGCAGGCGGGGGTAGTTCGCCTAAAGGCCATCATCAGGGCCAAGAACGCCCGCGCTCGCCGCCAGCGGATGCACCAGAAGAGGGAGAGCTGTGAAACCCGAAGAAAGGCAGCGGCTCTTGATGCCCTGCCTGGGAGCCCACACGCTCCGCGGTGCCCAGCCGTGTGCCAGACCGGTGGCTGAGGCTGCTGAGCCGAGGAGGCCTCTGGTTCCCTCCCAAGCCTGGATGGAGGTGGTTGAAAGGTTTGAGCTAACCTTCTGCCAGACAATGGGGCCAGAAGTGGACCACCACCCAGGCATTGTGGCGCGACTGCTTGCTGCACTGCTGCAGAAGGAGCCGACCCTGGACCCGCGCGTGGCTCGCAAGCTGGCTGTGACGCGCCTCCACATTCGCCTGAGGTGGTTGAACCTCAGGCTGAGTGAGAGGAGAGCGGAGAGGCGAGCTGCCAAGCAGATCCGGCAGCACCAGTGCGGCTTATAAACTATTGGTGACCTGCGCTAGTGTTCTGCGGTGGCTGTGCCCGGACTCTTAGAGCCGTGATGGTTTGTTTAGCGCCAGAAGATAATTTTGTTGCAAAAATTGGGGGGCATGTTACCGCCATTGTTTCGTTGGTCGGTGCGTGGGTTTGGATGTGGGTGTGGGTGCGTTGAACTGTGGGTGTGTGTGCGATGTGCGTGTGTTGAGTTAAATTCGAGTTTTCAGGACAAGGATCGGAAAAGCAGTGTTCTATGGAGATCCTGTGAGGCACAGTCGAGTATGAAGTGCTTAACAGTTTCAGATCGGTAGCCGCAGGTGCATTTTGGGGAGTCGGTTACACTGAATTGGTAAAGATTTGTGTTTAATTTAGATGCACCAACCCGGAGTTGAGTATGATTCTATTTTCTATTTTTGAGTCTAAATATTTGGGTGGAGGTATTTTTCCGTAATATTTTGCAATCTCGCTTTTGAAGCTTTGGTTAGTTTTCTGCCTAATTATTAGGGGGTGTTGTTCCAGTTTAAGATTAAAAAACATGTTTTCAAGATTTTGGGCTCTGTTGACCCTCTCCCCGCTCACACCGTCGGGCTGGATCCGGCCTTGCTCCCCCAGGGATGCGATGATCATCCGCCTTTTGGGTGAAAAGTGTTGTTTTTGCTTTGTATTTTCTTTTATTTTGTTTCCTTCTTTGATGATTTGTTTTTGTTTACTATACCGTTTAGCAACAACTAAATTGTTTTCATCCAATAACATTTGCGTTCATTTGTTTTGCGTTGATTGATTATTTGTGCTTCTTGCTTCTGAAATGTTGTCTAACTAATTTTATAGTTCCGTTTTGCCATGCTGATTTTTGCGCAGTCTCATTGTTATTTTTGTTTCTGTTGACCAGTTATTACGTAAAAAGGAAATGAAAAATAGGATGATGTTGATAATACTATCTCTTGTTCTCTGACCATGATTTTCAGTGCACGGTATGACTATTGCGATACGAAGGTTAGTATCCGGATAAGGTTTTCTGGCGTATGCATTTGTTTATTTGGTATACATTTCATAGATCCAATTTTTCGTTAAAAAATGTGGTCAAATTCAGTTATAGGAACATGGTCAAATTTTCATTCGTCCCACGACTCCTATGTTCGTCCTCCAACTCCTTTTCATTTATTTGCCTTCTCCTCATATGCCTCTTCTTTCCTAGAGAGTATGGCATTGCTCACGTGGGTTCGAATCCCTCACTGGTACTTGATGCAACCGGGATGGAGTGTGCATGCCACTCTCTGCTCAGTGGCGTAGCCAGTATTCGATTAAGGCGATAAGCAATCGCTTTGCAGGACAGACCTCACAGCGCCCCTTCTGGCTACGCCACTTACTTTACCTTTGAAAACTCCATCCCCCTTGCCTTTTCTTAGCAACCGTATTTGCATCCAATCACGCGTTATCACAGCCTGCTTGCATACTGATGAGTTGAGCTCAGCAAACTCATTCAACTCTACTGCGTTAATTTACCTCACTTACGTGGACACTTCGGGAAGGGAAGGGGTGGCGTAGTAATTCAGTTTACTTTCCTATGCCTTTTCCCATTTAAAATCGCGATAGGGAAAAGGCGAAGTACAACCAGCTAATTGCAAACGCCTGTAAGCGCATATTGATAAGCTTTGCAGAAAATATCATTAACTTGACTTTGACTTCCCCTCAGCTGAAGGGCCAGTGCAGCCAGAGAGTCTACTGACCACCCTGTGTATAATAAAATGCAACGTTATTCAATTTTTCCTTTTTTTGAAGAAGCTGAGTTAGCTGGGGCGGGAGAGGGGCGAATCCCCTCGGTCAGTAGGTCAGTAACAGCTGGGGAGGTTTCAACCCTTTCGCCAGTAGCGCACCTTAGGGAGGCAGCCTGCCCCCCCCACCCTCCCAAACGTAACGTGCCGCCCCTCGAAAATAGGTTACACTAGGTCTGCAAAGCAAATCATTCACCGTTCCTACTCAGGGGCGGATCCAGGGGAGGGGAAATATATATTTCCCTCCTCCAACCTGCTGTTTCCCCTTTGCCCATAGATTAAAAAAACATGTTTTCAGTAATTTAGGCTCTGTTGACCCCCCTCCCCCGCCCACACCGTCGGGCTGGATCCAGTTTTGCCCCCTCCCTCCCCAGGGATGAAATGATCATCCGCCTTTCGGGTGAAAAGTGTTGCCCCGTACAAAAAGTTTACACTAGGTCTGCGATGCAAAAGAAAAATCCGCTCCCGCTTCGCCCATAGCCCTCCCCAAATAACGTCCTAGATCCGCCACTGCCTATCCTAAAAAAATAGCTTTTAGTAAGCCTGTGTTAGGATATTATTATCAATAAAACCCTTTTGATACTGAAGAATACATCAAAATGCGCAAGAACAAACAAAAGATTTATGTCCCTAGTGAGATTCGAACTCGAGTCTACCGCGTGAAAGACAGCCGTGTTATCCACTACACTATCGCAACCGCAAGGTATACGGCCGAAGTTAACCTTTCTGGAGGCAAGTTTTTGATCCTACTTTTAGGGGCTAAGGAGGCATTTGACGACTAATTGGTAAAGAAACGCTCAATAGAAAATTTAATAAGCTTTCATATGATGTATAAGTTGTTACTGTAAATTGGGTATATAGACCTCTAAATGAGGAGTAAAAACAGCCAATTTCTATTGTCTTCAACGGGAACTTTTCAGTGAGTTCACTAATGACGTCATCGAAATCGGTCATATGCCCTAATGACTGTACCTCCTCTCAAAGGCCTTGGCCTGCCCCGGCGGTCGGATCTGTTGGGCCGGCGCGCCCGTCCGACACGCCAACAACCCCGCGCGGCGGCTGGCGGTGGGGGGAGGGGAGGGGGAAGGGGGTCGGCGTGCCGCCCATCGGGTAGTGCGCCTGACATTCCGGGACTGTAGCGTTATTCAGCCGCCACTGCGGACCTGCTGTCCCCCTCCCCCAGTGATGGGTCGGAGAGCCCCACATACCTCCGGGTGGACCCCCTTCCCACCGGTACCTCCGCTCTGTCCTTCCGCTCAGCCGTTTCATCCGCTCGATGTGGACGGCGGGTGTCTATCTTACTTGTGTTTCACTATCTTACATTTCTTGAGTTGCTAATGGTTGGTTGGGTGCCCACCGGCGTAACTAAAGGGGCCCCGTGCTTGGGGAGCCTGGTTAATTTTTCTTTAAAATTGCCACTGGTCTATTTTAGGTCGGTGTCTTACAGGCATGTATCGGTGTACGCACTATGTTACATGCAAGAGTGTCAGTCAATATATGAACGGATACAAATGATCAAACCAAGAACTGAATATTAGATGATAGCCTATATGCTGGATCAAATAAAGCGTAACAAGGTGTTATGGTGTAACCCAACAGGGTTTACGGGGCTTTCGGTCATTGCTGGCTGACCGGATAAGCGGGCAGAACCTTTGCTTTTTAAATATGCCGACCTGAAGGTAAAACCACTTACCTTAAAATCATACCAGAATATTTTCAGTTTTTAGTCACCGACTGCACAGAAAACTGCGCGTACTTAAGAGTTCAACTTTAGGATATATCTACAGAGTAAGCTAATGAAACTTGTGTTTCTACTTTCCGTAGTTGTGAAGTGGTTCAGGGGCGTAGCCAGGGGGGGCGGCAGGGACAGCCGCCCCTCCCTGAGGGCCCGAATGGTCCTCCTGAGGACACGAGCCGCGCGAAGTGCGGCTCGCCCGCACTATGCTCTGTGGCCAAATTTGGCATTTTATACCAGACAGGGCCCTCTTGAGCCCTCTTCAGCACTCTATTCTGTAACAAGCAGGGCCCTCTTTGTGCTCCTTTTTGAGCCGATTCCGTACTTTTTCTGTCGACAAATCAAGTGATAGACCGAATCGTATTTGGCCCCACCATTGGTTACAACTTTTGCCCCCACCACCAACCTGGAAAAAATCCCTGCGCCTATGCCTAACAGAAATCTGACGAGTTCTGGCTGTTGGAAGCTTGCTGTGGGAAATGAAAGCATTTGGAACTTTTATTGGGATGACCTCCGTGTAAATTATCCGAATGGGAATTAATTAAGTTTGATTGCCTTTTCCCATTGCATCGAAACTATATGTATGTGCCTAAGACCGCAGTTCACGATGTGCCTATGTAGACAATAACAGAATTCATCCGATGTTCCCTTCATATGAAACTGTGCGTACTTCAGACCTCTTCTCAGGATATATTTTCATAGCGAATGGCTGAAGAGTTTATTTTCTGGTTCATATGCTTCCGGGAGTGGTTAAGATTTTTTGCTGTGCTGGTATGAATCTGAAATGGGCCATCGCTCTGCCAGCAGCTTTACGACGAGTTAGATATAAGCCGAGGTCCAGTTGCTCACGAAATTGTGCGTAAGCACGGTGTTAGGCCTGCTTCTCAGTAAAGAAAGTTTTGGAAGACCAATTTTTCCGCAAATTGAACCCGAATTGTGTGTACCGCGGCGCTTGCTGCCCAGCGGAAATCTTAGAAATCTAGGCCGGTGGAGGCTTAGTAAGCCCCTTCCAAGAGGGACATACCCTTAGCAGAAGTCTTAGCTACGCGTAGTTTCGTATGCAGCGGAAAATGTGCTATCGATTGGTATGCCTTCACATTCAGTGCATTTTCCCGGAGATCGGCCCATTTTAAAATGCGAAAATATTTCTACTCGCACGGGTAGAAAGGTCTTCGCATCTTAAAATGGGCCGATCTCCGGCAAAATGCACTGAATGTGAAGGCATACCAATCGATAGCGCATTTTCCGCTGCATACGAAACTGTTCGTACTTAAGACTTGTGCTAAGGGAATGTCCCTCTTGGAAGGGGCTTTCTGAATTCGTCACCGATTTCTGCGCTTCTTGCAATGGTTAAAAGATACTGACACGAGGGTATGAATCTGAAATGGGCCGATGACCGGCACGTAGCCCAGAGTAGAATTGGGCATGGCGTGATAGCCAAGATCCGATTACATACGAAACCGTTGGAAGCTAAGGTTTTGTTTCTGATCCTTATTAGATAAGAGCGTTTTTCCTATAAATTTAGCCAAATATCGGGCGCCGCGACGCTTGCCACCTGGCGGAGATCCGGGGAACCTATGGCACTGGAGCCCGCCGGACTCAATCACTAATGATCACGGCGGTGAGACCAGTTTCCGTAAAGTAAAACGCTGTCTTAGCAGAGGTGTCGAAGGTATGAAATCGAAAATGGTATCACTGCATAGCCCAGACAATTGTCTTTCATTACCAGTCGGTTCACTTCATTGTTCGTTCACCCTGCTTTTACTATGCAGCATTCAGTAACCCCGGGTATCAGAATTGATCGTTACCTAACGAAACGAGTCTTTTTACAGGGTTCAGTGGGGTGTTGGGCAATTCACATCGGCCGGTGGCGACGCCTGGCGGAGGGCAAGTCAAGGGCGGAGGAGTAACGGCGGCGGTCAAGGACGGCGATGGCATGGCTGCAGGGGCGCAGCCAGAGCTTTGGTATGGGGGGGGCACACCAACTTTGAGGGGCACCCCGGGGAAAAAAGGGCACTTTTTAACGTAACCCGAAAAACTTGCTATATCTTTGTTTATATCATTTTTTGGGCATCTTTGGTTCAATGAAAATGTAAATAAATCATTGACGGAGAAGGAAAACGCCAATAAAACCGACAAAAGGAAACAAATATCATCAAAATGTCATGGAAGAAGCCAAAACAGTGTTTTGGCTCCCACAATCGCCGTGGGACGAGGAGTGGCATAGTGTCTTTGGAAGAACACATTTTTACTGCCGGAAAAATTTGGGTGATACCTTTTGAACGCGTTTATTAAGTTCCATATTCTCAAGGATCGGTCCCAGTTAAGAGTAAATAGAAGGTGAACAGGTCGGTGGTTTGGATGGGGAGGGTGTGACAGGGCTGAAAATTGTGAAAACTAGTTCTTCATTTAAATTAATAAGTAGAATCCTGGTTTAGGGGACTGTGCTCTGAGCTCAGTGGCACATGCCCTTTTATCATTTATTCCCAGAAGCCACCAGTATAATAAGCAATTTATATAACCAGGGGTGCCTAGGTATCACAAGCCGTTTTAGAGATTCACCATTCCTCGTTAGCTCCGTTTTACAAGGGGAATTTCCATTGTATTCCTATTCCCCATCTATTCAAGACCAGCTCTGGGGCCCCCAAGTGTGGATCAGAGGCCTCCAGAGCAGCTTCCCCATACCCCCAGTTGTGCCTCCAGGCACTAGACTAGCTCAGTGACCACGCCCCGAGATGATGGGAGTTGGCCTTGTGTTCTTATTATCTGTCTATTAAAGACCACCTCAGGGGCCCCTGATGTAGATCAGGGCCACAGAGCTGATCATGCTTCACCCAGGGACCAGACTAGCCCATTGATCCCAGAGATGAGGTCATCAGACTAGCTCAATGGGCCACAGATAGGCTCATAGGGCCTTAAACCAGTTCAAGAAGCCCCAGAACAGTTTAAGGCGCCAGATCACCTCAGGGGGCCTCAAGCCAACTTAAGAGGCTCTCACAAGCTCAGAGCCCAGACCAGCTCAGGGTACCCTCAGAACCCAGATCCGCTCTTGGGCCCAGATCAGCTCTTTGGGCCCCAAATCAGTTCAGGGGGCTCAAGTCAGGTCAGGGGCAAGATCAAGTCAGGGCCACTAAATCAGCTCAGGAATCCCTCACCAGCTCGGGGCCCAATCAGTTCAAAAGTCCCAGAGCTGCTCAGGGGACACCAGATCGGCCCATAGGGCACCAGATCAGCCTCGGGGACAAACAATCAGATCAGTGGTCCCCGACCAGCTCGGAGTCCAGATCAGCTCGGGAATACCAGATCAAGTCAGGAGGCACTTAATCAGCCCAAGAGCCCCATACCATCCCAGGGGCCCTCACCAGCCTTTGTGGGCCCAGCTCAGCTCAGGGCCTGGGAGCTGCTCAGGAAATCACATAATCAACCCAGGAGGCCCGAGTCAGCTTAAAGGACACCATATTAGCCATGGGGCACCAGACTAGCTCAGAGGGAATAAGATGGGCCTAGGAGACACACTGATGACTCAGCAGGCACCAGATCGACTCAGTGGGCATTAGTTAAGTTCAGGAGGCAGTATATCTGCTCAGGGCGCAGCAGATCGATCAGCGCAGGGGGCAAGTTAAAGTCAGGGGCACTAAATCAGCTCAGAGATCCCTCACCAGCTCGGGGCCCAATCAGTTCAAAAGCCCCAGAGCTGCTCAGGGGACACCAGATCAGCTTCGGGGACAAACAATCAGATCATTGGTCACCGACCAGCTCCGGGAATACCAGATCAAGTCAGGAGGCACTTTATCAGCTCAGGAGCCCCATACCATCCCAGGGGCCCTCATCAGCCTCTGTGGGCCCAGCTCAGCTCAGGGCTTTAGAGCTGCTTAACACGTAAGGAGGCCCAGTTCAGCTTAAAGGGCACCAGATTAGCTCAGGGGCACCAGACTAGCTCAGACAGAGGGCATCAGATGGGCTCAGGAGGCACCAGATCGACTCAGGGGCATTAGTGCAGCTCAGGTGGCACCAGATCGATCCGCTCGGGGGCCAGATCAGCTCCCAGCCCCCCAGACTATGGCGGGAGCCTAAATCAGCTCAGGGAGCAACATAACAGCTCAGGGACACAAGGTGGGCTCAGGGCCCACCAAACCAGCTCAGGGGGCACCAGGCCATCTAAGGAGACATCAATAATCAGCTGAGGGGGCACCTAATCAGCTGAAGAGGAGAAATAATCAACTTGGGGAGGCATGAGATCAGATCGGGGACCCGAATCAGCTCAAGGGGCACTAAATCGGCTATTAGGGCACCAAGCAAGCTCGAAGGCATTAGACTAACTCAGAGGGCATTATATAGGTTCAGGAGGCACAATTATTTGCTCAATGGGGCACTCGATTGACTCTAGGGGCACCAGATCAGCTTAGAGGGCAAGTGATCATCTCAAGGGGCCAAGACCAGCTGAGAGGCCACGAGATGAGCTCAAGGAGCACCAGATTAGCTTCACCCGTACGATTATTGGCGACGATGAGGCATTAGGTGGACACATACTAGGTGCCCATACTCTTCCCGGGTGCTTGGAAAGGCGACAGAATGCCCTAGCTGACCGAAAAATGTATTAAGTTGTCCAACAATAGTTTCAATCGGTACATGCGGTCCAGTTACATCTAGGTTCAACGGCGTAGGGCACTAAATTTCGAGCGGCACGGCCCAAATTGGGTACACCACCTGGCCATCAAAAGGGCACCCCAGCAGTGATGGGAGGCACGTGCCCCATGTGCCCCCCTGGACAGTAGATCAACTCCGGGAGGCATTAAATAAGCCCAGGGGGCCCGGATCAGCTCAAGGGGCACTAAAACAGCTAAAAGGACACCAGGCAAGCTCGGAGGCATCAAACTAACTCAGAGAGTATTATATAGGTTCAGAAGGCACACTTATTTCCTCAGGGGGCACCAGATTGACTACGAGGGCACCAGATCAGCTCAGAGGGCACATGATCAGCATCAGGGGGCACCAGATGAGCTCTGCCCGTACGATTATTGGCGACGATGAGGCATTATCTGGAAACGGATTACGTGCCTATACTCTTCCCGGATGCTTGGAAAGGCGACAGAATGCCCTAGCTGACCAAAAGGCACTTAATTGTCAAACAATAGTTGAAATCGCTAAATGCAGTCTAGTTCCATCTAGGTTCAACGACGTAGAGCACTAAATTTCGAGCGGCACGGCCCAAAGGGGGTACACTACCTGGCAATCAAAAGGGCACCCGGCACCGATGGGGGCACGTGCCCCCTGTGTCCCCTGGACAGTAGATAAACTCCGGGAGGCATTAAATAAGTTCAGGGGCCCGGATCAGCTCAAGGGGCACTAAAACAGCTAATAGGGCACCAGGCAAGCTCGGAGGCATCAAACTAACTCAGAGGGCATTATATAGGTTCAGAAGGCACAATTATTTTCTCAGGGGGGGCACCAGATTGACTGCGAGGGCATCAGATCAGCTCAGAGGGCACATGATCAGCTCCAGGGGCCAAGACCAGCGCTCAGGGGGCACCAGATGAGCTTAAGGGGCACCAGATTAGCTCCGCCCGTACGATATTGGCGACGATGAGGCATTATCTGGAAACGGATTACGTGCCTATACTCTTCCCGGGTGCTTGGAAAGGCGACAGAATTCCCTAGCTGACCAAAAAGGCACTTAATTGTCCAACAATAGCTTAAATCGCTAAATGCAGTCTAGTTCCATCTAGGCTCAACGGCGTAGGGCACTAAATTTCGAACGGCACGGCCCAAAGAGGGTACACCACCTGGCAATCAAAAGGGCACCCCGGCACCGATGGGGGGCACGTGCCCCCTGTGCCCCCCCTAGCTGCGCCCCTGGGCCCTAGCTACCCTGTGATACCTATTGCATGCAAAAATTTCAAAGGAATTATGAAGATCACATCGAGTTAAAGGCTGCTAAGGCTACTTAGAATAGTTTTATTATGAATGTCTAATCCTCGTGATAGCCCGCCCCCGCCGCGCATCCGACGGCCGCGGCGAACCAGTAGCGCCACCCAGCACCAGCGCCACCTGCCGGGTACAGCAACACCACCCAGCGGCCGCAGCAGCACCGCCCAGCGGTCACAACAGGGCCGCCCAGCGACCACAGCGGTGCCACACGCGACCGGCCCCACAGCATACCGGGCGACACAGGACCCCATCCGCCGCCACAGCCCCGCAACACCGGGGATTAGTCCAGAGCCGGCTCGGCGGTACCACATCAGCAGCACGAAGGCCAAGCCGCGCCGGCGCGCCAGGAAGGCCAGGCACCGGACGCAAAAAAGCGCCACCATTCTGAGGTCAGCGGGACCGGCAGGCGCGCGCAACGTCACCGAACCTCAACGGTCCCCACCGGGCCGGGCCAGGCAAAGAAGACGGGCCCCAACGCATCTAATGTCGAGCAGCCGCACGATAGAGCTCCCCACCTCTCCAAGGAGAGCGGGGCGGCGAGCCGCTGGCAGTAGGGCAGCGAGTCCAGGTGCAGACGGCAGGCGAGTCAGCGGTGTCCCAGGACGACCGCCATCAGGCGGAGAGACGGCCACAGCGCAGCGTCGGCATCGCAACTCTCCTCGAGGACGCACGGCGAGAACCCCGACAACGGCAGCTCCCAGTCGGGGTCCCGCCCGCCGCAGGCTCCACCGGGCCCAGAGGACCACCAGCAGCAGTCAAGCGAAGAAGACAGGCTTCCACTTTTCCAAAGTCGAGCGACCATCACGATTGAGGTCCCCGCCTCCCCACAGAGAGCGGGGCGGCGAATTGCTGGCAGAAGGGCAGCGAATCCGGGAGCAGACGGCACATGAGTCAGCGGCTACCTGAGTCGACTGTCATCTGGCAGACAGAAGGTCTCAGTGCGGCATCGGGAGCATGGTTCCCCTCGAGGTCGCATGGCGAGAACCCCAACCACAACAGCTCCCAGTCGGGGTCCGGACCAGTGCAGGCTCCACCGGGCCCAGAGGACCATCGGCAGCGGGCAGGGGAAGAAGACAGGCTCCATCTCCTCTCCCGCCGAGCGACCATCACGATCGAGGTCCCCGCCTCCCCAGAGAGAGAGAGAGCGGGGCGGCGAATTGCCGGCCGCAGGTCAACGAGTCCAGGAGCAGGCGGCAGACGGGTGAGCAGCGACCCGATTCAACCGTCATCAGGCGAAGAGGCGGCCAAATCGCAGCATCGACATCATGGCTCTCCTCGATGTCGCACGGCGAGAGCCCCGATCACGACAGCTCCCAGCTGGGGCTCATTTGCCGGCAATGAGGATGTTCGGCGGTCCCAATCACCGCGCCAGCGTCACGGAGACGAGGTCTGTAAGGAAGAGAGGGTAACGAGAGTCACGGTCTGAACAAGAGGGCTATTGAGGCTCAGGATCGGACACCAGATGGGGAGTGTGGTGCAGCTAACAACGACACGGTAAGACCCGGGAGCCCGTCTACGGCCTCTGTTAACGAGTGAAATTTTTAAACTTTTTGGCGTCTCTCGTGTGTTTAGGAATAGCCACTCTCATTCGGTGCTCCAGCTCAGGCTCGCTCACGAGGAATACACCAAAGAATAAACAGCGACACTGTGGTTATGATTGGACTCCACAGACGGGGGAGGTGGGAACACAACACCCTATACCAAGTGGAGGGTGCAGCGCAGGTGCAAACACCCACGAGGACGAGCATGCCACAGGAGGCACCGAGACATGAGGGAAACCCCCGCCCCGGCACACTACATTCAATGGTAGGGAGGGAGGTCATGCACGACATGCCGGGGCAAACCGGACTCCACGGTACGCCACACACCGAAAAAAGGAAAAGAAAAATCCAGCCTCCAGAATGAAGCATATGAAGGGGGAAGAGTCACCCCCATGCCTCAATACTGATCCAGGAATTTTTTTCACTATCTTTTTGAAGACTGCCTTACTTGGTGGAATATCAGATATGTTTCTTATTCTGGATGCAACAACTTCGTTCCAAGTGTTTGGAGCCGCCAAAAATAATGAAAATCTTCTGTAGTTTACTGAGGTAAAGGGTATGTCAAAGTGTCTCGCTGGTCTTGAGGCCCTGTCTCTGTTTTGAGGGTTTTGAGTAAATTTTGAAGACAGGAGGCGAGGCAAGGAATTATTTAAGTAGCTATGCATGACATTAATTTTGTACACTTTTGCAAGGTCTTGAATTTTGAGAATATTATATTTTTTGAAGAGAGGGCTGGTTGGCGCTAGGCGCTCAGCAGAATCGATTATTCTGATAATTCTTTTTTGGAGAATTTTTAGACGCTCTATTTTTGTAGCATAGGTTGAGCTCCAGACCTGGATCCCGTAGGAAATGTGGGGGAGGATCAGAGCATTGTAGAGTAGAAGCAAATGATTGGGTTTAAGGTATTTCTTTATTCTAGATATCATTCCAATGTTGCGTGAGACCGTGGTTTCCACACTCTTTATATGCTGGTCCCATCTAAGCTTTTCATCAATTATAATGCCAAGGTATTTGGTAGAGGCCTGTCTGCTTATTAGCTGACCATTAACATGGATGTTTAAGCTGGATGATGCAGTTTGATTGTTGAAGAGCTGGTATGAAGATTTTTTAGCATTTAAGGATAGTCGATTGCTCTCCAGCCAAGTGGTAATTTTGGGAAGGCTGGTGATTATTTGATCTTGGAGTTCTTGGATTGTTTTGGCACGGAAGAAGACTACAGTGTCATCAGCAAATTGAAAAAATGTAGAAGTTGGGGAGCTTTTTTGAATGTCATTTATATATAACAAGAATAGTAGGGAGCCAAGAATAGACCCCTGGGGAACTCCATATGACATATCTTGAGAGATGGGGAGAATGTGGAATTATACTTGACCACCTGGGTCCGGTTTTTCAGGTATGATTCAAAGAATTTGAGGGAAGTGTTTTTGATGCCATAAGAATCTAATTTTGCTAGGAGGATTTTGTGGTTGACTGTGTCGAACGCTTTCGAAAAATCTAAATAGATGGCTGCGCTTGGTTGATTTTGGGACAGTGATAATGTGATATGATCATGAAGCAGTGCGATTGGCATAAATGTACTATGTGATTTTCGACAGCAACAGCAACAGCAACAGCAACAGCAACAGCAACAGCAACAGCAACAGCAACAACCACGACGAGACCCGTCTGAGCGGCCAGAATAGAGCCGCTTGAGAAATCTCAATGCGCTTCGCTCCATGGATTTCGTCATGCGGCTCTGACTTAATCCTTCATACCATTAAAAAATATTAGGCTGCCACTTCGTGCACTTACTATTTTTCATCAGCGCAAACAGCAGGCCATCAGCCCGTAAAACCTCTAGAACTAGTTCCCGGGGAGAGGCTACAATCCTGTGACGTTAACGCAACGCGGCCCGCTGATTGGTGCTGACAAAACTGTGCTGACAGATGGAACAGGGCTATATGTTTTAAGCCAATTTATCCTGTAAAAAGTTTTGGTTTCACCCAGGGGGCGGACATGAGATACTTCTCTAGAATTCTGGGGGGTTTTGAAGGTTCCACTTCTGGTTCTAACATTTTTTGGCAGCAAAATTTAACATATAATTCCAATGGGACTGTTTGCAGGGGTTTGGGGCACGGGCCAGTGGGGAAATGTAAGTGGTGCTTAAGGGTATATTTTTTTATTTTTGGTATGTAAAATTGATCAGGCTATCTTCTGGGTGCAGCTTTTTAGTCTCTAAAGCCCTTTTATAACAAGGAAATTCCACGATGAACTTCATGCTAATTCCTTCAGAATTCTGTTTCAAACGTTTCGATTACCAAATCAAAACGCTGCATTCTACCTTATGCTAGCAAAATTAAAGTTATCTTGAACAAAACCCTTCAAAATACTGCCAAAATCTTCAACGTGCTGCCAAATCAGGCAGTCAGCTGGCTGTCATGTCCGAACCGTATCTATAGGAACCGTGGTTTCACCCAATACTACAATACTAAATACTACAATACCCAATACTAAAGGTACTTGTTTGTCTTTGCCGGATGTGAGGCGATTCTAGGGTTGCACTCTTATTCTAAAAATGCCCGGTGCCCATTTTTCTGTTTTTCTTTCTCCCCCGTCTACTGTATGTGGAAAGTTAACGATCGCGCACCGAGTGGGTGGTTGATCTTCTTTCGTAATTGGGGAAGTCTTCGTAAAATATAGGTTAAGGGAGGTCGAAGACAGGCCCCCGTGGCTTTCCCGTCTCTTGGAGCCTGCACCACCGTCTTTTAAATTTGCCCCAGTCTTAGTATTCACCGCCACTCCAGACCTAGATCATAACAGCCCTGTGATTGTCTTTCCTGATGACCCCTCCCCCTGCCAGGTTCGACAGATACATGCCCCGGCGCTGCTGTCCGACCGCTGTGGGTTTGGAACCGTCTGGAGTCGCCTGGTGGTTCCTGATCCGGCTGGCGTTGGTGGGGGCCTACTGGCGCCGTGGTCCTCCGCCGCCATGGAGGGCTCGCGATGGAGCTCGCAGGCTGCGGGGGGTCGCGCCGCCTGCACGCTGGAGGGCCGTCGAGTGACACTAGCAGCGGTGCTGCGATGGAGCCGGGCTGGCGCCCGTTGGGTGCGGCGCTCTCGGCGCCCCCCTTTGCTCGGGGATGCTGGGGCCGCGCGTCCGGTGAGCCGGCGGCGGATTCGGACTTGCCTGTTTGGTGCTGCGCGCGATGTGAGTGAGCGCACTCCTCTCACCTGGAGGTGAGAGCCCGGACGGGGAGGCGCCGAACCGACTCGAGAGCTGAGCTCTGCTGCTCCGGCGACCGATGTCTGAGGGGGACAACCAACCACGGCGTCTCGATCTTGAGAAGCCGAACTCGATCTCGACTCAAGGACTGGATTCTGCTGTTCCGGCGTCGGATGACTGAGGAGGGCGGTTGGTCGCGGCGTCCTGATCTCGGGATATCGGTCTCAACTAGGCAGCTGAGTTCTGCTGCTCCGGCAACGGATGGCTGGGGAGGTCGGCTGGTCTCGGCGTCTCGATCGTCTGATGGGTCCTCCGCGTGCTCTTCGGGCGTGGGAGCTGGTGCGACGGGGGCCGGCCGGCGGGCCGGGTGGCGGTGCCGCGCCTGTGCTGCTTCTTCTCTGATGGCCTGACGGGGGCGTCGGCGGCGAGCGATGGAGGGAGCGACCTCGTTCTTCTCTGGAGGCCTGACGAGGACGATGGGCGGGGGAGGGGAGCGATCTCGTGTCTATCCGTGATGGATCTCTGTTTTCTCGACTGAGGTCAGGTGTCATTCTGATGATGAGTGATCATTACTAGCCTATGCCGATCCTGTTTGCTCATGGTTAATGATAGTGAACAAATGTCCAGTTATCGGCATGCGGCTCCCTATTCTGGAATCTTGAAGACCTGGTTTTTGTTTGGGAGGTTTCTCTGGACGGGCACCATGTGAGCCCCTGTGCAGACGTGTTAAGAGGTGGTACTTTCCTTTATACTACGCTGGGTACCTGCTTATCCCCCGCGGCCTCGAGCCGCTGGCGCCGCCTTTGTCCGCCTGGAGCTGCCTCGACGTAATGAGTTATTTACTATAGTACTGTAATTAATATTTCAACGCTTGCCCCCATCGTAGACGATCAATCCAGGCCACAAATCCGATCGGCCTGGCTATACTGGGAGAACGCTGGAGTGACTCCTTGGTCTCGTTTGAGTGGGGCTGGCTCCCTATGTGGATGTCTTGGATACATGCGTGGGGTTTGGCTGGGGGTCCCGCGAGCCGCCGGCGTCGTCGTGTCGCTGCTGGGTGTTTCGGCTTTGGTGTGGCGGTTGTTCCGCGGGGGCCCGCTGGCGGGGCCTCTGCGCGTCGGCCCGGCGGTGTGGCGCTCGTTGCCTCGGCGGAATTTCTGTGGGATCCGTCCTCTGTTGCGTCTGGCTCGGGCGGCGGCCGTGCCGGTGGTGGCACTGACGATTGGTTCCCGGGACCTCTCGGCTCTGCCACCTGCGGGGCGGCTGCTTGCCCCCACTAGGCGCATTTATGCGGGGAGCGGATCTCACATATCGATGTAGATTGGTGGCGCCACTCACTCACTCACTGTGGATTGGTGGCGCCCCCTTGTGGTTGCCTGGCCCGGGCTGGCTTGTGGGGTGGTGGCATCTATTACGGTTTTACTGTGCACTTCTCGTCATTCCCTACCAGCTTTGGTGTCTGACTTTTAACGTTGTTTTTGGCATGTACCGGCGCGCATTTTTGCTGCTTGTCTTCATCGTGGTGAATATATGTATGGATTCAATACCATGGCCCTGATCGGCAACTAAGATTCTTAGCTAAGACTATCTTAGCTAAGACAGAGCATGCGCAGTACGTCTCACGCCACCCAGCTAGCCACCTAGCGGTAAGACTGGCTTTAGCTCGCACATGACGTCACTAAAGTATGACGTCAGCGCTAAGACTGTCTTACTTGTCAGCTAAGACAGAAAATAGTGACTGCGCGCAGACTAAAATATCGGCATATCTGGCGCACATGGGATGATTAAAGCATGTTGAGTTTTGCGGTGCGGCAATCTGGTGCGAGTGGTTCTCAGTCGTGGATAACGATGCATGTACCTTTTACTCACCGTCTAAAGGTAGAAAAACGTGCAAACACTACAAGGGCGTGCCAACTGCCCTCTAGTGCTAAGAATATGAACCAACAAATCGACTTGCCTGCCACCTGGCGCTAAGACTGGCGTTACACCGATGACGTCACTGTTCATGACGTCGATTATGACGCGTCTAAGCCTAAGGATATTCTTAGATGCCGATCAGGGCGATGTATTAAAAAGGTGCATGTAGCATCAGTAGCCTCAGCTATCTCAATAATTCAGCAGAAAATGATACTGAAAAACACAGTATGAAACATGGCTTGCTTATGATCCAGTCTGCAGAACGTGGCAGATTTCGACGATATCTCGTTGGGGCAGCCTCGGGGCAGACCTACCGATTTGGGGCAGCTTTTGGTCGATCTTGGGGCAGAGGGGAGCTCTTGGGGCAGGAACTAGTACTTGGGGCAGCAGTCGGTCCGGGTAATCGCCCAGGGAAGAAGAAAAATAATGAAAAGAAACAACAATTATTAGTTAAAATTGCGCCGTAAAAGCTGAATTGTCTCAAAAGCGTCATATTTGTCATCAATAGGAAGATGGTTAAAAGATACCAAATCTGGAAATTTTTTAATCAATCAATTTTTTATTTCATTTTTCCATATAGACAGGTGAAGAGAAGCAAAGGAGAAGAATAGCAGATAAGAAACATGAGAAAGGCAGCAATAGTCATACAGTAACGTAAAAGTGAGGTCGGTGAGTATGTTATGAGATCCTGACAAATAAACACGATGCTGGTCAGCAGAAATACACAAAAAAACAAAAAACACCGCAGAAAAGCAAAAAGAAGAAGAAACAATACAAAACAAAGTGAGCGATCAGATAATACAAAACACGCCTAACAAAAAGAACAAAATGACAAAAACTGAACAAAATGACAAAAACTAAAAATTTATAATTCTAAGTTAGTTTGAAGTCGTGGGCCCACATATGCTGTTTAAGTTAGTCACAAACGAGGAAAATACCCAAGATCACATAAATGTGCCGGATAAGAGCAAACAATAGTGGCAGTTAATGAAACAAAAACAAAGCATCAAGCAGGAAACCAAAAGCGCAAAAATAAGACGAAGAGCATAACCAGGCGAAATGAGCGCAGATATGACACTAAAAGCGCATTAAGCAAAATACCTAGGCGTAACTATAGATGAAAGCTTAAAATGGGACAGTCATATCAAATCCGTAGAAAATGTTGTCTCTAGAAACATTGGTCTGATAGGCCGGGCCAGACCTTTCCTAGACTCAAAGTACCTGCTCCTGCTCTATAACTCTCTTGTCCTGCCCCACATAAGCTACTGCAACCTATCATGGGCTGTGGGATTCCCCTCCAAATTAACTAAAATAACTACACTGCAAAAAAGGCTATTAGGATTATTGATTATGCACCTTACCTCGAACATTCATCACCTATATTTAAAAAGTACAACCTTCTTAAGTTCCCTGACCTTGTAAAAATGTCCCAACTTCGACTCATCCACAGCGTCTTAATAGGTACATTGCCTCTGCCCCTTGCCAACAAAATTGAAATCGCACAACAATATCAGACGCGAAACACAAGAGTCAACAGACACCTAAATGTTCCATTTGCTCAAACACTTCAGTACAGGTTTTCTCCATTTATTTCCGCTCCTGTCTGCTGGAACAACATAATAGCTCCCAAAATCAGGCTGCTCCAAGACATTCCACACTCCAAAAGCTTCTTCAAAGTTGTTGTCAAAAAATTGTTTATTGAGCAGTACTAGACTTACTATATTGTACTCCCTTATAACTTAGACGTTTATCCCCCACCCCCGCCCGCCCCCAAATGTGTATTCACTTGGACGTGCCCATGTTCCTTAGTTCCACAAGTTGTTCAATGCTTACTTGTACGATATTTGATAATACTACTGTACTAATTTAACAATATTACTATGTTCATCTCATGGATCCCACCGAGTAAAAAAAAACTAAAACTGGGAGTTGAGGAGGTCCCCATCAGTCAGCCAAATCAGTCAAAGCAAGCACAAGTAACATAAAAACTCAAAGTCTAAATTTACGGAAGAGTTACCTGAACAGGCACGAGAGGCCGTGACCGAGCTATGCTCCTGGTCCAACTTGCCACCGCATTGACACATTTGATTCTCCGTCCTTACAAAATTTGACCCAAAATCTCTCCCGAGTATCGTTTTCCAGATAACCTGCCTTCTCCTCCCCCCGCCATCTCTCATTTTCCCTCTATTGCAGGCCTCGGTGTGCGCCGTGGCTGTGGCGGGGACTGTTTCGTCTGGCGGTGGCGGTCATTGTCTCCGGCGGTCGGCGTGGCGGTGGCGCTGCCGCCGGTCCCTGGAGGCGACACAATGCCCGGCTGACGGATTTTCGAGGCACCGGCTGACGGCGCTGAACATTGGACTGCCCTCCCTGGATCCGCTGCCCGCTGCCACTGTCTTTAGAGGAGACACAAGAGGACCGGCTCAGGCGCGCCGCTCTTGTACCATCCTGGTGCTGAGTGTCATCACGGTGTCTGGCGGCGTCCGGCACCTTCATCTGGCACCGGCCGTGGGGGCCTGAGGGACCGATTCAAGTGACTGCTGCCGCTGGTCGCCTACTGCTTTAGTACCGGCCCCGGCGCAACGTGTGGTTGCGACTGGGGTGCGACCCGAGGGGAGACCCGGACACCTGGAGCTGCTGTTCGGCTGTCCAACTCTGTTCTGTCCAACCTTTGTTGAAGTCAACTGATACCATCCCGGATATGCCTACACGTCGTCGACTGCAGGAGGGGATCCTGCTGGAGTTGCGATGGGGTGATAGTCGTGGCCTCTCTTCTTCGCCTGCCGGCTGCCGGTGGTCCCTGGGGCCCGGTGTAGTCCGCTAGTGCCGCGAGCGTTGTCCCGACATCACACATCTGCGCGGGCTGGAGTTTCTCCTGTGATGGAGGCTCGGCGTAAAACGTTTTTGGCCGGGGCAGGCCTTTATCTGTCGGCGCGGGATCGTCGTGCACCGCTGGCTGGCGGCGCCTTCTGGCCGGGCGACTCCTGCGGTGTCTGCCTCTGGATGCCTGCTCATGAGGTGCCTGTCTCTGCGCGGTGTCCGGAGAAGAAGGGGATCATAGAGTCCGACTTTTCAAGTTTGGCGGTGTATCGTCGTCTCTGCCGCCGCCGATCCCAGCGATCGCCTCTACCGGTGGCCCTCTTGGCCCCGACGTTGTGCGCTGGCGGCGCGGGCAGCGCCCCCGGCGTCGCCGATCTGCGGAGGATAAGGTTTCTTCTGCGGTGGGGGTGCGGCGTCAAACTTCCTCGGATACGGCGGTCTTCGTCTGTCGACGCGGGACTGGTTCTGCGCCTCCGGCTGGACATCGGGGTGGCGGCGCCTCCTGGACGGGCGGCTCCGCGGGTTCCGGAGAGGGGAGATCAGGGAGTCCGCCCCCTCGAGTCTGACGGTATGTCTCCTGGGCGGCGGGGCCGGTGGCGAGGATTCTTCGGAGGGCCCCGCCGCCGCGGGGCTTCCCACAGCGGAGTCGGGGAAGTTCGTAGGCTGCCGAGCCGTTGAGTTGTCCTGCGGCCGATCAGCCGGGTCCCGTCCCCGGCGGGGGTCGGCTGCGAGTCGAGGGGCCCGGCTTCAGAGTCCGGTTGTTGCTGCCCGGGTGGACAGAGCGTTGTGCGTTTCGCCGGGGCGGTGTGGTGGATTCGCCGGGTCTACGTTGCTGATGCTGGGCGGTGTCTGCGCGGTGTGAGACCGCCTCCGTATTTTATTGGTGTCGCTCACGCCTTAGCTGTGTTGCTTGTACCGATCTTGTACCGCTCATTATCATTCTGATGTATTTGTCCACTCGCCCGGCCGGTGGGCGTCTGCTGGGCTCCGAGCCCGTGCCCGTCTGGGCGTAATTTAGAGCGCTCGCGCCGTCGGCGGTCACGGGTCCGGGGCCCAGCGCCTCCGTGTGTAGTTTATCTTTGCCCACCACGGCCAGGGCTTGTTTTCTTGTTTTTTTTAAATCACTGTATGGATCATGTATCGCCCCGTAGTGTGAATATACGTGTATGGTATCAAAAAATTATTCTTTTTCAAATTTGGTTATCAGTTGAAAATTTTGTAAAGTTTAGATTATACGACCTGAAAGCAGAGGCAAATGACGTCTGTAGGGGAAAAGACTTCGCTTGTAAATATACCTTTGAATAAAAGTATTCTTGAAGTCGTGCATCATGAATGCAAGATAGCTGCTGCTGTGCGTGGAGGGTGTTGAGTGCATGTCGTCGTCGAGTTGGATGCACAGTTTTATTTCATTTCTGGGTGTTTCGTTTAAAATGGAGTAGATAAAAATGTATCAGTAAAAATACCCTCCTATTGGAGGAGTCTGCCCCAGCATCCAAATTTCTGCCCCAATTGGGGCAGGCTTTGGAGCTGCCCCAAGCGCCTCGTCGAGTCGCCTGCCACGTTCTGCAGACTGGCTTATGATGCAAGCTTACTTCAGGTAATGACCAGCATCACCTTATAAAAACAAAGGGCATTCTAGATATAGAGGTATGCACATGGCAGCTATAAGAATCGGGATGAAATAAGTCCACTCATGTCAGACATTTCCTCCATCTTTCCACTTATAAATCATTATATGCTGGCACGAGCCTCACAATTGAGTTCCAATAATGTTTATGAATAGAGGAGAGAGCAGTGACAAGTTTTCAGCTAAAACTTTTCAGAATATCATGGCAGAATGGCTGTGAATGAACCAAAAATCCTTCACATTGTCCCTTAATTGGTACATGTGAACATTTTCTTTAGTTTAGTCACTAAACAGCTTGGAAGATTGACCCCGGTCACGCTCACCAGAGGCGCTAAAGTGCCATCCAAGATGGCCGCGAAAGAGGGACTCCGAAAGGTAAACAACGTTAGCGGGCCCGGGAATAGCATGGTAAACGGTGAATTATACGTGTTTTATGCCTGGTATGTGGCAGTGGCTTATAACCAGCCGCTTCGGAAGGTAGTGAGGAGCCCAAATTCGAGGAGTTTTTGGTCCCAAGGAGCAAAGCTTGTAGTCAGCATCAGGTTAAAGTTTGCTGCACCCCCACTTTTTTGCCGGTGGCGACGCTTATGTTTGGAAACGCATTTTTCATCTTACATTCAAACTGGAATTTCAGACAGCTTGAAACGAATAAATGCGTATATCTACCGAATTATTTCAATATGTCAGTTTCCCGGGCTAAAAATGAATGCAGCCATAGGCGGATCCAAGGGGACAGCAAAGTGGGCATGTGCCCCATAGGCAGATCCAGGGGCAAAGGGAGTATGCGCCCCTCCCCGCCATTGACCCTCGGCGCCCCCTGAAATGGCCACGCCCCCTGAAATTTCGCTTCCCACCCCCCCCACCCCAGGATGCGAAAGTCGGCTCCCACCGATAGGGTTTTGCTCCCATTCGATAGGGTTTCTCGGTCAAGAATGGCGCCTCGCCCCCCGGGAAGGTGCCCCCGATCGGCAATCTTGAATCCGCCTTTGATGACGGCCCAAGGATAAAGGCCTACTCCTGCTAGAAGCAGGCTCAAGGGAGTGGAAGGAGGCATAAGCGGAACTGGAGATTGCCCCACAGCCAGTTTGCAAAGTATAGCAGCAGGCCAGACGAGTCGCACCAGCCACCTAAAATTCTCGCACCACCATCCTCCAAAAATTCGCACCAATATGCCACATACCAGGGAAAAAATGCACCCATTCCTACCCCTGCAATGCAATGCTATCTCAATCATTAGTCAGTTAATTAAGGGCTTTTTATACGGCCCCTCCTGTGTCTTAATAGCCATTCAGCCATTATTTGTTTATTTTAAGTGTCACTAACCTTGCAAATTCGCACCAGGTTGATAAAATTCGCACCACTCGGTTGTGGTGAAACTTGTGAAAGCTGAGAGTTCGACACTTTCTTCGGAAGGATACACACTGAGGAACGCAGCATTTCTGATTGGATCTAATGGTTATCCGTCTCTTCTCCATTTTCTTTGAACTTTCCAAGATTATAACAAACAAGAAAATAACGCCAGTCTTCAATATTCACGTCCACCCAACGTCACGTATAACCACGCTCTTTCACGAGTTTACCACAACTGAAAATCCGTTACTATAGGAACCGTGTAGAAACCAAGGTTTGTTTACAAATGCGCCGGATATGAAGCAGCCACGCCAGACGGCAGTCCCTCTCCTGGCGTTTCCAAAAAAATCCGCCAGGTGCCAACACTTTCGATGACCGAGGCCAATAGTCAAAAGATTGTTCTGCTTGGGTCAGCCCGGTCTGCAAAGTAGGTAAGCCAAGAGGCTAACATGAACAAACCCATCAGCCATATATAATTATCAAACCACCAGCCATAAAGAACTATCGGTATTGGCGTAGCAAGCGTCACAGGAACATGCCAGATCGTCGCCTTGGGAAATAGGGACAGTGCCCTTGGGAAATTGGGACGCTAACCTTGGGAAATCGAAAATCACGAAAGTGGTAGCTTGGGAAGCGAGAGAATGGCACAGAGGCATGTTCAGAGAGCTGGCGAAGGGGAGCAGGGCACAGAGGCGTATTCAGGTAGCTGGGAAATGGGGGCGGGGACAAGGCACAGAGGCATGTTCAGGTATTTGGGGAATGGGGCAATGCACAGAGGCGTGTTCAGGTAGCTGGGAAAGGTTAGCAAGGCACAGAGGCGTGTTCAAGTAGCTGGGGAAGGGGAGCAAGGCACCGAGGCGTGTTTAGGTAGCTGGGGAAGGGGAGCTAGGCACAGTGGCGTGTTCGGGTAGCTGGGGAAGAGGGGTAAGGCACAGAGGCGTGCTCAGGTAACTGGGAAAAGGGCAAGGCACAAAGGTGTGGTCAGATAGCTGGAAAGAGGGGTAAGGCTCAGAGGCGTGTTCAAGTAGCTGGGAAAGGGGAGCAAGGCACAGAGGCGTGTTCAGGCAGCTGGGGAAGGGAGAGCAGGGCACAGAAGCGTGTTCAGGCTAATGGAGAAGGGTCAGGGCACAGAGGCGTGTGCAGGTAGCTGGGGAAGAGAGCAGAGTACAGAGGCGTGTTCAGATACCTGAGGAAGGGGAGCACAGCACAGAGATGTGCTCAGGCTGGTGGGTAAAGGGGAGCAGGGCCTAGAGGCATGTTTAGGCGGCTGAGGAAGGAGGAGCAGGGCACAGAGGCGAGCTCAGACGTATGGGGAAGGTGGAGTAGGCTACAGAGGTGTGCTCAGGCAGATGGGAAGTGCTCCCTTTCCCCACTACACTGAGCAAATCTCTGTGCTGTGCTCCACTTCCTCAGCTACCTTAACACGTCTCTGTACCCTGTTCCCATCCCCAGCTACCTTAACACGTCTCTGTACCCTGTTCCCTTCCCCAGCTACCTGTACACGCCTGTGTCCTGCTCCCCCTTTGCCAGCTACCTGAACACGCCTCTGTGCTTTGCTCCCCTTCCCCAGCTACCTGAACACGCCTCGGTGCCCTGCTCCTCCTTTCCCAGCTGCCTGAATACGCCTATGTGCCTTGCTCCCCCTTCCCCAGCTACCTGAACATGCCTCTGTACCCTGCTCCGTTCCCCTAGCTACCTGTACACGCCTCTGTGCTCTGCTCCCCCTTCTGCACATGCCTGAGTACGCCTCTGTGCTCTTCTTCCCCCTTCCCAGCTACCTGAACACGCCTGTGTCCTGCCCCTCTATCCCTATACCCCTGTTCACGCCTCTGTGCCCTGCTCCTTCCCCATACGTCCGAACACGCCTTTGTGCTATTCTCCTTCCCCAGCTGCCTGGAGAGGCTTCTGTGCCCTGCTCCTCCTTCCCCATGTGCGGGAGCACGCCTCTGTGCCTTCTCCCCATTCCCCAGCTACTTGAACACGCCTCTTTGGCTTGCTCCCCTTCCCCAGCTACTTGAACACGCCTCTGTGCTCTGCTTCCCCTCTTCCCAGCTACCTGAACACTCCTGTGTCCTGCTCCTCTATCCATATACCCCTGAGCATGCCTCTGTGCCCTGCTCCTTCCCCAGCTTCCTGGACAGGCTTCTCTGCCCTGCTCCTCCTTCCCCATGTGCGGGAGCACCCGTCAGTGCCTGCTCCCCATTCCACAGCCACTTGAACACGCTTCTGTGGCTTGCTCCCCCTTCCCCAGCTACTTGAATACGCCTCGGTGCCCTGCTCCCCCTTTCCCAGCTGCCTGAATACGCCTCTGTGCCCTGCTCCTCCTTCCCTAGCTACCTAAACATGCCTCTGTATCCTGCTCTGTTCCCTAGCTACCTGTGCACGCCTCTGTGCTCTGCTCCCACTTCCCCATATGCCTGATCACGCCTCTGTGCCCTGCTTCTCCCTTTCCAGCTACCTGAACACGCCTGTGTCCTGCCCCTCTATCCTTATACCCCTGCGCACGCCTCAGTGCCCTGCTCCCCCTTGCCCAGATACTTGAACACGCCTCTGTGCCTTGCTCCCCTTTCCCAGCTACCTGAACACGCCTGTGCCCTGTCCTCCCTTCCTCAACAACCTGAACACGCCTCTGTGCCTTGCCCCGCTTCCCAGCTACCTGAATACGCCTCTGTGCCTTGCACCCCTTTCCCAGCTACCTGAGCACGCCTCTGTGCCTTACCCATCTTCCCAACTATCTGACCACACCTCTGTACCTTGCTCCCCTTTCCCGGCTACCTGAGAACGCCTCTGAGCCTTGCCCCTCTTCCCCAGCTACCTGAACACGCCTCTGTGCCTTGCTCCCCTTCCCCAGCTACCTGAACACGCCTCTGTGCCTTGCTCCCCTTCCCCAGCTACCTGAACACGCCTCTGTGCCTTGCTCCCCTTCCCCAGCTACCTGAACACGCCTCTGTGCCTTGCTACCCTTTCCCAGCTACCTGAACACGCCTTTGTACCTTGCCCTCTTCCCCAAAAACCTGAACACGCCTCTGTGACTTGCCCCCACCCCCTTTCCCAGCTACCTGAATACGCCTCTGTGCCTTGCTCCCCTTCTCCAGCTCTCTGAGACTCTGAGCACGCCTTTGTGCCATTCTCCCCCTTCCCCAGCTACCACTTTCGTGATTTTCGATTTCCCAAGGTAAGCGTCCCAATTTCCCACGGGCACTGTCCCTATTTCCCAAGGCGACGATCTGGCATGTTCCTGTGACGCTTGCTACGCCAATACCGAACTATCTTGATAAGGAACCACTAGTTTTCCACAGGTTCGCACCAAACATTGAATACAAATATTGCAACAATCTCCACCAAAAAGTAAATCTGACACAAAAAAACAACTCAATCCCATCAACATCACCATTTGGGCTTGAACACTATTCCTGTTTGTTTTGTTGTATTTTACGGGCTTGCGCTTAGTAGGTATCTGAAGCGCCGTGCTTGTCTACATTAGAACAATCATTTATGAAAACATTTTTCACCAAAATTTACCAGAAGAGTAAGTTTATTTCAGCAAAAATATTTCAAGACTTGAAAATATATTTTAAAATTTCACACATGTAAAAAATAAGCACAAAGTGTGTGGTGCATTTCTTTTGTTCCTGAGAATAGGCCCCTTTTTGTGCACTTGTTTCATATATGACGCTTTTCTGGCTTTGCAAGGCTTTACAAGCTGCTCAAGGTCGCGGAATTTGCCATAATTTGGATATTCTGTTTTTGTGTTCTGTATTCCTACGTTTCTGTACATTTTTAGTGTGGTGGGGGGGAAGTGTAAAGTAAAGGTATCTTGGGAGGGAAATGCTGTTATGTTCAAAGCTTATAATAGAAGTTGTATTTCATAGAGGCCAGGGAAGTATCTCCACAAGGAAAATGCAACACAATGTCAAGTATTTTCATGTTTTGGTGTAATTTCAAAGGTTCCTTCTAAGGCTGACTGCTCTCCCCAGTATCTCCCCACAACTGACTAATTTATGTTTTGAAGTACTTCGATCAAAAACATGTTTTCTTTGTGCCTATTTCCTTGCTTATACTAGCCCTTTCTGAGTGGATTCTGCATCTTTTGGGCAATGAAAGAGCAAGATGAAGCTGTGGAAGGGTCAAACTTATCAACATTTGTTCTTGCAGCTAGAGTTACCAGGCCAATTTGCCAATTATGGGCTCCCACTAGATAGTTTGTACCTGACATATTTACTTCACCATTTTTCGTAGAGGACATGGGAATGGCTCCATAGATAACATTTTCTTTTTACCTGGAGCAGAAAGCTTCTGGAAAGAATTTTCTAGCTAGAGCCAGGTGTTAATATCAATATGTTAGCAGCAAATTGGTTAAATGACTTCCTTTGAAATGGTATACTGACAATATAGAAGTAACAAATATGCTATTACAATTTATATTTTGTTCACCCATATATGACTTGAAGATTTTGAAGTAATCAGGATATTCATAAGATGACAGTACGGCATGGATGTGTGCAACTGTAGGCATTATTCAATATTTGATTTTAAATATTGATTCAGGTTTAAGTAACTTGCTTTTGACCCTGGCATGAGTAACAGATAGAAAGCTAGAGCTTCATGCTTTTACATTCCTGATGTATGTGTAAAAGTCTCAAAATTAATTGTAAATGCATTTTCAAAAGCTGCTGGTGCATGAATAAGATTATGTTTCAGTGGAAAAAAACTAGGCTTGTACTGAAAAAGGCTTATTTAACTTACAGAAAATTGACTTTGAAGTCCCAGCTCAGTTGAAGCCCGGAATGAGCCTGGGTGAAGCCCGTTATCAGCCCGGCATTGGCTTAAATCAGGCCTTCAGGCCCGGTCAAAGCCTGCGGGCCTGGGCCGGGCTTTTGCCCCGGGCCCCGGGCCTAGAAAGTCCCACCTCTACTTTGAAGCCACAAAAAACAGGACTGTAGCTGACCGATGGGCTTTCAGTAAGAAAAATAAGAAACCTCTAGGTTTCCTAGCAAATTTACTCTGAGTGGGATCAAAACAAATTTCCTAGACTGCTACGGAGTCCTGGAAATTTGTCCCGAACTCCTGAACTAACGTGAGTCAGGTATCATGGCGTGCTGCGATCATTCGAGTGACACACTTTTCTTAGTTGTCAGTGATTGCTCACCTAATTCTGTAAATTAACCGGTGGATCTAGGGGCATGGGCTAAGTGGAGGAAATTTGCCCTCTCGCAGATAAATCTTTGGCGCCCCCTAAAATGGCAACGACGCCCTCTTGAAAGATCGATGGTACCCATAGGCGGATCCAGGATTGTTGATCGGGGGAACCTTCGGGGGCGCTATCCGGACCAGGGGGCGCCACTTTTGACGGGCAAAACCTATCAGGTGGGCGCAAAATCTTATCGGAGGGCGCCGATTTTTGGCATCGGAGGGGGTGGGAAGCGACCTTTCAGGGGGCGCCATCGACCTTTCTGGGGGCGCTGTGACCATTACAGGGGGCGCTGAGGGTAGATTGGGGGGCGCGTGCCCCCTTTACCACTGGATCTGTGTATGATGGTACTCCTAGAATGTTGCTTCCCACCCCTTCCCGCCAGGATGTGAGTATCGGGCACCCCGTTATAGAAATGACGCCCACCCAGTGGCGTTAAAAATCACTTATAACTCGGGATTGATCCAGATTGACCCAAGGATTCAAATGAAATGAGGCATGTCCTTGTAAGGTCATAACTCATATTATGACCTTGGCCTTAGGTCAAGTTCAAAGAGTAACCTTTTTAGGTTATAGGTATTGTATGCCTCTCAAATTCTTCTTTCATGCTCATTACTTTGATGCTAAATTTAAGACTGCATTTGGTTTCGTTCAAAAGTTACCGACACAAACAATTTCGAAAACCAAGACTTTGGTGACCTCTGGTGAGTTTGGGGTTGACCAGAGCTCAAAATGGATGACATCGTGCGTATTTTCCTCGTCAAGAGCTTTCAAATGATTTTTAAAAGCTTTATCTTGAGCCTTTCTAGAAGCCTTGTTACTCCCTGGTTTTGTCATAAGTTGTAGAGTTGATCACCCTTGAGACCTGCAAAGCGACGCGCCTCTCAAATCGGCTCAGAACTATTCCGGAAAACCCGAGGGGGTCCAAACGGACCGCAGGCCGAGAAGGGAAAAAACACTGGAAAGGATTCACTGATTAGGGGGTCCCCGAGAGTCGGTGTCGGCCCCCCTCCCCCGAGAGCTAATCTGTGGAGCCCCGAGAGTTAGTCTGACTGAGGTTGATGCCACTGTGCCACTGCCACTGATGCCACTGTGTGCTGGCCTCAGGGAGTCCAGAGTTAGTCTCAGGGGACGAGGTAAAAAAGAACAGTGGCAGCACGGTCATTTGAAAACTGCTGGAAATACATATCTGCAGTGCCTTTTGCTTATGCTAATGCTACAGAGGTCGATCGAGGCCAAAAACAACGTAAGTCCATTTCATGGGATATTTGCTTTTTCGCGAATAACTTCGGAACTAAACATACGACCTTTATTGAGGCTTCACTGCAATAACTGTCTTTGTCTTCACTGTCTTTGAAACCAAAGGATCTTTAGTTTTAGCATTTGAAGTATATTTGGCACGTTCACCTGACCTCATGTAGACAAGTTTATCCGCTCACCCGGTACAGTCATAACTTACATTATCCCACTCACATCGACAAAAGACACAAACACAATGGTGGGGAATGGCTTTTCGGCTTCAATCTTAATAGTGGGCCACGCACACCTGATGTTGAAATGTTTTGATTCGCTCTCCCAGATGTTTCCAAAGGTTGGCTCCGCCTATCACCCCTTCTCCCTCCGATCGTAACCAGGTCAAAGTTCGTCCCCAGGCAAAAAGGCGATGACGTTCCTGTGAATGGGTATTAGTTGTGGTTTCATGGTCTTGATACTCATTCCGCTGTCTGATAGAGCATGCCAAATCTATAGCCTCCATCGCGCAAATGACCGAACTGGTCTTTGAGACAAGAAGCTATACGTGAGTTCATAAGCAACCTTTTGGATTTTATCATCCGGATTATTCTATATTGTATGAACATTTTTTTCGCCATGCTGCTGTCTGCGAATGAATGGAAGACAAGCCAGGACAGGGGCGTACTGGATTTAGCAAGGGTCCGCGATCCAGTCCTATCACTGACCATACAGGTCTGGAGGTTGCCAAGCCCCCGGAGCGGTGAACAACGCTTCTTTATCTGTTCGTTAAATTTCCTGCAACACTTATTGATCGACATACATCGCGTACCATTAAAATACGTATTCGCTCATAATCATTCGCAGTAAGCTGCGGTCAATAAAAGTTTCATAAGCAATGGCCTCGGAGAGTTGCTGATGAAGAGCTCGCAACCGAAACCCCATCTGCACGTGCACTATGTATTAGAGAAGAACAAGGCGGATGGATAAGGAGACAAGTAACATGGAAAGGTTTACTATACCGTCCGCGGAAAATACAACGCACGGAATCATTCAACTCACCATACGTCAACACCTGTTCTTATTGCAGGTTGTGCTTTGCATTTGACTAAGTAGTTGTAGAAGGAGTTCAGTAATGCAAAATAATTGGTCGGAGTGTGGTACTGGACGAAGTACAACCTCTCTAAACACCTTCACATGCACATACACGAATAGGACGATAGAACGGAGGGCGTTTGGAACGACGTCATAACATGCGAAAGAGACACTCTCTGACAAACCTGGGAAGCAGATATTACCGAGCGCATCTAGCAAGTCCGCTCCAGAAAGGCGCGACCATTTTCTTCAGAAACCAAAAAGGTCACGATGTAGGACAAGGTTTTTTTACATTACCTTCTTCGCTTGTAGGTCACTGAATAATTAAACTACTGCCCAGCACACGAGCGATAAAATAATAACACAAGAAGCTAAAAATTGAGCTGCGGGGCCAAGACCCACCTCTTTCTGGTCCGTTATCGACGTCTTCACGCAGTGATATTGCACTTATATGGACCGCGTAATATAAGGACACTCTCAAGTCAACGTAAAGTTAAAGCAACTATAACAAATGCCATCGCAACGCATCTCCACTTCGATATGGAAAATTTCACACACCATTAGCAGATGCCCGGTATTGTCAAGAGGCCAAGCCCACCAAAAACCAAGAGGTACATACACATCTGTTTCGCTGTCTCAAGCTGTTTAGCTGCGAAGGCTTTCCACGCATTGTCCTCTTTTACATGGCCACTGCTTTAAATAAGAGAGGGAGGGTCCGAAAACGATGCAATGAGTCATGGCGGACCCACACGTGGAATGCATGACTTCCCACACAGAGCGATATCACCAATTGTCTTAAATTCCGCCGAGTACAAATAATTCGTTCCACACGCCACGTGTTTGAATGCGGAGGAACTCACGACACGAGATACGACTGTTGCTAAAACCATTGTACCGAACAGGCGAAGCCTGAGACGGTCACACGTTCCCTCTTGCTTTTCCTCGGCAAATGACACGTGGTAACATGCCCATATCGAAAAACCCTTGGCTTTCACATCAGCACAACATTCTGTCCCGATCACAAGGAAGATATCAATCTGTTCCGAGGACGGTCCAAAACACAAACACCAATTTTGGCTATCATGTTAAGTTCCTGCGACATATTGAGGGCAATATCAGCGCCAAACTTGCAGTTTCAGGTCACAGCTTTCAAAACCAATAAAGAGGGACACATCACTAAAAATTTGGCCATTTTACTCCGGCCTTTAACGCTCATTGGACTAGAATACGACACGAACACAATGAGGCAACATGGGTCAGGAGTATTTTCGGGAGCAGCAAAGGGACTGAAGACGCTAGTCCGCAGGCAAATCAAGGGAATTTTTTAGTTGTAATGTTTACAGGGAGCTGTCACCATTTGTGCGTTTGAAAACTGATGGTGCCAACTCCACGACACCAATATTTCCGCCCTCGGCTCTAGATATAGCATCACAACCACCCGGCCCCAGATGAGCCGGCCCAAATTTCAGCTACACATTTAGTTACCAAAAACCACAAAATTACTGACGAAATGAAGCCAGCGGTAAAAAAAAAACACCAGGAACCACGAGGGAAGACTGTCGATATCCAAAAACCTTGACTACGCAATTCTCATGTCCACCATACCGCTCCACTCCTACTCTCCCAACCACCGCGGTAGTCCCGGCCGGTGCACGGGCCGGGACGGAGTCACGGCTACCCGGACCGCCTCCACCTGGGAGGTAGGTCCACTCCCCCAGCAGAGGTCGGGACGAGGTCACGGCTAAACCCGGACCGCCTCCACCTGGGAGGTAGGTCCACTCCCCCAGCAGAGGTCGGGACGAGGTCACGGTTAAACCCGGACCGCCTCCAGCTGGAGGGTGGGTCCACTCCCCCAGCAGAGGTCGGGACGAGGTCACGGTTAAACCCGGACCGCCTCCAGCTGGAGGGCAGGTCCACTCCTCCAGCAGAGGTCAGGACGGTGTCACGGTTACATCCGGACCGCCTCAGATGGGAGGTAGGCCCACTCCCCCAGCAGAGGTCAGGACGAGGTCACGGTTAAACCCGGACCGCCTCCAGCTGGGAGACGCAGCCCACTCCCCCAGCAGAGGTCAGGACGAGGTCACGGTTAAACCCGGACCGCCTCCAGCTGGGAGGTAGGTCCACTCCCCCAGCAGAGGTCGGGACGAGGTCACGGTTAAACCCGGACCGCCTCCAGCTGGGAGGTAGGCCCACTCCCCCAGCAGAGGTCGGGACGAGGTCACGGTTACACCCGGACCGCCTCCAGCTGGGAGGTAGGCCCACTCCCCCAGCAGAGGTCGGGCCGAGGTCACGGTTACATCCGGACCGCCTCCAGCTGGGAGGTAGGCCCACTCCCCCAGCAGATGACAGGACGGTGTCACGGTTACACCCGGACCGCCTCCAGTTGGGAGGTAGGCCCACTCCCCCAGCAGAGGTCGGGACGAGGTCACGGTTACACCCGGACCGCCTCCAGCTGGGAGGTAGGCCCACTCCCCCAGCAGAGGTCGGGACGAGGTCACGGTTACACCCGGACCGCCTCCAGCTGGGAGGTAGGCCCACTCCCCCAGCAGAGGTCGGGCCGAGGTCACGGTTACACTCGGACCGCCTCCAGCTGGGAGGTAGGCCCACTCCCCCAGCAGAGGTCGGGCCGAGGTCACGGTTACATCCGGACCGCCTCCAGCTGGGAGGTAGGCCCACTCCCCCAGCAGAGGTCGGGCCGAGGTCACGGTTACACTCGGACCGCCTCCAGCTGGGAGGTAGGCCCACTCCCCCAGCAGAGGTCGTGACGAGGTCACGGTTACACCCCGACCACCTCCAGCTGGGAGGTAGGCCCACTCCCCCAGCAGAGGTCGGGACGAGGTCACGGTTACACTCGGACCGCCTCCAGATGGGAGGTAGGCCCACTCCCCCAGCAGAGGTCGGGACGAGGTCACGGTTACACCCGGACCGCCTCCAGATGGGAGGTAGGCCCACTCCCCCAGTAGAGGTCGGGACGAGGTCACGGCTACACCCGGACCGCCTCCAGCTGGGAGACGAAGCCCACGCTGACGGTCCAGTCGGGCAGTCGGGCCCGCAGCGCCAGCAGAGGCGCCCCCTTCTGGCCGTCGCCGTGGATGTGGTGGCCGTTAATGGTGGTGTCCACCAGGTAATCACCGGCGGCGTGGTCCGCACCCGTCTGCCGATACGCCAGAGCACACTTATTCATCTCCAAACGCGTGAACAAAGTCGTGATGGTGGCATATATGACACATACTTGTGGCGTAGCCTGACGCCACTTTCTAGCAGAAGACCATTAGAAATAAGCAAAGCGAACTTCTTTACATGTCGCCAAACAGTGGGGCAAAGCCGCACAAAGTTCGGCTACATTAGCTCCAGCAGCGCAGTAATCTTTCGCAAAAGTAAACACGTTGGCTACAAGACGAACCGAGAAGTAGAAGTTAGGAGACGAGAAATTCACCTAATGTGATCACAGCAATGCATCCAAATTCTCGTCTTTCCTCCGACGTTCATTTCTCACCTTGAAGTCAGCCCAGACAACCCAGGGCGCGCTGGTCTTGCCCCAGGAGTAGTAGAGGAAGTAGGTGGGCCTGCCCTGGAAGGTTTGTCCGGTGAGCGGAATGCCATCGGCTAGGTTCCAGCGCAGCAGTGTGACGCCGCGTCTGGGCGACATCTGCATCGTCATGTGGTCCGGACCTGCCGCCCGGCCACACACGTCGTCTCCGATGATATAATTATTGGGGCTTTGACGCACAACGCGGGTGGGTGCCAACTCCTGTTGAGGGTTTGGGCTGCCTGCCGCGGGAACGGGCGTCGTCTCCGATGAAGAACCGACCCTAAACACGGCGGCACACCTCGTATGTTTGGCGCAAGATAACATTATCCGTCCCACTTTAGATAAATCGACAGCAAGAACAGCATCACCAAGTTGCTGAATTTAACAAGCACCCTCTTACTTCGCTGAATGGGGACTCAATTTACATATATAAGCTGACTTATTCACAACCAACAGGCCCAATACTTCCTTCAAAACACCTGTCACGCTGTCTTAACTTAAACCACAAAATGACAATCATTTGAAAGACAAGCTCAATTCACGCTCAACCCTACCAGCGACCTCCCCAGACTAAGTTCTAACAAGAGTACAGCACTCACCAGTCACGTTGAAGTGCACTCGGCGGATACCCTCAGGTCGCTCCTCTAAGGAAGTAGTGTACTGAAGCCGCACCGGCAGCTTCGGCATCGGGCCCGGCAGCATGTGGTTATCGCTACCGAACACAGAGCACGCTAAACACACAGTGCCCGCCAGCATGGGGTTATCGCTGCCGAACACAGAGCACGCTAAACACACAGGGCCCGGCAGCATGTGGTTATCGCTACCGAACACAGAGCACGCTAAACACACAGGACCCGGTAGTATGTGGTTATCGCTACCGAACACAGAGCACGCTAAACACACAGGGCCCGGCAGCATGTGGTTATCACTGCCGAACACAGAGCACGCTAAACACACAGGGCCCGGCAGCATGTGGTTATCGCTACCGAACACACAGCACGCTAAACACACAGGGCCCGGCAGCATGTGGTTATCACTGCCGAACACAGAGCACGCTAAACACACGGGGCACGGCAGCATGTGGTTATCGCTACCGAACACAGGCACGCTAAACACACAGGGCCCGGCAGTATGTGGTTATCGCTGCCGAACACAGAGCACGCTAAACACACAGGGCCCGGCAGCATGTGGTTATCGCTGCCGAAGCCACAGCACGCTAAATACACAGGGCCCGGCAGCATGTGGTTATCGCTGCCGAACACAGAGCACGCTAAACACACATGGCCCGGCAGCATGTGGTTATCACTGCCGAACACAGAGCACGCTAAACACACAGGGCACGGCAGCATGTGGTTATCGCTGCCGAACACACAGTACGCTAAACACAGGGCACGGCAGCATGTGGTTATCGCTGCCGAACACAGAGCACGCTAAACACACAGGGCCCGGCAGCATGTGGTTATCGCTACCGAACACACAGTTCGCTAAACACACAGGGCCCAGCAGCATGTGGTTATCGCTGCCGAACACAGAGCACGCTAAACACACAGGGCCCGGCAGCATGTGGTTATCGCTACCGAACACACAGTACGCTAAACACACAGGGCCCGGCAGTATGTGGTTATCGCTGCCGAACACAGAGCACGCTAAACACACAGGGCACGGCAGCATGTGGTTATCGCTGCCGAACACACAGTACGCTAAACACACAGGGCCCGGCAGCATGTGGTTATCGCTGCCGAACACAGAGCACGCTAAACACACAGGGCACGGCAGCATGTGGTTATCGCTGCCGAACACACAGTACGCTAAACACACAGGGCCCGGCAGCATGTGGTTATCGCTGCCGAACACAGAGCACGCTAAACACACAGGGCACGGCAGCATGTGGTTATCGCTGCCGAACACAGAGCACGCTAAACACACAGGGCCCGGCAGCATGTGGTTATCGCTGCCAAACACAGAGCACGCTAAACACACAGGGCCTGGTAGTATGTGGTTATCGCTGCCGAACACCAGAAGAGTTTTACGGATAGGATTCGACAGTAGACTGTGTCCCAATGCAAATACGAGTAATGAAAGACAAATACTATTCTGGCCATGAATTCCTCAGCGAAACCTGAACCCATATGCATCATGAACAAACCCCGAGCTCGCTGGCACCCGCCACGGGAGACCCACGCAACAACCGATTATCTCCAGCATTAGCTCACAGCTTCTTACAAGAGATCTAGAGATATGCAGAAGAGAGTCGAGGCGAAATTGAGGTCCGGATGGGGACAAAAGAAGCAAGACTTGATAGCATTTGATGTAAATAATTCGCGATAAAAATGGCAACCTCTACATGAACGATCAAAAACAAAAGAGAGTGGAAATGAAGAGTACGGAAGACTTGCTCGGATCAGACTCGAAAGAGACAGGTGGGTAGAATTCAGCAGCAAGTGACCCATCAGCGAGGAGGTAAGGTTGACAATGGTGAGTGAAGCGTGCGACGCTACGGCGAACACCATCAAGGACAGAGCGCGGCGGGCGGGCACCTACTAGACGAGCCGGCGGAAGGGGTAGTAATAGGGCACGCCGCAGAACAGCTCGGTCTCGCAGTGGTCACCGAGGCTGGCGGCCGTCTCCAGCTCCGGCAGTGACGCCCGCAGCGAGGCGGGACTGTTGCGGTCCATGTTGATGAGCATGATGCCGGAGTCATGGTGACGCACGGCGCCGCCCTGCTCCCGGAACGTTCGCTCCACGTGCTGCCGCGAGGCAGCGGGTTAACGGGGCGGCGGCGGAGGAGACACGGCTCTGCGGTAAACACGAGTAGGGCGGAAATTCGCTGCAGCACGATATACCAAGTAACTCCAATTAACACAGGCAATTGATATCTCACCGTGACCCAACCACCAATAGAACCCAAACACAGAGAGTAAGAAGAGATGCTGGAATTGAACGCATTCATGTTAACTATCAATCCACAGGTGATTAACCCTCAGGAGCGGAGCCGGGACAGCATTAATGCCGGTAAAATCCACACATGCCCGGGCTCGGTGTTGGTCGGTACGGTCGTCTGGGAGACCAGAGAGTTCAGCTCACCTGTAGCCAGACGCGCTGAGCGCGGATGTGAGGCTTCTGTGTGCTGTACGGGAAGCCGAGCGGCGTGAACGCGACCAGAATCAGGCAGACCAGACCGGTCAGCAGCAGAAGACGCGAGAACCGGCGGTGACACGACACCAGCGCCAGCGAGGTCAGCTGCAGCACAGGCGTCAACAACGCACCATTACAGACGCCAGTGACACACAAGAACCAGCAAAGTCAGCTGCAACGCAGACCGCCCGGACGTGAGACACGCACCAGAGTAATTAGTTGCAGCACAGGCCGCCACGGCGTGAGATACGCACCAGACCAGCCTGGTCACAGACGCCGGAGACACCAGAGGCAGAGTAGGGTAGGGGTGGGTGGAGTCAGACGGGTCCAAGACAAACTCAATCAATGACCGTAATGCATGCACTGAGTGATCACAATGAACCCAAAATATGATCAAGACTCGTTTACAGCACTTTGTTAGTTTGAGGTTTTAGGGTGTTTAGTTTTCTACCCTGATTTGCGGTTTACAACAATTCACGATCTATTTCATTACCTAGTTTATTTTTGTCCACGTTCTACCTCGGCCGCGGCTTTTTCCACCCCAGAGGCGCATCCTACCGAGAAAATTGAGATGGTGATGACGAAGGCGGCGGTGAGGATGCCGATGGCCAGGTCAGGGTTGATGCTGTTGCTGGCGCGCCCCATGATCGGTATGAAGAGCTCGGTGCTGATGACGGCGAAGCTGGCCATGGCCGCCGCTGTCGGCAGCTGACTGATGACGTACACCGCCAGGTGGACGGGACCTGTCAGCGCCGGGGACAGCGGGGGCCGTCAGCAACACCCAGGAATGGGGAACTGTGAGGATACCGCTTCCATCTTCGAGCCAAACGGTTGCGATCAGAGTGCGGTAAGTTGACTGAGATGATAAAGTGTTCTCCGTCTTTGGGCTTAGTCAGTGTTGCTGTTGTTTTAGCAAGCCCAGCACAACTGATACACGTCAGCATAGCAAAGTATATCTAATACAAGGATATGAAAACAATCCATCTCAATTCAATATTTTGAATGCTGGCGCACCAAATTTGCACACAAAAGAAAATCGGGCATGCTAAAAAAGCAACACCACCCTATCTATCAGTGGCGGATGCAGGACAACATTTCGGGGAGACTAGGGGCTAGAGCCTCCCCGCTATTGCCTCGGAACAGCTCCCGGCTATGCATTAACTATATGCACGCTGACGGGGGGATTGAGCTCCATAGCCCCTTTGTATCCGCAAATGCAACCCACGACCATCACATGCGGCAGCCTCCAGCCCGAAAGGAGTCTCCTGATGGCGTTTTACCCACCAGCACGGATTCCAGCCATGGTCTCAGTCAGCACCGAGCGCAGCAGGGTCGGGAACAACAGGCCGAGCATCAGCAGCACCGCCGAGTACAGCCGGAAGTAAGCCAACGCCGCCATCCCGGCCAGTAGCACACAGCGCTGCGCCTCGTACAGCAGCGCCTCCAGCTGCTGGGGGTCGTACCCGTCCTACCGGGCAGCAGGGGTCACACAGTCACTGTCCTGTACTGTCGGCACCACCCATCACTACACAGCTACACGTGTAGTGGTCCTACCAGGCAGCAGAGGTCACACAGTCACTGTCCTGTCGGGCCCACCCACCACTACCCGTCCTACCAGCAGCAGGGGTAACACAGTCCCTGTCCTGTCGGGCCCACCCACCACTAACCGTCCTACCGGGCAGCAGGGGTCACACAGTCACTGTCCTGTCGGGCCCACCCACCACTAACCGTCCTACCGGGCAGCAGAGGTCACACAGTCACTGTCCTGTCGGGCCCACCCACCACTAACCGTCCTACCGGGCAGCAGGGGTAACACGGTCACTGTCCTGTCGGCACCACCCACCACTACCCGTCCTACCAACAGCAGGGGTAACACAGTCACGGTCCTGTCGGGCCCACCCACCACTACCCGTCCTACCAGCAGCAGGGGTCACAAAGTCCCTGTCCTGTTGGGCCCACCCACCACTAACCGTCCTACCAGGCAACAGGGGTCATACGGTCACTGTCCTGTCGGTCCCACCGGTCATACTGTATAAGTGAAGCCAGACACCGCGCGAGTAGGGTTGAGACTAAATGAGCTGATCAATCAGCCCAAATTTAAAAGTGATTATATCGAATTGTCCTCACACCAGCATATCGCAATAATGGATATCTATACCTTATATATCCCAGATACCATGATGCCATGCATCCACGCATTCAGAAACTAGTGAGCGATGAAGGTTCCTGAGCAAAATGAACGCAGCAGTGTTGAAAGCATAACTGAGACCAAGAGTCGCGCTTGCCGAATGTGACCTGACTCAGGCTTGCCGACGGTATACCTTTCGCATTATCCAGCCGGCCAGTCCCTGCTGCACAGTGACGAGGGTTCCCAGCACGGGCGCCACGTACAGGCCCAGCATCCAGGCGCGCGTGGAGTACCTGCCGCCCGGTAGCCGCGTCAAAGCCTTGTCAGGGTCCGCCAACCCACACAGGGAACACACGCACACACGGCATGGGCGCCCACAAGTGTGGTTCCCGGAAACCTGAACACCGTGCAATCGGCCCGTAAGCTCGTGAATGCGTATCATACCCTGTTTTAATGAGCTCGTCTGGCAATAAGCATCACCCAGCATAATTAACAGAATCGGGCAGAGGTAGAACTATTCAAGAACATTTGTTGTCCCGATCACCGCCGTTTTAGCTCACCAGGACATGGTGGCGTTCCAGGAGTCCAGTCCGGTAGCGATGACGGCGGCGACGCCGAGGGCCAGCGTCCAGGACAGAAGCTGGACGGCGACGGCGGACGCCAGCCGGCCGGGGCACAGACCTAACGGAGCGGCGCGTCAGCAGAGAGACGCGACACAGCCACAGAGACAGCCGGCCCGGGCACAGACCTGTCGGGGCGCCGAGTCAGCAGAGAGACGCGGCACAGCCACAGAGACAGCCGGCCCGGGCACAGACCTGTCGGGGGCCTGGTTCAAGTTGTCCAAGACGGCTGGAATCGCCCCAAGCCGTGGGGCCGCCCCGTCGACGGTGGCACAGCGGATAAGTTTGTACTTCTCGCGTTTGATTTTTCGAGGGCCTATGACAAAATTGACCACCGAATGCTTCAACTCAAGCTCTTAAGGAACCAGCTGCCGAAATGCATGACCAGCTGGATCCACCAGTTCCTCAGGGACCGTAGAGCCCGTGTGGAAGTGAACGGGACCCGGAGCAAGGAGCGGATCTTCCGCGCCGGCCTCCCGCAGGGTTCGGTGCTGGCCCCGTCGCTGTACACCGTATGGTCTGCGGGCCTCATCGTCGCCCTGCGCCGGGTCGCCCGCACGGACATATTTATGTATGCCGACGACACTGCGACGCTGAGTGCCGGCAGCTCCATGGAACTGGCCCAAACAAGAGCCCAACAGGCGGCCGACGTGATGACCCGCTGGGCCACACAGTGGAAGATGTCCATCGCGGGACACAAAACGCAAGCTCTGGTGCTCTCCCAGTGGGCCCACGACGCCAGACACCTCCAGATCAGAGTCGCCGGTACCCCTGTGACCGGCCAAGCACACCTGAAACTTCTCGGTGTGACGTTCGACAGGCTTCTCCACTTTGGGGAACACTGTAACGCACTGCGCAAGAAAGTGAAGCCGAGGATAGCGCAACTCCGCCAGCTCACCGGTCGGTCGTGGGGTCTGCGGGAGAAGCAACTGCGGACCATAGCCAACGGCTACGTCCGCCGAGCCCTAGAATTTGCCGCGGCGGCGTGGCTCCCCGCGGCCTCCGATTCCCATGTCGACATCATAGACAGGGAGCTGCGAGCAGCAGCCCGGGCGGTCACGGGCTGCCCACAGTCTACCCCCTACGGACCCCCTCATGGCGGAAGCAGGACTCCCAACGGCCCGTTCCAGACGACGAGTGCTCTCGGCGCGCATGCAGTGCCGGGCCGTATCTCTCCCTGCTGGGGACCCCCTTCGAGACGTCGCCGAGGCTACCCCCCGGCAGTGACCCAAAATAGGTTTTGCGCCAGGGTGTCGAGTGGAAAATTCAGCTCAGAATGTATGGCGAGTGAGTGGAAAATTCCCCTCAAAATGTACGGCGGAGTAAAAAATTTCCAATTTGGGTACTCAGGTGGTAAACTCTCAGACCCCTTGTTTGAACTGAGGGATGGATATTTCCTTTAATTTTCTCAAAGTAAATATTTTTAAATCGTCCCCAAACAGCATTGTTTGACCATTACCATGTGAAAAATTTGGGTAAAGCAGGTAAATCTTTACCAGCTGAAACCCCCTGATGCAGTCTCCAAATTTTTTAAGGAGTTGGTGAACTTCCACAAATAAAAAACTTTTGGGAGGGCCTCTGAGACAAACCTTCGGGGAAAGAATTCTGGGAGCCACCAAGACTCTTGGGGGCTTCCCTAGACCAACTCTTGTGCCCCTCCTCTCCTCTCCCACACGACCAGCTTTAAAGGGCCCCTGAGACGAAATATCGGGGCCCCCTTAGACCAACTCTGCAGAGGGGGCCTCCGAGATTGGCAGGTGGTGAAAAATGAAAAGGGATTTTTCATGCAATACCTAGTTCAAAAATTGATTATCTAAGCATACACTGCATAGTTTTCCTGTCCGGGACAACGCCCCTCCTATACCTATACCTATAGTTATCGGAATTTTGGAGGCCACTCCTGACCTCAATCACTGCACCTCGCATACACCTATGCTAGGGCCCAGAAGAGCCTTGGTTTACACTTAACTAACCCAGACGAAACTACAAACATTCTATCATGGCAATAAACTCTTCCAGACTCTTGCTAAACGTTTCTTTTCTTTACCTGTCAATTCCCCTGCTTCTCTTCACATATATACTCACCTTCTTATGAGTATGCTGCTTTCTATCAATATCTAATCGAAGCTAACAGCCCCCTTTCTGTTGTTTCTTCCTTTCGTTTACAATCAGCCACGCGCAGCGGGTTGCGACAGCGTCATAGCGACTACTAATTTAAATTTCTGATAGCTTTCCCCTTGCCGGTCGCATGAACAACATAATTTGCATTTCAAAAATTGCTCTAAATTCATTTTCTAAATCCTTAAAAACTAGAAAATTATACAACTAAAAGCACACCAAGAGGAAGACTAACAATGTTTTGTCAATAACGAATATGAAACCGGCCTTTCAAAAAGCCTAAAGATGCCGCTTTTATTTACTAGATGTAAAGACGGCGATTTGGTAAGTCCACGCCGAAGACCAGCCATACAAAAAGTGCCCATGTTTGAAGGGTAACTGGATGCATTCTTGTTGCCCAAAAAAATTATTTAATGAAAATGTAGAGTTTCAATGCATTCAAGTACCGGACACTTTCAGTTCAACTTAAATATCAGCGTATTTATGCCTAGGGTGTCGTAGGGTGTCGTGAGTGGATTTGGGTGTCACAGGGCGTGGACGCAGCAATGAAGGGCTGATATGGATAAAAATTATTTTCTTCGAAATAAATGGTCAATTGTCTACCATACAATGTCAAAAAATATGTTCCTTAGGATACAAATTTCAAGATATTTGCTTTTAACAACAAGATGACCAAAAATAGTTTTTCACTATTCTCGGTACCAGAAATACAATAACAACTTTTCAAGGACGTTAGCCTAGAATTCATGTGCACAGATTAACTGCTTTCCAGAAATGTATCTTTCAAAGCGGTCAGCTCATTTTTTTTTGCAGCACAAGGCTAGGGTGTCTAATTTTCCACTCACCAATTTTGTGAGTGGTGGAATTTAGTGGCGGTGTTCACCCATTGGAACTTTCTCCGGTGGGGAAGGGGGCACTGAGCGTCTTGCCCGCGCCAGAATTTCGATTCAGTTGTTCCACTGAAATCGGTGGATATAAGGATGCCAGGTATAATTGGCGAGAAAAATAGAAATCGCCAGATTTTCTTGCAGAAAAGCCAAAGAAGCTCATAAGAGCAGAATTAATTTGGTGATCTTTTAGTCGATTCTGCTGCTCTCTTTTTCCAGTGGACGTTGGTAGAGGAGGCAACGGAACTGGCCTTTGTAGTAAGTATTGTTGAGTAAAATTAAGTAGTAGTAAGTATTGTTGGAAGTGAGAGGAAAATTCAGCAGAAAATATATAAAAGTGAGTGGAAAATTCTGCTTGACTGGGTGTCGTTTTGCACCCAGCACCCCAGGTTTTGGGACACTGCCCCCCGGAGACGACTGGGCACATCCGGCTGGCGGGAGACCGGGAGAGAGGCCCTGAGAGAGATGGGCATAGCGGACGTCAGGGTGGAGGAGCGCCTGGTCGTCGCCATACCACCTTGGACAACAAGAGACGGGGTTGATATCACACTGAATATCGGCCCACAGGGCCGCCGGGCCGCCCCTGAAGCGGTGCGCGGCGGCCGAAGAACACCTGGCCGACCTACCCACCAGAGCCACGTGGATCTGGTCAGACGGATCCGCCGTGGAGGGCACTATGCGGGGCGGCGGCGGAGCTCTCCTGGTCCTCCCCTCCGGTGACACCAGAGAAGTTCGTGCGGCGGCCGGAGAGCTATGCTCAAGCACCCGGGCTGAGCTATACGCCCTGAAAGCCGCACTGGAGGACTTTATCCAGCTGACAGGAGACCCGGCACTGCTGCCACTGGTGGTCTGCACAGACTCGCAGGCGGCGCTCTCCTCCCTGGCGGGCGGTGCCGCGGCGCAGTCTTCGCCTGTGGGACAGCAGATCTGGCGGCTTCTCTCCGCCATTACAGCCCGCGGCCAACAAATCCACCTCCAGTGGGTTCCCGCCCACTGTAGAGTCGCGGGGAACGAGAGGGCCGACACCCTGGCAAAGGAGGCTTCCGCCCTGCCGCAGCTCAGCGTCCCAGTCGACGTCGGGACCATCACGAAGGCCGTGGCCCGCAACACCACCAAGAAGTGGAGCGATGGCTGGCCGGACGGATTCTATAAACGGATAATGGGGGTCACCTGCCGCCCCCCAACGCCGGAGAGGACCGTGACGCGGCCACGGATATTCACCAGCTGAGGGCCGGCCACTGGGGCCGGTCCCTCCAGTACCTCCATCGAATCGGCCGTCACCCCTCACCAGGGTCCTGAAATTGCTTTCACACAAGGTGGAGACTGAGGCCAAAATCCCAAAAGAGGCCAAAATCCCCCACTTTCTTAACATGCCTCATTTTTGTTGTTAAGTATTTCCAGGCTTACAAGTCCCATCACAGCCCTTTTCCTGGTCCTGTTTATTGCTTCTTACCAAACCAATACTTTTTTCAGGATAATACTTTGATTTAGGACTGTATTTATGTGCCTTCAAAATATAAGCAACAACTACCACCAGCTTTTTTGTTTTGACTGTCAGTAGATGAAAACATCTGCTGCAGAATGGAAGTGAAGAATCATCATTCTGCTACCTCCTAGTGGAATCAAAACATTTTTACGCTCCGCAACTGTAGATACCTCATATATAGATAGGATCCATAACCCGGAATCTCTAACCCATCAACATAGAACTAGGAATCTACATAATTTCTAATATTCATATATAGAATACATTATTTGGACCTGATTCCATGGTAAATATCCAACGAGATAAAATCCCTGTTCCCTTATTTTGATATTCTCCAAACATTCACCCATCCAAGCACCACACAGGCTATCATTATTTAATGCAAGACTTCGGGTTTAAACACTCAACCGCTGCCAGGATCATTTTGCTTCAATATGTGAAAATCACCAGCCTATATTTGTATGCACAATCAGTTCAGATTAAGATAATAGCAAGCATACCCAGCCTTAAAAATCATGAGCCGCAAAACGTACAGTCTGAGCCTTCCTGTGAGCCGTGGAAAACTTTTGCAAGGTATTATGACCTCACCCAGTACTGTACTGAGTAGGTAGGTACCCACATATCTCCTGTAGATATCTAAGATGGGAGAAATGATTCGATTAATGGTGAATTTCTCGAAGGTAAGCTGCAGTATCACGGATAAGAAATGAACCCTCATCCACAATATCCCTCCAAAAGCAAACTCAAATTCCTTCCACGCAATCACTCAATTTCCAGTCTTTTTTCCAATAACCATACTGACCTTAAAATTCTGTGTTCTCCGCCTTGGTGATATTCCCGCCTCAAGACAGGGCTCTCCAAGGTTACCGAAGTAACTAAAAAACTCACCGCCTGCTCTTGCGCACCCATTGATTTCACCGAGATCATTTCGGCTCCCCAAATACGACAAAGTGACGTCATTGTTCTGAATGGACGAAATCCAGCTGAGGCCCTTTCACCGAGGCCAATTCGGTACTTGGATGTCTTTGGAATCCCATTTCTCAATAATAAACACACGGTTGAGAGTAATCGAACGCTAGAAATGTTTCTAAGGCATGTTTTAACTTAAAAAAACTAGCAAAAGAAAAATAAATCTGTATTTTACAAAATATATTGAAAGGTGGAATCGGCCTCACTTATAGTGGAGATTTCTACTGAAATCACGATGTAGTTCCGAGCGTTTGAAAATTTCAAACAAGCTCTTAAACCACATAGCAAAAATACATAAAAATTGCTCGTTTATTTTTCTTGGAGAAAAGATGTATTTCTTTCCAATTTTTATTCAGTAAAATAATATATACCTAATTTAATCATCAATGTTACCAACATTAAAAAATAGTAAAAATCAGGGTTGACTTTGGCAGCCTCTCTTGAAATTACAAGATTATTTTCATTACTGGTGGTCTTGATAAGAATCTGCGTTTCATTTTGATCCTTTCAAGTGCGACTTGTATCCTATTCTAATGCGAATAATTGCCGAAAATTAAAAGTGGACGAAAACGAATGCACCTCGATCCAATCGGCCTCACTGAACAAATACCCACGTGAAGTCTTTCCTTCGCCTGAAAATCTGGCAGCAGCCAATCCCAAGCCAGCTTAGGCAAAAATATGCGCCATCTTTTGCATTTGAAAGGGCCAGAAAATTCTGGGACATGGCAAAGTTTGTTATACCTCCAGAAAACCTTTGTTACCTCACTTTTCCGATTTCACCGTTGGGTTTTTCTACGGGTTTTATATTTTAGTTTGTGGGAGGCCGGGATTGTTTTCTTCTGTGCAGGGTAATCGTGGGAGTGGTATTGGCGTTTGAGATTGGCGAGGGGAGGTAATCAGGCAAGATATTACATCAATGGCGGTTGGGGATTAAACTAATATGGTTTGGGTATTCACTGTCATAATTTAGATGTGTATTATACCAGTTTTCATGCCCGGGATTCCTCTGTCAAGTGAGGCCAAAACAAGTCCCTGGTGAGCCCTAAATAAATCTGAAAAACATACCTTTTCCACCTAAAATTGTGAATTTCAGGACACTGCCCCTCACCGGAGTGCGCGCAGTGCCCAGACAAGCGGTGCCCCGCCGCGCGCTGCGCGGTCTGTCGTGAGGAGGCGGACACGCCTGAGCATGTCCTCCTGACGTGCCAGTCCCTCGCTGGCACCCGCCTGCGCCAGACAGGATCAATCCACCTAGACCCACAGCAGCTGCGAGACGACGACCTGGTGGCGGCCTTGGTCGGTGGCTACTACCGCCACAGGGAGCCCCTGGGCTATGGCCCTCGCTGAGGGCCCAGAGGGAGCAACAACAACAACAACCTGTCGGGGCGCCGAGTCAGCAGAGAGACGCGGCACAGCCACAGAGACAGCCGGCCCGGGCACAGACCTGTCGGGGCGCCGAGTCAGCAGAGACGCGGCACAGCCACAGAGACAGCCGGCCCGGGCACAGACCTGTCGGGGCGCCGAGTCAGCAGAGAGACGCGGCACAGCCACAGAGACAGCCAAAGACCACCACGTTCATACTGCACGCGGAGGAAGCATGTACATATTACGGTACCAGAAACCCAAAAGAGCGGTCAAGAGCAGAATACTGTGGCGAACAAATATCACCCAAACTGACCTGAAAATGTTTCACGTTCCACCACCCGTTGAGATGAGCACTTACAACTAGCCACGATAAGTAGTGGAATTTCCCCTCACCTCTGGTGCGAAGAGAGCGCAGCATGGTGATGACGGTGACGCCAGCCACCGTGAGGCAGATGATGTCACCCACCCAGTCCGGGTAGGTCAGCATGAACAGGCCCAGGAAGTCCAGAAACACCATAGACCCCACCTCTTGTTTCTGACAACCACGAAAACATGCCAAATTTAACACCAACTACGGACAAATGAATTTAAAAACAGTAGTTTGGGTTCCAGGGTAACGAATACAGTATAGGCGTGAGCACGTTACACACTGCTTGTCACCCTCAGGATATCACAAATTAAATGCAGCATCATAGGAATTCAAGAGCCCTTCTGATACCAGCATGCGATTTTAGTATATAAGAAATGTTTAAGTGTACGAACGGCACCTGAAAAGAGCATCGCACTCGGGGCATGGGAACTCCTTTTTCACTGCCATGACTACCTTTACCATAACTGGCATGCCAAACCATTGGACAGTTCACGGCAGACCACACCTCATTGGCCTGATCGACAATGACGTCTGATGGGGTTGGGCGTAAATAAAATGACATGAAGAGGTCCAGCAGCTGACTGATCTGAGCGTCAACAGAGGTGAGCTACTGACTGACCTGAGCCTAGACAGCTGACTGGCCTGATCCCAGACAGCTGACTGACCTGAGCCTAGACAGCTGACTAACCTTGGCGTCGACCATGTCGTCGGCGGTGGTGAGCCGCAGCAGCACGGCCTGCACGTTCTCCCCCGCCCGCTGCACGCTGCCCGGGGTGATCTGACGCTCGTCGTCGAACGGCGTGTGGTAGACGTAGCCGTTCCGAATGAACGCCGTGTCCAGCCCTGCGGCGTCCACAGACAGACATCAGCCAGACAGCCATCAGGCACTCTGCGTGAGCCTTCTTTGATAAAAAACAATTCGGATACAGTTCGTTCGGGCTTACTCTATAAAGTGTTCTTGGGATCGGAGGTCTTGGTCTGTATTTACCAAGCTTCGTCAGGTGATCAAGATCAAGAGGATCAAGAGGTCAAGATCGGATCAGGATTGATCAGGTGATCAATCCTGATCCGATTCGACCCAGTGACAACGCTCTGTACAAACAGGTCGAAAGTTCTGACCCCAAAATCACTGGAGTAAGCATAAACGGAAAAAATCCGAATATTCGAAGTCCACACCATGCCTTAAAAAACAAGATATTTGTGTGGGACCTGCCAACACAGCCGCCGACAGCGGCCAGCCACTGACCGGGGATGTGTCCGTAGTCTCTAAAGATGCGGAAGTCGGTGTCGGAGGGAATGATGCCCGACTGGAACACCTCCTGGCCGACGATGTTGGCGAACGGGTGCGGCGCCGCCTCCGCGTAAGCCTGGAAAATGCAGTCACTGAAGGACTGGTCTCCAACACTTCCATCCCGTCTATATATATATATATATATATATATATATATATATATATATATATATATATATATTCACACTACTGTGTCTTCACCACAAGCGCCATATGGCCAAGTGGCTGAATGCGCCCTTAAACCCCAATACACACTTTCTTCACCGAGATAAGTTACCCATTGATCTATACTGGCCACAAAGTTGTATGCCCGCGGATTACAAGCCACAATTGATTGGATACTTGTACTTCGAGCTTGTACGGATAAACGGATTTTAAAGTGAACAGTTTACCTGTTCCATTTTACAAAATCGAACAGAGATTTACGCATGGGAAGGGTCAGATTTTTATTTTATTTTTGGGTTACCAGTCAAAGCATCCGCCACAATTGAAAACGAACGAATCCACCGATGGAAGCATTTACAGTAAGTACCTCCAACTGGGATCCACGCATACTTAGAGAGACGCGGACCGTACCTTGACCAGCCAGGGGTGGCCGGGTCCGGTCTGGAACACCAGCTCCCGACCACCGGCGCCGCACGCCTCCAGGTTCACGTGGGCACGCACCGACCACGCCCAGCGGTGCTGCGTGATGAAGCCGTGCGCCCCCTGGTGAGCGACGTTCAAATCAGCTCAGATAAGCCTTCTGTATATATTAGACAATCTCTAACGATACTGAACGACCCTGCTAGTTCCGTGGGCTTGACTAAATATCTTAAATTGACAGATTCGATAGTGATAGGCCAAATAATATATGATCAAATATGTCGTGGAAAGGAAAATGCATCTTCGATTGCTAATATATTATATATCATTATTTCTTTGCACGACCAACTGTAATAATTTTTCCTGAATATTCTTTGTACGATATCACCCTTAGGGAAGTTTCCCGACAAAGTCTGCGGTACGACATCCCAGTGCTCGCAGTCAGCGCTCTCCCGCGCCCCAGTCACCCCGGCGGCACCTGCAGCATGTTCTCCTCTGCGCCGTTGAAGAGGAAGATGATGTTGTGCCGGAGCCGGATGCTACTGCTGGAGATGCGCCGCATCACCTCCAGCATCACCGCGCAGCTGATGCCGTCGTCGCTGGCGCCTGCCAGTGACGATGATGCACGAGCACCAGGCATCAATTAGTAGCAGCTCGGGGGTGCCAGACTAAGGACGGTGGAGGCACAATGCCTCGTAATCTTCACTTTTACCCTTTGCTACAGCATGAAAAACGACGTGCCTCCGCTTCATTGAATATCTTTCAAGATTCTACGCCACCATGCGGTGATGTCTGCATAAATATTTAAATACTGACGAGATAAAGAGACAGCTGAGTCGCTCCAGTTGCATGTTACCGATATTTTCAATTCAGAATCAAAAGTACGCAAACAGATATGACGGCAGCATCATAAGCGAACCACGAATGGACGGATCTCCGCCATGGTTCTAAATGTCATCTGCGCGTGGCACGCGACTGACCGGGACTGGAGATGGCGGTGTCGAAGTGGCAGTTGACCAGCAGGCTGTGGTTGGAGGGAGTGGACGGCCCCAGGCGAACCACGATGTTCTGCACGTTCGCGTACTCACTGGTCACCCCGTCCAGGCTCTGCATCTTGAACGACCCGGAGACTATCTGCCAGAACAGGTCAACTCAGATACTGCACACGCTGGTCAAATAGCTTAAACCATGTATCAAGACGTGTATATGAGAGAGCGAAAAACCGGATACACACTTCAGAGAACCCACCGCTATCATGGCTTCTCTAAAGTGTGTATCCATCGCTATGATGATCAGACATCACTAAAAAATATGCAAAGCTGGGGGCCGCTACCACATTTTAGAAGCCGCTACCGATAATTCGTGTATCTTAGCTACCTGAAACCGCTAACACTACTAGAGCTACTTTTTGAAAATAATAAAACTGCTACCCACTACTCAGCTACCACCACTTTTGATAACAAAGCGCTACTAAAGCGCTACACAAAAACAATATTGTGTTGCTTAAAAAAAACTACAATGAAACAGGCCTGCTATTTGTACGACATGCAAACTTATCAGTTTTATTGTAAGCTATGCAATCAAAACCACACATCAAAATAACACATTCAATCTGCTTTTCTTTTGCTCACGGAGAAAACATTTCTCTCCATCTCCATCCCCAAATTTTTTTGGATGGCAGTTCACTGACTGTAGGTCACGGGAGGTATTTTGAATTATTGAGTCCGTTGTCCACCATTCCTATACTTTTTGGCTATAGAAACCGCTACTTTGTTTTTTATGCTCCGAGTGTATGCTAGTACTCATCATGGTGGGAGGTTGGGCAGAATAAAACCATCAATGAAGTTCTCACTTTGACTCCCTCAAGCGCGCAGCAGTGACAAGAAAGTATCAGCGCCTTTCGCAGAGCCCTGTATACTCCGCAACAACGAAACAACTCACCTGATGGTCTACGGCGAACGAATGGTGGTCCTTCACGCCCTTCTTAATGTCTGCCAGATTATTCATGATGAGCTGCGAAAAAGAAAACAGACTGTACACGCCACATTATCGCTGTTGTCGATACTCAGATGTGGGCGCAAGAGAAAGAGGACGCTAAACTCAAATGCTTCACCACTGACTTACTGCTATTTAAAACTTATACAACATTTGTTTATAAAAAAGACGACAAGTATATAAAACTCTATGCCCAGACAGAGTAGCTTTTATCCGAACACTTCAAAGTACAGGAAGCCATATTATTTGTAAACACTTCCTCAGTAGCTAAAACATTGGTCCTTAATCTCTCTCGATCCGTGTTGTGGCTCGACGCTATAGCCTTAGGATCGATTCCAATCAGACGCTCCCGTGCTCCATAATTCACGCCCGCTATGGGTTGGCGGCAAACAGCCTGTGGCACGGTCACCTGATGGACGGACTCAACTTTTGGGACTTTAAGCATTGACCTTCAAACTGGCCCGTTATCAAAGGGGCTCACTCTCTCAAACACGTTTCAGAACTCAGACCCCGATCTAAAAAGTCGACCTTGCAACACTTATTCCACGAACAATTTATACGAAAATGTCTTCATTATGCGATAAAGTATGCTTAAAAAATTGTTAAGTGTTAAAGCGCAGACACAGCCACAAGCAGTAAAGGTGACCAAACAATCAGAAGCGTGAGCATATGAAAAAATGGCGTCTATTGAAAAAATTAAAATATAAAAATATGAAAAATGAATAAAGATAAGAAAAATGAACAAATGGTGTATTCCAGCAATGACGATGCCCTATGCCATTACATCTGCTGCTCAACATCAGCATGCCTGGCCCCTCACCTGCACCGCCAGTCTCTCGTTGGGGTGTGAGCCGCAGGGACGCGGTCCGAGTGCCACCAGCGGCTTCAGGTAGGCCCGCGCGTTCCGCTCCAGCTGACCAGGAGGCGGCAGCCGCTGCTCCACGCGGTGTGCCACCACCAGCAGCGCAGCGAAGGTGGCCAGCAGCAGCAGCAGCACGCCCCAGCCGTAGGGCCGCGCCGGGGCCGGCCCCGTCCTGGCGCGGGCGCCGCCGGCAGTGCCCGGCCGGTCAGAGGAGGCGGGCCGCAGCCGGCCGGCACGCCTCCGCAGCTCCGAGTCCTGGTCACACACAGATACGTGGTGGTCAGGGGCACAGGCACACTGTTCACTTCTGCCTCAGAAGGCACTGCAGTCACGAGCAATGCGGCTATCGTTAGCGGATGGAGAAAGACTTACGAGGATCGTCAGTATATAACCTCACTGTATCACTATTTCTCCCCAAAATAAAATATACTCAATACATCCGAAGCAACCAGGTCTAAGATAGAGTTGGGGGTGTGAAACCTGCCTTTTGTTTTGAAAACTGTCCCGGAAATATTTTCGACAGATACAGAGGCTAGAAACTACTCATAAAGAGAAACAGACCATTTCTCAACTTCCTGATAAAGACAGCATGTACCCGTCTCCCAGACACGATCAAATTTCGATGACTAGCAAAAAAAAAAAAAAACGAAAAAAAACAAGAAAATAATTGCCGATTTGACGTCTCTCACCCCGCAAGCCCTCGCGAGATCAATCACACATTCATGCACTCAGTTTTTAAGCATTTAAACACGGGGCCCCAAAACCACGAGCAAGTGTAGAGTCCGAGAAAAAACGCACCATCCAGGATTTCCTCCTACAGCACATCGCCCGCATCGATTACTGATTGATTATTGGGTTTTGGGGCGCGCCAACCTGCGAGGTCATATAGCGCCCATAACACTTCTCTGCAGTCAAAGCTTATAAATTTGTCTGTCTTTAGAGGAAAGTAAAGTCTCGTCTACAGTGAACTAATATTTACATTAAAGAGTGATTCTTTCACATCGTAGTTATGATTCTCACTGCACGGATGCATGGTCACAGATTCAAACAGGTTTACCGCGCCGGCAGGCGCCGGCGCGGGCGCCGGGGCATCACTCCGGGCCCACCCCGCGCCAACGGACCCAGGGGCCCGGGGCGCGGGGCACCACGCCGGACCCAAGCCCGACGTCTAACGGAGGCCCTCCCCGTCGCCCGAGACTTGAAAGGCCCCGGAGCGAAAGGGAGGACCCGCCAATCGGCGCCAGGCGCCTATCAGCGCGGTTGACTACCACAACACACGACACCGCATCGATTACTGATAATGTATTGATGCAGCGTAGTGACTCCCACAAATTCCAATTTTGTGAAGCCTTTCTTAAACCTGTCTGCACGGCTTCGTCACCGCGCGCGACACACGTTTTAGCACCATCGTTGGGTCACGTTTCCCTCAGCTGTGAGCGGAGAAGCACACCCCAGTGCCGCCTGCCGTACTCACCATTGTTGAAAGAGGCGACCACGAGACTCAGACCACACCCACCGGTGCCGCTCTGAAAAGGACGCCACCCGTCAGCGTACCAGCCGTGTGCGAACACAAGCGCCGGTTGTACCGACAGTGCCTCAGTAAATGTCGCGTATCGGTCTGAAACAATAGCTGCTGCTCGATCCGATCTATAACAGCTGTTCTTATAAGCGTGCTAATAACGCAACACAAAAGTCGTTCGCATGATGAAAAAAATGTTCTTGTTTGTGAAAAATGACAGCGCTCCCGTCACGCATTATAACGACAGCATTCCGAGGCAAGTCTTGTGATTTTTGTTTAATAATTTTACCGAACAAGGTGGTCCATCAAATTACAATCATACGTTTTCATCGCCATACTTTTTTCCGTCAACAGTCGTAATGCATTGTATTTGGTTAATATGTCGTAGAGAAATACAAACCCACTGGTTATTGGTGTGGACCATGAACTCCCGGTTACAGGACAGAGAAAACACAGCACCATAGAGTGTATATCCAATTTTGAGACTCCACCGGTTTCCATAGCTGGGAAGTTCACGCTGAATTCAAAACAGAGGTTATATCTGGAGGCTAATGACCATATGTTTTAAATAGCAACATAAATGTGACAAGACGTTTCGACAGTATCCAGAATGCGTGTTTCGGGGAGGATCACCTTACTCTAAACAATTTATCATATCCTCATGATGATTTAAGCCTCGTGTACACTATTTGTTCGTGCACGCTGCTTTCAGGCCACAAGCCACCCGTTGCCACATTCACGGCACATAAATACAGCGCATATCTACTCTAGACTGGGATATATAGATTTCCAGACAAGCTTTCAGGGAGTGTGGTACCTTTCTGATTCTGATGTGACTAGAACCCAGATAACACTCGTGTACATATGTTGGCCATATAACTCCGGTAGTTTAGGGCCCGTAAAATCCACCATACAACCCTTGAAGTAAGCTCCAAGCAGGGCACAATCCTAGCAAAATGCATCAGACAGACATGGTGTGGCTATTCCCTCCCACTATTGCCACTATGGCTGGTCACTTCCAACAAAATCAGCAATGTATGTTGCAAAACGAGCAGTGCGATTATCAACAGGCTAAATCCGTACGTGAACATTTAAAACTGAAGGTGGCCGAAGTCACGAAATACCAAAAAGTTTAAAGTTAAGCACAGAAAAGACAGAAGCTTTGGTAAAATAGCATACAGTAGAAAATATGCGCACAAATCTGAACACTGCATACAGGCCAAGGGAGTTTCACCGACACCCGTGATACTTTTCAACGGGAGGACTGCAGAAAGCACCAGCACGTCCAACAAACACACACAAAAGGGCTTCGGTGAGCGCCGTCGGGGAGCCTGCCTGCTGCCACAGGTGTTCACTGTGCCTAATAGGAGAGGGTGGCACAATGCTCCATTAGGCTGGCACCTGTGTCAGTTCAGGCACGACGGCTATCTTCTCTATTAGATGAAGCCAAGAGCACAACTCGACTGCCGCCGGACACTCGGCTTACTCCGCCTGGCCTGAGGAGTATGTAGGAAGGAGAATTTGGAAAATCGCACACTGATGTGGCTTGGAAAACGAGTGGTAAACACAGGGACACCGTTCAAGGAAAGCGTACAACTGAGCATTGTTTACTAATTAAGATGCACAAAACCTAAACAAGAAGGCAGGTATATTGTTTCGATGTTTTCAGCCGATTGTCAAGTTGTTCAGGAGCCCTCAATCGACAATATTTTGCAATTTTTTTCTATCCCAAATTTGCCTCATAAGTGACGCCGGAAAAATGTGGTTCAACTACTGTCCCGGGCTGACGAGGCGGCAAGAAAAACGTTGAGAGGTGGTGAAATATTACCTAACAAGAAAAGTGTACCCAATTAACAGTATGTAGCGAAATCCTTCTATTGTTGGGTGAATACTGTTGGCCGTAGGTGGAAGTGCAGTGAGAGAATCCAGCCGTATGTCAGCTCTGCTGTCAGTCAGAAGCTTTGAATGATGTGGCCCACGCTGATAATTCTATAATGCAGTGCGATTTTTGTAGACAAAATCAGAAGCTATTAAGTACGGGCTATACTGCGTTCCGTTTGAGGACGTTTTTCCTATTTAAGAACGTTTTTAGTTTTTCAAAGAACATTTTTAGTTTTTCAAAGAACGTTTTTAGTTGTTTTTCGTCACTGAAACCAAGTGCGTGCCATCGAAATACATTGGATCATGCATCATGCTGCACTACGCCAAACGAAAAAACGAAAATGCGAAAAAGAAAAACGTCCTTAAAAAACTAAACACGTCCTAAAATAAGGAAAAACGTCCTCAATAACGAAAACACGTCATTGTGAACACAAAACGTGGTTAAACAGCGAGAAAGCAAAAGAAAACGATACAGTCTAAAAATTTAAAATATTTTTTTTTCATCATTGTTTACAAGTGTGGAAAAACTGTTAATGAAGCGGTAGACGGCGGTGCAGGATGGATTGATTAAATATTGAAACGATTTTTATATTTACATTGTACGCCAGGAAGAACTAATTGTCGCATTTAGCAAGACATGCATGGTTGCTATCTAAACGTAATGGGCAGATATTGGATGGTAGCGAATGCCTTTTATTGTTGGGTGAATACTGTTGGCCAAAGTGGAAGTGCAGTGGGAGCATTCAGCCGTACGTGAGCTCTGCTTTCATTCAGAGGCTTTGAATGATGTGGCCCACACTCAGATGGTATCTATGGTATTCTGATATTGGGGATGTGATCACCTTGCAGCTGCATGGATTTGTGCATTCTGGGTGACATAGGCAGATCCAGGGGGAGGGCAAAGGGGCACTCCCCTCCGATCGAACCGTGGCACACCCGAAAAGGTTTATGGCACTCCCCGGAAGCTCGATGGCGCCCCATGAAAGGTCACTTCCCCCTCCCCCCAAGATGCGAGTATAGGCACTCCAATTATAAGATTGGCGCCCTTGATAAGTTGCGTCGCCCAAAACTGGCACCTAGTGGTCCCAATGGCGCCCCTGACCGGATGCCCCACCCCCCCCTACGGATCGGAAATCCCGGATCCGCCCATGGCTTGGGAGAGTGCAGTTCGGTGGGGCATCAGGTTAGTTCCAAGGCAATAGACAATGGTTAGTTCAGGAAAAGGTAGGACGAAAGTGAGGCCCGTGCCCCTCTTGCATTCCCCCTAAATCTGCCCATGGTTCATGGATGGCCTTATCTCGCTGCCACACTGCTTTTTCTATTCATATAGCTCAACTCCCCAATACAAATTTTCGTTTGGCATTGACATTCGTCAAACAGGCCCAGAAAGAGATGTGATAAGAAAGTAAACAATATGAATGAAGAAAAGCAAAAGTAAAAAAATGACAAAATGTAGGTCAAAACCGAAAAAGTCCTCAAAAAGTGAAAATAATGCAGAGACCATGTTAGCTTGACCTTGAAGCATCAAAACAGGTACAGCCATGTCTAGTACAGCCCACCTCAAAGTAAACCAAGAGCTATAATCAGCAGCTCTAAAATTAAATTTGTTAAAGTGTTACTGCTGACATCTTTGCAACCCTGCAATTTATGCTGCTTGGTATTTCTCCTCCAAACTGTCACCAAGGATAATGTTACATTATTGTGTCATTGCCTATAATATTTGAACATGTTTGAATAATTTCAGTCATTCTTTGTGATCATATCTTTATTCAAACTTAACAGGCTGGTGCATTTAGAAGTCCTTCTCCCCCAGGATCCTACATTGCCTTCCTTAACTTGTGTCAAAATAAACTAACAAGGAGAGAGCCATGAGTGATTCTTTGCCCTCACCGGCATAGTGCTTCACAGATTGTTTGGTGAAAAATACCATATTTTTGCAACAAAACTTGTTTCCCACTGCAATTTTTCACTTTTTCTAAAAATGTGTCAAAAAACATATCAAAGGCCATGTGTCTTTTTAATGTAGTTATTATTGCCTGCTTACTATTGACAACAAGAAATCTACCCTCCAAATGGACCATAGCAAACTAAGACTAGTGGTCTATTTCACCAAACAGCAGAGGAGTAGTGGGTAGCACATTCAGAATTCACACTGACAGCCTGTTAAGAGGAACACCAGCCCGAGAAATACTCAAATGGCACTTGAGAGAAATGCTTCCTGCAGCAAAAAACAAATGCTGAATAAAACATGCCTTGTAACTTAATTTTATTCATGTATATTGAAACAAATCTGCTTATTTTGTTATGCAGTGTATAGATAAGTAGTTTTTTCCAAAAAATCTTAAAAGAACAATGAATGGTGATCTTTAGGTAGTGCTTTATTAGCCCTTTTGCAATATAAAGTAGCCATAGTGGAGGATATGAGTAGCATGTTGTCATTTCTATTTTCTGAAAATCAAGCACTAGTAGCAGTAGCTGTCAGTAAGGCCAGAGTAGTAGAACTGGTTCAAAACTTAACAGTGGTGTCCACTTCAGCTATTTACCAACAAGGCAGGATTGCAAACTTTGGATCAATACTTCAGGTACAGTTCAAAGGTAGATTCCATAATGCACAAAATATTACCTCCAAAGTTTTGAGAAGCGTGGAATTCAGCCAGACAGAAAGCAACCAATTTTTTCAGTCGTTTGAATTTTCGAAAAAAGGTCCGAGGAGCAGGTGTGGATTCATGTCTATTTCTGAGTGTCCAGGCACTCCGAAAAACAGGTTGAAGTGTTTGCTTCTTCTTTAAATTTTATTTTGTTCATTTTCAGAGACTTAAAGGGAATGTTGCACCTTCACAACGTGATTTTAACTGAGATAGCCAAGTTGTAAAGCAGGTCGGAAAACCATGTACTCCATATTTCATTTGTCTTGGAACTCGATATTTCCATAGAAAAAGCTAAAACCTACCTGACACCAGCCCCCCTCAGCACCCCGTCACCGGCGGCCATTGTTGTGAGCTACTGGTGTGACGACATATGCTGACATCACAATGAGTATCAGCCAATCGAAGCCCTTGAAGAGTTTCAAGCATGGTAGTGGTTGCCAGATCGTGACATCATCCACAGGCTGATATTTATTTCGTTTTCTAGAGGAGTATTTTTAAAAACCAAATATTGAGCTTATTGTACATTTTTCAGAGAAATCATGAGTGGTTTCATTATTTTTTACTAAAAGTAGGCTTAATTACACTATATTCCAGGATTTGACCAAGGTGCCACATTCCCTTTAAATTAACTTTATCTCGTTCAAAAAAGTATCTGTAAAGACTAGAAATAATAATAATATTATGCTATCATTATATATGGTGGTTAGGTGCACACACTAACATTGCATCAAACTCAAACATTGGGACGTCTATTTTTTCAATTATTTATGGAAAACACGTCCTTAACCCTAATAATTATTATCTATGGATTGAGAATTCCAAGATTTAGGTCATTGATCCCTTGTTGAGAGCATATCAGTACCATGTTTCCCGCACTGACCACAGTTTCCCCTTTGGAATAGTGTCAATCTCAATCTTGATGAGAAAAAGGTTAAGAATGGTCATAGATACCTATGCTATCTTGAGAAACAAAATAGAAGAAAAGGATGGAAAAATTGGAAACTGAAAAGCTGATCTTAATGCTCTACACCACCATCCAAAGCACCAAACTTAAACTGATTTTTTTCGATTGATTATTGCAAACTGAAACCAACGCTTTTACATGAAGAGTACATACACAAACGGGTATCTACGTGCCTTGACCTTGTACCTCAGTCGAGAAGATGAACAGAAAATTCAAGCCATACACTTCCAAAAATATAGTAAAACTTTCTTTTGAACCGGCCCTTTTATTTATTTGCTTACTTATCCCGGGAAGTATGTTTTATTCCTTTTATCAGCAGACCTCCTTTCGAGGAGGGAAAGCGGAGGCGGTCGTTGTTTTGATTTCGAGTACCGAAATCTACCGTATCTACGATCAGCTGATAAAAAATCAATACCTAATAGTATGGTGTTAGTCATTAAATAGCAGAATTATCAAAAACTACTGTTCAAATCTGCATTTTTAGACTTCAAATGCACTTTTTATCTATTCTTAATCGATATTGAAAATGATAGACCTATGCTGATATGTTAGCTCACTCGATGTTAGATGGCAGCACCATGCAGGAAAGCAACTTGCTATTTTATTTGTGCCTCGAAACTGGAACGGAGGGGTGGAATATCGATTCTGATCGCCTGGAACTGGTTTTCACGGTAAGTTCAGCGTTTCCAAGTTCAGTTGCTTGTTGTGGAAATACGGGGGCTTTCGTAGTCGATACTTTTGGTTGGCACTTCGCCCCGTCTGTGGGCAGTCTTCTGCTGAACGCTACTGCGCAGACTCAGTAAAGATGGTGGCGGCCGCCATTGCGCCTGGGGCAGGGAAGGTGTTGGTCGCCCCCGCCGTCGATATGGGGTCGGGTATGCGCATTTTAAGACTAATGGGACACAGGGATGATGTACTGGTTCGTTCTGGTGCCTTGAAGTTGTAGATTCCGTCTCCCTCGCTCCCTGGATGGCGTCGTCACAGTAACACCCTCCGTTGCTCACTGAACGAAAACGCCGACACGACGCAGGTGCCGACGCAGCCGAGCACGGCCAAATTTTGTCGGGCCTGCGTCCTTCCGTCCATCGTTCTACGCATGTGGGGAACTAGGGCCAACTCTGTCGACGGCGCGGGGCACTGCAGTCTGGCCCTGCCCGGTGGGCAGGGCAGGAGATGTTGAGATGAGGGCGGAATATGGTCAGGAATGGCGCTCCGTAATTTCTGGCTGAAAATGTTGATTGCTCAGTGATAGACCATAACATGTTATGTGCGAGTAGTAGGAGCAATTTTCTGTGCATTTGGCAGGTTTCTGTATCTGATATTTGGTGCAGATTCCGGCCAATGAGCCTGCAATGTCGATAGTTCCAAGCATCGAGTCGATCTCAGCGATCCTGGAATTTGGAGTTGAAGAAATCAAACCGTCCCGACTATGAAAATTCCAAGCCGTGTGGCTAGGCTGGCGTTTAAGTATCATTCACGAAGCCGTTGGATGTGGTTTCAATTGGCCCTTTGCATGTCAGAGGGATGACTAAATGTGAGAATACGAAGAGGCGTCCTGGCTTTACCGCATCTACGTGGTTGCTAACTGCCTTCTGCCCTGCGTCCGATATTGATTTTCCCTGGTTGGCTGGACCAAGCATCGTCTGTCCGTTCCCATAGTAACCTGTAGCTCGGGATAAATTTACTTAAAGGTGCATGTTTGTTTTGTGAAAAACATGCGCCGCTCACGTCATGCCAGAGAACGCCATGACGTTTTTATGATGCAGTGGTAGAAGGAGTATTACATATTCATTGCTTCTGAGTTGGCCGTCGGACCCGATGGCTTCCAGCGGCGTTCCGTTCGTGGTTCTGTCGGGTTTCGCCTCCGAGGAGAGAAAGCAGCGTGACGCTGGGGCGGATCCAGTTTTTTTACAAGACTAGAAGCGCTGGTTACGGGGTTTCAATGGAAACATTGAAAACCAATTGTACTATTATCATTACTGTTCTTCATCATTATTATTGGTGCTTCAGAACCATGGTAACCAGCCCTGCCTGTTTGATCGCCCACACTCTAACGGAGCGGAGGCCAACTTAACACTCTCCCCGGTGGGTGGGGGGGGTGTGAACACCCCCTTGGTGTTTTTCCGGCGGCACGAAAAACGGCGGCGCGGAGCGCCACCGTTCGTGGCACACCTTATCCTTGATCAATTCCACAACTTTCCCCAAAATTCTAAAGTTAGGTTACCTCAGGTCTGGTCACCAGTGCAGGTAAAATGACCTCACCTCCAAAAATGTTTAAGGTGGCATAAGTAAGAAAAACGTGAATCTTTCAGATTGAAACATATACCACATAATGGGCCCACCGAGTACTACGAAATATATTTTCGGATTTTTCATATCGAAGACCTAAGGGCAAGTATGAATCTCGACCTCTCCATTGGTGACGAGGCATAGGGGAAACGGAAATTGGCCGAAAGTGCTCTTTTTCTGTAGATACCGCTTAGAATACCCTCATATTCTACGAATCATAGTATCTTAGGCCCCTTTACATGTTCAGGCTGCAAGTTTGGACCTATAAGAGGTCATCTGGGGCTGCTTAAGCAGTTTTTCAGCCTTTGGTCAGTAACTTAGCATGAAATAATGATCAAACTTTTATTTTGATGCCATAACGTTTGTATTGTTATTGTAAATCGATTTCTATGCATATTGACTGTTAGGTTAGATGTTGACCCTGGCCTGACCTCAGACCAGGTCATTTTTCTGTTTTGACCTAGTATAGTTATACTATAATTCGATTCGCCGTAACGAGAGGAAGTGAATAGTGGCTAAAAATTGTCCTCACTCACCTCTGCCAGACGCTAGAGCTCAGAAACCCTTCTATATCATGCCACATTCTTTGTCCTGTCATAGCCTCAATATTGACCTGAGCCAAAAAAAGTGGCCGGTGTAGTTTCGTCATTAATTTTTATGGGCTATCAGCCAGTGTTCGCGTTTTTTTCGCTATCCCGCACAGGAGCTGAGTTCGAGGGGGTGGGGTGTTTGAAACCCCCACCCGGGCGAAGGTGGCTCGGAGGCCCACCGGGGCCGGCGTTAAGACAGCATACAATAAAACATTTTTTTGGCTTCGAGGGTGGCTGTGGGCCGGATCGTTTTGGGATCAAAAAGTAAAAAAATTGGCATTTCTTTTTTGTAGTACATCGGCTGAGATAGGGATAAACGCGTGATCCGCACGTGACTGGTATGCTGGGTGTATGTATGTACCCACTTTTTGTACGCCTATATCAGCACGAGTGGTTCCGAAGCTACCGGGTAGAAACTGAACGATCGCGCTGAAAACCTGAACGCTACCGCCCATGCATCATAAATGTCATAGTGAGGGAACCACCATCACCTAACAAAGGGGGTCAGTGAACCCTAGGCTCCTCGCTGACGGAAGAAATGCCCTTTAACCCTCGCCCCACCGGGGCCATCGATAGCACCCCCTAAGTTTTTTCCGGAATAGCAAAAAACGACGAGACGCAGGACCGCGGTTGAGGGCTCTATCTCTCACCCCATCATTTTCCCACCATTCCTGAAATTTTACCCCGGGTCACCCAAGGTCAGGTCACCAGGCGAGGTCAAGCAAGGTCACCTCACTTCAACTTTTGAGCTCTATAAGAGCTACGTTTCTCAGTCGATCGATTTGAAACTTCCTACACTGCATGGCCCCGCCAGGGTCTACAAAGTGTATATCCGAGATTTTTCGATTTCATGAACTGAGGTCAGGTCACGAGGCGACCTCTCCCATTGGAAAAGCATGGGGAAAAGCTGTCTCATGATCTAAAAGCCAAAAACATTATTTCAAACACTCAGACTGCTCAGAACAGCGTTTTTGGACACCCTTTCACGGATCCCAAGGGTCATATTTTCCCTTTGACTGTTCCAAGGTCATCCAAGGTCACCAGGGGTCAAAACAGTATTTTGGCAATAACTTTTGACCTAATTAGGCTAGAGCGCTGAAACGAACACCATCGTATATGTTGTAGGATTCAACTCGGCCACGTAAGGCGTTATTCAATCTACCAATCGAAGGAAAGAAGTCGACGATGATAATGTCCAATTTATTGATGCAATTGCCAAACAGCGGATGAGAGACAACAATGATAACCGACAACAACAGCGCCAATATTTACAAATGGGAACATATACCCATTCCAATAGGAAATAACAAAATCCCAAAGCAATACGTAACACTCGATATAGACGCGTGTAAGAGAGTGAGAGCGTGAGTGATTGTGAGAGCTTGTGACGGCGAGGAATAAATCGCCGGCAGGTTCGATGCCGTAATTGACAATGAATTCAGCGACGGCTGCAAACCGAAATCGGACTTGCAGTGAGCAGGAATCTGCTCAGTCACTAGTGCAGACCCAATTACACGACGGTATCGTCAGTGCAACTGGGGGGAACGAAACACTCCAGGGAGTGGTTAGAAAAAAAAAAAAAAAAAATAAAAAAAAAAAAAAAAAAAAAAAAAAAAAAAAAAAAAAAAAAAAAAAAAAAAAAAAAAAAAAAAAAAAAAAAAAAAAAAAAAAAAAAAAAAAAAAAAAAAAAAAAAAAAAAAAAAAAAAAAATCCCTTGCGAGTGATCACAATGCAGAGGTGGAGGAGTGGACCAGCCCAGAGAGTAGCCCTGGCGAACTGACCGGCGTTGTCACCACACAGCGCGCCTTTATACCTGGCTGGTAGTGGTCACGTGACCAGGTCGCGCTCTGGTTGGTCGGCCGGGTGGGTCGCTGGTATGGTGGCAGTGACCCGGCGCGCGCCTGTGCCGGCGGCGGTGGTCGGCTGACCGCGCCGCGGCTGAGGGCGCGGGGTCAGCTGGTTGGCTGCGGCTGGAGCCGTGTAGCGGTGCAGTGGCCGCTACAGGACCCCCGCCTAGATTAGAGGTCGAAGCGTACCGGAGGCTTGGAGACGCGTCCTGAACGGGTGCGGTAGTTGGAGGCCTCCAACTCCGATGAATCCGGTTGAACGTTGAGGTTCTCGCGAGCTTAGCTCTGAATGGAGCTGGCTGATGTAGCTCGTGGCTCGGGAGCTATAGAGACCGTTGATGTCATGGATGCTGCTCCAGGGCTGGGAGATGTACACACTGGCCCGGTTGATGGCATGGGTGTTGTTCCAGTGGCAGGGGCTTCACTTGCTGGATCACCCGACCTCTCTGGCTCGGGATGCATCACGATGAGAGGTTCGAGTGGAGGCTGCACGTTGGCGTTCTCTATGTAAGCCGGTTTCAGTCGGTTGATGGACACAGTGTCTTCGCGTCCATTCCAGAGGATGACGAACGCATTAGGTGACCTCTTCTTGACCTGGAACGGGCCGTCGTAGACGAAAGTCAGAGCAGGACGATGGCCGTCATGACTAACCATGACATGAGAAGCTGTGGACAGATCGGGTGAGATAAACACATCGCTGGCAGTCACACGTGTCGGTGCTGGTCGGATGGATATGAAGTGCTGTCTGAGGCTGGCTAGGAATTGTGAGTGATCTGGTATTGTTTTGAGCGGGTCGATATAATCGCCCGGGAGTCTGAGTGGCGTGCCAAATACTAAGTCTGCGGAGGAACATTGAATATCCTCCTTCAGTGCCGCGCGTATTCCCATCAATGCAATGGGGACACGATCTACCCAGTTATGGCATCCTTGGAGTGAACTTTTCAACTGCCGATGCAAACGCTCCACCAGACCGTTGGCGGCTGGGTTGTACGCTGTGGTGTGGACCCGATGTGCTTTGTGACTGTTTTCTACAGTGCAGATGTGAACTGGCTCCCACGGTCCGATACAATGCTGCTCGGGACACCATAACGGGAGATCCAGGTTGAAATGAACGCAAGTGCAACCTCGCTAGCCTCTATGGATGCAAGGGGACATGCTTCAGGCCAACGTGTATACCGATCAACTATCGTGAGAAGGTAGCGGTGGCCCGTATTCGGTGGAAGTGGTCCAACAATGTCCACGTGTACGTTGTGGAAACGAGCGGAAGGCAAAGGAAAACGACCGACAGGAGACTTGACATGGCGATGAACCTTAGATCTCTGGCACTGAACACATTGCTGTGCCCAGGACCGGACATCCCGTCGCATCCCTGGCCATACGAAACGTGCAGAGATGAGGTTGAGCGACGCCTTGCGTCCAGGGTGTGAGATAGAATGTAAGGTGTTGAACACCGTCTTCCGCATGGGGACTGGTACGATTGGTCTGAGTACTCCGTCTTTCTCATCACAGATGAACTCGAGATCTATTCGACCAGGCAATGGTCGGGAGACGGGGTTGAGACTGCTATTTTTGGTACTTAGGTTGCGGATATCTGGGTCGTTGTGCTGGGCCTTGGCCATGTCGGCCAGGTTGACGTTCTAGGATGGCTGAATAGCGCTGATCCGAGAGAGAGCGTCTGCCACGAGGTTATCGGAGCCACGCACATGGTGTATGTCAGACGTAAACTGGAGAATGAAATCCAGGTGTCGTTGCTCCCTGGGTGCGTGACACGATGTAGATGACATAAGAGCCTGGACCAGGGGCTTGTGGTCTGTGTGGATGGAAAACTCGCGTCCCTCAAGGAAAGGCCGGAAGTGCTTAACAGCCTCGTACACAGCCAGCAGTTCTCGTCCGAAGGTACTGTAGCCTGCTTGCGCAGAGTTGAGCCTGCGAGAGAAAAAGGCCAAGGGTTTCCATGTTGACTGGACCTGCTGTTGCAGGACTGCGCCTATGGCATCTGAACTGGCGTCTGTGAACAGCCCAATCGCCGAATCTGGGTCTGGATGTTGAAGCGTTGTGGCCTGGGAGAGGACCTCTTTTGTTGCTGTGAATGCGGCCTCGGCCTCGGGGTTCCATTCCAGGATGTCTTTCTTGCCCTTCTGGGTCTTCTTCAAAAGACCGTTGAGGGGGGCAAGTGTACTTGCGATGGAAGGTACGAAACGATGGTAGAAGTTAACCATCCCCAAGAAGCGACGAAGTGACTTTTGAGAGTCTGGTCTGGGGTACTCCTGTACCGCTTGTACTTTGCTTTCCAGAGGACGAGTGCCGGAAGGAGAGACATGATGGCCCAGGATCTCGAGCTCTTGTACTCCAAAAAGGCACTTGTTGGTGTTAAGGCAGATGCCGTGCTGATCGAGGCGCTTGAGTACCTCTTCTACGTGAAGAATGTGTTGTGGTTCAGAGGCGCTCGCCACCAGGATATCGTCGATGTAGGTGAAAACGAACGGCAGTCCGCGGAGGACCTGGTCGATAAGACGTTGAAAGGTCTGTCCAGAGTTCTGGAGTCCAAATGGCATCCTGGTCATCTCATAGAGTCCAAAGGGAGTCGTGATGGCCGTCTTCGGGATGTCGTCTGGGTGGACAGGGACCTGGAAGTACGCTTTGGTGAGGTCCAGCCGGGAGAAAATCCGGGCACCACTGAGATTGGCAGTGAAGTCTTGGATGTGAGGGATGGGGTACCGATCGGGGACGGTGATGCGGTTCAGGGACCAAAAGTCGCCACAGGGCCTCCAACTGCCAGAGGTGTTCTTCGGGACCATGTGTAGTGCGGATGCGTATGGGCTCTTACTAGGACGGATGATACCTTGCTCGAGCATGTGTTGGAATTCGTCCTTCACGATGCTTAGGCGAGCTGCTTCAAGGCGCCTAGGTCGGCAGAATGGAGGAGGACCCTTGGTGACGATGCGGTGAACAACGTTGTGCCGGATTTCCTTGCCGATGAATGGCGAGCCTGTGACACCTGGATATCGCTTGAGGAGCTCCTTGTACGGTGGTTGACACTGTGGGAGGCAGGCAGAAGCCTGCGAAGGGACGCCCCGCTTTCCACCTGTGACAGTTAAGCCTGTAGTGTTGTCCACCAACTGGCGAAGGCGGGGATTGACATTGAGGTTGTGGTGCGACAGGAAATCACTTTCAATTATTGCGATGTTGACGTCAGCTAGGATGAATGGCCAATGGAAGTCCCGACGGAGACTGAGAGACAGCTTCAGTGTCTTGGTTCCATAGGTCTTAATGGGGCTGGAGTTCACAGCCTGCAGCGAGAGTGAAGATTGTGTGGCCTTATCGGCTGGTTTAGCTGGGAGTATGCTGTATTGGGCACGAGTGTCGACGAGGAACCGCAGGTTAGTTCCAGGATCCTCCACAAAAAATGGGCCTGAAGCGAGCCGTTGACGGTGGGTGTGGGGCACGAGGTCGGCGACTCCTCACGCCCCATGGCTCGTTTAAATGCTCATATGAGCAGGGCTTCGTGCAGCTTCGGGCGTCCTTGCCGAACTTACGATGGTACCAGCAAATGCTGTCCTCTGGAGGGTCGGTACGCTCTGCGGGTCGGGAGCGATGGCCCGAGCTGGAGCGGTGGCGACTCCTGAGCGATTTGAGCTGAGCCGAGATATCGTCAAGCTGTTTAGAGATCTTTTTCAGCGTCATCGAGTTTTCCCGGGACCTCTGGCATCCATCGCCTTGACTTGCAGCAGGCAGGCAGGAATCTGCACTGCCTACTTTGCATATGTCATTGGAAGACACAGTGTTGATGGGGAAGCTGTAGCGTGGAAGTGAAGTGATCACCCTATCCGCTGTTCCAGCCAGGGTGGCAAGTGGTGTGTCTGCGGGTAGGAAACTCAGAAACGGCATGGCGGCCTCTGGCATAGCTTTGAGAAATATCTGCCTTATGAGGGGCGAGTCCACCTTCGAGGTGTGGGGCTTTGTAAGCTCTTGCAAGTACTGCAAGAATTGTGTAGGCTTTCTGTCACCAAGAACTTGGTCTTCCAGCAGGGACCGGAGTTTGTCCTCGGTAGACTTCCCTAAGCGAGATTGCATGGCTTGACAGAGCGGAGTATAAAAGCCCTCAGGTGGGCTACGGATCATGTCGATAAACTCCATGACATGTTGGGCTGGCAGCAGTGAAGCCGCTGTTTGAAACCGGAGGCTCTGTTGTGTGATTTGGGTGCAAGCAAAATACAGGTCGAGCTGTATGATCCATACACATGGATTGTGCTCCACAAATGGAGGCGGTGGCCCGAGAATGGCGGGTTGAGCTGGTGGAGGCAAAACGTCCTTGTTTTCGTTTACTGCCATGGTAGCGTGAAACAGAATGACGCAAGTTGACAATAGGCGTAACTGTGGAAACAGGTGTTCCCGGAAATTGAGCCTGAAGAAACTGGACAGAACCAGTCGACCATAGAACTAATTTAAAGTCGGGGTCACCAGTTGTATGATTCAATTCGGCCACGTAAGGCCTTATTCAATCTACCAATCGAAGGAAAGAAGTCGACGTTGATAATGTCCAATTTATTGATGCAATTGCCAAACAGCGGATGAGAGACAACAATGATAACCGACAACAACAGCGCCAATATCTACAAATGGGAACATATACCCATTCCAATGGGAAATAACAAAATCCCAGAGCAATACGTAACACTCGATATGGACGCGTGTAGAGTGAGTGAGAGCGTGAGTGATTGTGAGAGCGTGTGACGGCGAGGAATAAATCGCTGGCAGGTTCGATGCCGTAATTGACAATGAATTCAGCGACGGCTGCAAACCGAAATCGGAATTGCAGTGAGCAGGAATCTGCTCAGTCACTAGTGCAGACCCAATTACACGACGGTATCGTCAGTGCAACTGGGGGGAACGAAACACTCCAGGGAGTGGCCCTGGCGAGTGATCGCAATGCAGAGGTGGAGGAGTGGACCAGCCCAGAGAGTAGCCCTGGCCACGGATTACCATAACGGATGTGCCACTTCGCCGAATTCCTATTGTTCAGCGCGACCGACCGCGCTCCCGCATAGGGTACTTTAACTACTTTAACTTTAGCTCCCGCACGCCGGCCCCCTGGCGGCCATCTCCGCGCACGTAGCTAAGATGCCGCCGTTAACACTGAACGCATGACTATTCGCATCGTCATCGTTCCCGAAAAATAAACGCATGGGACCCCGGGTAAATCATGGGAACACTTCGCCATCAAGGGGTGTAGCCAGAAAAGGGGAGAGGGTAGATAGGTCATCAAACCACAACCAATGATGAACTTGTGATAATTTCTCCCAGCCATTTGGCCGATCGATACAGGTCAACAACAGGCCCGCCAAGGCATGGGTGTGCCGCGGTGCATCTGTTGGAGACGAGGGGGAGGGGGAGTGTACGAAAACCAGACTGTGGAAACCGATTAACACGCGCATTGACGGGGGAGGGGCGGGTATCCCCCCCGGGTTTTTCTGAGATAGCAGTAAAACGGCGGCGCGTAGCGCCGCCGTAGGTACTTGGCATACCTTTTCCCTCATCATTTTTACAACTTCTGTGAAAACTTTGAGGTTAAGTCATCTCAGGTCAGGTCACCAGTACAGGTCAAGTGACCTGACCTCAAAAAAAGTTTAAGATAGCATAAGTCAGAGCAGAGTGAAGTTATCCGATTGAAACTCATCACATAATGGGCCCACCGAGTTCTCAAAAATATGTTCCAGTATTTTTTATATCGATGACCTAAGGTCAGGTACGAGGCAAGACCTCTCTCTCCATTGGAATTACATGGGAAAATGGTTTTTACTGTATAACTCAGTAACGGATAGTGATAGAGCGTTTATTTTAGCTGCTTTAGACTCGCCTTGGCTTTGCAGTTCTAACGATATGTATATTATATGATTTGACCCTGACCTGACCTCAGGTCAGGTCAAATCCTCCATTTGACCTAGCGAAGTCAAATTATATATCATTTGATTCGGCTTGCTGCGAGGATTCATATAGTTCAAGTCGTTTTGCTCTATCTTTACTTGTTCAAATGTAACGGCCGAAAACTTTAATTTACATGTTATGACCTCTCGTGACCTTAAATGTGACCTGACAAAAAATGGTTCAAATAATTTCGATGGACAAGTAGATGGGCTACCCAACGCCGTTTACCGTTTTTCGCTACCTACCGTGGTTCTCGAGATCTTAGGGGCCGGGTACCCGCTCCCCCCTCGTCAAAGCGAAGGTGGCTCAGACCCCCGTCAATGCGCGTGTTAAATATAGGCGGCATAGGTGGATCCAGCGTTGCCGATCGGGGGAAGGCACCTTTCCGGGGGTGACACCTTTTCCCGTCAAAAACTATCACGTGGGCCGGCCCATCGGGGACTGGTCAGTGCCCGGTCATCCCTGAGATCGTCCGGCCTTTGCCAGAGACCGGACCATGGAAGCAGACCAATGCTGGCCCGGAAGACCAAAAAAAGAAATTCTTACCGAAAAACCCGAAAAGAAAGCGCTGGAGCTGAAAAACGGGCGTACAAAAACAACACACTCACACACACACACATACAGAAAAATATTCCGAGAAGGCTGCGCCTACGCAAGGAAGAGGACGAAAAAGGCACAGAAAGCCAGAAAGAAAAAGGCTCAGAGAACACCCGGCAACAGAAGAACTCTTGATGAGAAATAAGAGGATGTCTTCTGTATTGTATGCTTTACGAACTTCCAAACCAGCAGGGCAAAGGAAATATTGGTCGAGTTTCAGTTATATTCTTTGTGGGCTTACGAGACATGCATCGTGATTGGAAAGAACTAGACGCATGGCTTTAATTACAGTTTACCCCTGGACTGTTGCAACTGACCCTTGATGAGGCCAAATGTAACATTTGAAGCAAGTTTTTCAAAGCCAAGTTTCGACCAATAAATGTTTTTATTTTGGTATAGTGCTACATCTGCCAGATGGCCAAAATGTCAAGGCTGCTGAAAATATGAGGAAAAGCTGTCTAGCACAAAGCATTGCCCTTCCTGACAAAAAAGTAAAAATTGCCACATTTGACCCCGGTCTCCCCTATCAACTTTACAGAAAAAAGTGATGCAACGATCTCACTATAAATTTCACGTATGCTACCAACACATAATAAATAAATGGGCTAAGCACTTCACAGCTGCACACCAGCAACCAGTCCGACGCGCTTTGACTACACTGTGTCCCGCTTAATCCACGAACGAGCTCTAAGCGCTGACAACCGACCACGTCTGAAATGTGACCATCATGCAATGTCATGGTTTTGGCTGCGGCGGGGGCTTCTGGTCGGATAGTAAACGATGTTTGATTGGTTGTAGGCCATCTCCAGGGTTGTGGTTAGTTAAATTTATGCTGAGGCTACTTAGACGGGATTTCCCGTCAGTACTTGCTCTGTCTCGAATTTACACGATGGAGAAGACAGCTTCTGATGGTAGTTTTTGAACACAATTTTTGTGGGTTGCCAATTTGGGACGAGCAATAGAACAGAATTAGTATTATTGGGTGGTGTTCTGTCTTATTTTCGTTAGGTGCGTTTGTGTTTATTCAGTTTTAAGTACTACTTGTTGATTTCACTGGGGGCATTTCGGCCGACTGGGGGGCCAATTGGCTCCCCAGTTAACATGCTAAAAAATGGGCTGCATTGGCTTATCAGAAGTCTATAATGCAGAATGTATTTACCAATCTAACCATTGTCTATTTTCCCTTGGATCAAACCGACATTTTGTCACACATTTTTCGAGTGGTGTGGACATACGGCGGCGTTGGGTGCCGACCTGGCGGGAACGCGATCGATGGCGTACGTGTGGTGGCCGCTCGCTGACGTGACCCGCCGCGGTAAATTTGATTGACCGCATGGATGACTGCGTCTGTGTTGGCCTGCGTGTGCCCAGGTTATCTGCTCTTTTTACCTGATGGTTTTAAACCTGCATGCGCTTGACCAGGGACATAGCCAAGGGTGGGCGGCAGGGACAGCCGCCCCCCCTGAGGGGCCCGAAGGGCCCCTGAGGACACGAGCCGCGCTTCGCGCGGCTCACCCGCACTATGCTCTGTGGCCGAATTTGGCATTTTATACCTGACAGGGCCCTCTTAAGCACTCTATTCTGTAACAAGCAGGGCCCTTTTTACCCATCAGGGCTCTTTTGGCGCTGTCGCAAAGGCCCTTTTCGAGACGCCGCCCCTCCCAGAGCGAAATCCTGGCTACGCCCCTGCGCTTGACTGTCTGTGTTTTAGTGTTCCTAGTGTTTATATTGTTGTTGATGTTTGTCGACACTTCTGGGTTCCCCCGGCGTAATTTAGGCGCGCCGCGTCGGGGGCGCCCGGCCTTCCCCTCGGGGTCCGGCCTTTAGTGTCCGACCTGTGTGACCTGAAATTCACGTGTATGGTTTCAAATATTCTGCTAAAGGGCACATAACCCGTGACACTCCCACTTATATACAAGAAATGAACCATATAGGCAGGGTTGGCACTGCCCACTACCCACTGCCCGGTTTTTTTTTAATGGATAAAACCCACCCGGTTTTTTCATAAATCATTTTCTAGATGCCCCTGAGTAAAAATTTCGTCTTTTTTGCTGTTCACATCGCTTTTAAAGCTACTAAGCCTTGGTATGTGTAGAATATGCCAAAGTTTGGCAGAATTGGTACAATATGCCACCTCGTACCACCGGCTTGAAAAGTGCATTTGGCAATTCTTGCCGTCTTATCAGGAAAATCATTCCTAAGAATCCACATGTCCAAATTGCACATTTTGCAACACAAATTTCTATCAGGTTTTTGCCACATGTAAAATTCGCTGGATAACACCAATACTGTCTCAGAATATGACGTAAGTTTTGGTCTGTACCATGCATGGTTGGCAAAATACCGGAAAAACTAGGTCTATGCCAGCCAGTGGCTTAAACTGGTAAATACCGGTATTTACCAGGAAAAAAGTGGCAAAAACTGGCAAAAAGTGGCAAGAACCATTAAACTGACAATGATAGACCCGAAAGACATTCTAAGGCCAAAGAGCAGTTGTAAATGTGAAGGAATTGATGACATTGGCATGGTCTCTGGTCAAGACTGGTGTGTTAGCCGGTATTTTATTTTCTAGGCATCATGGTTCAGAATGCTATGAACAACCAGCTTACACCAAAACTCTGGAAAATGTCAAAATGTCAGAAGTGATAAATTCTAATCCGTAGGTACCAGACGTACATCACTGAAAACGTGGGAAGGTGAGGTTAGAAAATCAGTTTTTAAAATATTTTGCGTCCAACCTGGGAACATTTTATTGCTCGCGACACTTGTCCGGCGCGGGGCTCGCTCGGCACCCTTGCGGTTGTCGCCGCTCCTGTCCCGCCCCACTGTACCGGCGTGGGCTTCCCATCTCGACCCGGCGGAACGGGACTGCTCCGTGACACGCGGCGGCCGGCCCTGGGCGGGCCACCGGACCGGTGGATCTATTTAAGGCGATAGCCCGGCTCCATAACGGGCGCTGGTTGGTCGGGTCCCTGTGGCGGGCTCGCTGCTTCCTGGGGGGGCGGTCGGCGGTCGTTGCCTCGCCTTAGAAAATCAGCTTGGTTTCAAACATTGCCAAATCCTACCTTTATTCTTCTCCAGTGACGGGGACTCAGGTTCCAATGTCTGAATATGCGTCCGCTTTGGGCCTTTGATATATTATTAGCGATCTTTGCACTTGGGCTCCGTGCAGTGCCCCCGAGCCTATGTCCACGCCCCCCTTCCCCCTGAACAAATAATGGATACGCCTCTGCTCTGCTCTGAGAATTGTGACCTGGCCTTTATTGATGTACCCGACTGAGATTTTTAGCGCTAGTCCATGAGGAATATGAGTTACTGATCTAGGAAAAAGTGAATTCCTGTGGGGCGCGGTGGTGTGGTGCTTGTCGCACTTGCTTTCTACGGGGTCGCCCGGGCTTGCATCCGGTGGATTTCTTAAGTACGGAGAATCCAGCTCCTAAGAGAAAACAGTAACAAGAATCGACGACGCCGCATGACCATAGCAGTGGATGAGTTTATAAGCCCCAAAAATTGTTATTCTGGTCAAAAGTCGGTTCATTTTTCTTATCCATGGGTGCCCATAAAACTAGGAAGGGTTCTGCACGGAGCCGTCAATCGGGTACTTCAGAACAGATTAGGGAATAGGAGCTTCTTCTCACCTCCACCACCTGAGGCAAAGACTGATAGGCAACGATGATATTGAAAGCATCACAGTCTTAATACGTGCTCAAACAGTGACATTAATCTCGAAACAGTGTGGTGAGAATGCTACAAAACAAAAATAAAAAACCCGAGAAAAAACAAAAACCCCCAAAAACTCAGACCCGTGGGCTTTTTACAAAAAACAACCCAGGTTTTTTTCCAACCCTGCATATAGGGCTTGCAACCTACATACTTCAGGAGATAGGTGTAACTTTTTTATGCAAGACAGATAATTGCTGATTTAATGAGCACACCACAAAAGCATGCTTCAGCCCTTGATTCAGAGTTTTTCCTCTTGGTTTTGCCTTGAGATATTCTTTACAGCAAAACAAAGATAAACATATTTTTAGGGAGAGTTGGCTATGTGCAAGTCTTTTTTTTACAAAACAAAGCTTTTTAAGACACTTGACCTTTTATTCTCTGTGGTTAAGGCCATGTGTAATACCAAAAGTCATGGAGAGGAAATAAATTTTTCTTTGACTTTCTAGCTTACCTCATATCTTCATTTAATTTGACAAATATATCCCTTTCCTTGACACAAGCAGATAAATTACATATGTTCAGATGTTCAAGTGCATACATATGTTCAACACTGTGCCAAATACATATTCACTCTTGGCTTAGTGTTAGTACAGTACGCAGTATGCAAGGAATGCCATTTTCGACACAATATCGTCTGTGTGAGTGCCCATCGAGACAGGAGCCAGTAGTGTGAAATTTACTACTCCGGTGCAAATTTGTGAGACTGGTGCACAGAGGTGATACTGCAAAATCACAAATCATGTGAAAGGAGGAAAAATAGACTAAAAATAAGCAACTACAAAGTAATTGCCACCAATTTTTCCAGATTTGGAGTGGTGCAGCCGCTCAAAGTTGTCCGGGCTTGATGATGCTGGTTATGTTGTGTCTATCACTAATCCATGAATTTATTTTACTTCTTTCTTTATTTTTCCCCTGACCCCATTTTGTTTTTCTTTTTTACAAGGGTTTCAACCGGGAAATGTAATCTGCCTACTACCATAATACCAACACAGGGTGCATTGAGGCTTAAAAATACCTGCAGCTACCAAAGGCCTTACAAGATAAACTACTTATCTTTCGTCTTTTACTTCCCTGTATCTTTTTCATACACTTGAAACACACACGACAATCGCAATGTATGTCGCCCATGTGTATGTGTGGAAATATATGTACAGATATAAGTGTGCCAGATTTACTGCGAGCTAAGCTCATGAAAGTTTTGCATACCAGCGGGATGGGTATAGTTTTCTCCCTAGATATTGCAAGTTAGTATAAATTTTAGGTGGCTGGCAGTGCAAATCTTTGCAAGAATTTTAGATGGCTGGTGCACATTGTGTGACCTGCTGTCATACTCTGCTAACTGGTACAGTGTGACAGCTTGCCCTGTATAGCATTCTAAGATCAAACATAATGTTAGAGATAGCCAGAAGTGAGTCAGATGAGAGAACAGGCATTAAAGGTAACTAGCATGCCTCATAAAGTCTTGTATATCTTAAATACCATTCAAGGGATCTTTGGAAACATTTCTTATTGTAAGATATGCATAAAGAATAACTAACTCAGGGTACTTATACTACAGGCATGTATAGCCTCTGCAGTCACAGTGCCCTAAAGCTCAAATAATCATTACCATTGCCAGTGCACCACTTACTTAATACAGCCATCATTTGGGACTACAATGGGTATGAATCATTGATAAAGCTTCCTGAATAAACGAATAAAGTATCAAATCTAGTAAATAGGCACATTTCCCTTGAAGCAGATACTACTTTTAACTCAAAAAGCCTTAGAAAACACAGCATTACCATGGCACCTGCATGAAAGAGTACTGTCACAGGTGCAGCCTAATTAGGCGTCGCATTTGCCACCTCTCAGTTAAAGGGCTGTATCTTTGTTAGTAATCCAAACTTACGAGATTATACTTCTAATATCAAATAAAGACTCACCCGCATCCGCCACACTTCGAAAATACCCACGCAACTAGCGCACAACTTTAAAAATCGAAACCTTTCCGCCGTAAACAATCCGCCTATGGCCGTTACAATGTTAAAAGCGTCCAAGATGGCGGCGGCTACTTATTTTATGTGTTTCGCTCACTAGATGGCAGTGAAAAGTGTTTTGATACGCGAAATCGCGAGAGTGGCACGTCCGTTATGTAGTCCGTGCTCTGGCGAACTGACCGGTGTTGTCAGTTAGTTAGTTAAGGGCTTTTATAAGGCGTTCTGTGCAAGGCACCTTTGCCCGCCTCTAAAGTGTGGGGGAGAATTTTTCGGGAGGGGTGTTTACTTTAATGTCGCAGAACAAAGGGACGAATCTTATTTCAAGGAATGGGTCGCGAAGTGTAGCAACACTAGCGAGGAAGGGGATTGCTACGGCAGAGATGCCGAGCCTGGGGCACAGGTAGGATTTAAAAGGGTACGTGAAGAGGCTTGCCAGCGTGAAGATTAGTTTTTTTTGTTGAAATTTTGTTCCTTGTTATCGAATGACCGTTTTGCTTACGTTACTCAAGTTCCTCCATTGAAAAATAATAATTTTGGGTTATTAGAAACACCCGCAAGCACCATGACATGGTTCCGCGGGTCTTTATCCTGCAACCAGGAGGTGAGGTTACAGCACCCTCTCTGGCTGGGTAGCCGCCGCATAGAGGAAGAGAGAAGGGTAATAGAACAGATAGAGTGTCAGGGAGGGGTGTGAGTTGGTTAGTTGTTAGTCTTAGATGTGGTTAGTATAGTTAGTACTCCTTAAGTTAGGGTTAGTTGGTTAGCAAACATGAACGGATGGTTAGATAGGGTTAGTTGGTTAGTTGAACTTTTTTTTACTATGGTGGGAGCTATTATGAGTCTACCATACCTTAGGACCAGACAGTTAAAGCCTAGTTTGAAGCACCTATTGTTTAAATTTGTCAGAGGGACGTTTATAGTGTAACTGTTATTTCTAATATGAGGGGTGCTATTCGGATTCAGGTATTTTTCATACCTGCCACCATAGACGTTCAGATAAAGCTCTCGAGCCTAGAAGCCTTCAGGAATGTAAAGAGCTTGTCCAGCAGCTCAGGGTGATCATTGCCGAGAAGAGTGGAAAGGTTTACTGGGATGTTTCTCATGCGGCAATAATCTAGCATGGGCTGCCTATGGGCGTCGTGCTGGGGACAGTCGATGAGGATATGGTAGGGATTTTCCATGGCAGAGCAGGTACCACAAGTACCTACACGCCCATAGGCATTTAATTTGGTGTGTCCGCTTCTGAGTCTGGTCAGGATGACCTCACGCCGACGACTGTTTTGGTTGGAGCTGGGCCAGTAGCTGATGTTAGGCTTTATATGGAATAAATGGGCGCTGTGGTTAGTGGTCCAGTCATTTTGGATGTACTTCCGGATATGGTTCTGGAGGAGAGCTTCGCTATCGTCTCCGGACCATTTGAGAGGTGCGACCTCTCTGAGTTCTAGAGCCTTTTTGGCCTGTTCGTCGGCTTTTTCATTTCCGAGAATTTTGCAGTGGCCTGGGATCCAAAGAAAGGAGACAACTGGGATATCGTCGATACCCTTCTGGATGTCTGCTATTACGTGATGGCTGGGGTTGACTACGTTATTGATAGCCTGCAAGACAGATTTAGAGTCTGAACAGATGACGGCTGAATTAATATTTAGGGTTCTAATCTGGACTAGTGTATCTAGAATGGCGACAGCCTCGGCAGTAAAGATTGAGCAGTTGTCCGGAAGTCGTTTTTGGAGGCAAATATTTTGCCCCCAGATGCCGAGGCCTACTTTTTCGCCTATTTTAGAGCCGTCGGTGAAAATGAAGGTTTTGCCAGTGTTGTTAGACTTAAGAATTTCTGGGAGATCTCCTCTGTGGTGAGGTTGTCTTTGCGTGTGGTGAAAAGAAACTCGACTTTGGGCTGTTTGCGAGTCCAAAAGCGGGAGAGTGGGGGGTTTGCATATGGCTTCTGGGATCGCAAGGTTCAGGGTTTCCAGGGTCTTAGCTATTATATTCTTAAGTGGAGGCCAGGTTGTCCGATTAGTTTTTGATACACGTCCAGGGTGGGCGAAACATTGTTTTGCCGGGTGATTTTCGGTAGATTGGACCTTGATATAGTAAGAGATAAGCTGGGAGTGGCGTCTTGTTTGGAGAGGGCACAGCCCACTGTCCACAAACAAGCTGGTGATGGGGGATTCTCTGAGCGCGCCTGTGGCTGCCCGGATACTTGCGTTTTGGATGCGCTCTAGCTTTAGCTTATTAGTGTTGTTCGTTGAGTCAAAGACGAACGAATTATATTCGAGTATGGGCCGGATCAAGGACTTGTAGAGCATTAGCAGGGTCTTTCGATCCCCGCCGTACTCTGTTCCGCCGAGCATGCGAAGGATATTGACTCGTTTTTGACAGCTAGAGACGACTTTGGTAATATGCTCGTTAAAACTAAGGCGGGTATCAAGGATGACGCCTAAGAATTTGAAGTTTTTCGCGCATTCAATGGGTTTGCCTGAGATTTGGAGCTGAGGAACAGCGTGTCTCACGCCTGGCCTGGCAAAGACTACGACTGATGACTTTTCGGCCGAGAGTGATAGACCCATTGAATTGCACCAAGCATGGATGTCGTCGAGACTACCCTGCAATTCGGTAGTCGCGGTTTTGAATTCTGGTTGACTGCGCCGCCTGGTGTCGACCGGAGTGGATTTCCAAATAGCGACATCATCTGCAAAAAGGGAGTACTTAACTCCAGGCGGTAGCTTTTTGGAAAAAATGTCATTGATCATGACTAGGAAGAGGGTCGGAGATAAAACGCTACCCTGGGGTGTGCCCTGGTCTTGAGATGTCAGATAGGAAAAGGTGGTGCCGCAGCGCACTTTGAATTTTCTGTCCCTAAGAAAGTTGTCAATGAATCTAGCAAGGTGGCCAGGGACTCCCAGTTTACAGAGTTTATACAAAAGGACGTCTTTTTGTACACGATTAAAGGCCGACTTGATATCTAAAAATGCAGCAATTGTGACTTGCTTCTTGTAAAAGCCATTTTGGACGTCACTGACCAGTTTGATCAGATTGTCAGTGGTGGCTCGCCCGCGCCGGAAACCCGATTGCATAGCATCGAGTTTCTTTTCGAGAATTTCGTGCAGTCTTACGTTGACCATGCGCTCTACAAGCTTGCTAGCACAGCTAGTAAGCGAAATGGGGCGATAACCTTTAGGGTCCGTTTTTTCTTTGCCAGGTTTTGGAATGGGAATGATGACACTCTCCCGCCACATCGTGGGGAACGAGTCGCTAAGAAACATGTTGTTAATGGCCGAGAGAAGATATTTTAGTGCTGTCTGGCTGAGGTGCCTGAAGAAAGAGTAGTGAATTTCATCCGGGCCCACTGCAGTGTTTCCATACTTGCTAATGGAGTAATTTAGTTCGGTCATTGTAAAAGGTACGTTATGTACTCCTGAAAACTAGAATTGAAGAATGTGCGGCGTTTGCACCATTCGGCCTGGTCTTTTGAGCTCTGGTTGTAGGAATTGATGGCTGCAACGCCATCGTAATGATCAGCAAAGGCGTCCATGACTTCCTTGGGTGCCGTGATGTTTTGGCCGGAGATTGTCAGTTGAGGAAAGGGTCCACGGGGCGGTCGTTTCGCAGAGAAAGCTCCAATGGTTTTCCAGATTTGAGAAATGGGTGTGAAGCGGTTGAATTTAGAAACGAAGGCGTTGAAACTATCTTTTTGGACCCGCTTGCACGTGTTTTGAAAGTGGGCGTTGGCTGCCCGGAGGGCATTGCGAGTAGGGCTGTGTGCCTTCCTCTCGTAGGCTTTCCTGGCTCTAATCATTTGAGCTTTGGCGTGTGCCGTCTCTGCATTCCACCATGGGGCTCCTTTTTTTCTGTCGGGGCCTTGACTTTTTGGTATTGCTAAATGTGCTGCTGAGCTGATGGCTCTTAGTACCGAGTCAATGTCTGCCGAGTCGGGGTTACCTCCGGTGACAAGTGTGAGGTCGACCTCTGCCTCAAACTTGTTCCAGTCGGCCCGTTTTAGATTCCATGAGGGTGTAAAAAGAGTAACATGGTCGATTGAGCCTGTGGGAATACCAATTTTTATTGGGAGGTGATCGCTCATTCCTGGGTTGTCTTCGACTTCCCAGGTGAACAGTGACGCAATTCTAGGAGAGCAGCACGAGATGTCAATGGCAGTGTCAGAATGGCCACCGCGCATTGCTTGGTGGGTCGGAGCGCCGTTATTTGAGATAACTAGATTTTGAGAGTCTATTGCGTCATAGATGATTTTGCCTCTGCGAGTGGTGGTGGCGCTGCCCCATGAGGGATGATGACCGTTCAAGTCTCCAAGTAGTAGCAAAGGGCCGGGAATTTGTGCCAGAAGTTGGGCGCGGTCCCGAGCCGACGGGTCAGGATCGCTTGGAGAGATGTACAGTGAAATCACCGTCAATTTGACGTGCTGAATTTCTACATTAATAGCGACACAGTCGAGTGACATAACCAAAGGCACTTGGCTGTGAGGGATGCTATTTTCAATAAGGATGGCAGTGCCTCCTTTACGGACAGTAGCGTTTACATTATGGCGGTACCAAGAGGAACCCGAGATTTTGAATTTGTTATTATCATTATCATTAAAGAGGGTTTCTTGGAGTGCTGCTACTGCCGGCTTTTTCTCAGCAAAGATTGATTTAAATAAGGGGAATTTCCCAATTAGACTGTGTTCCATTGGAGAATTGAACCCATGGTGGTTTAATGTCTTAGATGCTGGGGGGGTTTGCGGGGGCGGGGGCGGAGGTGATAGGAATGTGTGCTACTCGTGTCGCTGGTAGTGGAAACGGGGGACGAGTGCCGAGTGTACCGGAGTTTTCTCGGCACCGGGGGGCTGCCGGGCCTGAGGGATTTGGATGAGACTGAACTGGTGGGGAGGCCACCACACAGTGCGCCTTTATACCCGGCTGGCAGTGGTCACGTGACCAGGTCGCGCTCTGGTTGGTCGGCCGGGTGGGTCGCTGGTGTGGTGGCAGTGACCCGGCGCGCGCCTGTGCCGGCGGCGGTGGTCGGCTGACCGCGCCGCGGCTGAGGGCGCGGGGTCAGCTGGTTGGCTGCGGCTGGAGCCGTGTAGCGGTGCAGTGGCTGCTACAATGTCTCGTCACTGGCTTTCATTTGAAAAACGGCAAGGTCACTTTTTGATCTTTGGTGACCTTAGGTCATATGAGGTCACGAGGTGACCTCTGGGGTTCAAACCACTGGCGGGAGGTCATTACGTTCCAAATAGCGGAAAAAGGTCTGGCATTTTCCTATCCAATCTAGTTTACCACATCTCAATAGCTCTAATGGCATAAGAGTTATACCGTTTTCTTAAGAATTGCATATGTGAGTGAAAATAGCCTATCGTGACCTAACTTAACCTCTGGAGGCCAGACCATTGACCTGAGCGCTTATACATGCGAAGTAATTTCTTACTGAATTCATGCGAGCTTTCTAATGCACTTTGCAGATTCGCGCTAACACACATATTTTCGGAGTTAGAGGGGGGCCATCGATGGCCCCCGGTGGGGCGAAGGTGGCGCTGGACCCCCGGCGGTGGGGCGCGGGTTAAAGAAAACATGTATATTTTTTAGGTCGTTACCCGCCCATACTTCCGAGGAAAAAATCTATTGGTTTAGGGATGGGCCCATCAGAAGAAAAGCGTATGTCACATTCGGAGTATTTTACGGGAGAGCGCTTTTTCGTTTTGCTTAACCCATTAACGCCCGCACCTAGTTCCAGCTTTAAAATTGGCTACAAATGTTTTCCTTTGAACGAATGAAGCGCCAGCCTGGTGATGAACGTGTGAAGGCGGACTTTGCTGACAAGCGCGCTGCTTTCAAACACTTGTCTAGTCAGGGCTACTCACAGTACCTGAAATGTCTTGTTTCAGACTTTACAAACAACCCGAAACGTTTTTGGACTTTTATGAAGTGTTTTAAACAGACGAAGGGAGTACCGGTTTTAGAAAGCAATGACGTACTTTTTACCGACGACACAGACAAGGCCAACCTATTAAACCGTACTTTTTCTTCTAAATTCTCTGACCCTAATGCAGTAAATTTCCCTGACATACCTTTTAGTGTGGATGATCGTTTGATTGCCTTCACTGTGTCAGAGGAAACTGTACGTCGCTTGCTGCAAGAATTAGTTGTAACCAAAGCCTGCGGTCCTGATGGGTTAAGTGCTCGCGTGCTTCGCGAATGTGCTGGGGAACTGGCTAGCCCTCTGTGCAAAATTTTCAAAATGTCCCTCAACTGTGGAATATTTCCTGAGCAGTGGGGCGAAGCAAATATTGTTCCGATATTCAAAAAAGGGTCACGAAAAAATCCTGACAACTATCGCTCTGTTTCATTGCTGCCTCTTTGCGCCAAAATTTTTGAAAAAATAGTATGCAACCAGATTTACCAGCACGTCCGGCCTCATCTTTCTCCATGTCAGCATGGATTCTTGCCAAATAGATCATGTCAATCTAATCTGGCATCTTTTCTGGCACACGGGTGGAAAGCCATTTCTGACAGCAGTCAGCTAGACGCAGTGTACACAGATTTCTCGAGCGCGTTCCAAAGTGTTAACCATCGTCTTTTATTGTACAAACTGCAGCGAATGTATGGCATTGACAACTTAGCGTTGAAATGGTTGAGTTCTTATCTTGGCAGACGTAAACAGAGAGTGGTGCTGAACGGAAAAGTTTCGGATTGGGCTCGTGTGACCTCAGGCACACCAGAGGGAGGGCTCATCTCACCGTTGTTGTTTTCAGTTTTCGTAAACGACCTGCCACACATAGTTTCTACCAAGTGTTTGCTTTTCGCGGACGATCTGAAAATATTCCATCAAGTGAAATCCCAAAATGACGTTAACACATTACAGAAAGACCTGGACGCAGTAACAAGTTGGGCTGCTGCCTGGAAGCTGAATCTAAACGCCTCAAAATGCAAGTCTTTCAAAATCTCTTTAAAACGCAATCTCATTGATTCGGCTTATAAAATCAACGGAACAATTTTGGAGAACGTTTCTTCCATAAAAGATTTGGGAATCATTCTTGACCAAAAGCTTACCTTTTCCGACCATATAAACTCGATGGTTTCCAAAGCAAACAGATCACTCGGTTTATTAATCAGAACCTTCCAGACAGCCTCCCTAGATGTAAGCTGGATAAGAAGGCCGCTTTGGCGGCTTTTAATGCAAATGTTCGGTCAGTTTTAGAGTATTGTTCAGTGGTTTGGGCTGGAGCCGCAAAATGTCATCTGGATCGTGTAGAAAGAATCCAACACAAGTTTTTGATGTGGCTTGCGAACCATGTTGACCCAGCCTGTCCATCATTAGGTTACGAGGAATTGACGAAGTTTTATGATGTTCGTACTTTATTGGCAAGGCGTGTACAACATGACATCTTATTCACAAGCAAGGTTTTTAGAGGTCTCATCGCATCATCTCATCTTTTGGAATGTTTCTCGCTTCATGTACCATCTAGAACTACCAGGAATGCTAGTGCAACTTTCTTAAATGTGCCTTTTGGTCGAGTGAACACGATACAATCATGTGTGTTTGTGCGGGCTCCTCGCGTTGTTAATAACTTTTTAGCTTTCTCACCAACCTGCGATATTTTGACGGATCCCATTGGACGACTTAAAAAGTGTATCGCCTCTTTTACGACTATACAAACAGCTTTCATAGGCCAGTGACCAGATTGATTATTTGTGTTTGTTGTGTTAGAAATGTTTTGCGCGTTTTAGGAATAGGCTGTTGGTGACTATGCATTTTTATCTTTCATTGACTTCACCTATAATTGGGTATGTGCCTGTTGGTGATTAATACATATACAGAGATACAGAGAATATGCCCAATAAGATGTTCCTAAAGTTTTAAATCGATACCACTTTTAGATTCTGAGATATGACACCGGAAAAAATGACCCGCTGGGCGTTGGGACATCGGCTGGCACTGCGCGGCCGGCTCCCGGGCGGTGCTGTCACCGCACTCAGCGGCCCAATGCGCATTGCGTTTACTGCAGTTCTGTGAAGTGTTTTTATTTCCTCTTGCATATAGGCCATAGTAAAATGTTTAGACAGTTCTATGCTCTTAAGGTTTAATTAAAGACAACACTAACAGCATATTTGCAAATAGTATACAAAGGTGGTTAACCTAGACTGATGATTTGCAGGGGATAGACTAAAATTGTGAACATCATAGTATTTTAAGAATATTTGTGAATATCAAAGGTTTTGGGAAACTGTTTCTTTTGTCTCTACCCCCTTCCTTCTCCGCCTCCCAGACTTTGTGACTGATGCTCACTGAGCTTTCAATGAGAAATCGTAATATTCAGCATACAGATGAAAAGTTTTGAAAACTCAATCCGTTAGCTCCCCACGCGGTGCACATTAGCTTGATTAATCTCCAAATCTCCAAACGGGTCCATTTCCATCTTTCCAACTTTTCTTTCGAACAAGTAGCGCGCTTCATAGTTGCATAAATGTGAGCCTCCACATTTCCAGGCACGCCACTGGTCATTGTAACGCTGGTCAGCTCATCATCTTTCTCATCCTCATGATTAATATATTTTGTGATGGTATGATTATGATATGCACTTGATCCGCTCCGCTATCTTGCGCACTTAAAACAACTTATTTTGCTTCTTTTCCTGCAAAACATTTGATCTGTGGCATTGCTAACAACTATGCTTTCGATATTTTTATGTCTCCATGGCTGGAGATTTCTTCTCGATCCAGGAGGGGTTCTGGATGGTTTAACGCTGGCACTGCAATCCAAGCCCTAGACAAAGTCTGTGGGAGACAAAAAAATACAGGCAGGTCTTGGCCCCTCCTCCTAACCCCCGAGATGTTCACTCATGGTAGTTTCACTTGACTAGAACCAAGCAAAAATAGTGCTAGTTGCGTTTTAGACAGAAGTTCTAGAACTTCCCAAGCTTTCACCCGTTTTATACTGCTCCAGACGTTTGACACTGCCCCATCTCGTCAAAACAAACCAGCGCGGTGGCTGCGATAATTTCCAACTCATTTTTGTCAGCTGGTCATTGGCTTTCAATCATTAGTGAACACAAGGGGGCTAGGAAGGCTCAAGCCCCCCACCCCCTACCGAAATGTCAGTGTGCCTATAGTACCTAAATGCATTACTGAGGGCTGTTCCGAGGCCATGGCAGGGGAGGCTCGAGACCCCTAACCCCCCCCACCACCCAATGAAGTCCTCAATCCGCTACTGTTCCCTATTCTCTATTCACTACACACAATCCATCAAGGGGAAAAGACAAGGCTCTGCTAGCTTTTAGTCAGTGCTAAAATTTCGATAAGTTTTCAAAACCCCTGAAAATTGTATTTAATAACGCCTTTGCGAAATACTGTAACCATCTTGCATGTTTCCGTTAAAATTATGTGATAATCATTCCCAAAATAAGACAGACCCCGAAAACGGTAGGAAGCATTTCATGAACTTCAAAGTTTCCAAACGTATCGACATTGCACTAAAAATCTTCAGATTTGATGAAAAATATATAAACTGGCAACCCTGCATTCGCAGAACTCCACAATGCCTCCCTTCCCTCTAGGTAACATTGTGCACCTAACCTAACGACGGGAGGACAGGACACATCCTTTTCCTCATTTTCAGCGGCCCGCAGATGTCCGCAACGCCCAGCGGGTCATTTTTGTCCGCTTCATATTTGACGATGTCTCATGGCAAAGCCGTTCAAGAAAATCTTACTCCTTCTTCACCATCTGACTCCTAGTGGTCTTGGCTTAATGTCAATCATGCAAACCCTTTTCAGCTTTCCATATGTTATTGCGAGAAACAAAATTTGCAGAGCTATCTCACGCTGACCAAAACCTCGCCAAAATAAGTTCCACCAAAATCGTTCCATAAAAACCTAGAATTTTCAAATACATTTTTCCAGCTTGTCCACGCTCTGAAACACACATCCATATCATAAACATGAAGATCACTTCACTGGTACCGATTCTGCAGCCTTTCAAAGTCAGAGGACAAAAATGAACCGCTGGGCGTTAATAGGTTAACATTAGCGGAGCCCTGGAACTGAGTTCAAAAGACGATATAACTAAAAAATTAAGGGAACTTTGTCAAATCATTTGATAAGTAGATGCAGCCCGTCTTTCTGGATCGAATGATACCAAAATCTCAAAATCGAAAAAAACGTTGCCTACGCTTTTCTTCCGTTGGAGGGCAGATCTGCACTCCCCCTTTATTTTCCACGTTCCAGGTGGTGACGCCCGTTGATCCATGGTACCTGCAGTTACTACAATCAGCATTTCGAACGATTCCTTGATTTATACAGGACGGTTCAGCATACTGAACGCATCAGCAGCCGACGTGCTCCTGGAACCTGAACGCTACCGGATACCCGGGGAGCAAAGTGCCAAAAAGCTGTCCGGCGTGTTGTAAAAGGTTGTTGCACAGAAATGAAATCCCTGAAGATTCAGGATCATGACCTTGGGTGGACAACCGATACAGCGCCTACTCGTTGTCCGCAGGAGGTGCATTTGTCAAAGCATGCACGCGCAAAATCGGCCCTTGCCTATTGGACTTAACCCTATTTCCGTCGGGCTCCCGGCTACCCCTATTTCCGGCAGGGGCAATATCGGCCCCCTAAGATCTCATGATCTATCCGGCCGATTTTGAAAATTCAAAGTGCTATAGATTCCCCTGACGCTAAACTTTATTTTGAAAAAAATTCAAAATTTTGATTTTTAAGGGGAAGGTCGTGCAAAATATACAATTTTTGTGTATTTTTTAGATTTTCCATAACCCTTGTTTCTGTGGTACGATTTTCACAAAACTAGTTCAGATTTACAAATAATTGACTCAAAATTGTCATATACTCGAGTTACGCAAAAATTCGAATTTAAATGGCAGTTCCAGGACCAGGACTATGAAGGGAAATATGTACAACCTAAAAAGTTTTTGTTACGCGGATTAGAAACCGTCATATACTGCTTGGCATCTTTGACACATAAATAAATGAATAAAACGAAAAACTCATCAGGGGCGGATGCAGTAAGGTAAAATGGTGGGGTAAAATACATACCAACAATATGCGAGTGGTATGCATGAGTATATTAGTCCCCCGACTAGTTGAAATTTATTTCTGATAATTTTTACCCTCCCATGGCAGCTCTGGGAAAGGGGTGGCATAGGCGGATCAAAGACTCTCGTCGTGGGGTGGGTGGGGGTGATTGGAAACACATTTTCAATATACGACGATATTGAGTCGCGGCGGTGATACTGGCTGGGAATATATATTTTGAAAATGTAATGTTACCCCCTCAAGTACTGACACTTTTCCGCCATTGGTAACACGTTCCGTATGCTGTTGTCTCCGCGATCTGTCTATGGGCGAAATATTTCCTTAGTCGTTCCTGAAACTGAATACATACAGAGCATGCTAGTCTCGCACAAAGCTCTAAGTGAACAAACATATGCTTTTATATTTGTGATTTACTCTACATTATAGTGACTAGACACGCCTCTGGTAATCTAAAATTAGGTTATAACTATTTTGAATTTTCATATACCCAATTTTATTCGCCATGGCACGGCTGTAAGCAGTCGTCTTCTCACTTACTAACGTTTAGTCCTTCTTGATAACATTCCCCCCATTTTGAACTGCTGTAACCGCCCCTGATGAATACAAATAGTGACAATTGTGAATGCACTATCATTTCACATAACAAATGATATAAAAAACCATATAACTGGTATCAGGATCAACAGAGACGACTTCCTTTTACAAAGAACCTACCGCATACGATAATACTTGGTTTGTGGATAGAACCTCCCAAAAAACCCAGCCATAGCTCCGCCCCTGGTAAATATATAATCTTGAAAATTTCAGGAAACCTGTCTGTGCTAGTTTTAGGAAAAGTCAGGATGTTTCAAAGTTCTATCGCAAGCCGTTTCGGAGATATTCTCGAAAAACCTGAAGGGGGGCAATATTAGCCCCCTGCCGGAAATAGGGTTAAGCGGCTTATAACTAAGCTAAAAAGACCGTTGGTGGCAAAAAACATGATTTAATTTTCAAGCTCAAAATACACGGCTTCTACATATGTCAGTTTCTGTATTCTGGTTTGGTCCTATCACGTCATTTTTGGCACGTGCAGCTCCGCGAAAGGGGTGTACAACATCCCTTCTGGCTCAAAACCTGTATCTCTGTATGGGTTAAACGAACAGCCGTGAAACTTTGCACACATATCGCTTAACATGTTCAGTATAATTGCTCCAAAAATTGTTTAGACACCTAGAAGAGTTATTGAGATATGCCGTCATGTCTGAGCGCGTGCAAATGCACTGTTTTCAAGCCAATTGGGGAACTTTGTCCGGGATGTTAGCTTCTTGCTTCAGTGCTGGTAACAACTGATTGGATAAGCAAATAGTTTCAAATGGTATCTTCCTGATTGAAATCAACCATTGTTCTCCATATTATATAGGAAATTGCGCAATGGGTGTTCTGCCCAATACTCCAGCACGTGCAACATCGCCTGAGGGACATCGTTACACCCCTTTCAGTTAAACTCAAGTAGATTAAACTCAGTTCAGTTAACAAACACTGAATTTTGCAGATGTATTGCTGCACATGTTTGATATATTAACCCAAAGTTTTGTGAGACTATAATGACTATTGCAAAAGTCATGGCCATTCATCAAAACACATGTATATGCTCGGTCCAATGCAAAATGTAGCGCACTGCAGTACCCTTATTGGCAGTGATGTTTGGGAGTAATTTTGTCCGCCTGTAGTTATTATGTGCCGCATTGCAGCTCCCGACTGAAAACTGAAAAGGTATGCTGTGCGCCTAAGCATGTGTTCCCTGGTATGAACGGTAGCGCAGGGTACCCTCGTGTTTGCCCGGTCTCTTCCATTGTAGCACCAAACCCTAGGAGTTGAGATCAAAAGATCATTACCCACATTTGATCTTCATAGCCCACGTCCAAAGATATATTACATGCAAATGCCAGACCATGGTTGCTTCTGTCGCTAACTAAGGTGGACTTTGAACTTGTTTAAAAAAAATACCAAAAGAAATAGCGCGGGAAGCTTGCAAATGGCGAATCACTAACAAACACGGAGAAAGACGCCAGCGGGCAATGCCGACATTGAACATCTCGTCAGTTAGGAAGTGAGACGTTAGGCTTAGAAATGTTGAAATATATTATTTTCTAGGTCATCTCCAATGGGGTTGTTAATGAGGCACCGCAAAAAAGTGAATCCACGTGCACAGGGTTGATGTATTGTATACAAGTCTTATACGTTTAGCTCGAGGTTAGAATGGATTTGAAGCGATGAAATGGTGTGTTTGCTGGCAGACTTTGGGTCCTGAAAGATATTACATTGCGGGACCTGATTGAAATATCATGATCTATTATATTTTAGCTGCGTTTTTTTTGTAGTAAGAGTCCTGGGACTAGGATGCATAGCCTTAACAAATAACGTTTATGTTCTAGCAGCTCTGATGAGCGCAAAAAATGCGACAAAAATGTCACTATTACCCGAGAAACGCAAGGCAGTTGCTCAGCACGCCAGCAAAAAAGGACTCGCAGTGATTTGAGTACAGAATATGCAGGGCGCATCATTTTCCAAGATAATATTGCAGACAATTTATGCTAAGTTGAATGGGAGATAAGATCAAATTTCACAAAGGTTCGCCACGGTGAAGTTTTTCGAACAATTTGCGATGGTGCATTATAAGGAAATTGTCAGTCAGAGAAATAAGTGGCATCCCTGATATCAAAATCGGTATTTTCACGAAAAGAGCTGTCATTATGCTGACAGGAAGCGTCTCTCTGATAATAAAAAAGCAAGTACATACGCAAGTAAGCTAATCTGAGCCTCCCGAGTTGATAACGTGATTTCCTGAGCAGCTCTGGGGCCCTCAGCTGAGCCGGGCCCGCCGAGGCTGATGAGGACCCCTGAGCTGGTATGGGGCTCCAGAGCTAATTAAGTGCTTCCTTACTTGATCTGGTATCCCTGAGCTGGTCGGGACCACTGAGCTAATTCCTTGTCCCCTGAGCTGATAAGGCGCTCCCTGAGCTGACCTAGGCCCCTGCTCTGGTCTAGGGGATAGGAGCTGATCTGGGCCCCCGAGCTGATAGATCTGGTGCCCCCCTGAACAGATATGTTGCCGCCTGGGCTGAAATAATGCACCCTGAGTCGATCTCCTGAGCCCTTATTGTGCCTCCTGAACTCATATTATGCCCTCTGAGCTAGTCGGGCGCCCCCTGAGCTAATCAGGTGCCCTTTAAGCTGATCTGAGCCTCCTGGGTTGATAAAATGATATCCTGAGAAGGTCTGGGCCCCTGAGGTGGTATGGAGCTCCTGAGCTGATTGACACGCACATTGACGGGGGCTGGTACCCGCCCCCTCGGGTTTTTCAGAGAAAGCAGTAAAACTGCGGCGCTACGCGCCGCCGTATTTTGCATACCCTTTGTCTCATGATTTTTACAACTTCTGTGAAAATTTTAAGGTCAGGTCATCTCAGGTCAGGTCACCAGTACAGGTCAAGTGACCTGACCTAAAAAAAAGTTTAAGATAGCATAAGTCTGAGCAGGATGAACTTATCCGATTGAAAGTCATGTCACATAATGCACCCACCGAGGTCTCTGAAATACATTCCGGTATTTTTATATTGATGACCTAAGGTCAAGTACGAGGCACCTCTCCATTGGAAATACATGGGAAAATGGTTTTCACTGTATAACTCAGTAACGAATAGTGATACGGCGTTTATTTTAGCTGCATTAGACTCGCCTTGGCTTTGCGGTTGTAATGATATGCATTTTTTGTAATTTGACCCTGAACTGACCTCAGGTCAGGTCAAATCCTTGATTTGATCTAGCAAGGTCAAGTTATATATCATTCGATTCGGCTTGCTGCGAGGATTCATATGGTTCAAGTTGTTTTGCTCTATCTTTACTTGTTCAGATGTAATGGCCGACAAACTTAATTTACATGTTATCCATGTACGACATGTTTTGACCTCTCGTGACCTTAAATGTGACCTGACAAAAAATGGTTCAAATATTTTCGATGGAGAAGTGGATGGGCTACCCAACGCCGTTTACCGTTTTTCGTTACCTACCGTGGTTCTCGAGATCTTAGGGGGCGGGTATCCGCCTTCCCCCTCGTCAAAGCGAAGGTGGCTCAGACCCCCGTCAATGCGCGTGTTAAGTGCCTCCTGACCTGATCTGGTACCCCGAGCTAATCTGGGCAACTTCTTGGTCGAGGATCACTTGGCTGAACTACTGCTCCCGGATTCAATCTGGTGCCTCCTGAACCATAATTTTTCCTCCTGAGCCCAATGCACACTGGGTCGATCTTGGGCCTCCTGAGCCATTATTGTGCCTCCTGAACCCATCTGATGCCGTCCTAGCTAGTGGGGTGCCACCTTTTTATCGCCACTCGCTAGAATCCACCAGTATAGTAGTCAATGTATATAATTAAAGGTGCCTAAGCATCACAAGACGTTTTAGCGATGGCTCATTCCTCCTAAGCTCCATTTTACAAGGGGAGTTTGCATTGTGTTCTTATTCCCCATTTATTCAAGATCAGTTCAGGGGCACCCTAGTGTGGATCAGAGCCCTCCAGAGCAGCTGTTCCACAGTTGTGCCTCCAGGGACTAGACTAGCTCAGTGGCATCCCGAGATTATGGGAGTTGGCCTTGTATTCTTATTCTCTGCCTTTGTAAGATCAGCTCAGGGACCTCTGATGTGGACCAGAGCTCCTCAGCGCAGCTCATGCTTCGCCCAGAAACTAGACAAGCTCAGTGGTCCCTAGATATGGGGTTATCAGACTAGCTTAATGAGCCCCAGGTAGGCTCATAGGGCCTTGAACCAGCTCAATGAGCCCCATAACACTTTAAGGCGCCCGATTACCTCAAGGGGCCTCAGGCCAACATAGAGAACTCTTAACAGGCTCAGCGCCCAGACCAGCTCAGGGTACCCCAAGCCCCATACCAGCTCAGGGTACCCCCAGGAGCCAGATCCGATCTTGGGCCTCCAATCAGTTCAGGGGCTATAAGTCAGGTCAGGGGACAAAATCAAGTAAGGGACACTAAATCAGCTTAGGAATCCCGATCGGCTTAGGAGCCCAGAGCTGCTCAGGAAATCACGTAAGCAACTCAGGAGGCCCAGGTGAGCTCAAAGGGTACCAGATTAGCTCAAAGGGCACCATATTAGCTCAAGAGGGATCAGAATAGCTCGGATGGCATCATATGGGCTCAGGAGGAACACTTATGGTTCAGGAGGCACCAGAACGACCAAGACGTTGCCCAGATTAGCTCGGGGTACCAGATCAAGTCAGAAGGCTCTTAATCAGCTCAGGAGCCCCATACCAGCTCAGGAGCCCAGACCTTCTCAGGATATCATTTTATCAACCCAGGAGGCTCAGATCAGCTTAAAGGGCACCTGATTAGCTCAAGGGCGCCCGACTAGCTCAGAGGGCATAATATGAGTTCAGGGGGCACAATAAGGGCTCAGGAGATCGACTCAGGGTGCATTATTTCAGCTCAGGCGGCAACATATCTGTTCAGGGGGCACCAGATCTATCAGCTCGGGGGCCCAGATCAGTTCCTATCCCTAGACCAGAGCAGGGGCCTAGGTCAGCTCAGGGAGCGCTTTATCAGCTCAGGGGACAAGGAATTAGCTCAGTGGTCCCGACCAGCTCAGGGATACCAGATCAAGTAAGGAAGCACTTAATTAGCTCAGGAGCCCCATACCAGCTCAGGGGTCTTCATCAGCCTCGGCGGGCCCGGCTCAGCTGAGGGCCCCAGAGCTGCTCAGGAAATCACGTTATCAACTCGGGAAGCTCAGATTAGCTTACTTGCGTATGTACTTGCTTTTTTATTATCAGAGAGACGCTTCCTGTCAGCATAATGACAGCTCTTTTCGTGAAAATACCGATTCTGATATCAGGGATGCCACTTATTTCTCTGACTGACAATTTCCTTATAATGCACCATTGCAGATTGTTCGAAAAACTTCACCGTGGCGAACCTTTGTGAAATTTGATCTTATCTCCCATTCAACTTAGCATAAATTGTCCGCAATATTATCTTGGAAAATGATGCGCCCTGCATATTTTGTTCTCCACATATAGCCAAAGAAGCTGAAGTGCCCTTAAACACCAAACATATTTTGTACTCAAATCACTGCGAGTCCTTTTTTGCTGGCGTGCTGAGCAACTGCCTTGCGTTTCTCGGGTAATAGTGACATTTTTGTCGCATTTTTGCGCTCATCAGAGCTACTAGAACATAAACGTTATTTGTTAAGGCTATGCATCTTGGTCCCAGGACTTTTTCTACAAAAAACGCAGCTAAAATATAATAGATCATGATATTTCAGTCAGGTCCCGCAATGTAATATCTTTCAGGACCCAAAGTCTACCAGCAAACACACCATTTCATCGCTTCAAATCCATTCTAACCTCGAGCTAAACGTATAAGACTTGTATACAATACATCAACCCTGTGCACGTGTATTTACTTTTTTGCGGTGCCTCATTAACAACCCCATTGGAGATGACCTAGAAAATAATATATTTCAACATTTCTAAGCCTAACGTCTCACTTCCTAACTGACGAGATGTTCAATGTCGGCATTGTCCGCTGGCGTCTTTCTCCGTGTTTGTTAGTGATTCGCCATTTGCAAGCTTCCCGCGCTATTTCTTTTGGTAATTTTTTTTAAACAAGTTCAAAGTCCACCTTAGTTAGCGACAGAAGCAATCATGGTCTGGCATTTGCATGTAATATATCTTTGGACGTGGGCTATGAAGATCAAATGTGGGTAATGATCTTTTGATCTCAACTCCTAGGGTTTGGTGCTACAATGGAAGAGACCGGACAAACACGAGGGTACCCTGCGCTACCGTTCATACCAGGGAACACATGCTTAGGCGCATAGCATACCTTTTCAGTTTTCAGGCGGGAGCTGCAATGCGGCACATAATAACTACAGGCGGACAAATTTAATCCGAAACATCACTGCCAATAAGGGTACTGCAGTGCGCTACATTTTGCATTGGACCGAGCATATACATGTGTTTTGATGAATGGCCATGAATTTGCAATAGTCATTATAGTCTCACAAAACTTTGGGTTAATATATCAAACATGTGCAGCAATACATCTGCAAAATTTTGTGTTTGTTAACTGAACTGAGTTTAATCTACTTGAGTTTAACTGAAAGGGGTGTAACGATGTCCCTCAGGCGATGTTGCACGTGCTGGAGTATTGGGCAGAACACCCATTGCGCAATTTCCTATATAATATGGAGAACAATGGTTGATTTCAATCAGGAAGATACCATTTGAAACTATTTGCTTATCCAATCAGTTGTTACCAGCACTGAAGCAAGAAGCTAACATCCCGGACAAAGTTCCCCAATTGGCTTGAAAACAGTGCATTTGCACGCGCTCAGACATGACGTCATATCTCAATAACTCTTCTAGGTGTCTAAACAATTTTTGGAGCAATTATACTGAACATGTTAAGCGACATGTGTGCAAAGTTTCACGGCTGTTCGTTTAACCCATACAGAGATACAGATTTTGAGCCAGAAGCAGGCCATTTTTTAACATGTTAACTGGGGGCCATTTGCCCCCCCAGTCGGCCGAAATGCCCCCCCCAGTGACCGGAAATTGGCCCCCCAGTGAAATAGACAGGAGATGACTTAAACTTCAACAAATGCAAACTCACCTAACGAAAATAAGACAGAACACCACCCAATAATACTAATTTAGTTTTATTGCTGGTGCCAATTTGGTAATTCACAAAAATTATGTTAAAAAATGATCATCCGTGGCTGTCTCCTCCATCGTGCGAAGACGAAACAAAGCGCGTAGTTACGAGAAATCCCGGCAAAGCAGCCTCAGCATCAGCTAATCACATCGCCGGAGATGAACGCTGGCCTACAATCAATCAAACGTCATGTTCTATCCGACCGGAGGCTCATACCCCAGCCAGTATCGTGAGGTGGTATGATGCTCTCATTTCACACGCGGTCAGTTGTGAGCGCTTAGAGCTCGTTCGTGGATTAGACGGGACACGGTGTAGTCAAAGCGCGTAAGACTGGTCGCGGGTGTGGTGGTGTGAAGTGCTTAGCCTTTTTATTTGTTATTGTGGTGTTAGCATACATAAACGTCACCACCGGCAAAAAGTGAGGGGGCCAGCTAAACTTCAACCTGATGCTGACAACAAACTTACCACGTTCGTACCAAAAACTCTTCGAATTTGGGGTCCTCGTTGCCTTCCGCAGCGGCTGGTTATACAAATTTCCGGTTTTCTCCTATTTTGACTGATATCAGAAAATTGCTGATCAAAAAGTGGACGGGGGGGGCAGGCCCCCTGGTCCCTCTTTTCTGACGCTTGTTGTGTGTTGTAGCATACGTGAAATTTATAATGAGATCGCTGCATCAATTTGTTCTGTAAAGTCGAAAAGTTGTTAGCTGGCCTTTCTCATCGATTCCCCGATGTTGAAAATTGGGAGAGTGTATATATTCGGCCACGGCCCTTCGTCAGAATCATAGAACTGGCCCCCGAGAAACCCTTACAACAGGGAAAGAGTTGGCGACGCCATATAACCCTGACAGTTGGTGCGTCGGTAAGCCTAAAAATTGACTGGTTTTTGTACTACATTCTCTAGATGATTTTGACAGCAACAACCACACATCATAGTAGGTATGTACGTAAAAACTTGTCTCGATTTAGCCTATAAACCACTTGTGTTCGATACTTTAGGAATTTGCTTACCTTGCCACAATCATCAAGAAAAATAAGAAAATAACATTTTCATTTGGAATGCATTGTGGCAGCGTCAGGTCTGCCAGGTTGGCCATTTTGTGGCCAAATATCTCGAATTGGGTCTTTTTTGTCGTGTTTGGTCCCGCGATTTTTTGAGTTGGTCCTTTCTTGGAATCTGACCTTTTTGCCCCCTTTTCAAGCAGCTGGCGCCTAAGCTATTTCTGGTTTGTGCCTTGTATAAATATGATTTCTTTTTTACCTCTTCCGCTCTTGAATACGATATTCTGACGCCGAAAAAGCAGCAGGGCAGCAGATAAACTGTTATGGTGGTGGGAGGGAGGGACAGAACTTTGTTAAAAACACGATCCAGAAAAATGATGGCCACCGGAAACCGGATGCAAAGGGTGTGATACTATAGGCACCCTTTGGGTGAAAAGTTGATGAAAAAGTGCGCCCTCTGAGGCTCCGCACTCCCCCCACTTACCAACATCCTAGATCCGCCACTAATCAAGAGCAAAAAAATGTATAGTTGGAAAAAGAGAAAACATAAAATGTTAGCGGGGAGTGGTGCGGTCAACATGATTAATGATGCTAATAAATGTTCTGGTTATTTGGATAAAATCATTTGATGGTCACACGGGACTGGAAGGGCGACCCCGGCTTCCTATTAAATCAGTAGTGTGCCAAAAATATCGTGTCATGTCGATATCAAACTGTCAACAATTAGTTTTAAACAGTGATACAAGTAGTTTTTCTGTGGGCTTATGTCTACCGCAAGGGGCTGTTTTAGCCTCAAATCTGGTTTTTGTGGTATTTATTTGGCTGTTTTAGTGAAAATAACGTTTTGCCCCTCTTTCTAACTCGGTTTGACCTTTTCCGCAGGAAAAAAACTTGGCAGCCCTGGGCAGCATCTATAATCTGGAATAACATGGAAAAACACAAAAATTGAGAAACATTTTTTAAACACCAACGCGTCTTAGTTTTATTAGACCCCCTCGAAATGGGGTCTTGATCCCCTGAAGACACTATATTGGCCAGCATAAGAAATGCCTCCCCCACTGACTTTTCCTTAAAAAATGCCCTGGCCAGAAGGGGTGTTGACGTACACCCCTTTCGCGGAGCTGCACGTGCCAAAAATGGCGTGATAGGACCAAACCAGAATACAGAAACTGACATGTGTAGAAGCCGTGTATTTTGTGCTTGAAAATTAAATCATGTTTTTTGCCACCAACGGTCTTTTTTAGCTTAGTTATAAGCCGTTTAAGTCCAATGGGCAAGGGCCGATTTTGCGCGTGCATCCTTTGACAAATGCACCTCCTGCGGACAACGAGTAGGCGCTGTATCGGTTGTCCACCCAAGGTCATGATCCGGAATCTTCAGGGATTTCATTTCTGTGCAACAACCTTTTACAACACGCCGGACAGCTTTTGGCACTTTACCCCCGGGTAGGAAGAGAGCTATCGGCAGCTATCGGGAACGATTGAAATTCTTTTTTCTAGGGGACCCGCGGGCAGTATTTTTTTTGGTTTTAGCCGTTTTTTGTGGATGAGACCTCCGAGTCGTTTTTTGTGGAGTTTTATTTTTGACGTTTTTTTCGACGTCCTATTCTGAGAAAATAAAAATATTCGAAAACCGTCTTGAATTCTAACATAAACAAACGATGCATTTTTGGTTAGTGGGGCATGAATGTGCATTCTCGACTTCGGTAAGCCTCTATATCTACTAATTAAACTACTGGGCTTTCCCGTATTTCCAAATTGCGTCCGAACCAGTGCCGGGACCAACTTATGTCCTGTCGGGATCTCGCCGGGACTACGTTGGACTCGCCGGCGCGGCGCCCTGACCAAACATTCGAAAACGGGTTCTTACAACCTCTTGTTAGAATGTCGTCAAGAAGGAGGATTTGCATATTTTCGGGGTTTTTATTCATAGAACTGTTTTAATATAATTTGGAAAATTGGAACGCTGGTTTCGTTGAGCGGCCGTGCGAATTAGCATGCGAGGAGTGGTAACCAGTGCGGCCGGGGGTGTGCAGCAGGGCGCGCGACTGACGCCGGCGCCCGGCCATGAACGCGTCCGACAACCCGCTCAACATCGCTGCCGAGACCATCCACCAGGAGATCCGGATGGACTCCGAGGAGGACGACGAGGAGGACATGCTGTCCTCGCCCGGCTCCTACGGCGAAGATGACGACGGCCTGATGACCTCCGGCCTCACTCCTGATGAGCTCACCGCTCAGTTGGCGGCGGCAGGTGGGTCAGAGGCGGGGATGGGACTGCTGACCTCCAGTGACAAGTCAAAACGTCACGGGGTCGGGTCGGTGAGTCACCTGCAGGGACGACGGGTTCAGTTCTTGGGAGGCCGTGAGTTTTTCTCGAAGGCCGCACACGAATAATCGGGCGCATACTGGTGGCAATTTTAGTGACGGGCTTGGTTTTTGGGCGCACTGCATGAACTTGATTCTGGATGTAGCTTGCTCTAGACTTCTTAGTATGGTTTGGATTTTCCGTAAGTTCTGCCGAATTATGACTGAATGTCAAGGTGAACTAATGAAATCAGTTCTCCTGTTATACAGGGTGACCCAAAAAACGGGCCCCGACATTCATATAGCCATAACGTCAATATTTTACGTCGGATTTAAATAAAACTTTGAGCATAAATGCATTTTTGTGTGTTAAGTAAGATAGCAAAATATCAAAATAATAGGATATAAACATTTTTTCCATAATACATGTTCTAGACATCCTATTTTCTGTATCCGTGCATTCTCAAAAATCGACGAAAAGTCATGATAAGTGGTGATGATGATGATTTTTCCGGCCGTCGAATAGAGGTATTCATATGGAGGGCGCCTCGTTATAGGCGCCCTAATCGCCGGAGGAAGATCACAAGCCGGGGCCGGTCGGCCAGGGCCTCCTGAATGGTTGGGTCGTCCCGGCCGAATATATCCCGACGTAGGATGGCGCGCGCAGGACACAGGGTCAGCAAGTGTCGTAGAGTTTCCTCCTCCTCATTGCACTCTGGGCAGGTAGCCTCAGGGTCTAGTCCAATCCGCTTTCGGTAGTGGCGAAGAATAAGAGAATGGCCGGTGCTTAACCGCGCCACCTCAACACTTTCCCTTCGTGAGAGACCCTGGCGGTCTCCTAGAGTAGGGCGTTTGGTACCGCACTCTTGCGCATAACGAGTTGGTGCTATGTGTTCCGTCCATTTTTTGTGGACGTATCGACGGAGGCAGCCTTTGGCCGATTGGAAATCTATCTGAGCCTGACTTTGGTCCAGGTTCGCCGCGTCCCGTGCTACCTTATCGGCCAGTTCGTTCCCCGGTAGCCCGGCATGTCCAGGCACCCACTGCAGGGTGATGTGTGGTCCCCTGCGTGCTAGTGTTTTCAGGTGCCGCCACACAGAGCTTGAAAGAGTGTCTGCCTGGGCAACGGGGCCCTCAGCTAATTTGGAGAGAGCTGACTGGGAGTCGGTGCACACTCTCACCTCGGCAGGTCTCCAGTCTTCAACAACAGTATGGAGAAACTCAAGGGCGGCATCCAATGCCGCCAGTTCTGCTCTGTAGCTTGAGGTGAACCTACCGGCAGGTACTTTAAGGTGTTTCATTTGGCGACCTCCTTGCATCACTACTGCTCCACCTCCCCCAAACTCAGTGCCACCCGTAGCGGAGCCGTCGGTGTAGATTGTCACGTCCGCGGGAGGCAGTCGGTCGAGAGTTGCCTGTGCAGCCGCTAGGCGGGTCTCTGCTGGGTCTGTCCTGCTGGTGGCCGTGAGCAGGGTGGGACGGATGTCGATGCCTTGAGGGAGAGGTTCCCATGGTGCGGCCGGTGGAATCACCTGTAATGGATCCACAGGGAGGTCAGCCAGACCTGCGTCAACGGACGTTGCCAGGCCGGTGTCGGCCCAACCTCGATCCTGACGGAGTCGCTGTCGTGGGCGTTCTGAGAGCAGAATCGGCTGGAGGGGGTCTCCGGGAAGGCCCCTGATGTGGCGCTGTACGGCAACAGCTGCCAGTTCATGCCGCCGGATGTGAAAGGGCATTACATTGGCTTCTCGTTCTAGGGCTGAAACAGGGGTGGACCGTAGACAACCCGTGATAGTGCGACAGGCCTGCCGCTGTGCCCCCTCCAGCTGCTCCAAGTTGGATGCTGCTACCCCTGTCATCCAGCCTCCGGCTGCGTAATCGGCACATGACCTGACGAAAGCCAAATAGGTAGTGCGAAGGTCAGACGCCCCGGCACCCCAGCTTTTGCCGCTGAGAGCTCGCAGAGTAGCATTCCTCCTCTTCATTTTGGCTTTCAGGTGTTCTGTGTGCTGGTGGAAAGACAGGGTTCTATCATACTTGATCCCCAGAAATGTTGGTGCAGTCTCATGTCGGAGTTGGGAGGTGCCGAGGGTTAAGGCACACTCTCTACGGGCCTCCGCTGGGTCCAGGGTGAAGATAGTGCCCACCGTCTTCTCCCTGCTGACCGTCATCTTCCATTCCTCCGCCCAGTCGAGGAGGTTGTTGAGTGCTCGCTGTACCCTCTCTTCTGCTTTAACGATCGACTTGTCAGACGCCCAAATCGCCAGGTCGTCCGCGAAGAGAGAGGTTTGGACGTCTCCGGGCATGTGGGTGGGCAGATCGTTGATGTATGATAGGAAGAGTGTTGGCGAGGTGACCGCACCCTGTGGCGTTCCCTCCCTTAGACAGCGGAAACGGCCACACTTGCCGTTGTAGTTGACGCACGCCTGGCGATCAGAAAGAAAGGCACGGAACCAGGCAGTGTAGCAGCGCGGTAGGCCCATGGCAGCGAGCTTATAGATGATGCCTGTCTTCCAGGTCCTGTCGAAGGCCCGCGAAAAGTCGACGAGTACCATGACTGTTCTTTCTCGGCGTTGAAAACTGTCCGCTACTGCCTGGGTAACCCGCAGCACCTGGTCCTCTGTGGAGCGATGCTTTCTGAATCCAGCCTGGTTCGAGGAGAGGAGGTCACGTGACTCCAGGAGGTGGATGAGTCGCACCTGTACCAGCCGTTCCAAGAGCTTCGAAACGCAGCTTAACAGGCTGATTGGGCGGTAAGAGCCAATCTCACCCTTCGGCTTTCCCTTCTTATGTATTGGAATGATAACTGCCTTCCTCCAGCACGATGGTAGCTCGCCCCGCAACCAGGACAGGTTGATTAGGTCCAGAAGCCTATTGCGGCTTGAGTCAGACAGGCGTACCAGCATCTCGTTAGAGATACCGTCTAACCCGGGAGCACGTTTGCCTGGGAGCCGTTTGAGGGCGGCATCCAGTTCGCTCCTTTTGAAAGCACAGCAGGCAGCCGTGCGCTCACCTTTGCATCCGTCACATGGTTTTTGGAGGTGGCGGGTGACAGAGTGTTTGTATCGGCGATCCCTCTTAATTCGCGGCGGGAGGTGACTGACTCTGGCATATTCCTTAATGAACGCATCAGCCTTCTTACTGTCAGTGTCGATGGTTTTCCCCCTCACTTGAAGCGCTTCATCTTGGCGGCCGCCTTTTTCCTTTCCGTCGATAGAGCGGATCGTGCGCCAAACTTTTTCAGGTTCTGTGCGCATATTCAGCCTCCCAGTGAATTTCTTCCAGTGTTCCTGACGAGCGCGTTTTATGAGGGCCTTGACCTCACGAGTGGCGTGAACCCAGGCTGACCCCTGGCTTGGGTCGGCTCTTGAAATCGTACGGAGGTGATTTCTTCGGTTTACCGCTGCATCTACCTCAGCAGTCCACCAGGGTTTGGGAGTCCTGCGACTGCCCCGTGGAATCGCGGTGTTTGCTGCGTTTGTCACGATCCGGCTGAAATGGTGTGCCGCCTCCTTTACGTTGGTGTTATTAACGTTCCAGGGGGGTAGAGCAGCAAGTCCCTCGTCGACAATCGCGGCGTAGCGCCTCCAGTCCGCCTTGGCGTAGCTGTAGCGGGGCCTGGGGCGGCTTTTGATATCTACCCTTTCTGTTTGCACCGTGATGAATATTGGCTGGTGGTCAGAGGAGAGGTCTGCAAATGTACTCCATTCAACCCGGTTCTCCCAGCGTGCATGATGAAGCGTGACGTCTGGGGTTGAACGAGTGTAGGGAGGCGCCCTGCTCTGGCGCGTGGGCTCTCCGGAGTTGGCAGCCAGGAAGTTGTGAGTGACACACCAGTCATCAACACTTCGTCCAATCTCATCTTCCCCCAACTGGTGGTCCCAGAGTGGGCTATGACCGTTGATGTCAGCAAGGATAAAGGTTTTTTCAGTGTGTGGCCAATAGTCTGGGTCAAAATGTTGTATACGATCATCTCCAGTTGCTCCTGTTCGTATAGGGGGAACATAAGCGTTTAAAATGGTTAAATGAGAGCCAGACAGGAGCTCCACTGCTACTGATTCCGTGGTCTTGTCAGCAGGCGCAACGAAGGGGCGCTCTAAGCACTTAAATGATATGCCCTCACGTATCAAAGTCGCCACGCCCCCGCCAGCCTCGGAGTTAGCTCGGCGTCCTCTAGTGCGATCTTTGCGCACGACATTGTAGCCTTGGATCGTGAAGTTAATCTCCTGTCTTAACTTGGTTTCCTGTATGCACACCACATCTGGCTTGTGAAGATGTAGGTAATGTTCAAGCTCTATTTTCTTGGGTAGTACACCATCGGCATTCCACTGAAGCAGTCTAAGGCTGCCCCTTTCCATTCTAGTTTGTCTCGATGGTCGGCAAGGTCCAGGAGCTGACGCATTCGATTGTCGGCCTGAGCT